>JASDFA010000020.1:92595000-93195000 GCA_035772735.1 Datura wrightii
TAGGAGATGATTGAGGCATTTCTTTGAATGAACCAAACTTTTATCCCTCATTTTACCTACCTTGAAAAATTAATCCTAGTTAACCCCATTGAGCCTTGAGCCTATTCTTTGACAGCTGGAACATAAGCTTAATCCTTTTTCTTTCATTAGCCTTGAAATTGAACCAAAACTCCTAAGCGCCTAAAGGAAAAATCCGAAAGGGTAGAGGAGTGAGAAAAATGAAAAAGAAGGGAAAGTAGCAATTGTAAGAGTTGAGAAAGGTCGAGGGTGCACTTGTTTGAATATGGGTGAGTATTAGTAGGGAGTAAGAAAATAAATAAATGAAAAAGTTATGTATAGAACTCCTTACTAATAAGCTAAAAGTTCCGAAAGAAATGGGGGAACAAAAGAGGAAAAAGGAAGATGAAAAGAGAAAAAGGTGAAGTGAGGGAAGCGAAGTTTGTAATGAAGGCGTGATGTATTAAAAGCGCTTAGGAAAGATAGTCACTACTACTGGCAATAATAGTACTTACCCGCACCTGAGTTACATTACAACCTAAAAAGTCCTACTTGATCTTACATTCATACATCCTTAAATTAGTGGAATAAAACACTAAGGGAAAGCTTATGGGTCATTACATGATGCATGTGAATTCTTTGCGAGAGTGAGCGTAATTCTATTCATATACCCACACATGTTGTGATATAAAAATTATTTTTGCGTGTGAAATTGGGTAACTCTCTTTCCGTGAGGGGCACATGTTGAATGAAGGATAAAATTCATGTGGGATTTCTTAATCAGTTGATTAGCATGAGTTTTCTAAGATTGAGAGTCGATTCTTGAGGTTAAGAAGTCTTAACATAGTTGTACTTCATTTCAATGATCAAATCAGGCATGCTCTATTTTTAGCTTGTATCTTACGTAATCATTATAGCCGTAACTTGAATTATCTTGCTAAATTAGTTATGTGGGAGTCTCCATATGCATGAGATGTCAAAGGTTGTTCGAGGACGAACAAGGCTTTAAGTGTGGGGTTGTGATCACGGGCAAAAATAACATGCCCGAGATACGCTTTATGACTTAAATTAGTCTTGTTTATTTAAGTTATTGTATACATTTTCATGTAATTTTATATGAAGTGAAGATATGTGCTAACCAACATGATTAGCCTTTGGTTTGTAGGTTTTGATGACTTTTGAGTAACTAATCCATGAGTTGGTGAAGTAGAGGCTTGGAAACGGAATTAACACGCGAACGTCGGCAAAGAGGAGGCATAAAACAGCCCACCTGCGCGTCGGCAACGTGCCACGGCAGGCAGACTGATCACAAAACAGCCCACCTGCGCGTTGGCAACGTGCCACGGCAGGTTGGCTGCTGGACCAAGAGGTGCCAACGCGCTGCCCAAGCAGCGTGACACGCTGCCAACACGGCAGGGTGCTGCCGGGGCCAAGTTTAGGAGATTTCCAGAGGGCTTCCGCGTCCGTAGCGTGTCACGGAGGCAGTGCTCCGCGATGCACTCCGTGACACGTTGCTTGTTGTTCCGGGAAAGAGTCCTACTACTATAAATAGCACACTTAGGTTTATTTTTCATAATTCAGACTTGGTGGAGCAAGGACGTGGGTTACAGGCAGTTGAGGGACGAAAAGTTCAGGGTTTTTTCTCTCTTTCTTTCTTCTTTAACTCAATTGCTTGTATGATTAACACTCGTTTATGATGATTAATCCACAAATGAGTGGCTAATTCCTTTCCTTGCTGAGGTTGTGAACAATTGTGATGAAATTTGATTATTGATTATCTGGTTTTTCATCTTTTCTTCCATGTTGTTCTATTAATTCTTGTTCTTACTGCATTGGTGTGTGGCCTCCATTAATGTACATCTAAAAAGTCCGATTTCACTTGAGAGAGCACGCAATTGGAAAGTTGTGAATTAATAGGATATTGTTATTTTCTTGGTTTGGAAAAATTGAGTTTTGATGTGCTTTCAGGATAGAAATATACCTGAAAGTTGTATTAGTCAATTTAGGAACCGGAATTGTATGGCTAGAATATGAATTGCATTTGATCATAGAAATGTAGACGGATGGTTCATGATTCTTAAGTGAGATTAAATGCGAGAGTTTTAATCTCTTGGCAAATGTTCTTGGCTAGCAACAGGAAGAAAAGATTAACCAATTTATGATGATAATCAGTTTCATTACATGTTCGGTTAACCTTAGCATGCTCTTATCCATAGTTCAGATTCAAAGTAGATAATTGTTCTTAGTTTTAGTATAAAATTTATCAAACAAACTATCAACTTTTTGGTTACGTTGTTGTCAGCATAGTTAGAGGTAAAATATAGTATAGTTGAGAAAATTGCACTTAACCCAAGTCTCTGTGGGATCGATACTTGGCTTACTAAAGCCACTTACTACTTGTTCGACCAAACATCCCAAAACCTCTCCCCCACCAACGTGCCACGGCTTAAGGCAACAAATTACCGAGTTTTCTTCGATTCTTCAACTTCAAGGTATGTTTTCCGATTCCCTCTCAAGTTTTTGTCGCTTTTCTTCGAAATTAAGCATGGGAGGTGAGCTAAATCGCCCTATATAGAAATTAAGCATGAATTCAAGTTATTTGTTGATTGATAAATGTTCGGAATGTCGTTATGATTGTTTGAACTTGTCGATTGTATAAATTATTCGAATTTGATTGATAAAATCAATTCTAGGGCTTGTTGTTGAATTTGAAGTTGGAGATGTGTTGAAATCGTGAATTTTATGCCAGGGTGTACGTGTTGAATGAGATGAGTCGATTGACAAATTGTTAGGATGTTAATAGTCGACGGATTCTCGGGTTTGGGGGAAATGTTGAAATTTGTTCGAATTTGGTTGGTTGGATAGGTTCATGTATATAAATTTTTGTTGTTATTTTTGTTTCTTTGTTTTTCTTGGCTAAGTGCGATATTTAAAATGTTAGCGATGGTAATGATTGTGATTAGCTGCACGAAGTATGAGTAGTACGCAGAAGTTATACCGTCGAATTTTCTTTTGAACGCACTAAGCATGATTGTATAGTTGGTTGTTTTGTGTAAATAAAGATATTCTTGCCGTATTGTTGTAACTGTAGCTAAGGACTAAGTGTGGGGTAACCTAGCGTAACCCGACCTTAGCCGAAGTTAACATTTATTTAGCTTAACATTGAGCTTGTTTACTTAGGTTGACAGGTAAAACGGCAAGCCGGCAAGATAAAGGGAAAGGTGCATCAACTTCAGGCTCCGAAAGGAAGAGACTCAGACTGGGCACAGCAGTCCCAGCTGCACCAGCAGTTCCACGCGGCCAGCGCCGCCAATATGGAACAAGATGGGTGACGGACGAGGGGAAAAAGTGGTACGCAAAGCACAAAGAGAACAAATATTTCCCCGAGGAGCATATAGCACGGGAGCCATTGGCACAGGAGTTCCCCAGGATGGTTCACCGGATTGAGGCAGCTGGGCTCAAGTTCATCTTTGAGGAGCCCAAGGAATGCAATCTGCACTTGGTTCGGGAGTTCTATGCCAATTGGAACCCGTCAATCAGAAGCCACACCATCAAAATCAGAGGGCAGATAGTCACTCTGGAGCCCCACCAACTCAATGCCATCATAGGAGCGCGGGACACAGACGCCCACATTCTCCGACAGCTGAGCATTACCCCACCTTATGCAGACATCAGACGCACATTGTGTGGGGCCCGATCTACAGCTAGATGGAGCAGGCACAAAGAAAGGGGCTACCACCAGACTCTGCCCTATTCATAGATGAACAGGGAAGCCCGAATCTGGCTGAAGATAGTTTGCTCATGCCTCATCCCGGGGGTACATATGACTGATGTAACCCGGGATCGTGTTTGCCTGGTGTACACCCTGATGAAAGGGCCGGAGATCAATGTCGGGGCGGTTATTATATCCGCCATGAAGAGAGCCCGGTTGCACCAGGGGCACAGGAATGGTTTCGGTGGACTACTCACCACCTTTCTCAGGGGCCTCGATGTTGAGGAGGAGGCCCTCGATTATATCCCGCAGTTGGAGCGGCGGGCCTTAGATGTTACCAAAACTAAGGCTCCCGACACAACCCACGGGCCAGTGCTGACACTTGGCGAGCGACACGCTCGTGATGACCAGTACATGGCACGGATGTATGGGACGCAGCTGCTCCAGCTAAGGATAGGTGGGAGGCCAGCGACGGAGGAGGAGCTATGGCAGCTCGAGCTAGACTACCCGTTTGGCGAAAACGCCAGGGCTCTATGCCGAGTAGGGCCAGCCTTTGTAGAAACCACGGATGATGACGTCCCCACGGATGAGGAGACGCACCGGGAGGACTCCGATGTGGAGTCCGATGATGACGACGGAGGCGACTCGGATATGGGAGATGAAGCAGCAGCACCCGACGAAGAAGTGGAACACTTTGACTGATCAGGGAGTTCCACCACCCGATTTTGTGCTATTTAATTTTTGTGAACACTGGGGACAGTGTTCGGATTATGTGTGGGGATGTGATCACGGGCAAAAATAACATGCCCAAGATACGCTTTATGACTTAAATTAGTCTTGTTTATTTAAGTTATTGTATACATTTTCATGTAATTTTATATGAAGTGAAGATATGTGCTAACCAACATGATTAGCCTTTGTTTTGTAGGTTTTGATGACTTTTGAGTAACTAATCCATGAGTTGGTGAAGTAGAGGCTTGGAAACGGAATTAACACGCGAACATCGGCAAAGAGGAGGCATAAAACAGCCCACCTGCGCGTCGGCAACGTGCCACGACAAGCAGGCTGATCACAAAACAGCCCACCTGCGCGTTGGCAACGTGCCACAACAGGTTGGCTGCTGGACCAAGAGGTGCCAACGCGCTGCCCAAGCAGCGTGACACGCTGCCAACACGGCAGGGTGCTGCCGGGGCCAAGTTTAGGAGATTTCCAGAGGGCTTCCGCGTCCGTAGCGTGTCACGGAGGCAGTGCTCCGTGATGCACTCCGTGACACGTTGCTTGTTGTTCAGGCAAAGAGTCCTACTACTATAAATAGCACACTTAGGTTTATTTTTCATAATTCAGACTTGGTGGAGCAAGGACGTGGGTTACAGGCAGTTGAGGGACGAAAAGTTCAGGGTTTTTTCTCTCTTTCTTTCTTCTTTAACTCAATTGCTTGTATGATTAACACTCGTTTATGATGATTAATCCACAAATGAGTGGCTAATTCCGTTCCTTGCTGAGGTTGTGAACAATTGTGATGAAATTTGATTATTGATTATCTGGTTTTTCATCTTTACTTCCATGTTGTTCTATTAATTCTTGTTCTTACTGCATTGGTGTGTGGCCTCCATTAATGTACATCTAAAAATTCCGATTTCACTCGAGAGAGCACGAAATTGGAAAGTTGTGAATTAATAGGATATTGTTCTTTTCTTGGTTTGGAAAAATTGAGTTTTGATGTGCTTTCAGGATAGAAATATACCTGAAAGTTGTATTAGTCAATTTAGGAACCGGAATTGTATGGCTAGAACATGAATTGCTTTTGATCACAGAAATGTAGACGGATGGTTCATGATTCTTAAGTGAGATTAAATGCGAGAGTTTTAATCTCTTGGCAAATGTTCTTGGCTAGCAACAGGAAGAAAAGATTAACCAATTTATGATGATAATCAGTTTCATTACATGTTCGGTTAACCTTAGCATGCTCTTATCCATAGTTCAGATTCAAAGTAGATAATTGATCTTAGTTTTAGTATAAAATTTATCAAACAAACTATCAACTTTTTGGTTACGTTGTTGTCAGCATAGTTAGAGGTAAAATATAATATACTTGAGCAAATTGCACTTAACCCAAGTCTCTGTGGGATCGATACTTGGCTTACTAAAGCCACTTACTACTTGTTCGACCAAACATCCCAAAACCCCTCCCCCACCAACGTTCCACGGCTTAAGGCAACAAATTACCGAGTTTTCTTCGATTCTTCAACTTCAAGGTATGTTTTCCGATTCCCTCTCAAGTTTTTGTCGCTTTTCTTCGATATTAAGCATGGGAGGTGAGCTAAATCGCCCTATATAGAAATTAAGCATGAATTCGAGTTATCTGTTGATTGATAAATGTTCGGAATGTCGTTATGATTGTTTGAACTTGTCGATTGTATAAATTATTCGAATTTGATTGATAAAATCAATTCTAGGGCTTGTTGTTGAATTTGAAGTTGGAGATGTGTTGAAATCGTGAATTTTATGCCGGGGTGTACGTGTTGAATGAGATGAGTCGATTGACAAATTGTTAGGATGTTAATAGTCGACGGATTCTCGGGTTTGGGGGAAATGTTGAAATTTGTTCGAATTTGGTTGGTTGGATAGGTTCATGTATATAAATTTTTGTTGTTATTTTTGTTTCTTTGTTTTTCTTGGCTAAGTGCGATATTTAAAATGTTAGCGATGGTAATGATTGTGATTAGCTGCACGAAGTATGAGTAGTACGCAGAAGTTATACCGTCGAATTTTCTTTTGAACGCACTAAGCATGATTGTATAGTTGGTTGTTTTGTGTAAATAAAGATATTCTTGCCGTATTGTTGTAACTGTAGCTAAGGACTAAGTGTGGGGTAACCTAGCGTAACCCGACCTTAGCCGAAGTTAACATTTATTTAGCTTAACATTGAGCTTGTTTACTTAGGTTGACAGGTAAAACGGCAAGCCGGCAAGATAAAGGGAAAGGTGCATCAACTTCAGGCACCGAAAGGAAGAGACTCAGACTGGGCACAGCAGTCCCAGCTGCACCAGCAGTTCCACGCGGCCAGCGCCGCCAATATGGAACAAGATGGGTGACGGACGAGGGGAAAAAGTGGTACGCAAAGCACAAAGAGAACAAATATTTCCCCGAGGAGCATATAGCACGGGAGCCATTGGCACAGGAGTTCCCCAGGATGGTTCACCGGATTGAGGCAGCTGGGCTCAAGTTCATCTTTGAGGAGCCCAAGGAATGCAATCTGCACTTGGTTCGGGAGTTCTATGCCAATTGGAACCCGTCAATCAGAAGCCACACCATCAAAATCAGAGGGCAGATAGTCACTCTGGAGCCCCACCAACTCAATGCCATCATAGGAGCGCGGGACACAGACGCCCACATTCTCCGACAGCTGAGCATTACCCCACCTTATGCAGACATCAGACGCACATTGTGTGGGGCCCGATCTACAGCTAGATGGAGCAGGCACAAAGAAAGGGGCTACCACCAGACTCTGCCCTATTCATAGATGAACAGGGAAGCCCGAATCTGGCTGAAGATAGTTTGCTCATGCCTCATCCCTGGGGTACATATGACTGATGTAACCCGGGATCGTGTTTGCCTGGTGTACGCCCTGATGAAAGGGCCGGAGATCAATGTCGGGGCGGTTATTATATCCGCCATGAAGAGAGCCCGGTTGCACCAGGGGCACAGGTATGGTTTCGGTGGACTACTCACCACCTTTCTCAGGGGCCTCGATGTTGAGGAGGAGGCCCTCGATTATATCCCGCAGTTGGAGCGGCGGGCCTTAGATGTTACCAAAACTAAGGCTCCCGACACAACCCAACGGGCCAGTGCTGACACTTGGCGAGCGACACGCTCGTGATGACCAGTACATGGCACGGATGTATGGGACGCAGCTGCTCCAGCTAAGGATAGGTGGGAGGCCAGCGACGGAGGAGGAGCTATGGCAGCTCGAGCTAGACTACCCGTTTGGCGAAAACGCCAGGGCTCTATGCCGAGTAGGGCCAGCCTTTGTAGAAACCACAGATGATGACGTCCCCACGGATGAGGAGACGCACCGGGAGGACTCCGATGTGGAGTCCGATGATGACGACGGAGGCGACTCGGATATGGGAGATGAAGCAGCAGCACCCGACGAAGAAGTGGAATACTTTGACTGATCAGGGAGTTCCACCACCCGATTTTGTGCTATTTAATTTTTGTGAACACTGGGGACAGTGTTCGGATTATGTGTGGGGATGTGATCACGGGCGAAAATAACATGCCCAAGATACGCTTTATGACTTAAATTAGTCTTGTTTATTTAAGTTATTGTATACATTTTCATGTAATTTTATATGAAGTGAAGATATGTGCTAACCAACATTATTAGCCTTTGTTTTGTAGGTTTTGATGACTTTTGAGTAACTAATCCATGAGTTGGTGAAGTAGAGGCTTGGAAACGGAATTAACACGCGAACGTTGGCAAAGAGGAGGCATAAAACAGCCCACCTGCGCGTCGGCAACGTGCCACGACAAGCAGGCTGATCACAAAACAGCCCACCTGCGCGTTGGCAACGTGCCACAATAGGTTGGCTGCTGGACCAAGAGGTGCCAACGCGCTGCCCAAGCAGCGTGACACGCTGCCAACACGGCAGGGTGCTGCCGGGGCCAAGTTTAGGAGATTTCCAGAGGGCTTCCGCGTCCGTAGCGTGTCACGGAGGCAGTGCTCCGCGATGCACTCCGTGACACGTTGCTTGTTGTTCAGGGAAAGAGTCCTACTACTATAAATAGCACACTTAGGTTTATTTTTCATAATTCAGACTTGGTGGAGCAAGGACGTGGGTTACAGGCAGTTGAGGGACGAAAAGTTCAGGGTTTTTTCTCTCTTTCTTTCTTCTTTAACTCAATTGCTTGTATGATTAACACTCGTTTATGATGATTAATCCACAAATGAGTGGATAATTCCTTTCCTTGCTGAGGTTGTGAACAATTGTGATGAAATTTGATTATTGATTATCTGGTTTTTCATCTTTACTTCCATGTTGTTCTATTAATTCTTGTTCTTACTGCATTGGTGTGTGGCCTCCATTAATGTACATCTAAAAATTCCGATTTCACTCGAGAGAGCACGAAATTGGAAAGTTGTGAATTAATAGGATATTGTTCTTTTCTTGGTTTGGAAAAATTGAGTTTTGATGTGCTTTCAGGATAGAAATATACCTGAAAGTTGTATTAGTCAATTTAGGAACCGGAATTGTATGGCTAGAACATGAATTGCTTTTGATCACAGAAATGTAGACGGATGGTTCATGATTCTTAAGTGAGATTAAATGCGAGAGTTTTAATCTCTTGGCAAATGTTCTTGGCTAGCAACAGGAAGAAAAGATTAACCAATTTATGATGATAATCAGTTTCATTACATGTTCGGTTAACCTTAGCATGCTCTTATCCATAGTTCAGATTCAAAGTAGATAATTGTTCTTAGTTTTAGTATAAAATTTATCAAACAAACTATCAACTTTTTGGTTACGTTGTTGTCAGCATAGTTAGAGGTAAAATATAGTATACTTGAGCAAATTGCACTTAACCCAAGTCTCTGTGGGATCGATACTTGGCTTACTAAAGCCACTTACTACTTGTTCGACCAAACATCCCAAAACCCCTCCCCCACCAACGTGCCACGGCTTAAGGCAACAAATTACCGAGTTTTCTTCGATTCTTCAACTTCAAGGTATGTTTTCCGATTCCCTCTCAAGTTTTTGTCGCTTTTCTTCGAAATTAAGCATGGGAGGTGAGCTAAATCGCCCTATATAGAAATTAAGCATGAATTCGAGTTATCCGTTGATTGATAAATGTTCGGAATGTCGTTATGATTGTTTGAACTTGTCGATTGTATAAATTATTCGAATTTGATTGATAAAATCAATTCTAGGGCTTGTTGTTGAATTTGAAGTTGGAGATGTGTTGAAATCGTGAATTTTATGCCGGGGTGTATGTGTTGAATGAGATGAGTCGATTGACAAATTGTTAGGATGTTAATAGTCGACGGATTCTCGGGTTTGGGGGAAATGTTGAAATTTGTTCGAATTTGGTTGGTTGGATAGGTTCATGTATATAAATTTTTGTTGTTATTTTTGTTTCTTTGTTTTTCTTGGCTAAGTGCGATATTTAAAATGTTAGCGATGGTAATAATTGTGATTAGCTGCACGAAGTATGAGTAGTACGCAGAAGTTATACCGTCGAATTTTCTTTTGAACGCGCTAAGCATGATTGTATAGTTGGTTGTTTTGTGTAAATAAAGATATTCTTGCCGTATTGTTGTAACTGTAGCTAAGGACTAAGTGTGGGGTAACCTAGCGTAACCCGACCTTAGCCGAAGTTAACATTTATTTAGCTTAACATTGAGCTTGTTTACTTAGGTTGACAGGTAAAACGGCAAGCCGGCAAGATAAAGGGAAAGGTGCATCAACTTCAGGCACCGAAAGGAAGAGACTCAGACTGGGCACAGCAGTCCCAGCTGCACCAGCTGTTCCACGCGGCCAGCGCCGCCAATATGGAACAAGATGGGTGACGGACGAGGGGAAAAAGTGGTACGCAAAGCACAAAGAGAACAAATATTTCCCCGAGGAGCATATAGCACGGGAGCCATTGGCACAGGAGTTCCCCAGGATGGTTCACCGGATTGAGGCAGCTGGGCTCAAGTTCATCTTTGAGGAGCCCAAGGAATGTAATCTGCACTTGGTTCGGGAGTTCTATGCCAATTGGAACCCGTCAATCAGAAGCCACACCATCAAAATCAGAGGGCAGATAGTCACTCTGGAGCCCCACCAACTCAATGCCATCATAGGAGCGTGGGACACAGACGCCCACATTCTCCGACAGCTGAACATTACCCCACCTTATGCAGACATCAGACGCATATTGTGTGGGGCCCGATCTACAGCTAGATGGAGCAGGCACAAAGAAAGGGGCTACCACCAGACTCTGCCCTATTCACAGATGAACAGGGAAGCCCGAATCTGGCTGAAGATAGTTTGCTCATGCCTCATCCCGGGGGTACATATGACTGATGTAACCCGGGATCGTGTTTGCCTGGTGTACGCCCTGATGAAAGGGCCGGAGATCAATGTCGGGGCGGTTATTATATCCGCCATGAAGAGAGCCCGGTTGCACCAGGGGCACAGGTATGGTTTCGGTGGACTACTCACCACCTTTCTCAGGGGCCTCGATGTTGAGGAGGAGGCCCTCGATTATATCCCACAGTTGGAGCGGCGGGCCTTAGATGTTACCAAAACTAAGGCTCCCGACACAACCCATGGGCAGTGCTGACACTTGGCGAGCGACATGCTCGTGATGACCAGTACATGGCACGGATGTATGGGATGCAGCTGCTCCAGCTAAGGATAGGTGGGAGGCCAGTGACGGAGGAGGAGCTATGGCAGCTCGAGCTAGACTACCCGTTTGGCGAAAACGCCAGGGCTCTATGCCGAGTAGGGCCAGCCTTTGTAGAAACCACGGATGATGACGTCCCCATGGATGAGGAGACGCGTCGGGAGGACTCCAATGTGGAGTCCGATGATGACGACGGAGGCGACTCGGATATGGGAGATGAAGCAGCAGCACCCGACGAAGAAGTGGAATACTTTGACTGATCAGGGAGTTCCACCACCCGATTTTGTGCTATTTAATTTTTGTGAACACTGGGGACAGTGTTCGGATTAAGTGTGGGGTTGTGATCACGGGCAAAAATAACATTCCCAAGATACGCTTTATGACTTAAATTAGTCTTGTTTATTTAAGTTATTCTATACATTTTCATGTAATTTTATATGAAGTGAAGATATGTGCTAACCAACATGATTAGCCTTTTTTTTGTTGGTTTTGATGACTTTTAAGTAACTAATCCATGAGTTGGTGAAGTAGAGGTTTGGAAACGGAATTAACACGCGAAGTCGGCAAAGAGGAGGCATAAAACAGCCCACCTGCGCGTCGGCAACGTGCCACGGCAGGCAGGCTGATCACAAAACAGCCCACATGCGCGTTGGCAACATGCCACGGCAGGTTGGCTGTGCGACCAAGAGGTGCCAACGCGCTGCCCAAGCAGCGTGACACGCTGCCAACGCGGCAGGGTGCTGCCGGGGCCAAGTTCGGGTGATTTCCAGAGGGCTTCCGCGTCCGTAGTGTGTCACGGAGGCAGTGCTTCGCGATGCACTCCGTGACACGTTGCTTGTTATTCCGGGAAAGAGTCCTACTACTATAAATAGCACACTTAGGTTTATTTTTCATAATTCAGACTTGGTGGAGCAAGGACGTGGGTTACAGGCAGTTGAGGGACGAAAAGTTCAGGGTTTTTTCTCTCTTTCTTTCTTATTTAACTCAATTGCTTGTATGATTAACACTCGTTTTATGATGATTAATCCACAAATGAGTGGCTAATTCCTTTCCTTGCTGAGGTTGTGAACAATTGTGATGAAATTTGATTATTGATTATCTGGTTTTTCATCTTTTTTTCCATGTTGTTCTATTAATTCTTGTTCTTACTGCATTGGTGTGTGGCCGCCATTAATGTACATCTAAAAAGTCCGATTTCACTCGAGAGAGCACGAAATTGGAAAGTTGTGAATTTATAGGATATTGTTCCTTACTTGGTTTGGGAAAATTGAGTTTTGATGTGCTTTCAGGATAGAAATATACCTGAAAGTCGTATTAGTCAATTTAGGAACCAGAATTGTATGGCTAGAACATGAATTGCATTTGATCACAGAAATGTAGACGGATGGTTCATGATTCTTAAGTGAGATTAAATACGAGAGTTTTAATCTCTTGGAAAATGTTCTTGACTAGCAACAGGAAGAAAAGATTAACCAATTTATGATGATAATCAGTTTCATTACATGTTCGGTTAACCTTAGCATGCTCTTATCCATAGTTCAGATTCAAAGTAGATAATTGTTCTTAGTTTTAGTATAAAATTTATCAAACAAACTATCAACTTTTTGGTTACGTTGTTGTCAGCATAGTTAGAGGTAAAATATAGTATACTTGAGCAAATTGCACTTAACCCAAGTCTCTGTGGGATCGATACTTGTCTTACTAAAGCCACTTACTACTTGTTCGACAATGTGCACTTGCGTGTTGTTTTATATACCCATATAACACACCGAACAACCTCCACATATGAACACGTAGCCAGTTTGAGATCGAGCTTTGTGTGGGTCAGATAAATATCCAACATCAGCATAACCAACAAGATCGAGACTGTAATTGTTAGAATAATATAAGCTCATATCGGTAGTCCCTTTTAAATACCGCATTATGTGTTTGATCCCACTCCAATGTCTCCTAGTAGGAGCAAAACCATATCTTGCTAACAAATTAAATGAAAAGGCTATATCAAGTATTGTAGTGTTAGCAAGATAAATTAGTGCACCAATTGCATTATGATATGGTACTTCAGGACCAAGAATTTCTCATTCTTTTAAATCCTTCAAGGATTTTCATATATCCTTCAGTCTATCTAGACATGAAAATAATTTTATTATACGCCTATCAAGTTTTCATGTATTGCCAGACTTATGAGTAACCTCAAAATAATTGCATCCACCACAGAAGGACCTCTCCATATAATAATGTCAGGATTTGCGAAAAATCTTTATACCATAAAAATTCATTTATACCCACTGTCATTATACTTGAATTGCGTATTTTTATTTGGCCAATCATTTATCTATCCATACTTTTTGACAGATTTGAATTCAAGATCCTCATCAATATTTATAATATTGAGTGCTACAATATATCAAATGTATCATCAGCGATCATTTTGATATCAGTTCCAATGCAACATAATTTATTAAGATCTCTTCATTTTTTATCATTTTCAGGTACCTGAACCTTTGCCAAGGTGTTATGAAGTGTTATGTCGTGGTGCTTTCTTCAAGCACTTGACTCATTATTATGACCATCTTAATCATTTACTCCTCTCCTTCTTCAAGGAGTTCTATATTTGGAACCGTTTGGTCTATCACGCTTCAGGCGTCTCATAGACCCTATCCTTCAAGGACCTTTCATTGGAGTATTTGCAACTGAATTATAAAATAGGGTCAGCAAATACATATGACAATTGATTTGCAATAATTTGCAATTGAATTATCTCTTGAACTTTAAGTTCACATTTTTTTCTCGAGGATCTAGATAATTCATCCCACACTCAATTTTCAGTTGCTAATCACTTCTCCCATTAATGTTAGGAAAACTAACATTTACCCCCAACCTCATTTGAGGACCCATCTTTGTGTGTTGTGGTGGAGCAGTTGAATCATATACAACACCTTCAAATTTTTAGATGGAATTATTTGGTTCTTGACCCTGAATCAATTGTGATAGGGGAATCTAGTTGGCTTGATGGCGTTCAAGTGTTTCTACATGTTTGAAACACCCCGAAACTTTCATAGATCAGACTCAAACCTTGAAAGAAAAATTCAGAAGAAAACCATAAAATTTGCCGACAACGAGTCATGGTCAGCTCCAACGGTTCGTTGTGTCAGTCGTGTCAGCCTAGTGTGGTCCTTCAGGAACCAACAGGACAAAGAATGCTCGTTGTGAGAAACAACGAGCCATCCTATCACTCATTGGTCCCCAGCTCAAAAATCCCTCTTCCAGGACCCCATGACTCAACCTACGAGTCATCATCAGAAACAATGACTCGTGGTATAAGTAGTTGGTTTAGGACCCCAGAAGCCCCTTCAGTGATGACGAGTGGAAACAACAACCCGTTGTATTCCACAACGAGTCGTTATGACCACCTATGGGGTCAGGTTTAGTAATCCTTAAATTTTTTCGGTGAAAGTAACGACTGGACACAATGACTCATTGGGTCTACCAACGAGTTGTTGTGTCGTCCGTTGCCAGACCTTTCAAGTTTTCTCGTCCAGTGACCAAGGGAGGTACTAACGACCTGTTGGTCTATACAACGAGTCATGGTATCTCCCGTTTCCAGATTCAATTAACCCTAGAACCCAGATAGTAGGACCAACGATTGGTCCCAACGAGTCGTGGTCTCAACCAATGACTCGTTGAGTGACCCATTGTTCCCTTGTTGGGCAGTTTTCCAAATTTTATTCTAGGGATATTTTTATAATTTCCCACCTATTTAGTCCTAAACTACGTCATTTTAAGTATATTTTCAGAGAATTTAGAGGGGTTAAATAATTTTCCTCCCTCATTCCCCCCTTAAACTCTCAGAAAATGATTGTAGAAACCCAGGTCATTCATCTCAAACAAGAATTAGGGCCCCTAGTTAGTTACAAAAGTTCAAGCTTTCTTCTCCAGGGATTTCTTATCCAGGTTTGTGGGAATTTAACAAGGGAATTGTTCTTCCCTTGTGTCCCCAAAACCTTCCTCTACTTCTTCTATCAGTTACAACCCCGTGGAATATTACTCATGATATTAACTGCTTTATTATTTCCTATTTCTAGAAATTTTATGAAACTAGTATTTAGTGGAATGATTTAGCCCTAGTTCTCAGTTCAGTAGAATTAGAATTTTGCGGGTTGGACTAGTTTTCCCTGTAGCTTATTCTATCAGTTTTGGAATTCCCATATTGTTAGTATATGTCGAATTCCCAGTCAGATGCATGTTAGTCCAGTCTCAGTCAGATTATTAGCATACTCAGTGTTGTCCAGAAATGTCAGCTGATCAGTTTGACTACAGTCATTTCTTGAGGTGTCAGTGATTCCTCCCCAGTTATCAATATTGGACTTAATTATTAGATTTTAGTGGTTCTTTAGACAGTTATGACACTTCTAGATAAATAGCTCTGACCAATCTTAGAATCCCTAGATTCAGATGTCAGTTGTTCTTTAAACAGTTATGACGCTTTCAGATAAACATCTCTGGCCAGTCGTAGAACACCAGTTACAGAATTCAGTCTAATAACACTCTCAGGGTACTTCAAAATAGGTATTCCTGACTTAGTCTTGGGCCCTAGTTTCGAGCTATCAATTTAGTAGTCAGTCTAGGACTATCCAGTGGGAGTAGGACTTAGGATCGAGCGGACCGGGGTTCTACCGCACCCAAGTTCTCAAAACTACGTTACCGCCATAGGTTATTTTTATTGGCCTTATGACCCTAGACTTTTGATCACCCAGTTCATGCCTTTATACCCTGACAAGGTATATTGGGTCCTACAGATGGGGTGTATACATCAGACTCCATGTCTAGCTCACGTGGTTATATATCGGTTATAGACTCTCCCACTAGTTAGTTCAGTCTCATATTAGCTCAAATCAGAGCAGTTTCAGTTTATTCAGTTCAGTACAGTTAGTTTAGATTCAGTATCTCAGATTCAAGGCATGTCTATGACCATCAGACAAGGTCATTTTGACCATCTTAGTATATTTCAGTTTATTCAGTTTCAGCATTTCAGTTGGTCATTGCATGTCATTAAAATTCATTTATTTATTTTCCGTGTTATGTTTTCTCCTACTTACTAGGTATATTCAAAGTACTAACACATACCCTATATATTGTATCGTCTCATGATACAGCTGCAGGTTCTCAATCTCAGCAACATTAGCAGATCTTATCCAGGAGTTTTTAGCTACACCAGTGGTGAGTCCTCATATTTCAAGGATGATATTTATTTTTCTTAAGTTATTTTCATACTGTTCTACTTTAGAGTTAGCTGGGGGCTTGTCCCAATAACTCATCAGATATAGATGACTTTCAGACACAAATTCAGATTTTTCAGTTTTGTTTTCAGTTGTATGAAGCTTTATGTTTAGTTCTTCTTCATAATTAGCTTTTATTATTTTTAAAGCTTCCGCTATGAATTTTACTCAGTTACCAGTGTTATGATAGACCATGGGTTGACTTGGGGTTACTTGTGACTCCAAGTACCGTGTCTCATCCAGGATATAGACTCGGGGCTTGACAAACTTGGTATCAGAGCACTAGGTTTAGAGTATCCTAGGATGTCCGAAAGTCGCGTCGAATAGAGTCCTTTTCATGAGTGTGAAGCGCACCACACTTATGATGAGGAGGATACGAGACATTATTAGGAAAAACTCCCTTTTGTTCATACTCTTTATCGTGCTTCGAAGTTCAATTACAGAAATGTTCTCCTAACTCGTGCTCTATTTTGTTTTAGTGAAATCATGCCTCTAAGATGTGGTAATGGAAGAAGGGCCGGCAACGCTCACCGACCTACCCCACCAGCTCCAGCAGCCCCTAAGGATGATCCAGTGTCCTCCCAGAGTTCAGAGCGGCAATCCAGCTGCTCGCAGAGATAGTCATGAATCAGTTAAACTAGCAAGTGGTTCTAGTCAATACTAATGGGTCAGCAACAGCTGCCCGAGTTTGGGACTTCACACGGATGAACCCTCTAGCTTTTCATGGATCTAAGGTGGGAGAGGACCTACAGGAGTTCATGGATGAGATTAGGAAGATCACCTGAATTATGGGTGTTAGCTCCTCTAAGAGTGCTGACCTGGATGCCTACCAGTTGAAAAGGGTAGCCCAGATCTGGTACGACCAGTAGAAGGAAGGGAGACCAGCGAGAGCAGAACCAGTGGAGTGGGAGGAGTTCACTATAGCCTTCCTAGACAGATTCTTCTCCGGGAGCTCAGGGAGGCTAAGGTGGTAGAATTTATGAACCTGAAATAGGGCAATCAGACGGTTGAAGAGTATGCACTAGGGTTCACATGATTGTCTAAATATGCTCCGAAAATGGTAGCCGAGCCAAGGGCTCGCATGATAAAGTTCATCAATGGAGTATCGAACTTGGTCCTCAAGTAGTGCAGGACTGCAATGCTTATTAAAGATATTGATCTCTCCAGCCTCATCGTTCATGCCCAGCAGATTGAGGCAGAAAAACTAAAAGACTTGGAGCGGGAGAATAAGAGGGCAAGGACTGGCCAGTCAAATTATAACCACCAGAGGTCTGGCATTAGTAGCCGCCCACAGAAGAAGCAGCAACAACAATAGCAGAGGGCTCCAACACCCACTTCATCCAGCGCCCCTACTTTTTGATCCCGCAAGAATCAATGGGGTGGAGCATCTAGCTTACAGTCCCAGAGTCACAGCACTAGCAATCGCTACCTAGCTTGCCCTAAGTGTGGCAAGAACCATCCAGGGGAATGCCTTTAGGGTCGAGAGGGTTTCTTTGGGTGTGGACAACTTGGTTATCGGCTCAGAGAATGCCCGTCTTGCAATCCACACTTCAGCAGCTCCAGTAGGCCGACCAGTTCAGCAGACCAACACTTCAGGTACGGACGGCGGCTATTGCCAAAACTATTTTTATGCTTTGTCCTCTCGTCAGGATCATGAGAGCTCACCTGATGTGGTCACAGGTATGCTACGCCTTTTTCATCTAGATGTGTATGCCCTACTAGATCCAGGAGCCACACTATCATTCGTGACTCCCTATATAGCTGTCAAGTTTGATATCAGTCCAGAAGTCCTCTCAGTCTCCACCCCAGTTGGGGAATCAGTTAGAGCCAGCCGGGTATATAGAAACTACCCAGTATCAATCTTGAATAAAGTCATTCTAGTCGATCTCGTAGAGTTAGACATGGTTGATTTCGAACTCATTCTTGTAATGGATTGATTACACTCTAATTATGCCTTAGTCAACTACAAAACTAGGATCATCAAAATTCAGTTCCCTAATTAGCCAATTTTTGAGTGGACGAGCAGTAGTTCAGCGCCTAAGGGTTGGTTTATTTCCTACCTTAAGGATAGAAATCTTATTTCTAAAGGGTGTATTTATCATCCAGTTTGGGTCAAAGATTCCAACTTCTAGACCCTGACTATTCAGTTAGTTCCAATTGTCAGCGAGAACCGTGATGTATTTCCCAAAGATCTTCCCAGAGTTCCTCCTGAACGGGAAATAGAATTTGGCATAGACCTTCTCCCAGGCACTCATCCCATCTTCATCTCCCCTTATAGAATGGCTCCAACTAAGCTTAAGGAGTTGAAGGAGCAGTTAAAAGAACTCCTTGATAAGGGTTTCATTAGGCCCAGCATCTCTCCATGGGGTGCTCCAATATTATTCGTGCGAAAGAAAGATGGTACCCTCAGAATGTGTATCGACTACCGTCAGTTGAATAAGGTCACAGTTAAGAACAGGTATCCCCTACCCAAGATTAACGACTTGTTCGATCAGCTTCAGGGAGCCAGTTGTTTCTCCAAGGTAGATGTCAGGTCAGGGCACCATCAGCTAAGGGTCAGGGAATGTGACATACCGAAAACAACTTTCAGAACTTGGTATGGTCACTACGAATTAGTGGTTATGTCCTTCGGACTAACTAATGCCCGCCAACTTTCATGGACCTGATTAATAGGGTTTTCGAGCCATATCTAAACTTGTTCATCATTGTATTTATTGATGACATTCTGGTATACTCCAGAAGTGAGGAAGAACATGCTAACCATCTGAGGATAGTGCTAGCGACGCTCAGAGACAGCCAGTTGTTCACTAAGTTCAGCAAATGCAAATTTTGGTTGAAGTTTGTGACTTTTGTTGATCACGTGGTCTCGAGTGAGGGTATTCAGATAGATCCTCAAAAGATAGCAGCAGTGAAAGACTGTCCAAGACCAACTTCCCCAACCGAAATCAGAAGTTTCTTGGGTATAGCCGGCTATTACCAACATTTTTTGGAAGGTTTTTCCTCCATTGCATCTCCTCTGACTAGATTGACTCAGAAAAAGGTGAAATTCTAGTGGTCAGATGCATGTGAGAAGAGTTTCTAGGAGTTGAAGACTCGACTCACTACCGCTTCAGTGTTAACCTTGTTGGAAGGAACAGATGGGTTCGTAGTGTATTGTGACGCTTCGAGAGTTGGACTTGGTTGCGTTTTGATGCAGCGGGGTAAGGTGATAGCTTATGCCTCCAGAAAGCTCAAGGTTCATGAAAAGAACTATCCAACTCATGACCTGGAGTTGGCAGCAGCTGTGTTTGCATTGAAAATATGGAGGCACTACCTTTATGGGGCTCACATGGATGTTTCATCGATCACAAGAGCCTTCAGTATGTGTTCAGTTAGAAAGATTTAAATCTTCATTGGAGAAGGTGGTTGGAGTTATTGAAGGACTACGATATGAGTTGCTGTACCACCCGAGAAAAGCCAATGTGGTGGTTGATGCCCTAAGTAGGATGTCTATGGGGAGCGTGGCTTATGTTGACGAGGGCAAAAAGAAACTAGCAAGGGATATCCATAGGTTAGCTCAATTGGGAGTGCAGTTGGTTGATACAGCTGAGGGCGCAGTAGTGGTGCAGAGTGGATTCGATTCCTCATTGGTAGTCTAAGTTAAGTCAAGGCAGGATGAAGATCCCATACTGCTTAAGCTGAACGAGGCGGTTCTTAGAAAAAAAGTGGAGGCTTTTTTCCAAAGGGAAGATGGTGTACTTTGTTACCAAGGTAGGCTGTGTATACCGGATGTAGTTGATTTGAGACAGTAGATATTGGATAAAGCACACAGTTCAAGATATTCTATCCACCTAGGTGCTACTAAGGTTCATCGTGATTTACAGGATATTTACTGGTGGAACGACATGAAAAGACACGTTGCAGAATTTGTAGCTAAGTGCCCGAACTGCCAGCAGGTGAAGGTGGAACATTAGAGACTTGGAAAGAAGTGAATATGGATTTTATTACAGGTCTACCTCGTACTTGTCGGCAGCATGACTCAATATGGGTGATAGTAGACCGGATGACCAAATTAGCAGATTTTCTCCTAATTAAAACTACAGATGCAGCCGAGGATTATGCTAGCCTTTATATCCGAGAGTTGGTCAGACTGCATGGGGTGCCCTTGTCCATTATTTCAAATAGAGGTATCCAGTTCACCTTGCATTTCTGGAAGTCGTTTCAGAAGGGACTTCGTACCTAGGTCAAGCTCAGCATAACTTTTCACTCGCAGATAGATGGACAAGATGAGCAAACTATACAGACTTCGGAAGATATGCTAAGAGCGTGTGTGATTGATTTCAAGGGTAGTTGGGTTTATCACCTACCTCTCATCGAGTTTACGTACAATAATAGCTACCACTCCAGTATCCAGATGACCCCATTTGAGACATTATATGGTAGGAGATATAGGTCTCCTATAGAGTGGTTTGAGGTTGGTGAAGCTACCCTGATAGGGCCAGACTCAGTTCATGATGCTATGCTGACGGTGAAACTTATCAGGAGAGGTTGAAAATAGCGCAAAACCGTCAGAAATCCTATGCTGATGTGAGGAGAAGAGAGTTAGAGTTTGCATTGGATGATTGGGTTTATCTAAAAATTTCACTCATGAAAGGGGTGATGAGGTTGGGAAAGAAAGGAAAACTCAGTCTGAGGTATGTGTGACCCTACAAAATTTTGAAGCGAATTGGCAGTGTGAAATATGAGTTAGAACTACCTCCAAAGTTAACATCTGTATACCCAGTCTTCCATATGTCACTATTGAAGAAGTGTATTGATGATCCAACTTTAGTTGTGCCATTAGACGCTGTGGGAATAAAAGATAGTCTCTCTTACGAAGAGGTCCCAGTTTAAATCCTTGATCGTCAGGTTTATAAGCTGAGAAACAAGAAAGTTGCTTCGGTGAAAGTTTTGTGGAGGAACCAGCTAGTTGAGGGAGCCACATGCGAGGCAGAAGCAGATATGATGGCCAGATACCTTACTTATTCCCTTCAAGTTCAGTTCCAACATCAGGTACTAAATTCCTCCTTAGTACTCTATTTAGTTCCGTACTTATCAGCTCTATTAATATTTTCAATATGCATTCTAGTTGCATCAACTCTTTTAGCATGGTTAAGTCAGTTCGGAGTCAGTTACTCCTTCAGAAACCAGCTCATAGTCTCAGTCTAGGAATTGCAGCTCTTTTTTTAGTTTTCCGGCTGTTTTAGTCTTCATTCGAGGTTGAATGATTTTAAGGGGGAGATATTATAACACCCCAAAACTTTCCTAGACCAGACTCAGACCTTGTAAAAAAAATTTAGAAGAAAATCAGAAAATTTAACTCAGAACGACTGAGACAAGGAGTCGTGGTCAGCTCCAACGGCTCGTTGTATCAATCGTGGTCAGCCTAGTGTGGTCCTTCAAGAACCAACGAGATAAGAAATGACTCGTTGGGAGAACAAGTCGTCCTGTCACTCTGGTCCCCAACTCAGAATTCCCTCTTCCAGGACCCCACGACTCAACCAACAAGTCGTCGTCAGAAACAACAACTCGTGGTATGAGTCATTAGTTGAGGAACCCAGAAACCCCTTCAGTGATGATGAGTGGAAACAACGACCCATTGTATCCCACAACGATTCATTGGGACCACTTGTGGGGGCAGGTTCAGTAATCCTTAAATCTTTTCAGTGTAAGTAACGACTGGACACAACAACCCGTTGGGTCCACCAACGAGTCATTGTGTCGCCCGTTGCCAGACCTTTCAAGTTTTCTCGTCCAGTGACCACGGGAGGAACCAATGACCCGTTGGTCCATCCAATGAGTCATGGTATCCCCTGTTTCCAGATCTAGTGAACCCAGAACCCAGACAGTAGGACCAACGACTGGTCCCAAGGAGTCATGGTCTCAACCTACGACTCGTTGAGTGACCCGTTAGTTCCCTGTCGGGCAGTTTTTCAGATTTTATTCCAGGAGTATTTTTATAATTTTCCATCTATTTAGTCCCTAAACTACGTCACTTTAAGTATATTTTCAGAGAATTTAGAGGGGTTAAAAGGTTTTCCCCCCTCATTCCCCCCTTAAACTCTCAGAAATGATCGTAAAAACCCAGGTCATTCCTCTCAAGCAAGAACTAGGGCTCCTTGTCAGTTGCAGAAATTCAAGCTTTCTTCTCCAGGAATTTCTTATCCAGGTATGGAAATTCAACAAGGGAATTGTTCTTCCCTTGTGTCACCAAAATCTTCCTCTACTTCTTCTATCAGTTACAGCCCTGTGGAACATTACTCATGATATTAACTGCTTCATTATTCCCTATTCTAGAAATTTTGTGAAACTAGTATATAGTGGAATGATTTAGCCCTAGTTCTCAGTTTAGTAGAATTAGAATCTTGCGGGTTGGACTAATTTTCCCTGTAGCTTGATTCTATCAGTTTTAGAATTCCCATATTGTTAGTATATGTCGAATTTCCAGTCAGATGCATTTTAGTCCAGTCTCAGTAAGATTATTAGCATACTCAGTGTTGTCCAGAAATGTCAGCTGATCAGTTTAACTACAGTCATTTCTTGAGGTGTCAGTGAGGCCTCCCCAGTTATCAATATTGGACTCAATTATTAGATTTTAGTGGTTCTTTAGATGGTTATGACACTTCTAGATAAGCAACGCTGACCAATCTTAGAATCCCTAGATTCAGATGTCAGTTGTTCTTTAAACGGTTACGACGCTTCCAGATAAAATCTCTGGCCAGTCTTAGAACACCAGTTATAGAATCCGGTCCGATAACACTCTCAGGGTACTTCCAAATAGGTATTCCTGACTTAGTCTTGGGCCCTAGTTTCGAGCTATCAGTTTAGTAGTCAGTCTAGTACTATCCAGTGGGAGTAGGACCTAGCACCGAGCGGATCGGGGTTCCAGCGCACCCAGGTTCCCAAAACTATGTTGCCGTCGTAGGTTATTTTAATTGGACTTATGGCCCCAGACTTGTGATCACCCAGTTCATGCCTTTATATCCTGGCAAGGTATATTGGGTCCTACAAATGGGGTGTATACACCGAACTCCACGTCTAGCTCACGTGGTTATATGTCGGTTATAGACTCTCCCACTAGTCAGTTCAGTCTCAGATTATCTCAGTTCAGAGCAGTTTCAGTTTATTCAGTTTAGTACAGTTAGTACAGATTCAGTATCTCAGATTCAGGGTATGTCTATGACCATCAGATAGGGCCTTTTGACCATCTTAATATATTTCAGTTTATTCAGTTTCAACATTTCAGTTGGTCATTGCATGTCATTACAGTTTAGTTATTTACTTTTTGTGTTATATTTTCTCCTGCTTACTAAGTACATTCATAGTTATGACGCATACCCTCTATGTTGTATCATCTTATGAATTAGTTGTAGTTCTCAGTCTCAGCAGTGTTAGCAGATCTTATCCAGGAGTTTTCAGCTACACCGGTGGTGAGTCCTCATCTTTCGAGACAATATTTAATTTTCTTTAGTTATTTTCATACTGTTAGACTTTAGAGTTAGCTGGGGACTTGTCCCAGCAACTCATCAAATATAGATGGCTTTCAGACACAAGTTGAGATTTTTCAGTTTTGTTTTCAGTTGTATAAAGATTTATGATTTAGTTCTTCTTCATAAATGACTTTTATTATTTTTAAAGCTT
This sequence comes from Datura wrightii, assembly GCA_035772735.1. Lineage (NCBI taxonomy): Eukaryota > Viridiplantae > Streptophyta > Magnoliopsida > Solanales > Solanaceae > Datura > Datura wrightii. The sequence continues at coordinate 92,619,040 of JASDFA010000020.1, forward strand.
CCGCTATGAATTTTACTCAGATTATCAGTGTTGTGATAGACCATGGGTTGATTTGGGGTTACTTGTGACTCCAAGTACTGTGTCTCATCCAGGATATAGACTCAGGGTGTGACAATGTTAAATAAACATATCTCATACTAAAATTTATTTGGGAGTTTTTTTCTCACAACCAATGGTTTAGCTATAATTGGAGGCATACAAGTTTTGTTAAACTAATTTAGATATGAACCAGCATTATCAACATAATTTTATAATTTGGAACCGCGCTCTTAATTTAACAATTTGAGCAAATAATCTTGCAAGAACCAATTGCAAGTTGATATCAAAGCACATGTGACCATACCATAGATGTATCTACGGTTCACATGGCAGGTGAACGAACCCATATTCACCTTTTTATAAGTTTTAAAATTTCAAAAAATATAATCCCAATATTAGCTGATATAATGATCAATCTATCATGAGAACAAGCAACACAAGAGAATTCTTGGAGAATCTTTTATTTCTTCAACATATTACCATGTGAATTCTCAATTATTTTTGCATCATATTTGAATCGAGATGGCCAACCGGTTATACCAAATTATCTTTATTTCAGTAAACTTCTAGTTTACTTTCGTATGTTATTTTGTCATCATACTCATATTTATGTATTACAAAGAAAAGAAAATGACGGGTAATCTTTTATATAAATATTTATAACCCGCTTCAATAGTAGTAATATGAAGATATTAGATCTTCCCATAATTTATAGTCTCAATTTTTTTTCAATATCTTTGAAACTTATAAGTTTTCTTTTGAGACTTACTAGTAACACATTATCTCTTCTAGAGCTCTCAATTAATTTTGTGTACTACCACATATTTCATCATATCGATATCATTAATAGTTTCTCCACATAGTTTCAACTTAGAAATAATTTTGAACATTGAAGAGTTGTACTCATGAACAAACTTATAGTCTTGATGGATCCAATCATATCGTGTCTTTGAGTAGATGACCATCTTCAAGTGGTTATCCCTTTCTTTTAGGCTATTCCACAAAACAAGTGGATCCTTAACCATGAGATATTCAATTTTAAGAATTTTTTCAAGATGATGACACAAGAATATCATAGCCTTAGCACGATCTTGGTTTGATGCTTCATTTTCACTTTTAATGGTGTCTCCAAGACCTATTGCATCCATATGAATTTCAGCATCCAACACCCATGAAAGGTAGTTCTTGCACGAACTTCGAAGGGCAACGAAATCAAGTTTCGTAAGGTTAGCAATATTAAAAGAAAGAGAAAAATAATACCTTGGCCTTCAAATTTTGACACGGTAGAGTCGTAGAGCAACAATATCACCAAAGGAATATCATTCCTGTGGTTAAGTAATACATCTTTCAAAAAAGAAATTTTAATTTTTCTTACCTCGGATCTTTCAAAGTGAGTGCTCAGGGCAGAGACTCATGCTGATAACATGTTATGAAATACTAAAGAAAGAACAAAAATATTGTAGAGAGAGAGAATGAGAGAAGTTCTTATTTCTCTTGATGGGATGAAAATAATGAAGGAGAACCCCTCTATTTATAGGGATAATTCCTCCTAACTTTTTTCCAAAAGATAGACCTTCACTATAATATAAATACACATATTCACTACAATACAAATATCTCTATAGACATTTACTATAATACAAATATATTTATAACAATAATAATATTTTTCTTTCAAAACAAAGTAAATTTTTTACTATTTCCTAAACTCTAAAAGTAAAGGCAATATGAATAAAAACATTTATGATGGGTGAGGCACAAGTATGACTTAAAATGTGAGGATGATTATTATTTTTTTCCAAAAAGTGTGTGGGTCCCACTTTTGTTTCCCCCCTTAATTAATTTATTTATTTCTCCACCTTCCTTATCTCTATATTTTTCTTGTTTAATTCTTTTGTTGTTTAATGTTAGATCAATTTTTTCATTATAATTTTTTTTCACTCAATTAATTTTATATTCATTTATATATTTATATTTTTCATTTGATGATTCTTACGTGTATATAAGTTTGATTGGTAAAATTTTTTATTTATCAATTAAATTAATTATGGTAATTTTTATATCAATAAACTACACCGAACCACTGATGTCAAATTTTTAATTTTTAGAATTTTCAATTTTCTCAATCTTTTTTTTAGTTTAAATTTGAAGCATTTTATAATAAAATTAATTTAATTTTTTGTAAAATATGATGTAATTATCACACTGTTTCATACAAATATATGCAATCCAGTTAATTATAATTAATTATTTAAAAAATTATCAATCGCAATGTCACAAAAGGAGAGGGGGGTGGGGGTGGAATCATATTACGCCTGAGAGCTTTAACTTTTAGAAGTTGCTCTTTCTAACTTTATAAGTTGGATATATGTGAAAAAACTTGATTCAAAATAGATAAATTGCTGTCAAGGATAAGAAAAATATCAAGGCTATAATAAGAAATATTCACGATTCAATTTGGATTGATTTTGGGTATAAATCAAAAGCAAATCAATTAAATTAATTTTTTAATTATTAAAATCAAATCAAATATAATTCATATCCATCGGTTTGGTTTGATTTTTAAAAAACATAATGAAATTTCTCTTCTTTTTTTTTTTGCAATAAAAAACTAATTTTCGGATGGCTTTATAATGTGAGATCCATCATTAATTGCGTAAGAAAATTATTTAATTGATTTTATAATATGAAACACATTATATTATTTACATTCTTCTCATTCTTCCTAATTTATCTTTTTCTTGATTCCTCTTCCCTAGAGATTTTCTCTCATTCGTGTAGCTAATTAGCGTGTAATTCCAATAAATTTTTAGGCACATAACTTTATTTTAGAAAAAGTTGTAAAAATGTATGAGGAAACAACATTATCTATTTTGTAAATATTATTTTTAATAATATACCCACTTCCATCTATATTACTATTCAAATCTTTTCAAATTATCCCACTTATTTCTTTTTCTCTTTATATCAAACATACATTTTATTTCTATGTTCTCTTTAGAGATTTCAATAATCTATTCATTTCTAGTGGATTGTATTTAACGTGCAATTGTGAAATATTCTTTCATCAGTATATTGATAGTTCGTTTTAGTGATTCTTGAAGTACATTAAAAATAGCAAATTTGAATTCAATTTTTTTTGACATATTTTTAATGTATTCAAAATTTAAAACAAAAATTTGGATGAAGCCAATATTCACTATTTCTTCAGTATCAGAAGTATGAATACAATTACGTATGACCATTGTTAATCATATCTTTCCTCTTTGGGGGCGGAGCTATGATATACGAAGGGTGGTCAAGTGAACACCCTTCATCAAGAATTACACTGTATGAATCAGCACAATGCTACTTTATATGGTAATATAATATATTTTACACATCCTTACACAATTAGTGGTGGTAGTCCAATGGCTTGGAGTTTGGGGGAAATGTCATTGTGCATCTTTGAATGCGTTTCAATTCCTAACAGTTGCGTAGGTACAGTTTTTTGTTTTTAGCATTTTCAAAAAAGCAACACTAATTCATTTTAAAATTGCAATACTAATTCAACCTCGCCGTTTCTATTTTATTGCTAATTAATTACATCAGAATAATTAATTCTTTAAATGAGAATAATTAATTATGAGTTATATTTATGAGAATAATTAATTATCTTTTATATTTATGAGAATAATTAATTATTTTTTATATTTATGAGAATTACACGTAAGTAATTTGGTGCTATAAATCTATTATTTTTTAAATAATTCAAAAATAATGTTATTAATTAAAATAATTCTTAATTAGAGACATACAACATAAAATTTTTTAAAGAAAAAGTAAAAGTATCAGTAGCTAATTGAAAAATAAAATTATTTTGAAACTAACCACATTCTAAAAAATCTCTACATGCTGCCAAAATCAAAAGCAAAAAGGCTTAAGAAAAAAAATTCTCTTATGATTTTTCTCTTCATTTTTTTATATATTGCTGCTATTGTTATCGTCACTAAAGGCATTGAAAGTTCGGAGTCGAAAAGTGATTTCATTCTAGTGTCGAATTCTCTTTTCCTCTTTTTTTTTTCGCTCTGCCAATTTACTAAAGCTAAATATTGCACAATTGTTAAAACTTTTGGTGTATCCATTCATAAAATATTCAATTAATAATATTGTATGATTTAATTTAAATTTTTTTGTGCACCTATTCATCAAAAAATTTTTACTATCCAATATTTGAACACTTTCTCAAATTTCTGGCTACGCCATTGTTCCTGTTTTCCTATTAATTTTATAATACTTATATTCTAATTGGGGTAAATGAATTCTACACCTAAAAGGATTATGCACTTAAAATTTTTTTTAGTTATATGAATCTTTAAATTACAATTGGAGAAAAATATTAAATAAAATTTTTATCTATTGTAAATTTTTTTAATGAAGTGCAAAAAGTTTGATCAATATTTAAAGGACCTTCGTGCTTTTAATAAGTATAGATGATGATGATGATGATGATGATGATTGATGTTGATAATGATAATGATAATGATAATCATAATGATACTCATAATAATAGTAATGATGATGATGATGATGATGATGATACTAACAATGATAATGATGATGATAATAATAATAATGATAATAACAATAATAATGATAATAATAACAACAACAACAATAATAATGATAATAATAATAATAGTAATAATAATAATAAAAGTAATAATAGTAGTAGTAATAATAATAGTAATAATAATAACAATAATACATGAGAACTTTTTTGCCTTTAGCTGTTTTTTGAAGTTGTTGAAATAAATTGAAGCCCACACCAGATGGAAAAAACCCTAGATGAAGAAGTGAAACGACGGCTAGCCACCACCTACTGATTTTTTCGGGAAAGATTTCCCCCCACTCCCAAACAATAATAGCGACCAACCCAAGAAACGGAAAACCTTAAAAATTATGCAAAGACCATTAAGGAGAAACCAACAGAAGGCACTGGAGAACCAATAAGGAGAAAGCCATTGACTATAAAGGAAGGAATCCTTTGCATAAAATGGACGGAAGGAGAGGTTGAATGTATGAATATACTTGAAAACCTTCAATATGCAGCGGTAGGAAAATTTACGTATGTATAGCCTGATATGGAAGAGTACCTTAAGAAAATCCCAATACGATGTGGAATCAAAGGATCTTGTCAGATTGGTTTATTTCTCAATCAGCATGTCCTCATTAGGTTACAGTTACAGGAGGATTTCATTAACCTGGCATCAAAGGGAGATTACTATATCACATGTAAGGAGGGGTACTCGTACCTAATGAGAATACTAATATATGATGCTCATTTCAAAATCGATGAAGAAACGACAAAAGCTATGGCTTGGATATCCTTCCCAAACCTATTGCCTACTTTCTTTGGCAAGGATAATCTATTCTCACTTGCTTCAGCAGTTGGTGAACCTGTGCAATTGGATATGGCTACTATGAATAAGACTAGGCCCAGTTATGAAAGAGTTAAGGTTAAGATGGACCTATTATAAAAAAATGCCTAGCACAATCTAATGGATATCAAATATGAATCAACAGGAGCAGTGAAGCAGTTAAAATTAGGTATGACTACATGCCCAAGTATTACATGGAATGTAGATTACAGGGTCATGATGAACAAGATTGAAAATATTTGAACCCTATCATATCTAAGATAGTGGAGGAAAATAAGGGACCTGATGTGCAGAGATTATAAGAGGGTAAGACTAAAATACTTTCTAGTGGGAAGGTAGTGGAAACCCAAGAAAGCGGAGCGTGGTGCAACATAGGACTGCTCCTAATAATCCAAAAAATAATGCTATAACTGTAGGTAATAAGTATGAAGCTATGAGGGAGGAAGATGCCAATAATGAGCCAATCAATCAAAATAATAAACAGCCCATTAGGGAAACAGAAGTGCACAATAGTTTCAGCCCACATGATGCCACCTCACACAGCAAAGGAAACAAAAAAAAAGAAACTGCAAAGGAATGGATAGAAAGATCTTTCGGAAAGGTACTGCAAACCAAGTCCATAGAAGAAGTCAACAAGAAGATGAAAATTGCAGCACAAAAAAGCCAGCAAGTTGGGGAGAAACCTGCAGAAAATAATGCAGTTAATATAAGGGAGGAAACTGTAGAGACTGGTGAGTTTATTTCACACCATAGAAATAATAATCATAGGCAAGGAAATATTTCGGAGGTCAAAATACCTGTGGATAAGGAGACCCTGATTAGAATGCATGGGACCCAACATGTTGGGGAGAAACCTGCAGAAAACAATACAATTAATATGAAGGAGAAAGCTGCAGAGGTTCTGACCATGCCCCTATGTTAGTAACCTGTGAAGAAGTGGCTACAAATCCCAGAAAGACCTTCAAATCCCTAATATTTTAGATAGAAAATGAGAGTTTCATGGAGGTGGTTAGACAGAGTTGGACTGTTGCAACATCTGAGAACCCATTCTTTGAATTCAAGGAGAAGCAAAAGAAGATGAAATAGGCTTCAATAGTATGGAGCAAGGCAGAATATGGGAAAATCTAGCCAAAACAGCGCGTTGGCCAACGTGCCACGTTGCTATGCATCTGGCTGCAAGTATAAATAGGCCTCACCCTTTAACTTTATATTATTTTCCTTAAATACTCACGATCAGAACATAGATAAGGACGAAGAGAATATATAATTTTCTTCCGATTACGCAGCCAAACGCCATCCAAATTCAAATTAACTTCGGAAATCGAAGTATAAGGCTGCAGGGAGCATTTCTACGGAGTTAGTTTCGTGAAATTCGCCCGGCGAATCATCGTCCCGCCGAGCCAAAGTGATTGGAATTTCTCCAAACTAGTGTTAATACAATCCCAGGCTTAAAGTAAGTACTTCTCTCTTCTAGATTCTCGAGAAATTATGAGTTTTTGATTGTTCTTCGATAAGTTGAAGAATAGTCAGTATATATACATATAAAGTATTGTTTTCTTCCAGCATAATAATGAAGTTAGTTCTATTCTTCCGTGAATGTGATTACAGTTGGGAAGAACAGCTGAATACTAGCCGAACCTCGCCAATTAATCGGTAAATCGACAGTCGAGGTATGTAAAGGCAGTTTCTTTCGGCAAGTTAGTTTCTCCAGTATAGTAAACCAATATGAATCCCAGTAAAGTATTTGAGGAATATTATATCATGTTCAGTATGTTATTATGTATAGTTTTGGTTATCAGCTGAGACCTGTATTTGTGTTGTTTTGGGCTAGATTACCTGTATAGCTTTCGTGACCGCCCCAGGGTTAATAGCTGTATCGACTCATCCGCCAGAGGGCGAGGATACATCACTCTACGGAGCGGTATGCCTTCCGCAAGGGATGAAGATGGGGAGCCAGCTTAGGAGTCCTCCGGACTCAGGTACAACTATAGTCAGGGGCCCAGCGGGCCCAAGTTGCATACCCAGGGGATCAGCAGGATGCTTATAGCTACTAGTTGATGTGGTATGACCTGGATAAGGGTATATAGATTGAGATGTACTCACTAGGGCTAATGGGGGCCCAAGTGGGTTATGCTGTGCTGATGGTACCTTCCAACTTATGAGGGCCAGGTAAGGTATGTGCATTTCTTTAGTTATTGATAGTTATATAGTAGGACACCTCATTGTCAGGTATGACTCCTACTCTTCTTTTTATAGTTATGTATAGTTCTGATTCCATTATTTCAGTCAGTTTCCATCCATCTCCCTTTACTTCAGATATCGTCAGTTTTATTACTTACTTTCAGTCATTTACAGTTATTGCTTTACATACTCAGTACCTGTGGTACTGACGCCCTCTTTTGGGGCGCTGCATTACTTGCCTGTAGGTACACTCAGACGAGGAGCGGATCCCTCGTAGTTCCAGTTAGCGGTACAGAGCCTTCAACTCCTATCTTCCGGAGCTTGAGTGTTTGAGGTTTACTTTCTTTTGTTGTACAGTATGGGTAGGCTGGGGCCATGTCCCTACCATCTTATTACTCCTAGAGGCTTGCATATTGTATTATTCCCTGTGGTTAGTTGATATCGGCCGCGAGGGGCCATATGTGCTTTAGATTATGTGTGTTGGCCGTGTGGGGTCTTGTTAGTTGTTGGTTGATGACCTTGTCGGTCATGTTTCAATTTAGTACTCGATTTCATTTTTCAGCTGTAACTAGAAATCATGGTGGCCTTGTCAGCCCGCATAGGACTCCCCATATTTTCTTGTCTCTGGTTAGCTGTTTACTTTCCACAGGTGGCTATAGGCCTTGTCGGCCGGGGGTTGTATTTATAGCTGCTATATAGCCCGTCGTTTTCTTGATTCCAGAGTTAGAATCAGCCCTGCACCAGAGGTGCTTGGGCTCAGTCGGCTCAGTAGTTCAGATCCTAGTAGAGCACCAGGTGTCAGTCATGCCTTCCAAGGCGGGGCGTGACATATTATTAACCGAGAAGGCTTTATTCCTGAAATTATGTATGACAACATAGGTGATGGATCATTTCCATTGGTTCAGGCGACTCGTTATGTTCCCATGGTACGGGCTTTTATGGATCCTCTCTAGCAAACTATGTTATGATGTCTCATACCCCTGCAAGGTATGCGATCGCTTAGTTAATTGGGCGGAGATCAGCCTTGATGTTTACATGGTGAGTTTATGTCAGTTAAGTTAAGAACCTCCCACAATGAAGTAATGAATGATGATGTAAAAATTTGATTTTCAAAACAAAGGTCAACCTATTGATTTCATATTCTTGACTTCCCTCATATTATGTCTATACTTTTGGTTGTTTTGTCTATTATTAGCTATTTATATTTCATTCAGCCATTTACATACAGTATAATCCTATGTATTCATGTCCCTTTTGCCGGGAACGCTGCATTGTTTTATAATGCAGACTCAGGCACTTAGATAGACGATCAAGCTGTACGCTAGGATTCTCTTATTCAGCTATTGGTGAGCCCCACTTGTTTTGGGCTTTGTTACTTCACTCAGATTTATTAGGCTTTTTTACTATAAGGTATGTCGGGTGCTTTGTCCCGGTAAAATAGTTATTTCATTTATCATAGAGGCTTTATAGATTCTTATGGTTCATGTTAATGTTAACTTGACAGGTCTTTTCTATAAATTGATTTTTTTATTTTGACTTTCTAAAGATTAAGTCTAATGATTCTTCCGCTTATGTTAGATATATGCTCTTGATGAACACCTTATTATGTGGTTCGCTCAGGCCAGTAATGGAATCGGGTGGCTGTCACGCCTAGGCCCTAGGTTGGGGCGTGACAAACTTGATATCAGAGTACTAGGTTCAAGTGTCCTAGGGAGTCTATGAAGCTGTGTCGGTAAAGTATCATTTATCATTGTGAGGGCCCCACATATATAAATGAGGGACTGCAAACATTTAAGAAAAGTTTTCTATTCTTTCTTACTCTAGATCGTACTTTAGAGTCGAACCTTAAGGAAATAGTCACAACTTGTACATTTCCCCATCTCTATCAATTGAACCTTAATTGTGAGGGAATGAGAGGAGATGCAAATATAAATCTTTACGTATGCGTTGCTTTAAATGGACCTATCAAGTATGGAAGAATTTGTAGAAGGACTCAAGGGGAGAATAGACCCATCGTCTAGTGCATCTGAATCTCATATTTTGAGGAGATGTTGTTTTGTTCCTCCTTCTGGTGATGATTTAAGGATTCCTATTTCCCCAATGAAGAGGGAAAAGGGAATTAAGGGTACTACTATCCAAAGAAAAACGGATTGTTCCACCGGTCTTGATAAGGGATCATCAAGTCAAGGAAAGAATTTTAGGGAACCAAGACCCTAACCACGAGGAGGCTCAGACCAGAGAGCACAACAGTCCCATCCTTGTGGTAGATATGGAAAGAAACACTCAGGAGTGTGTCGTATGAATCTAGATATATGTTACCGATGTGGACTTTGGGGTCATAGGAAGCAAAAGTGCCCTTATGTTAAGAATGTCAATACCAATAATGATACGACCTCATGCCAAATAAAAAGTGTACAAACTCATTGTATCCACTGTGGAAGGGTTCACCTAGGGGTTTGTAGCCGCAATGGAAATAAGAGTTATGCGTGTAAAATTCCTGGCCACTTTTGGAAGACAGAGGATAGTAAGAGTCAGGATCTCAGGGCCAAACAGGGTTCAGACCGATTATCATACTGTGGATCGTCAAGAGTCAAAGGTGTTGCCAAACGTCACCAAGGGTATATCAGTGGATTTTCTTTATAAATATATATATATCACATGATTGTAATCTCTATTGTGAAGTTGGAGGTAGAGTAATTTTAATCTCCCTTCAGGGTAGTAGGCATATGTATATATGTATGCTCTTCAGTATGACCCTGCCAGTGAATAATAGATGACAAAGTTGTGATTTTAGGACTATAAACCGACGTGTTGAGTCTATGGGTATGAACTTAAATCAGTAATACATCTAGATAAGAACTAGAGAAGATGATAGTAGTAAGTGTCTATGCAAAGAGGTGTATGACAGTCTGGATACAACTATCATGCAGAGTAATACAACTGCAACCTAGTAAGGGAGATATGTCCTTCATTAGTAAGTGCATAAGAAGGTTTTTAACTAGGTTCAGTGCAAAAGTTGCAAGAAGTAAAAGAAAAGTAAGAAAATGATCATCTGGACTCTGTTTAGAGAAGGGGTCCACAGACTTAAAATGCCAACTTTTGGACTAATGGGGAGATGGTACGGTGAAGTACCCAAATATGTCACATATCCCAAGCAGTAAACGACTCCAATAAGAATTGTAATGATAATAAACTATTCTTATTCTAACGAACTCCCAATACTTCGTCAAGATGACACTCATCTGATGTTTATGCATTCATGTCATGTCTATGCCTATGTACTTGCTAATCATTTTCATGATCTCGATGCCCATAAAAACACCAAAATGTGAATCCTAAAGGAAGAGGAGGGTGTTCTAGTGATGTACACTCTTTCAGAAAGATTTATGAACCTATATTGAAATTACGAATGCGGGTGTTCATTTTTCCTTTTCATGAAACTATGTCCTACATGTGCTCAAAGTGATTTCCTATTTATGCCTCATATGATCGGTGTACAAAGTACTCATGCCTATGGTGCTTTCAGTAATGAGTTCTAGTCAGGATGATAATGTTATGATGAGATTCAAGGTGTTTGACAATATTCCATTCATTCTTTAAGAGTATGCCCTAAAAGGTGGCACTCTATTCATTCCCTATGCTTATGATCAAGACTTAGACCTCTAGTCGTATTTCATGAGGTTCATGCTTATGCTCTATTCCTCCAATGACTCTCGCTTATGATGTAATACATGGTAAACTGGAGAGGATAGGCATTCTCTTTTTGTTGGCAATAATAGGTATGCTTGTTCCGTTAAAATTTAAAATGCGAGAAGTGAAGGAAGTTGGGCTTTAAACATGTGTAGTGATTGGATGTCTCCTCATATAGTCTTATATATTTATTGATAGTAGAGGAGTTCTAGAAGACGGAAAAGTTTTTGGATGGAATTAACGGTAATGAAGTAATGGAATTTTTATAAAGATAGGCTTGAGTGTTGTATTGATTATGGTGTGGATGCTTGCATTTGTGACCTCTTCTTAATATTCTAGAAGGTTTGGTGATTGTGGTGACAAGGGATAATTTCCTTAAGGAGGAATCTAGATGCAAAGGAAATGTTATTGAACTATAGGAACATCTAAGCACTCGTCAAAAATTGATGGACTAAAGAAGTAGTGTTCATGAAAGTTTTAGGAAAAACAAAATCGAGGCATTGAAGAAGTTACATTGGAAGCAAAAAAATGATATTAGAGAGAATTGTCGTCATTTGTTCCTTGGCCAAGGTGAAATTGCTGAAGTTAATGTTTGTTCTTACCCTATATCTAATGCACTCATGATCCATGATTATGTCATTTAGATGAAATGAAGCTTATGTATGATGCTATGTCAGCCACGTTTTACGAATCTATGAACAATGGTCAATATTCTCAGGCTATGTTTATGTTCCAGATCTAACGTCTCTTATAGTTCATGCATGCCTATAATCCTTCTTTCGTTAACTTCATGTGTTACAAGTAAGATTATGATGATGATAATGAGGAGAGGTATTATTTTTATGATCCCATGAACTCATGTCCCACATTATGCTACTCATAATCCACAAGCTCCTGTCTTATGCTATGCTCCCCATGTTCGAGAGAACCCTTATTTTGATATGTCCTTTCTAAGCTTAGATGTCTAATATGACTTGTGATTACGCCTCCTTTCTTAGAATTTTATGAAATCCCTTACGATGATGATGCCTATGATAATGAAGAAAGTCAAAGGTAAGTTCTAGGGAGGATTTCCTTTTTTATGATTTAAGAGGCCAATGAGGGCCTACTATGATTTCTACGTGTTCCTTCATGTTAATGCAAAAAATTTGATGCTCAATGAGGCTATGATGATATTTCTGGTTAGCTGGCACAGGTTCGAGAAATTCGGAATAGCATAATTTACAAAGGAAAATCTGCCAAAAGTTTTAGAAAAATTCTAGAGTTAGAATCTATTAGTGCCTGTAACCATCATTTTCGAGGACGAATAATCCCAAGGGGGAGATATTTTAACACCTCGTACCGTCGTACTAAGATTTTAATAATTTTATAAATGTGGGTAAGACTGACCCAAAATTTTTTTGATGAATATTAAGTGTTTGGAGGAGCCAATCATGAGCTACAATGTGTTAAGGAAGTTTGGAGTTGATTAGAAATTGAAAACGGTCGATTGTTGTGATTTTCGCCAAGAGCGGGTAAGAGCACGGACCATACCCGAACCATAAATGAGATGTGAGACTTGGAAAATACTATTAATAGTAATGAATCCATATACATAGTGTACATGGGAAGTACGGGCCGAATGTTGACTGTATGTGAGAAGGGAAACATGTATAAAGAGAAGAATGAAGAGTATGTGAAGTTATGAATAAGGGTCAACTTTAGATGACCATATATCAAAATTTAAGAAGTATTTTTGGGTGATTCAACTCATCAAATTGAATAACTTTGAATCTCCTTTCCAAGGCATTTGACCTTGCATCAATCAGAGTTTGGAGTAAAAAGTTATGGGCATTTTATTGAAGCATTCTCGAGCTATTGCGAACCGCGGACGAAAACGCGGCCAGCGCCTTGGGAAGCACAGGACGTGGATTCAACGCGAAATAAAATAGTGACCGATAGGAGAAGGGTCAAAAACATGGAACAAACCACAGTTAGTGCCTTGGGAAGCGTGGGCCACGGATTGGACGCGAAATGCATATTTTTCCTGTAAAGCATGACTTCCACCCCACTTTAAAAACAAAATTTTGGACTCACTTCCTTATTTCTTTACCCCAACTCGACCCCAACAGCCCCAAAATCTCTCAAAAACCCTTCTTAGCATATAGAAACATCTCCCATGATTTACAACATAAAACCACGATTCTCTCAATATTTTGACATCAAATCCACTCTCTCTCTCCTCTAGCGAGGTCAAGAACGATTTTTGGGTTCAAGACGTGGGATCTTAAACACGAATTTTTCCTACAAGGTAAGTAACTCTTCTAATACCTTTCATAAAGTATTCTTTCTAATATTAGGGATGTTCTAAGGTCATAACTCATGGGACGGTACTAGGAAGTTATGAGTTCATATGATGACCCATGGGTTAGGGTTATGGGACAATCTTGGTGTTGAAGCTAGAGGTGGTTTTTTTGATTGGACTTGAAATGGTTATGGATATTTTTAATGGGTGGTAGAAAGAGGCGGGTGTTAGTACACCTCCCCGGTAGGAGGCTCGAATATCCTATGCCCTCCGAGTGTTCGATGAAATGCCTCTATGACTTAAAGTTCATCGTTAAGGTGTTGATTGTAGTTCCTGTCCATATATTATAGGTTGATGTCATAAAGGGAGTGTTTCTTCACGGTGATTATTGGGAGGCCAAGGATAAGGTATGTAAGGCTATCTCTACGTGTGGGAACCTCATTGCTCTGCGCTACGTTATTCATGCTCATGAACTTTTTCTTCATGTATGAGCTAGAGTTATGATGAGAATATGACTCCTTAATCTTATTGATTCTTATGAAATCCAAGACTTACCTATGATGTTGATCATCCTCTATGATACATCCTTTCCAAGAATTTTATAATTTTATGCACAAAATTAGGAAAGTATGAAAGATACGAAATTCCTTCAGAGTTAGAGTTTGATAATTTCTCTTAAGGATTTTTACGAAATTCTCCTTCTTCTTGAATTGTTACGATTAAGGTCAAGAACATTATGTCTATGATGATTGGTTTCAAAATTCTATGAGTTACTACATATGTTTTATGATCATTCTTGATTACTCCATAAGTCCCTATGCATATCTATGATCCTTCTATGAGTTCCATAAGTCCTCTTATGAAAAATTTCAATTTTACAAATTAAGAGAAGTTTTAATGATTTTATGAATTATGATTTTTTCTCTACAAGAGCAGTTTTAGTGACTTTATGAACTATGATTTAAAGAGAAGTTTTGATGATTTTTATGAAGAATGATTACGACATGAAGATTTATGAATTTAAAAGTCTTATGACAATGATGAACTATAATTATAATACGATGATGACTTATGATGATCAACTTGGATGCTTAATTATGATCTCAAGTAAATCACTTTATGAAATAAAAAGGGCGAGTAGTATTATTAACCGAGAAGGCTTCATGCCTGAAACTATGTATGCCAATGTAGGTGATGGATCGTTTTTGTTGGTTCGGGCGACTCCTTATGTGCCCCTGGTATGAGCTTTTATGGATCCTTGCTAGCAAACTATGTTATGATGTCTCATACCCCAACAAGGTATGTGATGGCTTAGCTGATGGGGTGGAGATCAGTCTCCATGTTTATATGGTGAGTTTATGTCGGTTAAGTTAAGAACCACCTACAATGAAGTAATGAATGATGATGTAAAAATTTGATTTTCAAAACAAAGGTCAACCTATTGATTTCATAATCTTGACTTCCCTCATATTATGTCTATACTTTTTGTTGTCCTATCTATTATCAGCTATATTATGTTTTATTCAGCCATTTTACATACAATACAATCCTATGTATCCACGTCCCTTTTGCCGGGGGCGCTGCATTGTTTTATAATGCAGACTCAGGTACTTAGACCAACGATCAAGCTGTACGCTAGGATTCTCTTATTCAGCTATTGGTGAACCCCACTTATTTTGGGTTTTGTTACTTCACTAAGCTTTATAAGCTTTTTTACTATAAGGTATGTCGGGTGCCTTGTCCCGATAAAAACAGTTATTCCATTTATCATAGAGGCTTTATAGATTCTTATGGTTCATGTTAATGTAAACTTGGCAGGTCTTTTCTATAAATTGATTTTTTTTATTTTGACTTTTTAAAGATTAAGTCTAATGATTCCTAATGATTCTTCCTCTTATGTTAGATGTATGCTCTTGATGAACACCTTGTTATGTTTGCTTGGGCCAACAACGACATCGGGTGTCAGCCACGCCTAGGCCCTAGGTCGGGGTGTGACATAAAACTTGATTGTGCAGATTATCAATTGGTATCGGAGTGGGTTATCTTGTTAAAGGCTAACACGTAGGATAAGATCATGATGAACGTTGCAAGCACTATGAAGGACAATCAACAACTAGACCTCCTCTTTTCAATGGGCGCACTTCATCTGATGGAAAGCTCGTATGGAAAATTTCATTCAGGCAGAGGATTATGAGCTATGGGATCAAATCACAACTGGTCCAATCATTCCTATGAAGAAGGTGGATGGTGTTGATGTCTTGAAAACTAGATCATAGTTCACTCTAGAAGACTTACTGGCACTCAAAAAGAATGCTAAGGCCAAAAACATTCTGGTATGTTGTCTAGGCCCTGATGAGTACAATCGAATTTCAAATTTTACCACTACTAAACAGATATGGGAAGCTCTAGTACAAGATCATGAAGGAACAAGTCAAATGAGAAAATTCAGGGTAGCTATGCTTTTCACAGAGTATGAAACTTTTAAGATAAGGGAAAATGAGTCACTGCACGAGATGATCACAAGACTCACAACTCTAATCAATTTTAATTATCTTCACTGGGAAAGCTTCTTACTATAGAGGAGCAAGTTGACAAGGTTCTAAGAATTCTTCCTATCACGACTCAAATAAAGGCTCGGACCGAGACACAGAATCTAGAATCATAAATGGCTCCAAGTTAACCCATGGAATGAACATGATAACTAAAGATCATCATAGACAAAGCTAATAACGAAATTCTGAAAAGGAGAAAGTATGACTAAAAAAATGTCTATCCAACGGTACATCATAACACTAAACTCGAAGCTGAAAATACAAGTCTATGTCTGAAAAGCCTCTAATATACTGACGAGCTGATGGGACAACACCCCAACTAGCTCACTAGAAGTCTAAAACTAAAATAATATAACTCAACTAACTGAAGTTCCTTGAAGGATGAAAACTCACCAACAACAACACTTGGATAAACTCAGGAGACTGGCTAATGGTAAGACTGAGTTTGAACGACTGAACCTGTATCATGAAAAGATACAATATAAAGTATATGGTCCGTACTTAAAATATGCCGAGTATACAAGGTAAGTAAAACAGGCTGAGCAAGTAAAAACTGAAATCATGCATATCATAAATCATAACATCATAAGATTCTGAGAGTAAAGGTTGCATGTTTGTATCTAAAAACATGAATAGACATAAATCGAATCTCATAACTAAATCAAATGACCCAAAATTGAAACTGAGATTTTTAAGTAAAACTCATAACCTAATCATTAGGTAAAACCTGCTGAAAACATAATATCATAACTGATAAACATGCATAACTAAAATCATGAGGAACAATGGGAGACTCTTCATATAACCGACACTATCATGCTAGAGCTTACGTGATCCCAACTATTAAACTCAAGTGGGCAGAGCCGTCCAAAGCCTTGCCAGGGATAAAGGCACTACCATGATATCGATATCAAGCTAAAGGCCCAATTAGGGTAGGGGAAGTTCACAAGGGAGGTCCCAAAGTAATATGTGAAATCCTACGTTGGCACATAGTTCTGAGACCCAGGGTTTTCATGAACCCCCTAGCCTACTTGGTTCTAGACACTGCTCCCAAAAACATGCAAAATGCTCTCTATCATTTTTCAATGAAGATGAAACCATCATTTTTCAATGAAGCTAAAACCATCAGTTTTCAACGAAGCTGATAATGAAATCACATGCATAATCTGAAATCTGAATATGGGGAGTCCTAGCTCCATACAATAAGATGAATAGGGGAGTATAGACTCCAAAATTCTATGGTAAGCTGATTTATAAAACTGAACTAAATCATGAAAACATGCTAAAACTGAGTGGAATTACCCAAAATCTAAAGATCATGCATACTTGAAATAGACTTCACTAGTCAAAATCATAGATTCATATATGGGTAATTTGTAAACATAAATACATTCTAGATACTTCATTATACTTGAAATCATCAATCATAAACTAGACTTTTTCATGAACTTGCATAATTGGGCAAAATCTTCTATAACTTGAAATCATGAATTTATAATCAATCAATACATAAAATCTTCCCATGAATCTTAAAACATCCTTTGAAACATGAAGGGAATTGAACCATGAATAAAGTATAGAAAATTTCATAAACTTGAGTTAAAACCTCATAAGATCATACACTTGAATTCATGAACTTGAGGAGAAATTTTGGGCATGAGAGTGAAAGGAAACTCTCATTTATAGCCCAACATACATGGGTAAGCTGAATCTACACCCGTCCTTAAAATCCCAAGAGATTTTGGGAAGAACTTGAAGAATTCTAGGCTTGATCTCCTATGGAATTCTCTAAACTTGCATGCATGGGAAGGAAATGGGTTAGAATAGGCTAAACTCTGTTAAATCCCTCCTAACAGAGCTTAAAATGACGTAGTTTATGGCTTAGGAGTTATAGAAATGCCCTTACTTAATCGCAGAAAATAGGAACACTGCCAGTACCAAAGAGGGACATCATAAGTCGTTAAGAGGAGTGACGACTCGTGGCTCTCACTCGTTACCTTCACTGGAATCCTAACCTCCAATCTTAGCCATCCTGCCAACGACCCACTTGATGAGTCGTGAAGTGACACCATGACTCGTTGCACCATTCGTGAAGACCCCCTGACCATGACTCTTCACTGGCCTAGCATCCCATCACTAGCCACTCCACGATTCATTGGGTGACCTGACGAATCACCTGACGAGTCATTCTATGGCTTGTGCAAATTTCTTCCCGCTTTCTCTTCTCAACCCTTTAGTTTGATCTTAGGGACTTTTGGGATATTACACTTCCAAAAGCCAAATGGGATATAAAGGTTACTACAATAAGAGAAGCAAAAGATATCTCTACCATGACGCATAATGAAATGGTAGGTAATCTAAAAACTTATGAGATGAATATGGATGATCAAAACGGAGAAAAAGTAACAAAAGAAAAGTCTCTTGCTCTAAAGGCCTCTTCAGACACTGATGGATCTGATTTGGATGATGATCAAGTGACATTTCTAGCAAAGAAGTTTGAGAACTTTCTCGAGAAATAAAAGGAATACGACAAGAAAGGAACAAGTATCGAAAGAGGGTCCAATGATAGGTATCCAACAGGTTGCTACAAGTTCTTCAAAACTAATCAGATGATCCAGTACTGTCCTCTTTGGGAAATTGAATGGAGGAAAAAAGGGTTGAAAAGGAAAAGACTAAAAAGGAATTAAAGGAGAAAGCTAAGAAAAAGGATAAGAAAAACTATGTTAAGATGGTTGCATGGGGATTAGATGATGAAATTGATGAGATTGCCTTCATGGCCATAGGAGACTCAGACTTGGATGAAAACACTAAGGTAAGTACTTCTGACTTGAAAGAAAATCTGCACCTTTTCTCCAAAAGAGAACTTCTTTCTATGATGAATAATCTTGAAGAAGTAACCTTTGATAGGGACCAATTGTTTAGTGCTCTTGCTAGTTTAAAATTTGATTATATTGATCTTAAAAATAACAAGAAGGTCACTGATGAAGAGAATAGTACTATAAAAGAATAGGTTAATAATCTTGATATATTTAATCTAGCTTTGAAATTTGATAGGTTGAAGAAGTCTTCTCAACAAGAAGAGATAAGGAAAAATAAGAAAAGAATTGAATCAGAACTTAAGAATTGCAAGATTGATCTCTTTTGTAAAAAGGAAAAGGTGAAACAAATGGGTCTAGATGTATCCAGGTTGAAACTGGATCTTGAGAGAGCAAGTAGCTGGACTAAGTCATCTTGGATTATTAATAATTTAAGTGGAAGGGTTCATAATGAAAAGGCAGGGATAGGATTTCATAAAGAAACTAATATCACTTAATATATTTGTTATCTATGTGGAAAACTTGGAAACCCCACCACTAAATGTCCAACTATTGCCAGATGTAGAAATAAGGGCATATTCGTTAGCAAAAGGAAATAGCTCTAAAACTGTTTTTAGAAATAGGTCCCTTAACTTATTGCCACATTGAGCAAGAAGAAATCTGATTCATTCTTTGATCACAAGAAAGGACCCAAGCTAGTCTGAGTTCCTAAATCTAACCTCTGATTGTTTTGAGGGATTGAGTGAAAGGAAGCAAGCGAAAATGGTACAGGGATAGTTCTTTCTCAAGGCATATGATTGAGTATAAAGTAAATTTTCTTTCACTCACAGATATGAAGAGAGGTAGTGAACTTTGAAAATGGTTTGAAAAGAAGGATGTGTGACCTTGAAAAGATTGACAACCTTGTGATAGGGGGAACCATAGATGAAACTCATGGATGAACCTAGTCCAACACAGAATCTCAATAAAATAACTTGAGGATGATTAAGATTGCATGAGTATCCCTCAATGATTGGCTAGAATTAATGCGTTCAATATGAAATATCTTAGTTGAAAATGTTATACTCAGTCTCGTGCAATTATATGCATGTACTTATACCATGATAGTTACATTGGCTCACTTAGTCTAATGATATTACCCTTATTGTCTCAGTTGAACTATCATGTATCGAGGAAATTTCAGATGATGAATATGGTTCATTAGCTAATTCAGGTATGTGCTCTATCTCTTATAATTAATTACGTCTAAGACATATACCAAATCTAGTGCCATGTTTCATGAGTCAATTTCTTATCAGATAAATCCAAAAGGAAGTCATCCCATTCTCATAATTGAAAAAGAACTTTAAACTGCCAAAATTCTTCAAAGTGCAGCTTATATTTAATCTTGAAAACCGCACATTAATCCTCATGATCCCACTTCATCAAGAATTCTTTTTTCTCTTGGACTCAATTTTATTAGAATATAAGAATGGATTCACTCACAAAAAATGAAGTGAAGATCAGTGAGATTTCATAAAATGCCACAAAGCTTAAATCTGTTGAACTTCAGTGACCCAGAATCTCACTTCAAAGTATGTTTGACACAATGGTAACTCCCTATTAAACTCCATTCTAATTTGAATGAATCTAAAAAGTTTATGGTGATAGGGGAAAGAACTAGTAGTGATCATGAAAGATTAAGTGACTAGACCTAGTTCTTATGTTAGACTTGAAAAAGAACAAGATGTTGATGTTACAAGGAAGATTTCTAAGGGTTCTCTTGAACATGAAAGTGTTTAAGGAAGATGAAACAAGTGAGGGGGAAGTTTGAGTGATTTCATGGCCGAACCCAATTCTTTTGTGTATAATTCTTGTGATAAAATGACAAATATATGACAAGAAGGATTTATTTTAAGAAAATAGAAAGATTTTAGTTGAAAAAGTATTAGTGAGGGCATGAAATAGGTTCTGTAACCTGGTTCATCAAAGGTGAAAGAGAGGAGGATGCTCCATATTTCGGAGTTGTGTCAGATGCTGAAAAGAAAAATTCATTCTCATGAGTCCCAAAAATTTAGAGTCCTATAATTTAGTCCCTCCATATGTCTGCTTTTTTAGGGTGTCACTAGTTTAGGCATTCCTTTGCAATTTTCTTTTGTTATCTTTTCAGTTTTCATGGCTTTGATTGTAATGAAATTACACAGGGTGTGGTGGTCCTCACACTTGTTTATGAAAATCTATTTCTGTTACACCCCATAATTTTTATTGTCTAATCAACATGTGGGTGCGCATGTCGTGAGTTCTTAGAGTGCGACACATGCATGAAAAAGGATCGAAGGTGGAACACGTGAGCATATCGTCGAGTGATCAGGTGAAAGGAGCTAGAGGTAGACTGCTATGGGCACCGCATCACGGACTTCCCTCCCACACACAGAGCAGTGCGTCGCGCCTCTGCCCCTCCATGATGGGAGGCACGATGTGGACCTTATCCACCACACCACTATATATATATATATATATATGTTGTGTTATGTGTGATTCATTTTAAATAAGTCACAGAGGAAATAACGCACCTAGGTGATTTCTCTCTAGATTTCCGTCAAAATGAAGGAAAGTTACGCTATCAAATCACCTCTAAACCCAAATTCTTCTTGGGTAATGAATCCCCGGGATACAGAGTTGAATCTTTAAAATTGGCTTGGTTTAACAGATCCCGAGAGAGTAGAAGTCGTAGAAATCATCTCTAAGACTAGTACGTCTACAAGTGATAGTAAGCACTTCTACCCTTCTAATCTATAAAAATTTGTAAGGTTTTGCCGAGTTGAACTTGTTATGACTTGTTGTCATTGTGTTTTATGGGATGATATTGCTGGCCTACTTCATGAAATAGAATAGTCTTATTCCCTTAACGTATGAGCTAAGATTCGAAGGGATTACAAGTTCTTAATTGAAGCAGGATTTGTTGAATGGAGTTTGGCAATTGAGGCATGTTAATGCTAACCTCATTCGGTAAGTTATTCTCTTTGTGTAGTTGATACGACTTGTGCTTCCATAGTAGTTTGTGCTTACGTGTATTATAGTTAGCTGCTACGAGTTGAATTCATGTTGTAGCATAATATCCCTTGTCAGAATTAGCCTTATTCCAGCTTTGCCTCTCGTTAGAAGTGGCACAAAGATTACTAATTCCTATTGTTGCCGCCTAGATTGGCTAGTGATGTTTTGCTACCTTACTAAGGCCATAGGGGCTTGTGGTTAGCCGTTGAGCATTTCTTGTTAAGTTGGGCAGCATAGGGCATAGCTTGTCAATCTAACTTTCTGTTTTCAACGCCTATATATAATAAAGCTTGCGTACAGGTCATTGTCGTACCTTGATGCCTACAGGACTAGAATTTTTATAAAGTAGTCTTACCTTCGAGCTAGTGGCACCAGGATTGCCTAATGAACTGGGTGATAGCTTGCTAGTTGAACTACCTGATGCTAGTGACCGTATAACTTCATATGACTTACAACTTATCGTATAGGTCGCTTAGAAAACCATCCTAGCTATTAGTAATCTAATAGACTATGTGATACCCTAAATAATAATCTTATCAGCTGTTAAACGTAGGGCCAATGCCTCTAGCTACTTATGTAGATGCCCACATACATGTTGCCTTGAAGGGCTATGTTCAAGTATACCTGCCTATGGGGCTACAGGTTGCTCACAGGAGCTATATGACATTTGGAAGAACCAGATTGAGGCCTGCAGAGTCATATTGAAATCTATTCACTTATAGACTTTCCTTATGCTATTGTGGCATTAATGACCTTCAGTAGGGCCTTGTGTGCTCGGGGTGCAGTTACAGGAGCCCATAAAGCTCAAATACAGTTAGAATAGCCCAGAGGACTTAAATACAGTTACAAGAGCCTAGAAGGCTTGGAGATAGTCTCAAAAGTTGAGTATGCTTTAGTTATAGCTTGCCTATGGGGCTACAATAATACCGTTAGAGGTATATAGATTGATTCATACTTGTCAGGGCTTTTGGGGACCCAAGTAGGTTATCCTGTGTTGATTGTACCTACCAGGCTTATGGGGGCCAGGTTAGGTTCTTATTTGAATATTACCTGTTAGTTATAGTTCATATTTGTGAGGTCGTACAGGTTAACTTCTGGCTCTTATTGCTAATTACTTTTAGTTCCTCTATCAGCTTTTATTGAGTTTATTATTACTAGCTTACATATTCGGTACATATTGTACTGAGCCCATGCATGGGGTGCTGCATACTTGCCTGTAGGTTTAGACAGACAGATTCCGAGACCTCCTTAGTAGCCATTCAGCTTCAGCAGATTGGTCAGCTCCCTTCCTTTGGAGTTTTCATAACTTAGAGGTTTGCCTGTCTTTTGACGTGTAGTTTTTGGGTAGCTGGGGCCCTGTCTCGACCAATATCTTTCTCTTTAGAGGCTTGCAGACTACGGGTTTTGTTAGACATGCGTTGTTGGCCATGTGGGCCTTGTTGTTTTGTCGATTGGCAGCTTTGTTGGCTTGTATATATGCATATATGCGCTTGTCTTTCTCTTGGTCTAATTTAGAAAACATAGTGGTCTTGTCAGCCTGCATAGGATGATGTTATTATTGCAATTGTTAGGCCAACTATTTTGTGCAGGTGTTTATGTTGTGGCTTTGTCGGCCTAGGGCTGTGTTTTAAGTCGAGATGTAGCTGATTGTTTTCTTGATTATGTGCTGTTGGCATGTACCAGAGGTGTGTATGTCTAGCTAGGTCAGCTCAGGGTCTAGTGTGGCATTAGGTGTCAGTTACGCCTCCCTAGGTGCGCGTGACGAACTTGGTATCAAAGCAAGTAGTATCCTAGGGAGTCTACGAGCTGTGTCCAGTAGAGTCTTGTTTATAAATGTGTTATGAACCACATTATATAAGCAGGAAGCTACGAGGCATGATAGTATGGTCACCCTTCTTTCTTCTCAAATTGTGCTATAGAGCTGAGTTGTATAGGGTTAAGTCCCCAAGCTTATGTTGTTATGTCTGTCTACAGAGATGTTTGATGCAAGACAGACTACAGCCAGTTGAGAGCGGGATACAACAACAAGAGGGGTACCAGTAGGGTGCCATAGTTGGGGACTGCCCAGCCTGAGGGCGAAAGGGAGACGTCTTTTCGACCTCCTCTGTATTCTCCACGACACCAGAAACCTCCTAGGGCAACAGAAGTGTTGTTATTGCACGACCTAAGGACTTGACTTTACTGTTTTCCTACAAATGAAATAAGTCGATAGACGTGTTCCACTTATGTGAATAAAACAGTAAGTAAATGAGACAGTGATTTAGCATGGAAAACACCCGGCTCAAAAGGTAAAAAACCACGACCTGTACCTCCACAGGATTTTTCTTCAACTTCACTAACTTCAAAGAGCCTCTTCAAACGGTTGATTACAACTTCTTGCAATCTATAGAATGATAAACTCTAACTCCTAACCGTTAGTTCTACAACCACAATATTTTCCTAGCAATACTTACTGGAAGACAAATTATTCTTTCTTCAGTTTATAACTTACTGAAACAAGAGTACAATGATCACGATCAAAATTACAAACTTCTAGTACAAGAATGACTAACTCTAGCTTGACTCGTTACTAGACAAGTTTGTTGACACAACCTCACCAAGCAAATTGTTGTTTTCTCTCCTTTTCAGTGCACACCTGTACTAAGAATTCACGCTTCTATATATACACCATTCTTCCACATCTTTGTAGCCACATTAGAAGTCTCCTTCAAGTAGGAATCCCTCTTTAATTCTATCTATTGGCTTCCTTTGTGTTTTAATCAAACTCCAATTCTTACAAATTAGTACATGTAGATATGAAGGATTTAATGCTTATCAACTCCAAGATTTTCGCATCCTTGCTCCCGGATATTTTCATCTTATCACACAGCTGTTTAAGCACTTCAATGGACCAACTTTGTTCACTTGTTTCATCATCTTGTCAATCATCAAAACTTCAAAGTCCTAACAAATTCCCCCTTTTTGATGATGACAAACACAATCCGATATCTACACAAATTCTTCCTGCAAGGAAGACATCTCTTGAATGAAACAGGTTAGTCAAATGGGTTATAAATATTGCATAAGCATGATCAATATGTTTGCATTTTTCTTCCCCCTTTTGGCATCATTGAAAAGCTAAAGCTATGAATTATTGCCATTAAAATGTTAACTGACCCTATTGCCACTGGGGCAATCTCAAGACAACCATGATAACATTTTAAGAATAAGAGAAAATATTAACAAGGCAGTTAAAATTGAGTAACAAAAGCAATTCATTTAATCCAGGAAGTCCTTAACACAAGAATACACTACTGAAAAATAAGAAACAACCAAGCCTTGACAGTAGGATTAACAAAATAAGGAAAGAAACTCAGGGGTTCTAAGAAGGAGGTGCAGAGGGAAGTAATTGAGAGAGACGTCTGATGGTTTGAACATTGGCAGCCCTTTCAGATGCAAGAGTCCCATCTAACTCAGTGATCTTAGCTTCAAGAGTTGCTTTTTCCAAAGCATGAGCGGCTCGAGCAGCATCAAGCTCAGCAGTCTTCTCAACTAAGGCATTACGCATCTTTCGAAAGGGAGTGTCAGCCCTTCTCATTGAAGCAGGTAAGCATAGTTGTTTCTCATTTAGCAGTTGAGAATTTAAGTGAAAGAATATACCTGATAAATGACTGCCTCTAGAGACTTTGATAACCCTGCACAAGTCAAGATCCAACACTTGTCAATTAAAATTTTATCATAGGCTTGAGATACACAATTAAATGTGCAATTCTAGGATAATTAACATAGATACCAATAACACAAGGAAATTGCATGATCTAACCAATCATTGAAGGTGACCTATGCAATCTTAATCATCCCCAATTGTAACATGTTCTTTTCAAAGAGATCCCTTCCTAGTGAATATGTTTGGTTCTTTTATGCTGAACTGGATTTTTTGAAATGTTGATGGCACTAGTGTTGTCACATAATATTGGAACACATCCCACATCAACACCAAAATCTAGTAGTTATTGCTTGATCCATAGCAATTGAACACAACATGAACCAGCTGCTACATACTCAGCTTCAGCAGTGGACAGGCAACTGAGTTTTGCTTCTTTGTGGACCATGAGATCAAACATGCTCCAACAAAGTGAGCCATTCCTGTAGTGCTTTTCCTATCCACCAAAAATCCTGCATAATCAACATTTGGATATCCTACTAAGGAAAAGTTACTACATTTAGGATAACATAATCCAAGATCATGTGTCCCCTTCAAATATCTTAGAATTCTTTTGACAGCCTTGAGATGTGACTCCTTGGGATTTTTTTGAAATCTAGCACACAAGCCAACACTAAAAACAATATCAGGTTTACTAGCAGTGAGATATAACAAAGAACTAATCATACCTCTGTACTGTTTCTGATCTATGGATGGACCTGTTTCATCAAGGTCTAATTTTGTGTGGCAATAGGAGTGTCAATCTCGTTGGCAGACTCCATCTTGAATTTCTTAAGCAACTCCTACACATACTTTTGCTGATGTATCATAATTCCAGTAGTAGTCTGCTTGATTTGTAATCCAAGAAAGAAATTTAACTCTCCCATCATGCTCATTTCAAATTCTCCATTCATGAGCATGGCAAACTCTTGAGTCATGTCACTTCTTGTAGATCCAAATATGATGTTATCTACATATACTTGCACTATCAGCAGATCCTCACCTTTTGTTCTTAAGAGCAATGTATTGTCAATCTTTCCTCTTGTATGTCCATACTTTAGAAGAAATTTTGAAAGTCTTTCATACCAGGCCCTTGGAGCTTGGTTTAGTCCATACAGAGCTTTATCTATCTTATAGACATGGTTTGGAAATTCAGATCTTTCAAACCCTGGGGGCTGCTTCACATAAACTTCCTCTTTCAAATAGCCATTGAGAAATGCACTCTTCACATCCATTTGATAAAGAGTGATTTCCTTGAGGGCTGCAAAAGCTATGAGTAATTTGATTGCTTCAAGTCTTGCAACAAGAGCAAATGTCTCAACATAGTCGATTCCTTCTTCTTGACTATACCCTTGGACCACCAGCCTAGCCTTGTTCCTTATTACAATTCCATATTCATCTAACTTATTCCAAAATACCCATTTGGTCCCAATTACTGTTCTTCCTTCAGGTGGAGGTACCAAATGCCAAACCTTGCTTCTTTCAAACTGATTTAGTTCCTCCTGCATAGCCATAATCCAGTCTTCATCAAGGAGGGCCTCCTTCACCTTTTTAGGTTCCATTTTGGATAGAAAGGCATTGAAGGCACACAAATTCTTTAAGCCTGATCTGGCAGTAATACCAGAAAAGATATCTATAAGGACATTTTCAATTGGATGGGAATCCTGATACTTGTAGCTCTTCAGCTGTAGTCCTTGTGAAGCTCCTGTATTTGAGTTGATTTGCTGCAATAATGATGACTCAGATTCATTTCTTATTGTTCCCCCTGTCTGTAGGCCACCATCTTGTTCCAAAGATGAAACAGGTACAACAACCTGTTCCTGAGTATGTTCTTCATTTTTACTTTCATCCTGCATGTTAGTCTGAAGCATAGCACAAGATTCATCAAAAATAACATGCACAGTTTCTTCAACACAGTTTGTTCTTTTGTTCAATACTCTATAAGCTTTACTATGCTGAGAATAACCTAAGAAGATTCCCTCATCACTCCGGGCATCAAATTTCCCAAGTTATCTTTCCCATTGTTATGAATAAATCATTTACATCCAAAAACTATAAGATGAGCTATGTTGGGTCTCCTTCCCTTTAGTAATTCATAGGGAGTCTTTTCTAAGAAAAGGTCTATTCATGCACCTATTCAAAAAATAACAAGCAGTGCTTATGGCTTCAGCCCATAGATTTTTTGCAAGGTTACTTGCAATCATCATGGTTCTAGCCATGTCCTCTAAAGTCCTACTTTTTCATTCAACTACTCCATTTTGTTGAGGTGTTCTTGGAGCGGAGAAGTTATGATCTATTCCATTTTCTGAAAAAAACTCTAAAAATTTAGCATTTTCAAATTCTGTTCCATGGTCAGATCTTATGGAAATTAAGGAAGATCCTAATTTCTTTTCCATTCTTTTTACAAAGACGTAAAAAACATCAAAAACATCATATTTTGAGGCTAAAAACAGAGTCCAAGTGTACCTAGAGTAGTCATCAATGATAACAAAGATGTACCTTTTTGCACCTCTGCTTTTTACTCTCATAGGTCCACACAGATACATATGCAATAGATCCAGACACTTGGTTGTACTTACTATATTATTTGATGTGAATGAGGACCTCACCTGCTTTCCCCTCACAAAGGCACTACAGATTTTGTCATTTCTAAACTTAGTCTTAGGCAGTCCTATGACCATGTCCTTTGAAGCAAGTTTGTTTATCTATTTCAAACTGGCATGCACCAGTATTTTGTGCAAGAGAAGGGAATCACAATCAATTGCACTAAGGCAAGTCAGATTAGCATCAGGCATTCCCATGATGTCTTCCTCATATACATTTTTGTGTCTGCTTGCACTTAGTATAATTTCTTTTGTATCCATCCTTTTGACTTTGCAATCTGCAGAGGTAAAGGTTACTTTATTATCTTTGTCACACAACTGAGATATACTCAGTAACTTATGTTTCAGTCCTTCAACATGATATACATCCTCCAATGCCCTTCTTTATGAGCTTCCAATCTAGTCAATCCCTATAATAATACCCTTTTTTCCATCACCAAAGGATACATTCTGTCACGTCTCGCCTTGGGAGGCATGACTGACACCTAGTGCCCTACTAAGACCTGGACTGCTGGACTATTGAGCCTAAGCACTTCTGGTGCCAGGCTGGCTCTAACTCTGGGTTCATGGAACCAACGGGCTATATAACGGCTGTAAATACAGCCTCTGGCCGACTAGGCCTATAGCCACCTGTAAGACAACAACAACTAACCAGAACAACAATAGTATAAAGGAACCTATGCGGGCCGACAAGGCCACCATGCTGACTAGTTTCACTGAAACGCTGGATCAAATGCTAAACTACTCTGTGACCGAAAAGGTCACCAACTATTAACTGAATAAGGCCCCACACGGCCATCATAAAAAACTAAAACCTAGATACGGCCTCACACGACCGGTACAACTAACCACATGGAATATACAATCTGCAAGCCTCTAAGAATACATATAAGATGGTGGGATAGGGCCCCGACCTACACGTACTGTACAACAAAAGAAAAGGAATAAACCTTTAGCTGTCAAGCTCCGGATGATAGGAGCTGATGACTCTGTGTGCTGGCTAGAATTACGAGGGATCGACTCCTCGTCTATGAGTACCTGCAGGCAAGTAAAATAACTAAATATAACTGAAAATAGACAGTAATACTGATAGTTACTGAATAACAGAAGATGGCTAAGACTGTCTGGGATGGCAGAATCTAAACTAAGCTTAACTGTACTGGAGAGAAGGTGAGAATCATACCTGTCAATGCGGCATCCTGCTATCTATCAATTTAATAAATAACACATATATCATACAAGAACCTATACCAGCCCCCATAAGCCAGAAGGTACCAATCAACATGCAACCTATATACCCCTACCCGGGTCGCCATCCAAAAATAAAAATTCACTCCACTCATCTAGTAACTATGAGCATCCCGTCGGCCCCCTAGGTATGCAACTTGGGCTCTCTGGGCCCCTGACTATAGATGTATCTAAGTCCGGAGCACTCCTGTAAACTGTAATCTGAGATCCGTGATCTGTAATCTGTAATTTGTGCCCTGGGTGCAAGCGCTCGACAGGGGTATGCTATAATGCTGATCAGCCTGCTATGGGGAATGCCGCATCCCATCTTCGTCCTCTGGCGGATGACATGCCACTCCTTGGAGTGACGTATCCTCACCCTCTGGCGGGCAAGTCGACACAGCAATTAACCCTGGGGCGGCAAGGAAGCTCTAAGGGTGCCCAACATAGTGTTATCAGGTCTCTACAAACAAAAATAATCACATATAACATATATATTAAATCAGATAATACTGTCCATGTTCTGATATTCTATTCTGAATCCCTTGCTAAATTATACTGAATCTGATACTGAGTTATACTGAGTTTGGAATAATATCTCGCTGTCTGGTACTAATTTACTGACTTTTATTCTGAATATGACATAATAATTATTCAAGCATGCTTACTGAATTCACACTGGGCATAATACTCGACTTTGAAACGTTCTTCTAGAATTTATTCTATTTTACTATACTAGAATTACTATCTTGCCGAAGAAACTGGCTTTACATACCTCAGTTGCCGACTTCTTGACTAACTGGCATAACTCGGCCAATATCCAACTATTTCTTCCAACTGCATTCATATTCATAGAAAATAAAACTAAATTTATCAATATTCTGGAAGAAAACACTACTTTGAATATATATACTGCCCAAACTTTGACTTATTGAAAAACAGCCGAAAACTCATTATTTCTCTGATGTCCAGAAGGGAGAAATACTCACTTTAGGGATAGGAGTATATTAACACTAATTTGGAGCAATTCCACTTACCTTAGCTTGGCGTGACGACGATTCTCCGATCGAATTTCGCGAAACTAACTCCGCAGAAATGCTCCCGGCAGCTTTATACTTCGCTACCTGAAGTTAATTCGAGTTTGGACTGTGTTTGATGGCGTAATCGGAAGAAAATTTATGGTGAACCTTCGTTTCTCTCTATTTTCTAATTGTTTCTGCTGGAAATAACATGGAAAGTAACTTAAAAACGAAGTAGAAGGCTTTATATACTTGGGCTTGAACCCCTCCTCTTTAAGTCGCATTTTTCGAATGTGATTTATAAGTCGCATTTGTCGAATGCGATTTATAAGCCGCATTTTCCTTGCGATGCTTCGACTTGGAGCTTGTCCGGTCTCTCCCCGGGCCTTTTTCTCGCATGTATGGCATTCTAAAGCTCTTAACCAACATGTGAATAGGCCAACTAAGTGTCAAGAACTTACGGGGTGTAACATCCTTCCCCCCTAAGAACATTCGTCCTCGAATGTTAACTTCTGTTTACATAAATTTTAACTTGCTCTACTTATTCTGGAAAAATTTCGGCAGAGTTTCCCCTGTAATATGGACTATCTCAAAAATCCTGAAACATAGAAAAGTCCAATACAGGTACTCCATAAAATACTATAGCATCCATTACATAATAAACTAGAGTCAACTATCTCACGTACACATAAATATACTGTAACTCATAAAACAGTAATAATAACATACCTCTAGCTGAATAAGTCTGAAATAACTGAGGATATCTGACTTTCATATTTTCTTCTGCTTCTCAAGTCATTTCCTCTCGGTTCCTGTTACACCATAACACTTTGACAGAAGCAACATCTTTAGTTCTTAATCTGTGAATCTGCCGGTCTAGTATGGCTACTGGAACCTCTTCATAAGCCATCTCCTCCGTAACCTGGACATCCTGAACTGGGACAACTTTGGAGGGGTCTCCTATATACTTCCTCAGCATGGACACATGGAAAACTGGGTGAACAGACTCTAATTATGGAGGTAAGTTCAACTCGTATGCCACTTGGCCTATTCTTCGGCGAATCTGATAAGGCCCAACAAATCTCGGGCTGAGCTTGCCTTTCTTTCCAAATCTCATCACCCCTTTCATTGGAGAGACTTTCAAGAATACCCAGTCATTCACATTAAATTCCAAGTTTCTACGCCGCACATCAGCATATGATTTCTGGCGGCTCTGAGTAGTCAGTAGGCGTTCTCTAATAAACTTTACCTTTTCCTCTGACTGATGAATAATATCTGGCCCAATCAGCGCTGACTCTCCTACTTCAAACTAGCCAACTGGTGATCTACACTTTCGCCCATACAATGCCTCATAAGGCGCCATCTGGATAGCTGAATGGTAACTATTATTATAAGCGAACTCAATAAGTGGTAAGTGCTCATCCCAGCTACCTCCAAAGTCCAACACACACGCTCGCAACATATCCTCGAGCGTCTAAATAGTGCGTTCTGCCTGCCCATTTGTCTGAGGGTGAAAAGTTGTGCTCAGGTTAATCTGTGTTCCCAGGCCTCTCTGAAATGATTGCCAAAATTTGGCTGTAACTTGTGCCCCTCTGTCAGAGATAATGGACACTGGAACACCATGCAGTATGACTATTTCTCTGATATACAACTCAGCATAATCTTCGACAGAGAAAGTAGCCCTTACTGGCAGAAAATGGGCTGATTTTGTCAGTCTGTCAACAATTACCCAAATCGAGTCATTTCTATGTCTGGTACGGGGTAATCCTGCTACAAAATCCATATTTACTGCTTCCCACTTCCAAAGAGGCATAGCTATGTCTTGAGTCAATCCACCTAGTTTTTGGTGTTCAGCTTTTACTCGCTGGCAGTTAGGACACTAGGCTACGAATTCTGCTATTTCCCTCTTCATACCTGGCCACTAGTAGATTTCTTTAATATCATGGTACATTTTTGTTGCGCTTGGATGGAGAGAATAGTGGGCATAATGTACCTCGCCCATAATCTGTTGGCGAAGCCCTGCAATGTCTGGAACACAAAGGCGGCCCTTACATTGCAACACTTCATCCTAAGTTACCTGAAAATCCGACGCTTTTCCTTGCTGAACTCTGTCTTTAAGCTGAACCAGGTCAGGATCTTCATATTGCCGTTCCTTTACCTCTACAACTAATGACGACACTGCGGTGTTCTGAATTACCGCTCTATTGTCCTCTGTTTCTGCTACACGAACGGCTAAATTGGCTAACTAGTGTATTTATCGGGTCATTTCCTGCTGCTCGGGCTGCAAGTACGCCAAACTCCCTATAGACTTACAGCTAAGGGCATCTGCTACTACGTTGGCTCTTCTTGGGTGATACAGAATATTTACATCATAATCTTTCAACAACTCCAACCAGCGATGCTGCCGCAAATTCAACTCTCTCTGGGTGAAGATATACTGTAGGCTTTTATGATTAGTGAAAATATCCACATGGACGCCATACAAGTAATGTCTCCATATCTTTAGGGCGTGGATCACTGCGGCTAGTTCCAGGTCATGGATAGGATAATTCTTTTTGTGTTTCCTCAGCTGTCTGGAAGCATAAGCAATTACTTTACCATGTTGCATCAATACACATCCTAACCCAATACCCGAAGCGTCATAATAAACTACATAACCCTCTGTACCTTCTAGCAATGCTAACACTGGGGCGGAGGTCAACCTGTCTTTCAATTCCTGGAAACTCTTCTCACATGCCTCCATCCACTGAAACTTTACTGCTTTTTGCGTCAGTTAGTCAGAGGTGCCGTTATGGTGGAGAATCCCTCAACAAATCTTCTATAGTACCCTGCTAATCCCAGAAAACTGCGTACTTCGGTCGGAGTGGTAGGTCTGGGCCATGTTTTTATTGCTTCTATCTTTTGTGTATCTACCTGTATACCAGCATCCGACACGATATGACCCAAAAAGGCTACTGAATTCAGCCAAAATTCACATTTAGAGAACGTGGCATACAACTGACGGTCTTTGAGAATCTGGAGCACGGTCCGCAAATGATCCTGGTGGTCTGTCTCTTAGTGAGGATACACCAGAATATCGTCAATAAACACTATCAAGAACAAGTCCAGGTATGGTCTGAAAATACTGTTCATCAGGTCCATAAACACAACTGGAGCATTCGTCAGCCCAAAGGACATGACTAAGAATTCAAAATGGTCGTATATGGTCCTAAAGGCAGTCTTCGGAATGTCCCTTTCACGAACTCGAACCTGATGATATCCGGACCGTAAGTCAATCGTGGATAAATATCTGGCCCCCTATAACTGATCAAACAAATCATCTATTCTGGGAAGCGGATACTTATTCTTGACTGTAACCTTGTTCAACTGTGCTAGTCTATACACATACGGAGGGAGCCGTCCTTCTTTCTCACAAACAAAACCGGCGCACCCCAAGGTGAAGTACTCGGCCTAATAAAGCCCTTATCTAACAGATCCTTCAGCTACTCCTTTAGTTCTCTGAGTTCAGCAGGAGTCATACGATATGGAGGGATCGATATGGGTTGAGTTCCTGGTAGCAAATCAATTGCAAAATCTATTTCTCTTTCTAAGGGAATACCAGGTAGCTCATATGGGAATACGCCGGGGAAATTTATTAACAATTGGAACAGACTAGAGAGTCAGAGGCTCTACCTGCACATCCTAGACTCTGACTATGTGGCAAATGCATCCCTTAGCTATCAACTTCCTTGCTTGAAGGTAGGAAATAAACCTACCTTTCGGTGTAGCTGTACTGCCCTTCCACTCTCGTACTGCCTCCCCTGGAAAGTGGAATCGGACCGTCTTGGTCCAGCATTCTACATTAGCATAGCACGGTGCCAACCAATCCATACCCATAATGGCGTCGAAATTAATCATCTCTAATTCCACCAGATCTACTATGGTCTGACGATCAACAAACTCTACTGTACACCCTCGATAAAACCTTCTGGCTATGATGGAGTCACCGACAGGTGTAGATACTGAAAAGGGTTGCTGAAGCAACTCTGGTACAATACTGAACTTTTGAGCCACAAATGGGGTAACATAGGACAAGGTAGATCCTGGATCAATCAATACATAAGCAGGGTGAGAGCAAATAGTCATCATACCTGTTACCACATCTAGAGACACTTCTGAGTCCTGCCTCCCTGGTAATGCACAGGTACGACTTTCCCCTGTACCAGAACTCGAGGCCCCTGATCTGTCTCGGCCCCTGCCCGCTGGGACTGAGGGCCTATGCCCTACCGAGGCTGCTGGAGCTCGCGGCTCTGCTGACGCCCTATCCTGTCTATCTCAGTTACCCTGACCCCTGGCTGGATAGTCTCTCATCACATGACCCTCCTGCCCGCATATATAACACCTTGTGGAGCCATATATGCAAGCTCCAGTGTGGGGTCGGTTGCAAATAGGGCAAGGTGGGGGTGTATACCTGCTCTTCTCTTCCCTCCTCTACTGGGATGAATCTACCATTCGACCAAATCTACCCCTATGCTGCTGTGATGGAGGCGGGGGTCTAGGTGGCCTATCTGACAACCGTGGCCTAGGCCCTCTCCAAATCTCCCCCTGTATCTCATCTGATCTATCCCTGTGGCGCTGTTCCTGATTTATTTGTCTGCTATCCTGTTGCCGCTGTCAAAGGCCCTCAATAGTCTGGGCAAAGGCCTGCACCCGAGCAATATCCATATCTTCCCGCAGTGTAGCTGTCATGCATGCCTCAATATATTCTGGGTTCAGACCCATAATAAACCGGCGGACTCTAGATAGCATGGTGTCCACAAAGGCTGGAGCTAGCGGGCCAAGGAATCAAACTGCAGGGCGTATTCCCGTACACTTCTCGCCCTCTACTCCAAGTGTAAAACCTGGTCCATCTGGGCCTGTCGGATTTCCCGTGGCAGATAACGATCCAAGAAGGCCTCTGAAAAGCTGGACCAGGTCGGAGGGGCAACATCTCTCCCTCGGGACCTTTCCCAACTTTCGTACCACAATACAGCAATATCCCGCAGCCGGAATACCGCTAACTCAACCGACTCTGTAGATGTCACATGCATGACCCCGAAGATTCTCTATATCTGATCCAGCAAGTCCTGGGGGTCCTCTGCTTGATCCGACCCTGTGAACTATGGGGGACCCAGTGCCAAGAATTCTTGGACCCTCTGTCACACCCCACCTTGGGGGGTATGACGGCACCTGGTGCCTGCTAGACTCTAGACTGCTAAATGGTCCAGCCTGAGCACATCTGGTGCTTTGGTTGGCTTTGGCTCTATTTCAAGAAACAAACCGGCTATATAACGACTGTAAATACAGCCTCCGGCCAACTGGCCTGTAGCCTCCTGTACCTGTATAACAGCTGACCAGAACATGCAACTACAGGGAAACCTATGCGGGCCGACAAGGCCACCATGCTGTCTAGTTATCTGCAACTCAATCATGAAGTACTAAAAAGCTACGTGACCGGCAAGGTCACCACTACTGGCAACTATGGCCCCACACGGCCATTATAAAAGAAGGAAAAAGTACTAACAGCAATACAACTGCACGGCCTCACGCGACCGGCTCATCTAACCACAGGGAAATAAACAGACTGCAAGCCTCTAGGAATAGCAATAGAAATGATCGGGACAGGGCCCCGACCTACCCGTACTGTATAACAAAGAAAATGAAATACACCTCTGGAATTCAGACTCCGGATGACAGGAGCTGAATACTCAATAGCTGACTGGAATCACGAGGGATCGCCTCCTCGTCTATGAGTACCTGCAGGCAAGTAATGCAGCGCCCCACTGGGCGTCAGTACCACAGGTACTGAGCATGTAAAGCAATTGAAATACACAACTGAAATGAATAACAACAGTAACAGGAGATATAAGCAGAAAGTAGCTGAGTCTATCTAGCTGAGAATAACTGGGGAGAGTTTATTTATTCTATAACTAAACTGAGCGTACCTGATGACGTGTCGTCCTTCTGTCTATCAGTATCTACTAGCACATATCAATATACATAATAATACACACAATACCTGATCGACCCCCATAAGCCGGAAGGTGCCAACCAAGCAAGCAATCTATTTACCCCTACCCGTGTCTAAACCAACCAAAAACAAGTCACTCCACTCATCTGATAACTGTGAGCTCCTCCTACCGGCCCCCCTGGGTACGTAGCTCAGGCCTTGGCCTCTGACAATAAACTGTGTCTGAGTCCGAAGACTCCTGCCTCTGGGCACAGGTGTGCACACAGAGTGGTCTGCCCCTGTAAACAGGGTGTGCTAGCTCTGCGCAGAGTAAACTGAACTACCCCTGCAAGCAGGGTGGTCTGGACCGTATTATCATGGTGGTCGGCCATCATCGTCCTCTAGGCGGACGACATCGCCCAGCTGGTGGCGGTATCTGAATCTGGTATCGACACAGCTATAACCCAGGGGCGGTGGGGATGCTAAAAGGGTGCCCACATGCCACAACAAGTCTCAACATACAAACACATACACAACAAGCATGCTCAAATGAAAAATACTAATCATATTCTCTTCTTTTGTTTCGAGGCTAATCTGTATTAAATAACTGTCCTA
Source organism: Datura wrightii (assembly GCA_035772735.1). Lineage (NCBI taxonomy): Eukaryota > Viridiplantae > Streptophyta > Magnoliopsida > Solanales > Solanaceae > Datura > Datura wrightii. The sequence continues at coordinate 92,656,169 of JASDFA010000020.1, forward strand.
ACTATTTCTGGCTGCTGGACCTTCTGCTACCTGGCCTTTATCTGTCTATCTAATTATATCTGAATATAACTCAATAACATAGTACATGCCATCTATAACTGAATATAGCTCAATGATATAAAATGTACCATCTACTACTGGATACAATCTCAACAGATGAAATACGTATTGCCTAAATATCTATTATTCTGATTATCGCATTATACGTAATAATATACTAGCATGCTTGCTGGAATTTGTACTAAAATCGTTCCTGTACGCTGGGTATCTGCTAATAGCGTTTATTCTATTTATTTTCTACCCTGTACTTCCTGTCTTGCCGAAAGAATAACTTTACATACCTGGTTTCTGAGTACCCGACTGACCGATGTGATTTCCGTCGGTACTTCTGCTGTTTCTCCCAACTACATTCATTTACACGTCAATTAGAACTAAATACATTAATATTCGGGAGAAATTATCACTTTTGATATATATATTTATCCCAACTTTAACCTTTCAGAAAACGGTCGAAAACGCGTTATTTCTCGATAGTCCAGAAGGGATAAATACTCACTGCAACGCTAGGAACACATTGGCACCAATTTAAAGTAATTCTATTTACTTTACCTCGGTAGCACGACGTTTCGACGGCCAAATTTCACGAAACCAACTCCGTAGGATTGCTCTCTGCAGCTTTATACACCTGTACCTAAGCCGGAACGGAGTTTAGACCGCGTTTCGTTGCGTAATTGGAAGGAAATTTATATATATTGACGTGGGTTACTCCTAATACTTGTTCCCCTGTTTCTTTGCTGGAAATATGTGTTTTGGATGAAGAAGCCGACTTTTATTCATTTTCTTTTGTTTTGCTTTCTAAATCCCTTAACCAATATGCCCTTAGGATATTTATTCACTTAAAATTTACGGGGTGTAACATCCTCCCCCCCTTAAGAACATTCGTCCTCGAATGACATTCTGTCTAGAGGACTTTCTCAACTTACTCAATTTGTTTCTAGAAAAATTTTTGTCAGAGTTTCCCTTGTATTATGGACTATCTCATAATTCCTGAAAAGCAGAAAAGCCCAATACAGGTACTCCACATGATATAATAACATTCATGTATAAAACTGTCTATAATCAATCGCCTGCTTTCATATATGAAGTATAAGCATTAATAAGGAAAAATAGTTTTAACATACCTCCCGTTTGCCTATGCTTGGAATAAGTGGGGATATCTGGCTTTCATGTCCTCCTCGGCTTCCCAGGTCATTTCTTCTCGGTTCCTGTAACGCCACAATACTTTGACAGATGCAATATCTTTAGTTCTCAATCTACGGATCTGTCTGTCTAAGATAGCTACTGGAACCTCCTCATATGCTAATTCTTTGGTGACCTGGACATCCTGAACTGGAACAACTGTGGAAGGGTCTCCTACGAATTTCCTCAACATAGATACATGGAAGACCGGACGAACGGATTCTAATTCTGGAGGCAAATTCAATTAACGGTAAATGCTCACTTTGGCTACTACCGAAATCTAGTACACACGCTCGCAACATGCCTTCGAGCATCTGAATTATGCGCTCAGCCTGCTCATCTGTCTGAGGATAGAATATTGTGCTTAAATTAATCTGTGTTTCCAGACCCCTCTGGAACGACTGCCAGAATCTAGCTGTAAACTGTGCTCTCTTATCAGAAATGATAGATACCAGCACTCCATGCAATATAACTATTTTTCTGATAGATAACTCGGCATGATCCTCAGCCGAGAAGGTAGCTTTCACTGGCAGGAAATGAGCTGATTTCATCAGCCTGTCAACTATTACCCATATAGAATCATTTCCGCATCCGGTACGGGGCAACCTTGCCACCAAATCCATATTCACTGCTTCTCATCTCCAGAGAGGCATAACTATGTCCTAAGTTAACCCACCTGGTTTCAGATGTTCTGCTTTCGCCTGTTGGCAGTTAGGACACTGGGCTACAAATTTAGCAATTTCTCTTTTCATACTTGGCCACCAGTAGTTTTCTTTGATATCATGGCACATTTTCGTTGCGCCTGGGTGGAGAGAATCGCGGGCGTAATGCGCCTCGCTTATAAGCTGCTGGCGATGCCCCCAAAATATCTGGAACACAATGCGGCCTTTATATCGTAACACTTCATCCTCGGTTATCTGAAAATATGTCACCTCTCCTTACTGAACCTTATGTTCAAATTGGACCTGGCTAGGGTTTCTATACTGTCGTTCCTTTACTTCGACCATTAACGATAACACTGCGACATTCCGTATTATTGCTCTGTTATCTTTTATTTCTGCTATGTGACCGGCTAAACCGGCTAACTAGTGAAATTCTCGGGTCTATTCTCACCGTTCAGGCGGCAAGTATGCCGACTCCCCATAGATTTATGGCTAAGGGCGTCTGCTACCATATTAGCCCTTCCTGGGTGATACAAAATTTTCACTCTCTAAGGCATAAGCTATTGCAGTTAACTCCAGGTCGTGGGTAAGATAATTCTCTTCACGCTTCTTCAACTGCCTGAAAGCATAAGCTATTACCTTACCACACTACATCAACCCTCTGTACCTCCTGGCGATACTAACACTGGAGCTGATGTTAGCCTGACTTTTAACTCTTGGAAGTTCTGCTCACATGCCTCAGTCTACTGGAACTTTGTTGCCTTCTGTGTCAATTTAGTCAAAGGTGCTGCTAAGGTGGAAAATCCTTCCACAAACCCTCTGCAGTACCCGGCTAACCGCAGGGACTGCGTACTTCGATCGGAGTGGTAGGTCTAGGCTATGTCTTCACTACTTCGATTTTCTGTATATCTATCTGTACACCAGCCTCCGACACAATGTGACCAAAAAGGCTACTAAACTCAACCAAAATTCACATTCACAAAATTTGACATATAACTGACGGTCATACTAGTTTATTATACCGGAGAATCTGACAAGTAATCTACCGGTATAGCTAGAACTTTATTTGGCCTTCTGACCACATGCTAAGTCCACTTGTTGCTAAGGTAACCTTGAACGACTATCTGCACACCCTGTGCCCGTATCTGATCAGGGGGTCCTGATATTAATCATGACCTCCAATGATCTGGCTGCATAACCTTAAATAACTTAATAGTCGGGTTGAATGACCCGAATGTGGCAGTAGTCTAACAATGCTCTAACTGTTCTACTTGAGTGCTTATAGTTCGTGCATAACCGCAAACTCGTGGGCATCTAATTGCTCTGTTATTTTGCTTAAACCACTGTAAGGCTGGACTTAATCAAACTTACTCCCAGGCGATCAATCTCTGGATCTTCATGGGGAGTCTACTGATCCCCTGGTCTTAATAAACACTGTGCTAGCAGGGTACTATCAATTTCTTACGCCTTGTGTGTATCCACTTGGATTTATACTGCTATTCTGGGAAATTCTCAATCTTATGAGCTATTCTGTAAATACTGGCCTTCTGCTAGGGCTCTGTATCTGAATATCTTACGAAAACCAACTGAAGTACTAGTCTGTCGCTGACTACTGATGTGGACCCTTCTTTGGGGTCAACATTTGAATCTTGTGGACTTACTTGGCATATATTGAGAGCCCATGACTGTCTGTTGGGCCTTATCTCTAGGCCACACTAGATTAAGCTCGCTGTATCGGTAACTTCTCAACTTCCCCATAAGCGAACATACTGCAGCATTCTGGACCACAATCTTACTGTCAGCCCTAGGCTTAATCCTTAATACGATATTCTATCAATCCGGGGGTAATCCTAATTTCCCCACAAAATCTGACATTCCTGCTTCTTCCCCTCATCTTGCTTAAGCTGAACTCTGGGGTTCAAGGTACCTGCTCTTGCTCTTGTTAGCGTGTTATGGCGGACTTGGCCTTTTTCTGACTCGAACTTGACTATTACTGGATCTTCTACGCCCACTTTGAGTAAGCTAGTAGTCTTACTTGCTCTTCTGACTTATTACCGTGAGGGTCTGCGCAACTTACGTAATCACAGGGACTCCTTACTCCTTCTAACATTTTATGGAATCAACCCATCTTTACTTACTGCTTGATTTGGCAACCCCATCTCAAGTCTTATGCCTCTTTACTATACTGGAATCAAAATCAAAAGGTAAGAATAGCCCCTTTTTTTTTTGCAACAAATAGAAACATTTAACTGTACCATATCCGAAAGGATGTATTTGGGATTCCTGCATTTCCCTCTCTTTCTCATACTTACCTGGTGGTCTGACCTTGTCTGTAATCTTAATCAGATCTTATATAGCTAATAAATAAATCAACTCATATGTACATTATACTTCTGACTTCCTATTCTGACGTTATCAACGTATACTGGGAATAATGCCAATAAAGATATCACGCTGGGAGGTCTCCAATACCCCCTCATGTTGCTGTAGTTATCATGTAACTGGCTGATGCCCTCTTCTGTTGCTATATCTGATCTTCTGCCTGTGATAGGGTAATGTTGATCTGCCTTTGTATCTGTAATCAAAGAATACGGTAAGTTTTTAGGGACTCAACCCTATACTGAACCGCTCTAAAGCACGACTGACTGAGAAGGAAGGGTAACCATCATATCATGCCTCGCAGCCTCCTGCCTATAGTATGTGGTGCACAACACATCCATAGACAAGACTCTACTTAGCACGGCTTGCAGACACCCTAGGACACGACCTGCTCTGATACCAAGTTTGTCACACCCCACCTTGGGGGGTATGACGGCACCTGGTGCCTGCTAGACTCTAGACTGCTAAATGGTCCAGCGTGAGCACATCTGGTGCTTTGGTTGGCTTTGGCTCTATTTCAAGAAACAAACTGGCTATATAACGGCTGTAAATACAGCCTCCGGCCAACTGGCCTGTAGCCTCCTATACCTGTAATAACAGCTGACCAGAACATGCAACTACAGGGAAACCTATGCGGGCCGACAAGGCCACCATGCTGTCTAGTTATCTGCAACTCAATCATGAAGTACTAAAAAGCTACGTGACCGGCAAGGTCACCACTACTGGCAACTATGGCCCCACACGGCCATCATAAAAGAAGGAAAAAGTACTAACAGCTATACAACTGCACGGCCTCACGCGACCGGCTCATCTAACCACAGGGAAATATACAGACTGCAAGCCTCTAGGAATAGCAATAGAAATGATCGGGACAGGGCCCCGACCTACCCGTACTGTATAACAAAGAAAATGAAATACACCTCTGGAATTCAGACTCCGGATGACAGGAGCTGAATACTCAATAGCTGACTGGAATCACGAGGGATCGCCTCCTCGTCTATGAGTACCTGTAGGCAAGTAATGCAGCGCCCCACTGGGCGTCAGTACCACAGGTACTGAGCATGTAAAGCAACTGAAATACACAACTGAAATGAATAACAACAGTAACATGAGATATAAGCAGAAAGTAGCTGAGTCTATCTAGCTGAGAATAACTGGGGAGAGTTTATTTATTCTATAACTAAACTGAGCGTACCTGATGACGTGTCATCCTTCTGTCTATCAGTATCTACTAGCACATATCAATATACATAATAATACACACAATACCTGACCGACCCCCATAAGCCGGAAGGTGCCAACCAAGCAAGCAATCTATTTACCCCTACCCGTGTCTAAACCAACCAAAAACAAGTCACTCCACTCATCTGATAACTGTGAGCTCCTCCTACCGGCCCCCTTGGGTACGTAGCTCAGGCTTTGGCCTCTGACAATAAACTATGTCTGAGTCCGAAGACTCCTGCCTCTGGGCACAGGTGTGCACACAGAGTGGTCTGCCCCTGTAAACAGGGTGTGCTAGCTCTACGCAGAGTAAACTGAACTACCCCTGCAAGCAGGGTGGTCTGGACCGTATTATCATGGTGGTCGGCCATCATCGTCCTCTAGGCAGACGACATCGCCCAGCTGGTGGCGGTATCTGAATCTGGTATCGACACAGCTATAACCCAGGGGCGGTGGGGATGCTAAAAGGGTGCCCACATGCCACAACAAGTCTCAACATACAAACACATACACAACAAGCATGCTCAAATGAAAAATACTAATCATATTCTCTTCTTTTGTTTCGAGGCTAATCTGTATTAAATAACTGACTGTTTCTGGCTGCTGGACCTTCTGCTACCTGGCCTTTATCTGTCTATCTAATTATATCTGAATATAACTCAATAACATAGTACATGCCATCTATAACTTAATATAGATCAATGATATAAAATGTACCATCTACTACTGGATACAATCTCAACAGATGAAATACGTATTGCCTGAATATCTATTATTCTGATTATCGCATGATACGTAATAATATACTAGCATGCTTGCTGGAATTTGTACTAAAATCGTTCCTGTACGCTGGATATCTGCTAATAGCGTTTATTCTATTTATTTTCTACCCTGTACTTCCTGGCTTGCCGAAAGAATAACTTTACATACCTGGTTTCTGAGTACCCGACTGACTGATGTGATTTCCGTCGGTACTTCTGCTGTTTCTCCCAACTACATTCATTTACACGTCAATTAGAACTAAATACATTAATATTCGGGAGAAATTATCACTTTTGATATATATATTTATCCCAACTTTAACCTTTCATAAAACGGTCGAAAACTCGTTATTTCTCGATAGTCCAGAAGGGATAAATACTCACTGCAACGCTAGGAACACATTGGTACCAATTTAAAGTAATTCTATTTACTTTACCTCGGTAGCACGACGTTTCGCCGGCCAAATTTCACGAAACCAACTCCGTAGGATTGCTCTCTGCAGCTTTATACACCTGTACCTAAGCCGGAACGGAGTTTAGACCGCGTTTCATCGCGTAATTGGAAGGAAATTTATATATATTGACGTGGGTTACTCCTAATACTTGTTCCCCTGTTTCTTTGCTGGAAATATATGTGTTTTGGATGAAGAAGCCGACTTTTATTCATTTTTTTTTGCTTTCTAAATCCCTTAACCAACATGCCCTTAGGATATTTATTCACTTAAAATTTACGGGGTGTAACACCCTCGAACTTCCAGGCCCACCTAATGACTCTGCTGTTACGGGTGGCACTGACTAGCGCTTAGTAGCCATCATTCGTGCCAACATAACTACTTCACTTCGAATTTCCTGGTCGGATGGTGTGGGTACAGGAACTGTCGGAGGTAATGTCGTCCCGAGTTGCTCCTTGTGGGGTGGGGACTGTTGTGAAGGTCTAGATGATGCCTCTGTATCACCCTCAGATCGGGCTGATTCTAAGTGAGGCTGAGGCATCTTGCTGGTGCCTTCTCCTACTGCGGTATCCAGTCTTCTACCAGTGACAGGATGTCGTTGGTCTGCCATTTTATCTGTAAACAAAGAGTATGATAAGTTTTAGGGACTCGACCCCATTCTGTACTGCTCTATGGTACGACAAATTATGAAGAAAGAGTAACCATCCTATCATGCCTTGCAGCCTCCTTCCTATGGTATGTGGTGCACAACACATCCATAGACAAGACTCTACTTAGCACAACTTGCAGACTCCCTGGGATATGACCTGCTCTGATACCAAGTTTGTCACGCCCCACCTTGGGAGGCATGACTGGCACCTGGTGCCCTACCAAGACCTGGACTGCTGGACTATTGAGCCTAAGCACTTCTAGTGCCATGCTGTCTCTAACTCTGGGTTCATGGAACCAACGGGCTATATAACGACTGTAAATACAGCCTCCGGTCGACTAGGACTACAACCACGTGTAAGACAACAACAGCTAACCAGAATAACAGTAGTATAAAGGAACCTATGCGGGCTGATAAGGCCATCATGCTGACTAGTTTCACTGAAACACTGGATCAAATGCTAAACTACTTTGTGACCAGCAAGGTCACCAACTATTAACCTTAATAAGGCCCCACACGGCCATCATAAACAAACTAAAATATAGACACCGCCTCACACGACCGATACAACTAACCATAGGGAATATACAATCTGCAAGCCTCTAAGAATACTGATAGGATAGCCGAGATAGGGCCCCGACCTACCCATACTGTACAACAAAAGAAAAGGAATAAACCTCTAGCTGTCAAGCTCTGGATAACAGGAGCTGATGACTCTGTGTGCTGGCTAGAATTACAAGGGATCGGCTCCTCATCTATGAGTACCTGCAGGCAAGTAATGCAACGCCCCCAAACGGGCGTCAGTACCACTGGTACCAAGTATGGAAAGAAATAACTAAATATAACTGAAAATAGACAGTAATATTGATAGTTACTTAATAACAGAAGATGGCTAAGACTGTTTGGGATAGCAGAACCTAAACTAAGCTTAACTCTACTGGAGAGAAGGTGAGAATCATACCTGTCAATGTGACATCCTGCTATCTATCAATTTAATAAATAACACATATAGCATACAAGAACCTATACCAGCCCCCATAAGCCGAAAGGTACCAATCAACATGCAATCTGTATACCCCTACCCGGGTCGCCATCCAAAAATAACAATTCACTCCACTCATCTAGTAACTATGAGCATCCCGCCGGCCCCCTAGGTATGTAACTTGGGCTCTCTGGGCCCCTGACTATAGATGTATCTGAGTCCGGAGGACTCCTGTAAACTGTAATCTGAGATCTGTGATCTATAATCTGTAATCTGTGCCCTGGGCGCAAGCGCTCGACAGGGGTATCCTATAATGCTGATCAGCCTGCTATGGGGAATGCTGCATCCCATCTTCGTCCTCTGGCGGACGACATACCACTCCTTGGAGTGACGTATCCTCACCTCTGGAGGGTGAGTCGACACAGCTATTAACCCTGGGGCGGCAAGGAAGCTCTAAGGGTGCCCAACATAGAACAATCAGGTCTCTACAAATAAAAATAATCACATATACCATATATATTAAATCTGATAATACTATCCATGTTCTAATATTCTATTTTGAATCCCTTGCTAAATTATACTGAATCTGATACTGAGTTATACTGAGTCTGGAATAATATCTCATTGTCTGATACTAATTTACTGACTTTTATTCTGAATATGACATAATAATTGTTCAATCATGTTTACTGAATTCACACTAGTCATAATACTCGACTTTGAAATGTTCTTCTAGAATTTATTCTATTTTACTATACTAGAATTACTATCTTGCCGAAGAAACTGGCTTTACATACCTCAGTTGCCGACTTCTTGACTAACTGACGTAACTCGGCCAATATCTAGCTATTTCTTCTAACTGCATTCATATTCATAGCAAATAAAACTAAATTCATCAATATTCTGGAAGAAAACACTATTTTGAATATATATACTGCCCAAACTTTGACTTATCGAAAAACAGCCGAAAACTCGCTATTTCTCGGAAGTCCAGAAGGGAGAATACTCACTTTAGGGCTAGGATTATATTGACACTAATTTGGAGCAATTCCACTTACCTTATCTCGGCATGACGATGATTATCCGGCCTAATTTTGCGAAACTAACTCCACAGGAATGCTCCCGGCAGCTTTATACTTTGCTACCTGAATTTAATTCGAGTTTGGATTGTGTTTGACGGCATAATCGGAAGGAAATTTATGGTGAACCTTCATTTCTCTTTGTTTTCTAATTGTTTCTGTTGGAAATAACATAGAAAGTAACTTAAAAACGAAGTAGAAGGCTTTATATACTTGGGCTTGAACCCCTCCTCTTTAAGTCGCATTTGTCGAATGCGATTTATAAGTCGCATTTTCCTTGCGACGCTCCAACTTGGCGCTTGTCCGGTCTCTCCCTGGGCCCTTTTCTCGCATGTATGGCATTCTAAAGCTCTTAACCAACATGTGAATAGGCCAGCTAAGTGTCAAGAACTTACGGGGTATAACACATTCCCCCTTTTAGTGGAGTGAGTGAAAGGAATTTTTGTTTATCTCCTATCATATGTCTTGAACAAGTGTCCATGTACCCAGGCTTGCTTCCTTTCACCCTTACCTGCAAAATAACTTAGAGATTAGTTTTAAGAACCCAGACAAGCTTGGGTCCTTTCTTATGGAAAAAGGGATGATTCAAGTTTCTTCTTGCCCAGTGTGGCAACAGGTTAGATAACCTGTTCCATCTAGAATTTTTCTTTTTAATTCCTTTGGCCAACAAAATGCTCCTCTTTCTACTTTTTACTGCAACTGGACATTCAGTGGTAGGGTGACCATGTTGACCACACAGGTAGCACAAATCCTCATAGACATTAGATTTCTTAAGAAAACCTATTTCATCTCTTTCATTATGACTATTTCCACTTAGATTATTTATAATCCTAGAGGATTTAGTCCACCTGTTTGCCTTTTCAAGATCACTTTTTAGACTAGAGACCTCCAGATTCAACTTCCTTACCTCTTTCTTTTCACTAAGGAAATTAGTTTTACACTGCTTCAGTTCAGTCTCAACTTTCTTCAATTTTTCAATGATTTCCTCATTTTGATTTGAGGATTTTTTCAAGCTCTTGTTTATTGACTCAAGTTCAACTATGTGTTTCTTTAAAGCATGATTTTCTTTCACAACAGCTTCTTTACCTCTTTTTAGATCAATGATTCAAATTTTAGACTAGAAAGAGCATTAAACAATTGATCTCTATAAGAGGTGACTTCCTGAAGTTTTTCCATTTCATCATTCATCATTAATATCAGTTTCTTTTTAGACATATGATGAATATTTTCATTTAGATTAGATATACATACCTAGGAGTTCTTGTCATCTTCTTCACAATCAGAATCTCCTACTGCCATGAGAGCAGTTTCATCAACTTCAGCATCTGACTCATCGAATTCAGACCCCCAAGCAGCCATCATTGCATAGCTTTCCTTCTTTGTTTTTTCTTTGGCTTTCTTTTCAGCTTTCTCTTTTTTAGCTCTTTCCTTTCTCCACTCAGTTTCCCAGAGTGGAAAATCTTTGATCAAGTGATTAGTCTTATTGCACTTGTAGCAACCAGGCAACGACTTCTCATTAGAGCTTTGTTTGTTACTAAATCCCTTTTTGTCAAACGCTTTCTCCTTCTTGAGAAATTTTTTGAACTTCTTAGCCAGGAAGGCAATGTGTTCATCATCGCAATCAGATTCGTCAGTATCACAAGCCTTGAGAGCCAATGATTTATCTTTGACTAACTCTCCTTTCCTTGAATCATCCATATTCATCTCGTATGTCTTCAAATTTCCTACCAACTCATCCAACGTAATGGTAGAGATGTCTTTTGCCTCTCGAATAGCAATGACTTTGACATCCCATTTGGCCTTAGGAAGCACCCTTAAAACCTTATCGACTCGTTCTTTAGTGGTGAGTACTTGTCCTAGTGAAGATAGCTCATTTACCAGCGATGTAAGTCTGGTTATCATCTCTTGTAGAGTCTCACCATCTTTCATCTTGAAAGTTTCATATTCAGTAAACAGCATGACTACTCTGAACTTCCTAACTTGACTTGTTCCCTCATGAGCATTGATCAGGGAATCCGATATTTCCTTTGCGGTTGAGCAATTTGAAATCCGATTGTATTCGTCAGGACCTAGCCCACACACAAGAATATTCTTAGCCTTAACATTTTTCTTGAGGGCCAACAAGTCATCTGCTGTAAATTCAGATCTCACTTTTAGAACTTCTACTCCATCCATCATCTTCTTGGGAATAACTGGTCCAGAAATAATTCTATCCCATAGTTCGTAATCCTCAGAATGAATGAAGTTTTCCATACGAGCTTTCCACCAAATGAAGTGAGAGCCATCGAAGAGAGGTGGTCGGGTGGTTGACTGTCCTTCACAATGTCCAAGAGGTGGTGCTGAATTCATCATGATCTATCTTAGGTGTTAGCCTTTTAAGATAAACCTGCTCTGATACCACTTGTTAGATTGCACGACCTAAGGACTTGACTTTACTGTTTGCCTACGAATGAAACAAGTCGCCAGACGTGTTCCACTTATGTGAATAAAATAGTAAGTAAATGAGACAGTGATTTAACATGGAAAACACCAGGCTCAAAAGGTGAAAAACTACGACCTGTACCTCCACAGGATTTTTCTTCAACTTCACTAACTTTAAAGAGCCTCTTCAAACGATTGATTACAACTTCTTGCAATCTACGGAATTATAAACTCTAACTCCTAACGGTTTATTCAACAACCACAATATCTTCCTAGCAATACTTACTAGAAGACAAATTGTTCTTGCTTCAGTTTATAACTTACTGAAACAAGAGTACAATGATCACGTCCAAAATTACAAACTTCTAGCACTAGAATGGCTAACTCTAGCTTGACTCGTTACTAGAAAAATTTGTTGACACAAACTCACCAAGCAAATTGTTGTTTTCTCTCCTTTTCAGTGCACACCTGTACTCAGAATTCACGCTTCTATATATACACCATTCTTCCACATCTTTGCAGCCACATTAGAAGTCTCCTTCAAGTAGGAATCCCTCTTCAAGTCTATCTGTTGACTTCCTTTGTGTTTTAATCAAACTCCAATTCTTACAAATCAGCACATGCAGATATGAAAGATTTAATGCTTATCAACTCCAAGATTTCGCATCCTTGCTGCCCAATATTTTCATGTTATCACACATCTATTTAAGCACTTCAATGGACCAGCTTTGTTCACCTGTTTCATCATCTTGTCAATCATCAAAACTTCAAAGTCCAAACAAGTGCCAATACCACTTCTAGTTCTTCCTACACCTTCAGACTAGTATTTCAGAAGTGCAGTATATATGTTGGCTCAGATGATGGCTTCTCAACGCTAGCTAATAGAACCAGTTGATCCCGAGCATATTGAGAGACCCGAAAGTTCAAGGGTTCGTGAGTTTCTTTCCTTGAGTCCTCCATAGTATACGGGGATAGATCATAGAGAGGACCCTCAAAACTTTATAGATCAGTTGTAGAGGATATTCAGGGTCATGCATGCCTCGTTCACAGAGTCAGTTGAGTTAGCGGTGTTCTAGCTATGAGATATAGCAGTTCTGTGGTACGAGAGTTGTGAATGGTCCAGAGGCAGATATGCACCTCCACCCACATGGCCCAGCTTCTCTAAAGCTTTCATAGATCATTGTTAGCCTCAAGAGATTCGACAGGCTAGAATAGAGCAGTTCTTACATCTGGAGTAGGATTGGATGAGCATCTGAGAATACGCGTTGAGATTTGATTCCTTGGACAGATATGCGCCGCCATTTGTTGATACTATGCCAGCCAGGGTACACCGGTTTAAAGTGGGACTTGCACTGGAGTATGTGGAGTCTTGTATTACAGCCATATTGTGAGAAGACATGGATATCTCAAGAATTCTGGCCTTTGCCCAAAATATAGAAGAAATTAGATAGTGTCAGATGGGGCCAAAAGGATAGATCAAAAGAAGCATCAGAGGACTAGACCCACTAATTATAGGTAGAGTTTCAGGGTGGGCCCAAGCCTCATTTTTCAGGTAGGCCACCTAGGCCCTCACCTCAGCAGTAATAGGGCAATAGATCAGATCGTCGTAGACAGTTAGGTCCTGGAGAGAGTTTACGAATGTAAGCTCACAGCAGCAGCGAGGCCTAGATCAGATGAGGTCAGCTGTACCACGTTGTAGTACTTGTGGTAGTTGAAACTTCGGGAGATGCAGATATGGCTCTAATACTTGTTATTCTTGTGGGAAGGAGGGTCACATTATGATAGATTGTCCGACTAGAGATCAGAGTGATCAGGACCAGCATAATAGGTGCTTGATGTGTTGTGAGTTTACAGAACTTTCGACGCTTAAAACTAAGAAAATAGCATGGACTTAGGTATTTTTATATGGATATAAGGCACTTTCCTTTGATTTCAGGGAAAATAAGTGTTGGAGAAAAGATGTGCAAAAGAAGCCACAAAATGTAGAAAATCAGTCAAAGTACTAGTCTCAGTATGAGCCGTACCTTGATTGTACGAGCCATACTGAGAACCATGATGAAAGTCAGAAGGATGAATTGCGAAGAAGGTAACATATGACTCTTAGTACGAGCCGTAACAAGATACTACGAGCCGTAACTGGAGTCGTGGAAATATTCAGAAGAATTTGCACAAAGGCAGACTCCGGGTACAGATAGACACACGAACCGTGGCATCAATATACAAATTGTACCAGGAGCCGTGGTGAACTTCAGAAGATTTTCAGCACTTGGCAGAACTTCAGACACTATAGACAGTACGAGTTGTGGAAAGAAGGTACGGGTCGTACCAAAAGAAGCGTGAATTCCAAAAGATGTCAAAGTTCTCAGGGCCGAACCACGGAAGCAATGTACTACTTGTAGGATGAAGGTAAAAGTTGTACCAGGACACCAACACTTAGCCAGATCTGTTGCAGCCAAGAACTTACGAACAGCAGGTACGACCCGTACAACCCTGCTACAGGTCGTGGGACAAATCATGGCATAGATGGCACCAGATATGGAAAACTCTCTGTTAGCTTAGGAAAAGGTTTCTAATGTCTGCATAAATATCCTTTATGTTTTATTTTAGTTAGAGAAGGATAGAACTGAGTTAGAAGACATGTGAATAGTTACTTTTATGAATTTTTATCGAGTTTTGAGGAGCAATTCTTGATCAAATTCTTGATTTCTTAAATTGTTCTTGAGGTTGTTCTTAGATAATCAAATCTGATTTCTTTCCATTGTTGCTGTAAGTATTTAATTATATATTTGTCTATGAATGCAAATTACAATCTTACATCTATGAGAGGCTAAAACTTCCACAACTAGGGGTTGTGGGAACCATAGGGGTTGCACAAAAGTGATTCAAAATTAATGCAAAAATCTTGTATTGTATTCTCTTCATGTTTAAATGTTTCTTAATGTTATACAACGTTAGGACTTGCCCGAATTCTTTAATTGCTTGAGCCTAGAGAGGTAGAGATTAGGAAAAGAGAATTACAACAATGCCTGGGTCTTTATGATTATTGTATTAACTTGAGTTGTGGTCTCAAGATAATTAAATTTGAAACATATTGATAATGGTTAGTTTGAAATCGCTCATCAGACCTGACCCGATGATTGGGTATAGTCATCTGGGAAGAATAAGTCGTTTGGATGAACCCCAGTTATTAGTTCTACAAGTAAGCATTGGGATTGATCACGTGTGTATATCTGAAGTAGTTATGAATCCATGGGGAACACTTGCCCTAGTTGTTTTCAAATCTTGATTTAAATCACAATTATAATCTTTGCTTTAACATTGTTTTCTTTAAACCTCCCAATTTGGAGATAACTCACCAATAAGTTCACTTACCGGCATTAGTCTAGATCTTCCACATTCCCTGTAGGTTCAACCCCAACCTCTTGGTTGGGTTCTTTATTGAAAACGAATGCCTCATAATTTGTAAGAAAGTGTGAGTTTAAGAGTTATCAGTCCTCTGCAGGATCATATACTCTAGAACTTTCTATAGAGCGTAGGCCCTCGGCTCCAGCAGGCATCGGCAGAGGTAGATAAGGAGCATCTAGTTCTAGCAGTGGTCCGGATCACACTTATGCATTAGCAGGGCAACATGATTCTAAGTCGTCGCCAGATGTTGTGACAGGTATATTGAATGTTTTCTCCCACTTGGTTTATGCTTTGATAGGTCCAGGCTCTACCTTGTCCTATGTTACTCCGCTAGTGGCATGAAAGTTTGGTATAGTACCTGAGTTGCTGCAACGACCATTTTTTGTATCTACACCTGTTGGTGAATCTATTTTCATCAGGAGAATCTATCGAGGTTGTATGGCGGAGATTGTAGGCCGCCAAACCTCTGCAGGCCTACTAGAGCTAGAAATGATTGATATTGATATAATTATGGGCATGGATTGGCTAACATCATGTTATTATGCCAATATTGAGTGTTGGACGAAGAGTGTCTGATTTCACTTCCCAAGGAGGTAGTGCAGGAATGGAAAGGGAACCCAGCTACACCAAAGGGTAGGTTCATATCCTATCTCCAGGTAGGGAAGCTAATTGTGAAGGGCTATATTTACCATATTGTCAGAGTTTGGGATGTGCAAGCAGAATCCCCGACTCTTCAATCTATTTCGGTGGTTAGCGAATTCCCAGATGTATTTCCAGATGAGCTTCCTAGTATTCCCCCAGAATGGAAAATTGACTTTTCCATTGATACGCTACAAGATACACAACCTATATCTATTTATTATTGGCTCCTGCTGAACTGAAGGACTTGAAGGATCAGCTAAAAGACTTATTAGATAAAGGCTTTGTTAGGCCTAGTGCTTCACCATGGGGTGCACCGGTCTTATTTATGAAAAATAAAGATGACTCACTATGAATGTGTACAGATTATTGCCAGCTAAATTAAGTTACTATTAAGAACAGATATCCCCATCGGAGAATAGATGATTTGTTTGATCAGTTGCAGGGTGCGAAATACTTCTCAAAAATTGACTTAACTTAAGGTTACTATCAGTACGGGTTCGAGAGAAGGATATTTCAAAAAAAGCCTTCAAAACCAAATATGATCATTTTGAGTTCCTAGTTATGTTATTTAGATTGACGAATTTCCCAACAGTGTTTATGGACCTGAAGAACAGCATATTTCAGGCCATTTTTAGATTTTTTTTGTGATTATATTCATTGATGATATTCTGGTATATTCATGTTCGAAAGATGAGCATAGAGATCATCTAAAAATAGTACTTCAGGTCCTCAGAGATCTCAAGTTATGTGCAAAGTTCTCTAAGTGTGAGTTCTGTTTAAACTCTATAGCTTTTTTGGGCCATATTGTGTCAGATGTAGGCATTCAGGTTGACTCACAGACGATCAACGTTGTAAATACTTGGCCCAGACCCACAACTCCAACCGAAGTTTGTAGCTTTCTGGGGTTAGATGGGTATTATAGAAGATTTGTTGAAGGATTATCTGCCCTATCAGCACCATTGACAAAGTTGACTCGGAAGCAGCTAAGTTTCAGTGGACCGTGGCTTGTGAGTAGAGCTTCCAAGGGTTGAAAGACAAACTAACAACTGCACCAGTATTAGCCTTGCCAGAGGCTTCAGAGGGCTACGCGGTATATTGTGACGTTTTAGGCATTGGGTTTGGATGTGTTATGATATAGCACGGTAAGGAGATTGCCTATTCTTTTAGGCAGTTAAGGAAGCACGAGAAGAACTATTCCACTCATGATTTAGAATTAGCTACAGTTGTTCATGTCCTGAAGATTTGGAGGCATCATTTATATGGTGTTCATGTAGACATCTTTACCGATCACAAGAGCCTCCAGTGTATTTTCAAACAAAAAGAGTTGAACTTGAGACAACATCATTGGCTTGAGTTGTTGAAGGATTACGACGTAGATATTTTGTATCACCCGGGGAAGGGTAGCATTGTAACCTATTCCCTTAGTAGCAGATCCATGGGCAGCTTATCGTATTTAAGGACAGAAAAGAGAGAATTAGCTCGAGAGCTACACCAGTTGGCCAGCTTAGGAGTCCGATTAGTAGACTCATATGATAGTGGAGTTGTGATCTCGAATACTGCAGTGTCAACTCTACTTGTAGAGGTGAAAGAGAGACGATACGAAGACCCTAGCCTAGTACAACTTATAAACAAGGTTGAACAAGAAGAGCTATTTTCCTTTGAGGTAATAGGAGACAAAGTCTTGAGGTTCATAGGTCTACTCTGCGTTCCAGATGTGGCGGGACTTTGTCAGCAGTTTATGGCAGAGGTACATTATTTCAGTTATTCTCTTTACCCAGGTTTGATCAAAATGTATCATGATATAAAGAAGATATATTAGTGGCATGGGATGAAGAAAGATATTGCTGAGTTGTAGCACAGTGTCCCAATTGTCAGTAGGTAAAAGCTGAACATCAGAAGTCAGGTGGGCTAACTCAGGAGATAGTCATTCTTGTGTGGAAATGTCAAGAAATATGGATTTTGTTACAGGTTTACCTCGTACTAGGCGTAAATTTGATTCTATTTGGGTCATAATTGATAGGCTTGACAAAATCAGCCTTTTTTTTGCCAATCAGGACTACATTTTCAGCTGAAGTTATGCTGAATTGTATATTAAAGAGAAGTCTGACTGCATGGTGAGGGGAAAAATTTACAACAAGATTCTGCAAATTGTTTTAGATAGGTTTAGGGACGCAGGTTAACTTGAGTACAACCTTTCATCCCCTAACAGATGGCCAAGCGGAGCACATGATTGAGATGCTAGAAGATATGTTACGGGCGTGTGTGCTAGACTTCGGAGGAAGTTAGGATGATCACCTACCACTTATTGAGTTTGCATATAATAGCAGTTACCATTCTACCATTAAGATGATACCTTATGAGGCTTTGTATGGGCGAAAATGCAGGTCCCCTATAGGATGGTTTGAAGTAGGTGAGTAAGGGTTGATTGGACTTGACCTAATACATCAGTCCGAAGAGAAAGTTAAGCTCATTAGAGAGAATTTATTGACATGCTAGAGTCATCAGAAGTCCTATTCTGATATACGAGCAGTACCAAGATTGTACGAGCCGTAACAAGAGTCGTGGAAATATTCAGAAGAATTTGCACAAAGGCAGACTCTTGGTACAGATGGACAAATGAATCGTGGCATTAATGTACAAATCTTGCTAGGGGCCGTGGTGAACTTCAGAAGATTTTTTGTACTTAGGAGAACTTCAGAAACTATAGACAGTACAAGTCGTGGAAATAAGGTATGAGTCATACCACAACACTCATGAAGAATTCTAGAAGATGTTAAAGTTCTCATGCCAAACCACGGAAGGAAGGAATGACTTGTAGGATGAAGGTACAAGTCGTACCAGGACACCAACACTTAGTCAGATCTGTAGCAGCCAAGAACTTATGAAAAGTAGGTACGACCCGAATAATCCTACTATGGGTCATAGGACAAATCGTGGTACAGGTGGCACCAGATATGGAAAACTCTATGTTAGCTTAGGAAAAGGTTTCTAATGTTTGTATAAATATTTTTTATGTTTTATTTTAGTGAGAGAAGGATAGAACTGAGTTAGTAGACGTGTGAATAGTTACTTTGTAAATTTTTATCGAGTTTTGAGGAGCAATTCTTGGGTTCAAATTCTTGATTTCTTCCATTGTTCCTGAGGTTGTTCTAAGATAGTCAAATCTGATTTCTTTTCAATTGTTGCTGTAAGTATTTAATTATGTGTTTATCTATGAATGCAAATTACAATCTTACAACCATGAGAGGCTAAAACCTCCACAACTAGGGGTTGTGGGAACCATGGTGGATTAACGAATTAGGGTTGCACAAAAGTGATTCAAAACTAATACGAAAAACTTGTATTGTCTTCTATTCATGTTTAAATGTTTCTTCATGGTGTACAACATTAGGACTTGCCCGAATTTTTTACTTGCTTGAGCCTAGAGAGATTAGGAAAAGAGAATTACAACAACGCCTTGGTCTTTATGATCATTGTATTAACTTGAGTTGTGGTTGTAGGATAATTAAATTTGGAACATATTGATAACGGTTAGTTTGAAATCACTCATGAGACCTGATCTGGTGATTGAGTATAGTCATCCAATAGGGACGAAGAAGTCGTTTGGATGAACCCTAGTTATCAGTTCTACAAGTAAGCATTGGGATTGATCACGTGTGTATACCCAAAGTAGTTATGAACCCATGAGGAACACTTACCCTTGTTATTTTCAAATCTTGATTTAAATCAAAACTATAATTTTTTCTTTAACATTTTTCTCTTTAAACCCCCCAATTTGTAGATAACTCACCAACAAGTTCACTTGCCAGTATTAGTCTAGATCTTCCATATTCCCTGTGGGTTCGACCCCAACCTCTTAGTTGGGTTCTTTATTGACAACGACTACTTCATACTTTGTCAGGAAGTGTGAGTTTGAGCATTATCAAAAAGTAGTTCCGTTGCCGGGGAACACGGCTAAGATTAGATTAATTTCTTGTATTTGACTTTTGGTCATTATTTCCTAGATTACGTTTTCTTTTTGTGTTTGGATATCCACAAGTTGTTGCTTGGTGAATGCTAAGTACTCATCGGAGTGGAAACCCCCTGATTCTGTTGGATCTCAAACTTGAACAACCACTGCGAAGGACGGAAAATCAAGAGCAAAGAGATGCCCGCATAGCTGAAGAAGTTAGGCAAGCTGAGCTAGTTCGGCAAGCTGCACTTCAGGATGCAGAGGATGCTCGAGATGAGGTCATGAATGTTGGTCTACAAGGGAGGGGCAACAGAGGCCAAAGATATGCCCCTTGTTCTTCGATGAAGATGACCCGAACATTGATGAAGGCAGGTCAACCGGAGAAATTATGCCACCACCACTGCCTGCTAGGGCCAAATTCGACATCACGAGGACCATGATTCAATTATTAAACATGAAAGGGGTGTTCAGTGGTCATGCAGCTGACGATGACAACCTGCACTTGATGAACTTCGTGAGAATACGCAAGGCGTACAGGTTGCCCAGAGTCAGCCAAGATGATCAGACTCAGACTTTTCCCCTTTTCTCTGTCTGGGGAGGCCACTTTATGGTTATCGGAGTTGCCCAACGACTCCATAACCAACTGGAGGGAGCTCAGCTTTCTTAAAGAGATTCTTTCCACCCTCCAGAATGCTGTAACTCAAGGATGAAATTTATAACTTATGTCAACTTAAACTTGAGGCACTTCATGAAACCTGGCTGAGGTTCAAGAAGAAGTTGACAAAATGCCCAAACCACAAAATTAAGATAATAGTTTGTTGGAAATATTTTCCAGGTCCTTAAACAACAGCAACAAAGCTGTAGCAGACACAGTGGCGAGAGGAGCACTGATGAGTCACACCTGAGATCAGGTCGCTACCATTCTTAACAGGGTGACAAAAACAAATAGGGCATGGCACACCCGAGAGGCAGATGCAGCGGCCAGTACATATGTTGTTGGTTTGACTGCAAACCAACGTAGGAAAGAAGAAAAATATGACCAGGAGTTGGCTCATATGTACACATCATTGGATTTGCTTACTAAGCACATCATGGGAGCTGGAGCCAGAAAGGTGAATGCAGTTGGGACACAAGGATAGGAGCCAGGGCCAGACCACTCAAATTCTGAAGAGGAGGCAAAATTCTTGGAAAACTAGGTGGCGAGTTTTTGAGCCAATGCCTAAGGGTCTAGACAAGACACTTGGCGCTAAGGTTCTGGAAACCGAGGTTGGAACCAATATAGAGACAACTATAATCAGAATGGGTACAGAAATAGAAGTCGAAGTCGTGAGCGCGAAGGAGATTGGAGAAGGAATGATGGCTACCGCAATGACCGAGATGGATTATATGTGCCTCCTAATTCATATGAGGGGGAGACTGTACAGTCAAAGTTAGAGAGCATGATGGCTGAGATGCTGAAAAAGGTAAGGTCCACAGAGGATCAGTTGAAGGAAATCCGTGGTGATATATCAAGCATGGGTCAGAAAGTGGAGTCACACGCGAAAACCATCAAGTAGATTAACAACAGCTAAGGCAACTGCCAGCATCTATAAACCCTAGGCAAAAGGGTACACTACCCAGTATAACAATCCAAAATTCAAAGAATGATGATCACTATATGGTTGTGATGACTAGGATGACTACTATTTACCCCCCTTTACCGGTTATAGATGAAAGAAAGAAAGAGATCGTTATTAAAGATGATGACGATGTCGTTGAGAAGGATCATAATGAGAAAGCTAATTTTCCTAAGGCACCAATTGCTGAAAAAGGGCCTGAAATTGAACAAGGAGCAACACAAATTTACAAGGTTATTCTGCGACCACTGCCACCATTCCCCAAAAGAATGAAGAAGAAGGCGGAGAATGGTAAGTTTCAAAAATTCTTGTCAATGCTCAAACAGTTATCTGTAACCATATCATTGGTCGAGGCGTTGGAACAAATGTCGGGATATGCTAAGTTTATGAAGGACCTTGTGATGAAGAAGAGGTCCATGAGCTATGAGCCAGTTGATAATGTACACCATTGTAATGCCATAGCTTCATGGGTCTTGGCCCAAGAAAAGAAAGATCTAGGTGCTTTTACCATTCCACGCACAAATCGCGATGTTGAGTTTGCAAGGGTACTCTGTGATCTAGGAGCAAGCATTAATCCGATGCCACTAGCTGTGTTTAAGTAGTTGGGCTTGGGAGCCCCCACACCGACTACCACGTAGCTGCTGATGGCCGACAGAACTATGAAGAAGCCTGTAGGGATCCTGTTCGATATGCTTGTCAATGTTGACAGATTTATATTTCCATCAGACTTTGTGATCCTTGATTGTGAAGTTGATTATGAGGTCCCCATCATTTTGGGGAGACCATTCCTTGCTACTGGGAGGGCCTTTGTAGATGTGGAGTCTAGCCAGTTAAAGTTCAGACTAAATAAAGAAGAGGTCACCTTCAATGTTTGTCGGTCAATGAAGCAACCAAAGGAATATAAAGTGGTCTCAGCGATTGAAGATGAACCTAAGTTCCTTGACGAAGTCAGAGCAGTCAAGAGATTTGCGTCGTGTCGCGACATTAAATCAGGCGCTTCTTGGGAGGTGATAATGCTTAAACTCACACCTCCTGCTAAAGTTTAAAGCATACATTGTTAATAAGGAACCCAACAAAGAGGTTGGGGTCGAACCCACAGGGAATATGGAAGATCTAGACTAATGCCGGTAAGTGAACTTATTGGTTAGTTACTCCAATTTGGGGGTTTTAAGAAAACAAACAATTAAAACAATAATTGAAAGTATTATGTAAATTAAGATTTAAGAATAACTAGGGTTTGTGTTTCCCATGCGTTCATAACTGCTTCAGGTATACACACGTGATCAATACCAATACTTACTTGTAGAACTGATAACTAGGGTTCATCTAAACGACTGGTTCGTCCATATTGGATGACTATACTCAATCACCTGGTCAGGTCTCATGAGTGGTTTCAAACTATCTGTTATCAATATGTTCCAAATTTAACTATTCTGCGACCACAACTCAAGTTAATACAATGATCATCAAGATCAAGGCTTTATTATAATTCTCTTTTCCTAATCTCTACTTCTCTAGGCTCAAGCAAGTAAAGAATTCGGGAAAGTCCTAATGTTGTACATCGTTAAGAAACATTTAAGAATGAAGAGAATATAATACAAGTGTTTGCATTGGTTTTGAATCACTTTTGTGTATCCCTAGCTCGTTAATCCACCATGGTTCTCACAACCCTAGCTATGGAGGTTTTAGGCTCTCATAGTTGCAAGGTTGTGATATGCATTCATAATTAAACAAATAATTCAATACTTATAATCATAGATGAGAGAAAAGATTCTTTGATTATATCAGTAAAACCTCAAGAGCACATGATAAAGATCAAGAAAGAATTCAAGAAAAGGTTGATCACAAGTCAATCAACTCAGTTTTATGTTTTCCCCTCGAGTCTCTATTGTTTTAATGCCTATCTCACTTCTCTCTAATGTTCCGTATCATTATCTACTGAAATAAAACATAAAAAGTATTTATACAGACATAAAAATCCTTTTCCTAAGCTAACAGGGTGATTTTCCATAACTGGCGCCGCTTGAGCCATGACTGATCATACGACGCATAGCAGGATTGTACGGGTCGTACCTATTGTCCATTAGTCCTTGTCTTGCTGAAATTTGGCTAAGTGTTGGGCCTTGGTACGACTCATACATGCTTCCTACAAGTCGTGAGTTGCCTCTGTGGTCTGGCTCTGAGAACTCTGACTTTTTCTGAAATTATTCACGAGTGTCGTGGCATGACTCGTACCTCCCAGCCACGACTTGTACTGTCTTAAGTTCCACTCAGCATTGAAAATCCTCTTAAGATAACCATTGCACTTGGTACGACTCATACCTTGTTGTCACGATTCATAGTTCCATCCGTATCAGGAGTCTGCCTTTGTGTAATACTTTTGAATATTTCCACGACTCAATGTACGACTCGTACTAGTGTTGTACGGCTCGAACTGAGAGTCGTAGGTTGCATTCTCCCCAAATTCAGCCATTTGAAACTTTTCATGGTTCTCAGTACGGCTCGTACCATCAACTTACGAATCATACTAAGACTGTAAATTTAGCTCATTTTCTGCACTTTCAGGCTTCTTTTGCACATTCTTGCTCCAACACTTATTTTTTCTGTAATCAAAGAAAACGTGTCTTATATCCATATAAACACACCTAAGTTTATGCTATTTTCTTAGTTTTGAGCGTCGAAAGTGTTGTAAACTCACAACACATCAACACCCTCAACTTAAGACTTTTGCATGTCCTCAGGAAAAAAAAATTAAACACGGCGATCAACTAGAAAATAAACCTAGGATACTACAGCCAATACCAAACAAAATTTGCATTATAAATTCAACAACTTTTGACCCTTTCTCTCATAAACCAAATCAGCATATGTACATCAAGCAATCACAAAACATGATAAACAGGTATTAAGATATGTCATCTAGCTATTAACAGGTATCCAAGTCATCGCCAATGCTTCTCACACAGACAACTGGCAAAATCAAACACAAATCATGTACCCTCACAACAAATGAAGTCCCCCACTCACAAATATAGGAAAATATGAAACATGGAACTGAACAAGTAAGACTCTCACCCTCACAAGGAAGTTTCAAATACTGCATATTGGATACCATAGGCTTGCCCTTATTTTCTCTACTTCGGTCTATCAGATGGTTAGATTAGGATCACTATAAGACTTGATTAAGCTTGTAATATAGACTTTAGGGCTGGACATGATAAATATGGGATCTTTTTAAGTGACTAACCCTTCCTTGGTACTACATACATCTGGCTCCATCTTTCACCTATTTCACTCTTTTTTGCTTTTCCTTATTTTTCCTCCCTTTTCACCCCTTTTTATGCTCCTGTACAAGTGTGGTGTGTTTTAAACCTTTTTCAAGCATTGTTTTCTTTTTGAATTTTCCTTTTCAATTTTTTCTCTCTTCTCTTTTTTTATTTTGTCACACCATACCTCATTTTTCACCTTTTCTTTTTTCTCTCCCTTTTTCTCCTTCCCACTATTTATGCACCTCTACTCTATCCACCTTCAACTTAGGCATTTTGCCTATGTTAAGGTTCACAGTGTCCAAGGAGGGACCAGGGCCAAAACAAGTTCATTATAAAAAATGGGTACGGCTAATCAAAGAAAAATGATTTATTAAAGGCTCAAAATGGGATCAAGGGAATCATATGACATCGGTAGGGTCATTTAGGCTAAAAGTAGGCTCAACAAATATGGTCTATGATCCTATCCTAACCAACCATCCTTAACCTATGCAAAGACCAACCAGGCAAGTTCTAGATTTTCAACACTGTACTGAACTAAGTATCAAACCTCAGTCACTCATGGCACATGACTTATATTCACTCTATCTGTCTAGTTTATGCATGGCTTAACAAGACTACTCATGCTAATACACTAAATGCATCAAAAGATCCATATAAATCATGCATGCAGTCACAAGTACACAACTAATTCATCAAAAGTTTTTAGACGGTCAATTTTTTTTTCAAAAATCCAAAACTAGTGCAATTTTATTGGCTGAGTACTCCTAAGATACTTTCTAATTAAACAAAAATTACAAAAAAAAATTATAAAAATCCTAAACATGTCGTAACTACTAGATAGCATGCCCGAGGGAAAAAAACAAGACAAGAAAAATCCTCGGGTGAATCCAAAAACAAGTACACCCCCCCCCCTAAAAATATGCTTTGTCCCCAAAGCAATCAAGAATGTAAAAACTAGGAGAGGGACATACCTGTGGCTATTCAGAATTCACCATTGATTCATGGGTTGCCTCCCATGCAGTGTCTGATTTAACATCGGGATACGACGTAAGTATCTTGACTACTTAGACATCGTCAAGGAACTCGGACTCATCCTCCACTATATTAAATGCTTGGCTTTTCCAAGAGGTGCCCTAGATGAGACAAAAAATCAAACAAAAACGTAAAAGAGGAAACAACAATTAAAAGTTAAATACAAGCAATTAATCTAATCTTAGCCGTATTCCCTGGCAACAACACCACTTTTTGATAACACTCAAACTCACACCTCATGCTGAAGTATGAAGCAGACATTGTAAATAAAGAACCTAACAAAGAGGTTGGGGTCGAACCCACAGGGAATATGATAGATCTAGACTAATGCCGGTAAGTGAACTTGTTGGTTAGTTACTCCAATTTGGGGGGCTTTAATAAAACAAAAAATTAAAACAACAATTAAAAGTATGATGTAAATCAAGATTTAAGAATAACTAGGATTTGTGTTCCCTATGGATTCATAACTGCTTCGGGTATACACACATGATCAATACCAATGCTTACTTGTAGAACTGATAACTAAAGTTTATCCAAACAACTGGTTCGTCCCTATTAGATGACTATACTCAATCACCGGATCAGGTCTCATGAGCGATTTCAAACTATCCGTTATCAATATGTTTCAAATTTAACTATCCTGTGACCACAACTCAAGTTAATATAATGATCATCAAGATCAAGGCTTTTTTGTAATTCTCTTTTCCTAATTTCTATCTCTCTAGGATCAAGCAAATAAAGAATTTGGGCAAGTCCTAACGTTGTACACTGTTAAGAAATATTTAAGCATGAAGAGAATACAACACAAGTGTTTTGCATTAGTTTTGAATCACTTTTGTGTATCCCTAGCTCGTTAATCCACCATGGTTCTCACAACCCTAGCTAAGGAGGTTTTAGCCTCTCATAGTTGCAAGGTTGTGATATGCATTCATAATTAAACACATAATTCAATACTTACAATCGTAGATGAGATAAAAGATTCTTTGATTATATCAGTAAAACCTCAAGAACACTTCATAAAAATTAAGAAAGCATTCAAGAAAAGGTTGACCACAAGTCAATCAACTCAGTTCTATGTTTTTCCCTCGAATCTCTATTTTCTTCATGCCTGTCTCACTTCTCTCTAATGTTCCCTATCGTTTTCTAGTGAAAATAAAAAATAAAAAGTATTTATATAGACATGAAAATCCTTTTCCTAAGCTCAAAGGGTGTTTTTCCATAACTGGCGCCGCCTGAGCCATGACTAATCATACGACCCGTAGCAGGATTTTACGGGTTGTACCTGTTGTCCGCAAGTCCTTGGCTTGCTGAAATTTGGCTAAGTGATTGGCCTTCATATGACTCGTACATGCTTCCTACGAGTCGTGAGTTTCTTCCGTTATCTAGCTCTGAGAACTCTGACTTTTTCGAAAACTATTCACGAGTGTTGTGGTACGACTCGTACCTTCCAGCCACGACTCATACTTTCTGAAGTTCTACATAGCATTGAAAATCCTCTGAAGATCACCACTGCTCCTGTTACAATTCAGACTTTGTTGTCATGATTCGTAGTTCCATCCGTATCAGGAGTCTGCCTTTGTGCAATTCTTCTGAATATTTCCACAACTCAATGTACGACTCATACCAGTGTTGTACGGCTCGTACAGAGATTCGTAGGTTGCATTCTCCCCAAATTCAGTCATCTGAAACTTTTCATGGTTCTCAGTACGGATCGTACTATCAACTTATGGCTCATACTGAGACTGTGACTTTAGCTCATTTTCTGCACTTTCAGGCTTCTTTTGCACATTCTTTCTCCAACACTTATTTTTCCTATAATCAAAGAAAAAGTGTCTTATATCCATATAAACACACCTAAGTTCATGTTATTTTCTTAATTTTGAGTGTCAAAAGTGGTGTAAACTCACAGCACATCAGGAGCCAACCCAAGTGAATTATCTATTGTGTGTTTAGTATGTAGGGGATACAAAAACAAGTGACAGAAAAAATTGCTGAAGAGGAAGGTGCTACAATTCTCAGTACGACTCGTGAGAGGGTTGTATGAGTTGTACCACGAGTCGTGGTGAGAATTAGAGATGTACTTTAATGCATGAGTTTAGGGTACGGTTAGTCCTACGACTCATGACTTCATTGTACAGATCATAGTATTCACTAAGCCTATGAACTATGAAAGTCATGGACCACAATGAGTAGCAAAGACCTACGAGTCATTGTACAAATTGTACTCCAGTTGTATGAGTCGTGGGATGCGCTTGTAGGTCCACAGGTAAGTTTCTCAATATCTCTGTGACGGGTCCAAGGGACGAGTCGTAGGGCTTTCCTAAGACTCATGTTATGAGTCGTGATGGGTCAAAATTTTAAAGCACCAGACTTGGCCTAGATTTTTCAAATCTTCCCTATAATCTATTTAAACTCAAAATAAATCGTACCCTTCTCTCACACACTAAAAACCGAAGTCACGACCAAGACTCACGATTCGCTCACACCTGTAACTCAAAATTAAAGATCAGTCGAACAATTTCTTGCTCAGTTACCACCGAGAATCCCAACTTCCAACGCTAAATTTCTGCCTGCCAGTCGAATTAAGCAATTATCAAGTAAATATATTTATTTGAATTTGATAAAACTTGTATGCTTGATGTAACTGTGCTAAGCCCCCTGCAAGTCCTCGTTATTGCCTGAAAAATTCGAAAAAGACAATGACCAGGGGGTATGACTGAGCCATGTGTGACTAGGAAAGAACTCAAATTTGATGAAATTTTTTCAATTGAGTTACTTGTAGTTATTAAGAAAGGATGGAATGAGTAGTTGTAAAATCGGTTAAAATTACATGCCTAGACTTGGGGAATTCTGAGTACCCAAAAATATAAAATAGAACTCCCTATAAACTTAAGCAAAATCGAGGCTGGGACAGGCTTCACAAGACTTCTTATGACTCATGGTTACATACTACGACTCGTAGGATGGCTCGTTGGAACTACCCCAGGACAAATTTGAAAATTCACAAGGTACAATCCTAGTATGGCTCATGGTTTGCTACTACGAGTCGTACCTGGTAGTCATACCAAAAATCTAGAAAGGGTCGAGTCCAAAAGTGACAGTACGATTCTTCCTATAACTCGTGGAATCGACCTATGGGTAATACCATGAGTCGTGGAAAAATATAGAAAAATTGGTGAACAGGGGTATCCTCATACTACTCGTGGCACGGACCGTACCTTCATAGTACGAGTCATAACTTAGAGGCGTAGCATTAACTTGAGACATTACAGGTCTCGGAATGAATCATACCTCCAAGGTACGACTTGTATTGTTGACCCGTGATAAACTTCAGAAGACTTTGTTTTTGCTTTCTTTTTCTCAGTTATGGAATTCTAACCCTCTTGCTCTACAGGTACAATGACGCTGAAGTGCAAAGCATCAAAGGCAACTGCACAGAGGATGCTACTTGATGAAACCTCCGTATCTGATCAAGCAAGAAACTCCCCTAGTGGTCCAGTAGAGGAGTATAGGGTCGATACATTGGACACTAATGGGACCCGAACCACTAGGGCGAAGTCTAAGTCCCAAGCCGTGGCAGCTACTTCCACATCTACCGGATCTCCCCAGTCTGAAGAGGGAGCTGAGGAAAGAGCTCAGGATTCGGGAAGAGACTCTAATGTAGAAGAGGGGTCCAAGGTGACCCAATCCAGAGAGGCAAGTAACGGTGCTGGTTCAGAGGAGGAGGCACCAAACGCTGAGCAGGAGCAAACCCCGCCTAGGGAGAACAACACTATCCAATGGAGAGTTCCAGGAGCTTAGGAAATATATAAGCAGGGCATTGTTTTCACTGCCAGAAACAAACCTAGGCGGAGCATTCAAGAAGAGTTGCGGATCCTCACAAATCCATTGAACGAGGTGGAGGAGATGAAGTGGATATTCAGTCTCTATGACTTTGACTCGATGGCTAGGGCTCCGGACTAGTACACTCTAGAAATTGTATGTGAGTTCTATGCCAACTATTTGGCGACCATGGAGTAGAAGGCCAAAGAGGGGCAGAAGTTGAAAAATCATCCCAAACTAGAGAGCATCTTGGTCAGAGGCTAATAGGTCGACATATCCGAGCGTACCATTGCTCAGATACTATATAGGCCCCAGTTCATACATCCATATACTATGCCAGAATATGAGCACCGGGTGGAGGCATTGAAACAAGTCAATCAACTGGGTTTCAATGAGAGGAGGAGGCAGATATAGTGGTTATCCGGCGTTATTGCTGAGGACAAAGAGGAAGAAGAGTGGGTCACTAGCGAAAAGCAGGTAACGAAGAATTCTCTCAACTTTATAGTAAAAGCCTACTGGACGTTAGTGTGCCACCGGTTGGCACCGACTGTCAATGACATTACCCTCAGTGCGGATAGAGCAGCTCTAGTGGCATGTATCATGTCTAGATACCCCATCAATATTCCGAGGGTCATCACAGAGGAGATGCGAGATCGGGCCATGGGATTGAGCACTACTATCCTATTCTTGAGCCTCGTCTTCAAATTATGCACGGAGGCAGGCATCACGGTGCGCCGGGGTGAGGAGTGCTTGATTGGAGGACAGCGGATAGCAGATATTGGCCTGATATGGAATGAAATGAACCCAGTGAGTCAGGCCCAACTTTCCACCACCATTCCATTAAATCAATCTATTGGGGGCACATAGGTGAATTCCCCCATCTCACAAGAGCAGGGACATCGACTACAGATGTCGGTTATTCAAATATAGCTCCCAGCACTTCTGCTGCACCACATACCAGCCTCCCAAGTTAGACCTTAGCAGGATACGTTCTAGTGCCCAGGATTTTCTCCAGAAGTTGGCCAAAAAATTGACCATAGCCGAAAAAAAGATACAATCAACGATGGAGACGTCAATCCCTAGGTGAAAGCTAATATTGAGACAGCTGAATAGGCCTTGCATGCCCGAATTGATGGGTTTGAGAGTCGATTCAATATGCGCATGGCAGAGCAGATGGACATAGGCAGCCTCCATGAGGATTTGGAGGCTCTTCGGAGCCAAGTGGCCTAGCTTTCATCATGGCATTCTTGACCTTGATGTGGATCTAAATAAGGAGCTTGATCTGGCATCCTACTGGGAGCCAACAACAACATGGAAAGAGAAAGAAAAGAAGAAGGTCTGCGAGGATGTTGGAGATAAGATCCCAAGAAAGATAAAGAAGAGAGAAAAGAGAACGCAAGCGGGCACGAGTAGAGAGCCTGCAGACTCATGACGCACACCTGTCAGAGCTACAGGAATGAGCTAGAGGAGCGGGTAGCTCCACCATGGCGCAGACTGAGCTTTCCAGTGGCAGGAACACTTCGCACGAGCCACATTTAGCCCCGACCATTCCAAAGGACGTAGAGACGGTCAATACTACTGATAGGGTAGCCACTCCCCCTATTGACCCACCAGTGAGGGCGCCGGCTACCGCTAGTGCCACGATTGCAGCGAAGGCACCTCCTCCGCAGGATGACAGGAGCGCTTAGAGCACCGTAGGTATGTTCCCTTCCCTATATGATTACATTCTATGCTTCGGAGATGAATCATGCTTTTTAAAAAGGGGAGGGGGTGTACTTGGATTTTTGGGGGTTTTGATTTGTCTGAGGGTGTTTTTGTCGTGTTTCTTTTCCCTCGGGCATGCTATCTAGTAGAACCGACATGTTTAGGATTTTATTTTTGTGTGATTTTTGTTTAATTATAAATTAGCTTAGGAATACTCAGCCAATAAAATGCACTAGATTTGATATTTTTGAAAAATGATCCCGTTAAAAATTTTGGATGAATTAGTTGTGTACTTGTAATTGCATGCATGATTTATGCGGATCTTTTTGTGTCATTTAGTGTATTAGCATGTGTAATTTTTGTTAAGCCATGAATAAATCAGGCAGGTAGAGTGAATATAAATCATGTACCATGAGTGAGTGAGGACTGATACCTAGTTCAATACTGTGTAGAGGATCTAGAACTTACCCGGTTGGTCTTTACATAGGTTTTAGGATGGTTGGTTAGGAAAGAATCATAGGCCTTTTCTTTTAGCCCATTTTTAGCCTAAATAACTCTACTGAAATCATATGATTCCCTTGATCTAAATTTTTGAGCCTTAAATAGACCATTTTCTTCTTTGATTAACCGATTAACCATAGCTATTTTTATAATGAACATGTTTTGGCCCTGGTCCCTCCTTGGACATTGTGAACCTCAACATAGGAAAAATGCCTAAGTTGAGGGTGGCTAGAGTAGGGGTGCATAAAGATCGGGAAGGTAAAAAAAGGGAGAGAAAAGAGGAAAAAAGTGAAAAATGAGGTGTGATGTGACAAAAGAAAAGAAAAAGGAAAGAAAAGTTGAAAAAGTGAATGATGCATGAAAAGGTTTGAAAACACACCACACTCATACAAGTGCATAAATAGGGTGAAAAGGGAGGAAAAAGTGAAAAAAGGGAAAAGAAAAAGTAAAAGAATGGAGCCACATGTATGTAGTTCCAAAGAGGGGTTTAGTCACTCAAAAGATTTCATATCTACCTTACCTAGCCCGAAAGCCTACATTACAAGCCAAAGTAAGTCCTATAGTGATCCTAACCTAACCATCTGACAGACCGAAATAGAGAAAATAAGGGCAAGCCTATGGTATCCAATATGCAGTGTTTGGAACTTCTTTGTGAGAGTGAGAGTCTCTCTTGTTCAGTCCCATGACATATATTTTGCTATATCTGTGAGTGGGGGTCTTCATTTGCTGTGAGGTACATGGTTTGTTTTTAACTTTATCAGTGGTCTGTATAACAAGCACTGGCGATGACTGACTTCCTGTTAATAGCTAGATGACATGTCTTGATCCCTGTTTATCATGTTTTGTAGTTGCTTGCAGTGCATGTGCTAATTTGGTTCACAATAAAAGGATCAAAAGCTTTTGGAGTCATAGTGCAAATTTTGTCCGATATTGGTTGTAGTGTCCTAGGTTTATTTTCTAGTTAAGCGTCGTGTTTAGGTTATCTTTTTCTTTGCCTAAGAACATGCCAAAATCTTAAGTTGAGGGTGTTGATGTGCTATCAGTTTACAACACTTTCGACACTTAAAATTGAGAAAATAGCATGGACTTAGGTATGTTTATATGGATATAAGGTACTTTTACTTTTATTTCATGGAAAATAAGTGTTGGAGTAAAGATATGCAAAAGAAGCCTCAAAATACAGAAAACCAGTCAAAGTACCAGTCTCAGTACGAGTCGTACTGAGAACCGTGATGAAAGTCAAAAGGCAAAATTGGGAAGAAGGCAACATACAACTCTCAGTACGAGCAGTACCAAGATGGTACAAGCCGTAACTAGAGTCGTGGAAATATTTAGAAGAATTTACACAAGGTAAACTCCTGGTGCAGATGGACAAATGAATCATGGAATTAATGTACGAATCTTACCAGGAGCTGTGGTGAACTTTAGAAGATTTTTAGTACTTAGCAGAACTTCAGACACTATAGACAGTATGAGTCGTGGAAAGAAGGTATGAGTCGTACCACAAGACTCGTGACGAATTCCAAAAGATGTCAAAGTTCTCAGGGCCAAACCATGGAAGCAATATACTACTTTTAGGATGAAGGTACGAGTTGTACCAGGACACCAACACCTAGCCAGATCTGTAGCAGCCAAGAACTTACGGATAGCAGGTACGACCCATACAATCCTGCTATAGGTCGTAGGACAAATCGTGGCACAGGTGGCACCAGATATGGAAAACTCTCTGTTAGCTTAGGAAAAGGTTTCTAGTGTCTGCATAAATATCCTTTATGTTTTATTTTAGTGAGAGAAGGATAGAACTGAGTTACAAGACATGTGAATAGTTACTTTTATGAATTTTTATCGAGTTTTGAGGAGCAATTCTTGTGATCAAATTCTTGATTTCTTAAATTTTTCTTGAGGTTGTTCTTAGATAATCAAATCTGATTTCTTTCCATTGTTGCTTTAAGTATTTAATTATATGTTTGTCTATGAATGCAAATTACAATCTTACATCCATGAGAGGCTAAAACTTCCACAACTAGGGGTTGTGGGAACCATAGGGGTTGCACAAAAGTGATTCAAAATCAATGCAAAAAGCTTGTATTGTATTCTCTTCATGTTTAAATGTTTCTTAATGGTATACAACATTAGGACTTGCCCGAATTCTTTAATTGCTTGAGCCTAGAGAGGTAGAGATTAGGAAAAGAGAATTACAACAAAGCCTTGGTCTTTATGATTATTGTATTAACTTGAGTTGTTGTCGCAGGATAGTTAAATTTGAAACATATTAATAATGGTTAGTTTGAAATCGCTCATGAGACCTAACCCGGTGATTGAGTATAGTCATCTGGGAAGAATAAGTCGTTTGGATGAATCCTAGTTATCAATAGTTCTACAAGTAAGTATTGGGATTGATCACGTGTGTATATTATAAGTAGTTATTGAATCCATGGGGAACACTTACCCTAGTTGTTTTCAAATCATGATTTAAATCACAATTATAATCTTCGCTTTAACATTGTTTTCTTTAAACCCCCCAATTTGGAGATAAGTCACCAATAAGTTCACTTACCGGCATTAGTCTAGATCTTCCATATTCCCTGTGGGTTCCACCCCAACCTCTGTTATACCCTGTGGAATTCCCGGCACCTAGACGACCTATTTGCACGTTGGTTAAGCATATTAGAAGGCCATACGTGCTAGAGAAAGGCCGGGAAAAAGGTTGGACGAGAAACCCGTCGAACCATCGCGGGAGGAGCCGAGGCAGAGCCCCTCCGCGATGGCAGCGTGTCACGGAGGTGAGGCCTCCGCGATGGCTCCGTGACACGTTGCCCAAGTTCAGGCCCAAGTATATAAAGCCCCACTTCGGTTTAAAGTCACTTAACACTTAAAAATTTCCAGAAACGCGCAGTAAGCAGAGGAAGACGAAGGAAAATTATATATTTTCGTCCGATTACGCTGCCAAACGCTGCCCAAACTTAAATTAATCCTAGATACCGAAGTATTTAGCAGCAGAGAGCATTTCTACGGATTTAGTTTCGTGAAATACGGCCGACGAATCGGCGAGTCACCGAACTAAGGTAAGTAAAATTGCTCTAAATTAATGTCTATGTGTTCCTAGCTGAGAAGTGAATACTTCTCCCTTCTGGGTTGCTAAAAATAGCGAGTTTTAGACCGTCTTTCGATAAGCCTAAGTTTAGGCTATAAACTATATCGAAAGTAACGTTGCTTTTTACAATAAAGCTGTATTTAGTATTGATTGACGTATTTATGAATGCAGTTGGGAGAAAATAGTTGAAGTATCGGCCGAGCCTCGTCCGACGGACGAATAGTCAAAGATAAGGTATGTAAAGTTAGTTTCCTCGGCAAGTTAAGTAATATTGAGCCATCATAGTAATTTATAGACCAGTAGAATGTTCAGAAGTCGAGTATTGTATTATTATGAATATTGGTACAATGTAAGAAGCTTGGGGTTGTAACATGTACGAGACTTATCAGTATGATATAGATTCGGATGTAAGTGATTAAGATTGCCCAGTATATTCAGTATGTGATGTAATATGCCATGTTAAGATATTGTTGTGTTCAGCTGAAACCCCGTGAAGTAATACAGTATCTGTAAAGCATTCCAGACATAGAATAGCAATTAAATAAAGTTTAGAAAGCATGTTAGAAATAGGAAATCATGTTAATATAGAAACTCAGTAAACAGTATAGCTTTTAGCAGAAACATCATCTTGTATAGCATTGCTCCAGTACAGTTTGACAGGAGACTATATTCGTATTTATATTTACCTGCCTCAGCATGTATCAGACACTTACATATTACTATTAGTAGCTCAGCAGGTATATATACGATACCTTACCCCTGTTAGCCTTAGCATGTGAGATACACAGACGGCATGACTAGTTGAGACCGTTGTATTGATTGGGGTTGGATTACCTAGCATCCATGACCGCCCAGGGTTAATAGCTGTATCGACTCGTCCGCCAGAGGATGAGGATACGTCGCTCTACGGAGTGGCATGCCGTCCCGCAAGGGGACGAAGATGGGATGCCAGTTTCCCCATATTGTGCCTTGGTCAGCCCTTATACACCCCCGTCGAGCGGGTACGCCCGGGGTGTTGATTTTGGAGTCCTTCGGACTCAGGTACAGTTATAGTCAGGGGCTCAGCGAGCCCAAGTGCATACCCAGGGACCGACAGGATGCTTACAGCCACTATAGGAGATGGGATGACCAGGGTAGGGGCATAGATTCTGTGTTAATTGTACCTCCCGGCTTATGGGGGCCGGGCAAGGTTTGTGTGTGCCATGTTATGTTATGTATGTTATACTATGTTACATTAGACATGGGTAGATTAGTAGTAGAATGATACGTCTCCAGATATGACATCTACTCCTCCCAGTATGATTGAGAACAGGTACGACTTACATCATCAGACAGATAATCTAGTTCTTCCTATTTCAGTTTCGTCAGTTATATTATTGATTTTAGATATCTTTTTCAGTTCTTGCTTTACATACTCAGTACCAGCAGTACTGACGCTCGGTGGGGCGCTGCATTACTTGCCTGCAGGTACTCATAGACGAGCAGGCGATTCTATGTGACTCCCTGTCAGCGGTCGAGTATTCAGCTCCAGTCATCCGGAGGCTGAATTCCAGAGGTGTAGTTCAGTTCCTTTTGTTGTATATTATGGGTAGGTCGGGGCCCTGTCCCGATCAGTTCTATTGCTATTCGTAGAGGCTTGCAGTCTGTAAATATTCCCTGTGGTCAGTTGAGCCGGTCGTGTGAGGCCGTGCAGTTGTTTAGTTGTCAGTATTCTTGCTTTCTTTTACGTTGGCCGTGTGGGGCCATAGTTTGCCAGTAGTGGTGACCTTGCCGGTCACGTAGCTTTTCAGTACGTTATGATTGAGTTATAAATAACTAGACAGCATGATGGCCTTGTCGGCCCGCATAGGTTTCCCTGAGTTGATATGTTTCTGGTCAGCTGTTAGTACAGGTACAGGAGGCTATAGGCCAATGGGCCGGGGGCTGTGTTTACAGCCGTTATATAGCCCTTTGTTTCCAGAAATGTGAGTTAGAGCCAGCCAGGCGCCAGATGCGCCCAGGCTTAATAGTCCAGCAGGTCAGCTCCTAGTAGGGCACCAGGTGCCAGTCATACCCCCCAAGGCGGGGTGTGACAAACTTGGTATCAGAGCAGGTTGTATCCCAGGGAGTCTGCAAGCTGTGCTAAGTAGAGTCCTGTCCATGGATGTGTTGTGCACCACATACTATGGGTAGGAGGCTGCAAGGCATGATAGGATGGTTGTCTTTTATTCTTATTCAGTCGTGCTATAGAGCGGTACAGTATAGGGTTGAGTCTCTGAAAGATTATTATATTCTTTGGTTACAGATATTTTCAGACCAGCGACATCCTATCACGGGTCGGAGCTTAGATGTTGCAGCAGGGGAAGGCACCAGCAGGATGCCCCCCCCCTCATTTGGAGACAGCCCGATCAGAGGGCCCTACAGAGGCTTCATCCCAGCCTCCTCAGCAGCCTCCACCATGTCAGGAGCCATTTGGGGCGACAGTACCTTCAGCGGTCCCTATACCGACACCTTCCGACCAGGAGGTTAGGAGCGCTGTAGTTATGTTAGCACAGATGATGGCTGCTCAGCGTCAGCAAATGCCATCCACAGTTGCAGAATCGTCAGGAGGGCCCGGAAGCTCGAGGGTCCGAGAGTTCTTAGCCCTGAATCCCCCACAGTTCACAGGCACGGACCGAACAGAGGACCCCCAGGATTTTCTGGATCAGATGCAGAGAATCTTCAGGGTTATGCATGCTACGCTTACTGAGTCAGTTGAATTGGCCGCATTCCGATTACGGGATATTGCGGTGTTATGGTATGAAAGCTGGGAGAGGTCCCGAGGGAGAGATGTTTCCCCTCCCACCTGGTCCAGCTTTTGAGGAGCCTTTCTGGATCACCATTTGCCGCGGGAGATTCGACAGGCCCGGGTAGACCAGTTCCTACATCTAGAGCAGGGGGCCATGAGTGTTCGGGAATATTCCTTGTGGTTTGACTCTTTGGCTCGATATGCACCGGCCTTCGTGGATACCATGGCATCCAGAGTGCACCGTTTTATTATGGGGTTGAACCCAGAATATGTCGACACTTGTATCACGGCCACACTGCGAGAGGACATGGATATTTCCCGAATCCAGGCATTTGCCCAGAATATTGAGGGCATCAGACAGCGACATCGGGAGATCCGAAGGGTCAATCAGGAACAGCGTCGCCGGGATAGGCCAGCTGAATTACAGAGAGAGGCCCAGGGAGGACCCAGGCCACGATTGTCAGACAGGCCGCCCAGGCCCCCGCCTCCGCCACAGTCACAGGGAGGTAGATTCAGCCGCAGGGGGCAGTCAGAGGCTGGTAGAGGCTCGCAGACGGCAGACTCACCATTACAGAGGAGGGCGGAGCAGAGTAGGTATACCCTACCACTTTGCCCTATATGCAGTCGACGCCATTCTGGAGCATGCAGGTATGGTTCCACCGCATGCTATATTTGTGGCCAAGAAGGCCATTTGATGAGAGATTGCCCAGCCAGAGGTCGAGAGGACCGGGACAGACAGGATAGGGCATCAGCAGGATCACGAGTTACAGCATCCCCGACTGCGCGCAGGCCCTCAGTTTCAGCAAGCAGGGGTCGGAGCAGATCAGGGGCCTCCAGTACAAGTGCGGGTCCAAGCCGCACATATGCCTTACCAGGGAGGCAAGATTCAGAAGCATCGCCTGATGTTGTGACAGGTATGCTAACTATCTGCTCACACCCTGCTTATGTGCTAATTGATCCAGGGTCTACTTTGTCCTATATTACTCCATTTGTGGCACGGAAGTTTAGTATTGTACCAGAATCATTACAGCAGCCCTTCTTAGTATCTACGCCCGTCGGTGACTCTATCACAGCTAGCCGAATTTACCGCGGGTGTACAGTAGAGATTGTTGACCGTCAGACCACAGTACACCTGGTCGAGTTGGAAATGATAGACTTCGATGCCATAATGGGTATGGATTGGTTAGTACCATGTTTTGCTAATGTTGAATGTTGGACCAAAACGGTCCGATTCCACTTCCCGGGGGAGGCAGTACGGGGAGTGAAAGGGCAGCACCGCGACGCCAAAAGGTAGGTTTATTTCCTACCTTCAGGCGAGAAAGTTGATATCTAAGGGGTGCATTTACCATCTTGTCAGAGTTCAGGATGTCCAAGCAGAATCTCCGACACTCCAGTCTGTCCCAGTGGTAAATGAATTCCCAGATGTATTTCCTGATGAGTTACCTGGTATTCCCCCAGAAAGGGAAATAGACTTCGCTATCGACTTGCTACCAGGCACTCAGCCAATATCAATACCTCCTTATCGTATGGCTCCTGCAGAACTCAGAGAATTAAAGGAGCAGTTGAAAGACTTGTTAGATAAAGGTTTTATCAGACCAAGTACTTCCCCGTGGGGTGCGCCAGTCTTGTTTGTGAGAAGGAAAGATGGCTCGCTCCGAATGTGCATAGATTATCGGCAGCTAAACAAAGTTACAGTAAAGAACAAGTATCCGCTTCCCAGAATTGATGACTTATTTGATCAGCTACAGGGAGCCAGATACTTTTCTAAGATTGACTTGCGGTCCGGATATCACCAGGTCCGAGTACGTGAGAGAGATATTCCTAAGACAGCGTTTAGGACCCGATATGGACATTTTGAATTTCTAGTTATGTCCTTCGGGTTAACGAACACCCCAGCAGTCTTTATGGACCTGATGAACAGTATTTTCAGACCTTTCCTGGACTTGTTCGTAATAGTATTTATTGATGATATTCTGGTGTATTCTCGCTCTGAAGCAGATCACCGGACTCATTTGCGGACAGTGCTCTAGATTCTCGGGGACCGCCAGTTGTATGCTAAATTTTCGAAGTGTGAATTCTGGCTTAACTCAGTGGCCTTTTTAGGGCATATCGTCTCAGACGCTGGTATACAGGTAGACAAGCAGAAGATAGAAGCAGTTAAGTCATGGCCTAGGCCTACCACCCCGACTGAAGTTCGTAGCTTTCTGGGGTTGGCAGGATATTATCGGAGGTTCGTTGAGGGATTCTCAACCACTGCAGCACCTTTAACTAAATTGACACAGAAAGCAGCAAAGTTTCAGTGGACGGAGGCATGCGAGCAGAGTTTCCAGGAACTGAAAGACAGATTAACCTCCACCCCAGTATTAGCACTGCCGGAAGGCACAGAAGGGTATTCAGTTTATTGTGACGCGTCAGGTGTCGGGTTGGGTTGTGTGTTGATGCATCATGGTAGAGTAATTGCATATGCTTCCAGACACCTGAAGAAGCATGAACAGAATTACCCCACCCATGAGCTAGAATTGGCCGCAGTAATTCATGCCTTGAAGATGTGGAGGCATTACCTGTACGGCGTCCATGTTGATATTTACACAGATCATAAGAGCTTACAGTACATTTTCACTCAGAGGGAGTTGAATCTACGGCAACGCCGCTGGTTGAAGCTGTTAAAAGATTATGATGTGAATATTCTATACCACCCCGGAAAAGCTAATGTTGTAGCAGATGCCCTGAGTCGTAAGTCAATGGGGAGTTTGGCGTATTTGCAACCTGAGAAACAGAAATTAGCTAAAGAAATTCATCAGTTAGCTGATCTAGCCGTTCGAGTAGTGGAAACAGAAAATAATGGGGCAGTAATTCAGAATTCTGCAGTATCATCGTTAGTTA
Organism: Datura wrightii; assembly: GCA_035772735.1. Lineage (NCBI taxonomy): Eukaryota > Viridiplantae > Streptophyta > Magnoliopsida > Solanales > Solanaceae > Datura > Datura wrightii. Next base: position 92,696,701 of record JASDFA010000020.1, read on the forward strand.
TAGAGGTGAAAGAACGACAGTATGAGGATTCCGATTTAGTCCAGCTCAGAGATAGAGTTCAGGAGGGTAAGGAGCCAGATTTCCAGATAACCGAGAATGATGTGCTACGTTGTAAGGGCCGCCTCTGTGTCCCGAATGTCTCAGGACTTCGTGGGCAGATCATGCATGAGGTACACTACGCTCGCTATTCCCTTCACCCAGGGGCGACGAAAATGTACCACGACATCAGAGACATCTACTGGTGGCCACGTATGAAAACTGAGATAGCTGAATTTGTATCTAGATGTGCTAATTGTCAGCAGGTGAAAGCAGAGCACCAGAAACCGGGTGGTTTGACTCAAGAGATAATCATACCTATGTGGAAATGGGAAGTAATAAACATGGATTTTGTAACAGGGTTACCCCGTACTAGACGCAGAAATGATTCCATTTGGGTAATAGTTGACAGGCTGACAAAATCAGCTCATTTCCTGCCAGTAAGGGTTACCTTCTCAGCTGAGGATTATGCCGAATTATATATCAGAGAAATAGTTAGATTGCATGGAGTGCCGGTATCTATTATTTCAGATAGGGGAGCACAGTTTACAGCTAGATTCTGGCAGTCGTTTCAGAGAGGTTTGGGGATGCAGATTAACTTGAGCACAGCATTCCATCCTCAAACAGATGGGCAGGCTGAATGTACAATTCAGACGCTCGAAGATATGCTACGAGCGTGTGTGCTAGATTTTGGCGGTAGCTGGGATGAGCATCTTTCGTTAATCGAATTTGCTTATAATAACAGCTACCATTCAGCTATTCAGATGGCGCCTTTCGAGGCATTGTACGGGCAAAAATGTAGATCGCCGGTGGGCTGGTTTGAAACAGGAGAATCAGCATTAGTTGGCCCAGACATTGTTCGGCAGTCCGAGGAAAAGATAAAGCTTATCCGAGAACGTTTACTGACCGCTCAGAGCCGCCAGAAGTCTTATGCAGATAGGCGGCGCAGAAATCTAGAATTTTTGGTAAACGACTGGGTATACCTGAAAGTGTCCCCGATGAAAAGGGTAATGAGATTTGGTAAGAAAGGCAAGCTTAGCCCAAGATTCATTGGGCCATACCAGATTCGGCGAAGAATAGGCCGAGTTGCATATGAGTTGAACTTGCCTCCAGAATTAGCATCTGTTCACCCAGTATTCCATGTTTCTATGTTAAGGAAGTTCGTAGGGGACCCTTCTACAGTAGTTCCAGTTCAGGATGTTCAGGTCACAGAGGAGTTAGCCTATGAAGAGGTTCCCGTAGCTATCTTAGACAGACAGATTCGCAGGCTGAGAACTAAAGATGTTGCATCTGTCAAAGTATTATGGCGTAACAGAAATCGAGAGGAAATGACGTGGGAGGCTGAAGAAGATATGAAAACCAGATACCCTCACCTATTTCAGGCCTAGTCAGACGACAGGTATGTCCGTATCATTACTTATACAGTATCCTATGATTGTATGTTTGTAAATGATAAAGAAGAAGTGATATTTAGTTGTCCAGTGAATCTTAGAACATTGTGTGCAGTGCCTGTGTTGGACTTTTCTGCATTTCAGGTTTTTGCGATAGTCCATATTACAGGGGAAACTCTGCCAAAATTTCTCCAGAAAGTAAAGTAAGCAGTCCTTTAGATAACAGTATACATTCGAGGACGAATGTTCTTAAGGGGGGAGAATGTTACACCCCGTGGAATTCCTGGCACCTAGACGACCTATTCGCACGTTGGTTAAGCATATTAGAAGGCCATACGTGCTAGAGAAAGGCCGGGAAAAAGGTCGAACGAGAAACCCGTCGAACCATCGCGGGAGGAGCCGAGGCAGAGCCCCTCCGCGATGGCAGCGTGTCACGGAGGTGAGGCCTCCGCGATGGCTCCGTGACACGTTGCCCAAGTTCAGGCCCAAGTATATAAAGCCCCACTTCGGTTTAAAGTCACTTAACACTTAAAAATTTCCAGAAACACGCAGTAAGCAGAGGAAGACGAAGGAAAATTATATATTTTCTTCCGATTACGCTGCCAAACGCTGCCCAAACGTAAATTAATCCTAGATACCGAAGTATTTAGCAGCAGAGAGCATTTCTACGGATTTAGTTTCGTGAAATACAGCCGACGAATCGGCGAGTCACCGAACTAAGGTAAGTAGAATTGCTCTAAATTAATGTCTATGTGTTCCTAGCTGAGAAGTGAATACTTCTCCCTTCTGGGCCGCTGAAAAATAGCGAGTTTTCAACCGTCTTTCGATAAGCCTAAGTTTAGGCTATAAACTATATCGAAAGTAACATTGCTCTTTACAATAAAGCTGTATTTAGTATTGATTGACGTATTTATGAATGCAATTGGGAGAAAATAGTTGAAGTATCGGCCGAGCCTCGTCCGACGGACGAATAGTCAAAGATAAGGTATGTAAAGTTAGTTTCCTCGGCAAGTTAAGTAATATTGAGCCAACATAGTAATTTACAGACCAGTAGAATGTTCAGAAGTCGAGTATTGTATTATTATGAATATTGGTACAATGTAAGAAGCTTTGGGTTGTAACATGTACGAGACTTATCAGTATGATATAGATTCGGACGTAAGTGATTAAGATTGCCCAGTATATTCAGTATGTGATGTAATATGCCATGTTAAGATATTGTTGTGTTCAGCTGAAACCCCGCGAAGTAATACAGTATATGTAAAGCATTCCAGACATAGAATAGCAATTAAATAAAGTTTAGAAAGCATGTTAGAAATAGGAAATCATGTTAATATAGAAACTCAGTAAACAGTATAGCTTTTAGCAGAAACATCATCTTGTATAGCATTGCTCCAGTACAGTTTGACAGGAGACTATATTCGTATTTATATTTACCTGCCTCAGCACGTATCAGACACTTACATATTACTATTAGTAGCTCAGCAGGTATATATACGATACCTTACCCCTGTTAGCCTTAGCATGTGAGATACACAGACGGCATGACTAGTTGAGACCGTTGTATTGATTGGGGTTGGATTACCTAGCATCCATGACCGCCCAGGGTTAATAGCTGTATCGACTCGTCTGCCAGAGGACGAGGATACGTCGCTCTACGGAGTGGCATGCCGTCCCGCAAGGGGACGAAGATGGGATGCCAGTTTCCCCATATTGTGCCTTGGTCGGCCCTTATACACCCCCGTCGAGCGGGTACGCCCGGGGTGTTGATTTTGGAGTCCTTCGGACTCAGGTATAGTTATAGTCAGGGGCTCAGCGAGCCCAAGTGCATAACTAGGGACCGGCAGGATGCTTACAGCCACTATAGGAGATGGGATGACCGGGGTAGGGGCATAGATTCTGTGTTGATTGTACCTCCCGGCTTATGGGGGCCGGGCAAGGTTTGTGTGTGCCATGTTATGTTATGTATGTTATGCTATGTTACATTAGACATGGGTAGATTAGTAGTAGAATGATACGTCTCCAGATATGACATCTACTCCTCCCAGTATGATTGAGAACAGGTATGACTTACATCATCAGACAGATAATCTAGTTCTTCCTATTTCAGTTTCGTCAGTTATATTATTGATTTCAGATATCTTTTTCAGTTCTTGCTTTACATACTCAGTACCAGCGGTACTGACGCCCGGTGGGGCGCTGCATTACTTGCCTGCAGGTACTCATATACGAGCAGGCGATTCTACGTGACTCCCTGTCAGCGGTCGAGTATTCAGCTCCAGTCATCCGGAGGCTGAATTCTAGAGGTGTAGTTCAGTTCCTTTTGTTGTATATTATGGGTAGGTCGGGGCCCTGTCCCAATCAGTTCTATTGCTATTCCTAGAGGCTTGCAGTCTGTAAATATTCCCTGTGGTCAGTTGAGCCGGTCGTGTGAGGCCGTGTAGTTGTTTAGTTGTCAGTATTCTTGCTTTCTTTTACGTTGGCCGTGTGGGGCCATAGTTTGCCAGTAGTGGTTACCTTGCCGGTCACGTAGCTTTTCAGTACATTATGATTGACTTATAAATAACTAGACAGCATGATGGCCTTGTCGGCCCGCATAGGTTTCCCTGAGTTGATATATTTCTGGTCAGCTGTTAGTACAGGTACAGGAGGCTATAGGCCAATGGGCCAGGGGCTGTGTTTACAGCCGTTATATAGCCCTTTGTTTCCAGAAATGTGAGTTAGAGCCAGCCAGGCACCAGATGCGCCCAGGCTTAATAGTCCAGCAGGTCAGGTCCTAGTAGGGCACCAGGTGCCAGTCATACCCCCCAAGGCGGGGTGTGACAACCTCTTAGTTGGGTTCTTTATTGAAAACGACCGCTTCATACTTTGTCAGAAAGTGTGTGTTTGAGCATTATCAGTCCTCTGTAGGATCATATACTTTAAAACCTTCTATACAGTGTAGGCCCTCGGCTCCAGCAGGTATCGACAGAGGTAGATCAGGAGCATCTAGTTCTGGCAGTGGTCCGGATCACACTTATGCAGCGACATGATTCTAAGTCATCACCAGATGTTGTGACAGGTATATTGAATGTTTGCTCCCACTTGGTTTATGCTTTGATAGGTCCAGGCTCTACCTTGTCCTAGGTTACTCCCCTAGTGGCACGAAAGTTTGGTATAGTACCCGAGCTGCTGCAATGACCATTTTCTGTATCTACACCTGTTGGTGAATCTATTTACATTAGGAGAATCTATCGAGGTTGTATGGTGGAGATTGTAGGCCGCCAAACCTCTGCAGACCTAGTAGAGCTAGAAATGATTGATATTGATGTAATTATGGGCATGGGTTGGCTAACGTCATGTTATTATGCCAATGTTGAGTGTTGGACGAAGACTGTCCGAATTTCACTTCCCAGGGGAGGTAGTGCAGGAATGGAAAGGGAACCCAGCTATGACAAAGGGTAGGTTCATATCCTATCTCTAGGTAGGGAAGCTAATTGCGAAGGGCTATATTTACCATATTGTCAGAGTTTGGGATGTGCAAGCAGAATCCCCGACTCTTCAGTCTATTCCAGTGGAATTCCTAGATGTATTTCTGATGAGCTTCCTGGTGTTCCCCCAGAACGAGAAATTGACTTTTCCATTGATACACTACCAGGTACACAACCTATATCTATTCCTTCTTACAGATTGGCTCCTGCCAAACTGAAGGACTTAAAGGATAAGCTAAAAGACTTATTAGATAAAGGCTTTGTTAGGCCTAGTGCTTCACCATGGGGTGCACCAGTCTTATTTATGAAAAATAAAGATGGCTCACTATCAATGTGTATAGATTATTGCCAGCTAAATTAAGTTAATATTAAGAACAGATATCCCCATCGGAGAATAGATGATTTGTTTGATCAGTTGTAGGGTGCAAAATACTTCTGAAAAATTGACTTAAGTTCAGGATACTATCAGTACGGGTTCTAGAGAAGGATATTTCAAAAATAGCCTTCAAAACCGAATATGGCCATTTTGAGTTCCTAGTTATGTTATTCAGATTGACGAATGCCCCGACAACGTTTATGGACCTGATGAACAGCATATTCATGCCATTTTTAGATTCTTTCTTGTGATTGTATTCATTGATGATATTCTGGTATATTCATGTTCTTGAAGTTGAGCATAGATATCATCTAAGAATAGTACTTCGGGTCCTCAGAGATCTCAAGCTATGTGCAATGTTCTCTAAGTGTGAGCTCTGGTTAAACTCTATAGCTTTTTTGGGCCATATTGTGTCAGATGTAGGCATTCAGGTTGACTCACAAAAGATCAACGTTGTAAGACTTGGCCCATACCCACAACTCCAACCGAAGTTTGTAGCTTTTTGGGTCAGATGGGTATTACAGAAGATTTGTGGAAGGATTATCTTCCCTACCAGCACCATTGACAAAGTTGACTCGGAAAGCAGCTAAGTTTCAGTGGACCGAGGCTTGTGAGCAGAGCTTCCAAGGGTTGAAAGACAAACTAATAACTGCACCAGTATTAGCCTTGCCAGAGGCTTCATAGGGCTATGCGGTATATTGTGATGCTTTAGGCATTGGGTTTGGATGTCTTCTGATATAGCACGGTAGGGAGATTGCCTATGCTTTGAGGTAGTTAAGGAAGCATGAGGAGAACTATCCCACCCATGATTTAGAATTATCTACAGTTGTTCATGCCCTGAAGATTTGGAGGCATCATTTATATGGTGTTCATGTAGACATCTTTACCGATCACAAGAACCTCCAGTATATTTTCAAACAAAAAGAGTTGAACTTGAGACAACATCATTGGCTTGAGTTGTTGAAGGATTACGACGTAGATATTTTGTATCACCCGGGGAAGGGTAACATTGTAACCTATTCCCTTAGTCGCAGATCCATGGGCAACTTATCGTATTTAAGGATAGAAAATAGAGAATTAGCTCGAGAGTTGCACCAGTTGTCTAGCTTAGGAGTCCGATTAATAGACTCAGATGATAATGGAGTTGTGATCTAGAATACTGCAGTGTCATCTCTAGTTGTAGAGGTGAAAGAGTGACAATACGAAGACCCTAGCCTAGTAAAGCTTATAAACAAGGTTCAACAAGAAGAGCTATTGTCCTTTGAGGTAATAGGATACAAAGTCTTGAGGTTCATAGGTCTACTCTGCATTCCATATATGGCGGGACTTTGTCAGCAGTTTATGGAAGAGGTACATTATTTCCATTATTCTCTTCACCCAGGTTCGATCAAAATGTATCATGATAAAAGAAGATATATTAGTGGCATGGGATAAAGAAAGATATTGTTGAGTTGTAGCACAGTGTCCCAATTGCCAGTAGGTAAAAGCCGGGTGGGCTGACTCAGGAGATAGTCATGCTTGTGTGGAAATGGCAAGCAATCAATATGAATTTTGTTACAGGTTTACCTCGTACCAGGCATAAATTTGATTCTATTTGGGTCATAATTGATAGGCTTGACAAAATCAGCCTATTTTTTGCCAGTCAGGACTACATTTTCAGTTGAAGATTATGCTGAATTGTATATTAAAGAGATAGTCCGACTGCATGGTGAGGAGCACAATTTACAACAAGATTATGGAAATCGTTTTAGATAGGTTTGGGGATGCAGGTTAACTTGAGTACAACCTTTCATCCCCTGACAGATGGCCAAGCTGAGCATACGATTCAGATGCTAGCAGATATGTTATGGGCGTGTGTGCTAGACTTTGGAGGAAGTTGGGATGATCACCTACCACTTATTGAGTTTTCATATAATAACAATTACCATTCTACCATTAAGATGACACCTTATGAGGCTTTGTATAGGCGAAAATGAAGGTCCCCTATAGGATGGTTTGAAGTAGGTGAGTCAGGGTTGATTGGACTTGACCTAATACATTAGTCTGAAGAGAAAGTTAAGCTCATTAGAGAGAATTTATTGACAGCCTAGCGTCATCAAAAGTCCTATTCTGATATACGGCTTATGTTGATGACTAGGTATTTCTGAAAGTCTCGGCTATGAAGGGTGTTATGAGATTTGGCAAGAAGGGCAAACTTATCCCTAGATTCATTGGGCCATATCGGATCCTCCGAAAGATAGCCGAGTGGCTTATAAGTTAGAATTGCCTTCGGGGATAGAATCTATCCATCCAATCTTTCATGTATTGATGCTACATAAGTGTATAGGAGACTCTTCTCGGGTTGTCCCAGTCGTGGATGTTCAGGTCACGGAGGAGTTGTCCTACGAGGAGACTCCAATTGCTATACTAGATCGACAGGTCCGTAGATTAAGGACCAAGGTGTAGATTCTATTAAAGTCTTATTGAAGAATGAAAATGTAGAAGAGATGACTTGGCAAGTTGAGGATGACATGAGGACTAGATACCTTCACTTATTTCAGACTTTATGACGATAGCACACCGACTCAGACAGTTACAGTTGAGGTGAGATAGTTACTTAGATGTTATATTGTTGCTTTTACTATCATTATCACTAGTTATGCGCATTATTGTTGTGGAGTTACGCTATATAGTTGTTTGTAGCATCCTGTGAGACGCCTATATTGGACTTTTCTACGTTTCAGGTTTCCAGATAGTCCATATTACAGAGGAGACTCTGCCAAAAATTTTCTGCTGATTCCTAAGGACTGAGGCTCTTAAGATTGAATTACATTCGAGGACTAATATTCCTAAGAGGGAATGATGTTACACCTCACAATTTTTATCGTCTAATCAACATGTGTGTGCGAATGTCATGAGTTCTTAGAGTGTGGAACATGCATGAAAAAGGGTTGAAGGTGGAATGCATGAGCGCATCATCGAGCGAGCGGGTGGAAGGAGCTAGAGGCAGGCTGCTACCAGCACCGCATTGCGGACCTTCCTCCCACGCACGGAGCGGTGCGTCATGCCTCTGCCCCTCCATGATAGGAGGCGTGTCGTGGACATTAACCACTGCCCCACTATATATATACATATATATGTTATGTGTGGTTCATTTTAAATAAGTCACAAAGGCAGCAGCACACCTACGCGATTTCTCTCTAGATTTTCGTCAAAGTGAAGGAAAGTTATGCTATCAAATCACCTCTAAACCCAAATTCTTCTTGGGTAATGAATTCCGAGGTTACGAATAACGTATCTACGGAGTTGAGTCTTTGAAATTGACTCGGTTTAGCCGAGCCCTGGCGAGTAGAAATCATAGAAATCATCTCTATCTAAGACTAGTATGTCTACAAGTGATAGTAAGTACTTCTACCCTTCTAATCGATAAGAATTTGTAAGGTTTTGCTGAGTTGAACTTGTTATGACTTGTTGTCATTGTGTTTTGTGGGATGATATTGCCGGTCTGCTTATTGAAATAGAATAGCCTTATTCCCTTGACGTATGAGCTAAGATTCGAAGGGATTACAAGTTCTTAATTGAAGTAGGATTGGTTGAGTGGAGTTCGGGAATTGAGATATGTTAAGGCTAACCTCCTTCGGCAAGTTATTCTCGTTGTATAGTTGATACGACTTGTGCTTTCATAGTAGTTCATGTTTACGTGTGTTGTAGTTAGTTGCGAGTTGAATTGATATTGTAGCATAGTATCCCTTATCAGATTAGCCTTATTCCAGCTTTGCCTTTCGTTAGAAGCGGCCTAGAGATTGTTGATTCTTATTGTTGCTACCTAGATTGGATAGTGATGTTTTGCTGCCTTACCAAGGCCATAGAGGCTTGTGGTTAGTTGTTGAGAATTTCTGGTTAAGTTGGGAAGCATAGGGCGTAGCTTGACGATCTAACTTTCTATTTTTGATGCCTATATATAGTAAAGCTCTCCTATAGGTCATTGGAGTACCTTGACTCCTACTGGACTAGAATCTTGATAAAGTAGCCTTACCTTCAAATTAGTAGCACCAGGGTTGCCTAATAAACTAGGTGATAGCTTGTTAGGTGAGCTACCTACTGCCAGTGGTCGTATAATTTCATATGACTTATAGATTATCATATAGGTCACTTAAAAAACTACCCTAGCTGTTAGTAATTTAATAGACTATATGATACCCTAAATAATGATTTTATCGCTGTTAGATGTGGGGCCAATGCCTCTAGCTACTCATGTAGAGGCCCAAGTACATGTTGCCTAGAAGGGCTAAGTTCAAATATACCTGCCTACAAGGCTACAGGTTGCTCACAGGAGTTATATGAGATTTGGAGAAACCAAATTGAGGCCTGTAGATTCATATTGAAGTCTATTCACTTATGGACTTCCCTTATGTCATAGTGGCATTACTGACCCTTAGAGAGGCCTTGTGTGCTCAGAGTGTAGTTACAGGAGCCCAGAAGACTCAGATACAATTATAGGAGCCCAAAGGGCTCAAACATAGTTAAAGATCCCAAAAGGCTTGGACACAGTCTCAAAAGTCGAGTATGCTTTAGTTACAACTTACTTGCGGGGCTACAGTGGTACCGTTAGAGGTATATAAATTGATTCATACTTTTTAGGACTTATGTGGGATCCAGGTAGGTTATTCTATATTGATTGTACCTGTCACGCTTATGGGGGCCAGGTTAGGTTCTTGTTTGAATATTACTTGTTAGTTACAGTTCATATTTGTAAGGTTGTATAGGTTAACTTCTGGCTTTTATTGCTGATTACTTTCAGTTCCTCTATCAGATTCTATTTAGTTTATGATTACTGCCTTACATATTCGGTACATATTGTACTGACGCCCACGCATGGGGCGATATATACTTGCCTGCAGGTTCAGACAGACAGATTCCGAGACCTCCTTAGTAGTCGTTCAGCTTCAGCAGATTGGTTCGCTCCCTTCCTCTGGAGTTGCCATACCTTAGAGGTTTGCCTGTATTTTAACGTGTATTTTTTGGGTAGGCTGGGGCCCTGTACCGACCAATATCTTACTCTTTAGAGGCTTGCAGACTACTAGTTTTGTTAGACATGCGTTGTTGGTCGTGTGGGCCTAGTTGTTTTATCGGTTGGCATCTATTGGCTTGCATATATGTATAGATGCACTTGTTTTTGTCCTGGGTCTGATTTAGACAATATAGTGGTCTTTTCAGCCTGCATAGAATGATGTTATTATTGCAACTATTGGGCCATCTATTTTGCGCAGGTGTTTATGTTGTGGCCTTGTCGGCCTAGGGCTATATTTTGAGCCAAGATATAGCTGATTGTTTTCTTGATTAGGTACTGCTGGTATGCACTAGAGGTGTATATTTCCAGCTACTTCAGCTCAGGGTCCAGTGTGGCATTAGTTTCTCTTTATATTGATGTGTTTTTCTTGGATGACTAATATCCTTAGATGAATGTTTAAGAAATTTTGATTACTTTTATGATTGTATTTGTGATAGCCCCAACGGCCATGAGTATTATATTGCTATTATTCAATTAATCTTTATGGATAATGAAACAGTTTTTTTGATGATGCCAAAAGGGGGAAGATGTATACGCTTATATTTATAACCCAGTATTCTGATATCCTGACCTGATTCATCTAAGTGGTTCTTCTACTTATCTTTCTTATCTTTGGGCTAATGGAAAGAGGATGCAAAGGACATGAATTTAACTCAACTTCTTGGAAAGTTAATTTAATGATGTCAAAAGGGGGAAGAATATAGGTTGTGCAATATTTTTAACCTATTGACCATTGATTAACCTGTTTCAATCAAAGTGTTTCACATTTTAATACCTACAAGGATTACACAAGGACAAGAAGTTTTTCATCATTAAAAAGGGAAAATATTTTGGGTTCTATGCAGTTTTGATGATTGAAAAAATAATGATGGAACAGGTAAGTCAAGTTGTTCTAACAATATATTGTCTCAAGGAGCTGAGTTTGCAACATGATAAAAATGAAATAAAAGACAAGTGTGCAAGAATCAAGGAATGGATAATAAAGTATTGTCACATAAATTCAAGAAAATAAACATGTGCTGAATTGAAGTGTTGGAGTTCTACTACAACACTAAAGAAGCAAAGAGTTTGACTTGAAGAAGGAATCTCACTTAAAGTAAAACTCTAAGTCTAGAAGAGTTTGATTTGATAGGCAGTTCGAAGTGAAACACAACTCTTTGAGGAGTTGTATATATGCTGAATTGAAAGTATTGGAGTCGACTACAATACTAAAAGAAAGAAGTTTTACTTGAAGAAGAAGTCTCACTTGAAGTATAACTCTAAGTCAAAAAGAGTTTGAATTGATGAGTAGTTTGAAGTGAAGAACGATTCTCTGAAGAGTTGTGCTTAAATAGAAGTGTAGTCGCTCAGAATATGGCGTGCACTTACAAAGAGAAAAGTCGATTGGCAAATTAACTTCGGGAGTGAAACCCAAAGAGCAAAGGAGAACGTTGAAGAAACAGGTCCAAAGTACAGAGTCAAACTAAGAGTTTAGCATTCTTATATTAGGAGTTTTTCATTGAGTTATATTATTGATGTTATCTTAGTTCAGCGAGTTATAAACTGAACTAGGATTTTTTAGTCTTCAAGTTGGACTAAATCGAAAGCTTTGGGATTATATACCTTGGGAGGTTTGTGAGTTATAGGAATTAGAGTTTATAATTCCTTAGGTTACAAGTGTTGTAATCAGTTATCTAAGAGGCTCATTGATTTTAGTGAAGTTGGAAAAAATCTTGTTGAGGTACAAGTCATGGTTTTTCACCTTTATGAGTCGAGTGTTTTTCACGTAAAAATACTGTGTTCTTTATTTGCTGCTTAAAACTGTTAAGTTGAAACACGTTAGGCAACTTGTTTCACTCATAAGCAATAAGTTAAGTTAAGCAACTAAAACTTGATCATGCAGATTATCAAATCAAATATAAAAGTAAAAAATTAATATAAATAAATTGAAATATTTATCTTCGTATTTATGATATTATTATGCTTAACAAATGAAACAAAAATTAATATCATGATATAAAAAAATTACAAATAAAAGAGTTTGCATGGAATGTGTATTCTAGACACACACATGGAATAAGATTTTTTATAGAATTTATATGCACAATGTGGATGACTTTTGGACTCATAAACCCCTGGGGATTGTAGTTGGTATTGGAAAACATTACATAAGTTGAAGGTGAGAATGAAAAACTGATATAGGAACGGACATTATTGCCTTTCACATAATGGAGAATACTCTGTGTCACTGGGTTATCTAGAGCTGATTGGGCAAGCCCCGAGGATGGAAAGTGCAACTCTCAAATGGAGTAAAATTGCAGCACCAAAATACAGGTTTATTCTATGGTTAGTTGCTCAAGGTCGACTTCTTACTAAGGATAGATTGTTGGCCGTGGGGGTTGAAAATGCAGACATTACTTGTGGAATGTGTGATACAAATGCATTGGAATACCCAATCTGTTCTTTGATTGCCCCTAGACGAGAGTTATTTGGGATGAAATATAACAATGGCTAGGAATAAGGGTGCAAAGTACAGGTGTAGAGAAGACCATGATGATGATAAAGCGTAAGCACTGGAGCAGCTTCAAAAAGGAGGTTCTGGCAGCTGTTTGTGGAGCTGTGATATACCATACGTGGTTAGCTAGGAATCAGCAAGTGTTTAGGAATTCTCATGTTACTAGCAATTTTGTTATTCACCAATTGAAGTATATACTTAGAGAAAGGCTTATCATGTATAGGGACACCAAAAAGAGTAGGAAGAATGGTCATATTATACAAAGAATGTGTAGTTATATATGCTTTAGAGGTCTACATGGACTAGATACCCTTCCTAGAAGGTGGTCTTAGTACTGTAGATGCTCTCCTAGGTGTAAGTTCCTTGTTTGTTGGTATGGTAATTCTTCACATATTATTATCAAAAAAAGATTTTTTGTGGATCTTGAAAAAAAATGGATCCTTCTAGAATTTTATTTTAATCATTGATGTTAAAGTTATAATTTTACCCTTAAATGAAGTTAGATTTCAAAAATGCCATTGGTCAACCTTATTGTGCTCTTCTATATTATTAATATTATTATTAATATATTAATAATTTTATTATTATTATTATTAATATTAATAATAATATTATTATTATTATTATCATTATTATTATTATTATCTCATTATTATTATCATCATTATCATCATCATCATTATTATTATCATCATCATTATCATTATTATTATCATTATTGTTATCATTATCATTATCATCATTATCATCATTATTATTATCATTATTATTATCATTATCATTATTATCATTATCATCATCATCATCATTTATTATTATTACTATTACTATTATTATAATTATTATAATTATTATTAGAGATTAATTCTATTAATTATTATTATTATTATTATTATTAGAGATTTACATACCCAATGATACAATATAGTACTTTTACTAAAATATTGAAAGACATGGACAATTATGAACATGATATAAATTGTAACTAAATATGGTAATTTATACATATACCTATTAAGTTTTTTTGAATCTAAATATATTCAATTTTCTTTAATTTAGAAGTAAATGTAAATTAAAATATGTATTTTAAGAAGATAAAATATATACTCTTTCTGTTTGAAAATAAGTGGTGTTTTTATTTTTATTTTATTTTATTTTAAGAAAGGTGGTGTCTCACTAAATCAAGTAGATATTAATGATATTCTTTTAATTTTATCCTTATTTACTTAAAATAAATTACACAGTCAAACAAATACAAGAGTTACATTTTTTTTCCAGATATTTATTAAAAATAAATTACTAAAAATACATCTTACTTTATAGGAATGGATAATTTCTTTAAGTGTGTACCTAAACTAAAAATACCAGTTATATTGAAAGAGAGAGAATATATATATTATATGTTACTTTTCATTGTAATGTTTAAGAGAATTTATTGATAGTTGGATATTTATTATGAAAAAAGAAAGTATATACGCACATGAGTAAAAATATTTTTAAAAATGCAAAATTGAAGAAAAAAAAACCACTTAATATTTAGTCCAAAATATTTCTATTATTAATTTTGAACCGAAATATATTTTTAATAAATATATAATTATTTTTAAACATATTTTTTTTAATAAAAATATTGTAATCCCTCGGTAATTTTTATATATATAAGATTATAGTAACCCATCATTAATTTTCATTTAGATGATGATAGATTTATTTTTTAATAATATAGAAGATATTTTTATTTCTTAACTTTTCCGAATGAAAGAAGGATGAATGGTAATATAATTCTTGATTTTTGAGATACAACAATCATGTGCTACGAAACACAAAAGTTTATTACATTCCTTCAAATGAAGAAATATCTTTAGAATATCATCGATAAAATTATTGTTAATCCATTTTTTATTTAATTTTAAAATCAAGAAATTTCTTAAAATATATTTATCCAACTTTAGTTCGAAAAAAATTAAGAAAAAAATTCCTATTTTATTTTTAAAAAAATTATCATTAGCTAAATGAAAATTAATAATGAGTATGATCTTATATATATGACCTATATTATCGGTTTAAAAAATATATGAGTTTATTCTATTTTAATTGATAAAATGAGATTAAGAAGAAAAAAGATTACTTCTCATTTTTTTATTAATTAGAAACTTTAAAAGAAAAGAAATAAGAACATAATTTTTTAAAATAATATTTTATTAAAAAATAATGTGTTTAAAAATAAAGAAAACAATATGCTTATTAGAAAAAAGATGCTTTGACCAAAAGTGATATAGGGGTATTTTTGGACTAAACAATTAACGGCAAACACATATTTGAATCAAATTGTTAACGGCAAAAATGATATTTATCCAACTTCAATTCGGAAAAGATTAAGAAAAAAAAATTTCTATTTTATTAAAAGAAAGAATTTTATTATTAGCTAAATAAAATTAATAATGAGTATAATCTTATATATATGACCTATATTATCAGCTCTAAAAAGTACATGGGGTTATTCTGTCTTAATTGATAAAATAAAATTAAGAAGAAAAAAGTACTTCTCATTTTTTTAACTAATTAGAAACTTTAAAAGAAAAGAAATAAGAAAATAATTTTTTTTAAAATAATATTTTATTAAAAAAATAATGTGTTTAAAAATAATAAAAATAATATTCTTATTAGGAAAAAGATATTTTGACCAAAAGTAATATAAGGGTATTGTTTGGACCAAATAATTAACGGCAAACATATACTTGAATTAAATTATTAACGGCAAACACATTTTTGGACCAAACTATTGACGAACAAAATTTTTATTCCAATTTCACATAGTATAAGAGCACTTCGAGTACCCTTTTATTAAGTAGATATTATATACATTAGATTCTCATATTGATTAAACTTATAACTTTGGTTCTCCTAGTATAATATGAACATTTTAATTTGAAATATATTGAGGTTTAACAAAACTTACTTCTTAATATATGAACATTTCAATCTGAAATTTCTTTCCAGAAAGCATGGATAAAACTAAAAAAATAATTTAAATATCAATAGATTCATTATTATTCAATTATTATAATCTTATGCAATAATCAAATATAAAAGTAAAAAATTAATATAAATAAATTGAAATGCTTATCTTAATATTAATATTTATGATATTATTATGCTTAACAAATGGAACAAAAATTAATATCATAATATAAAAAAAGAAGTTCGCATGAAATGTGTATTATAGACACACACATGGAATAAGAATTTTTGTAGGTCTTTGAAAAAAAATAGATCCTTCTAGAATTTCATTTTAACTATTGCTATTATAGTTATAATTTTTCCCTTAAATGAAGTTAAATTTTAAAAAATGCCATTGGTGCACCTTATGGCTCTTCTATATAATAAAATTAATACTAGATAAGTATAGCCCGTGTATAACACAAGCCCAACACATATAATATTTTAAAATCTAATTTTGAATCAAATTTTTTAATTTTTATTAGAAAAAATAACAATCATAAGTTTCTTATACGCTTTTTCAAATTAATTCAAAATAAAAAATTGAATGATTTTCTATACTCAAGCAAAATTTAAAAGATTTTCTTCTTTGATAGAAAGATTTATTCTCCTAATTTTTAATCTTATTTTAACATTAATTAATTTACTTTTTATTTTAATTCAATGTAAATTTTAATTTTTTTATATTTCAAATGTAATCTAAATAAATTTATCAGTGATTCATTATTTTGTATACATAATTTTAGTAAAACTTTAATTATTATTTTTGTAATTGTCTCTTATATAAAAATAAAACATCTTATAATAGAAAATTATGTTAGAAAATTAAATCATATTATGTATTTTAATGTTGAATAAATAATTTGCTTTCATTATTATGAAAAAGTATCTGAGACAATCATATAATATGTCTCTTTTAAATTAAAGTAAAAGAGATATTTTAAGTTTTGAAAGTTTAATTACTGAAATTTTATAAAATATTATTTTAAAATAATATGGTTAAAAAACGTTAGGCTAATTAAAATGTCATTTCTCCTAAATAGAACTAATTATGATGTTTAATACTTTAGATGCATTTTTCTTACAAAAAAATTAATCTATACTTGTTTTCTTAAAAAAAAATTACATAAATTATTTTTATCATAACTTTCTCTATTTTTATATCTTATTTTGACATATAAATAATATATTTTCTTTATACTTATAGCATCATTATCGAATATCATTTTCAATTTATGATATATTTTATTAATTTTATATTCTCAATAAATGTTTGAAAATCATCTCACACATATCTAATATACATTTTATTAAGATATTGTATGACTTTGTATCATAGTGTTTATAATATATATTATATTAATTTTTATACTCGCAATCGTAATTGGTTCTAATTGAAATTATTTGCATTCAATATTTACGTCAAACTAATATGTAAAATCTATTTTTCATATATACTTTTATCACTAAATCACAATTAATAAATGTATATTTTCTCATTACTATATGATCTAACCATGATAAACTAATATGATTTAGTTTAAACATCTAGCGCGATACATTTTAACTCTGACCAATATTCCATTATAATAACATTTTATCAATTATAATTTAGAATATTATTTTTATTTTATTAAATATTTTATGCAAAATTTTATTTACATGAGAATTTTAATATCATATCAAATAACATGTATCTTTTTTATTAATATATATGTAAATATTAATTTAACTATTGTACTTATTGTAAACAGTTAAATTTTATCAAATTTAAATCCATAAGAAATTTAGATTATTTTAAATTCAAGATATATTAGTCCAGATAAATATTATGAATTAATATAATTGGATTAATCATTTGAGTCTAATAAATATGGATTTAATTAATGGTCCAATTTTATTGGGTTAGTCCATCAAATTGGGCTACAAATGATAAGCCCATTTTAAGTAGCCCAAGATGTCATCTTTCTAGAGGCCCAAATTGGTGCCACGTGTCAAATGACGTGTCACGCCAAGTCAAAAGAAAGAGCCAATGGGATCATGCCACATGTCAAAAATGACATAGCATGCCTAGTAAAATCAAAGGCCAATGAAAATGTGCCACGTATATAAATGACATGTTCCGACCAATCAAATATCGACATGTCAACTTAAATCTGATTGGTTGAAAGAATTTCGTCCTTATCACAACTCTTTCATCCTACAACTATAAATAGGGTTTTCATAATTCAGAAAAGGGACCTGAATTCCAACAACAAGCCAGAGAGAGCTCGTGGATTAAACGATGCAGATTTCTCTATAAGCTACAAATATTCAAGCACTCCAATATTTCTCTACAAGTTTTAGATCAAGGCGAAAATTCAAGAACAAGCTTCAAGCTCTTGAAAACACGAATCAAGCTCAAGCTCAAAAGCCCTTGAATTCAAGTACAAGTCAAGATCAAATTCATCAAGTTCAACATCAAGCTCAAAAGCCCTTGAATTTATATTCGAAAAGAAGAATCAGAGGATTAATAGAGATTGTAACACTCGTATTCACAATAAATACTACGATTGTTGAGATATTTTTCCGTCTTGATTATTATTTTCTCGATGCGAGATTTTATTGTCTACAAAAATTGACACGCCCAGTGGGACTATTTCTACCTCTCATCTCATCTTTTCAATCTCCAAAGATCAAGAACATCGAAATATCAAAATGGCTTCCAAGAAGATCAACTCTAATTCAACTTCCTCCTAGATTGTTAACTCCAAGTTCTCTGTTGAGGTGGAAAGAATCCTCGATGTTACTTTTGAAAGTTTTGGATCCATCACGAGAAGCAAAGCAATCATGCTAGGACAACAAGCACTCCAAGTGCCGTCTGCATCAACTCCAGTCTTTGGATATTCATCCCCAAAAGAGAAAGATCATCTACCAACACATCAAAAGAAGAAGGCAATGTTGCTGAGAGAATCAAGAAGACTCTGGCTCTGCTTGACCTCTCTGGATCCAAGAACTCTGCTACGAAGGGGGATGATAATACTTCGAGTGGTGGGTCTTATCCACTCACACCATATAAGGTGAGTCCGTCAAAGATCAATTTATGTGATAATCCATTCTATTCTCCAACATCCCCAACAATCATGCAAGTTATGGTAACCGACGCTTCATCTATGGAGGTGCAACTAGCGAACTTGACCAAGGAAATTGAAGGTCTGACCAAGTATGTGCAAAATCAAGATGCTCGGGTTGAGAAATTGATGAGAAAGGTGGACGGCCTAGTGGAGGGAGAGTCTAGTCATGGACCTGGAAAGGCTCCAGAAGTTCAAGAAACTGAAGCGCCCGCAAAACATGCACACCCACCAAGGAAATTCCAATTTCTTCTGAAGGGATGATTCCACTGGACCAGTTGAAGAAGTTCATTGAAGGGACTATCAAGAATAAGTATGAAGTCACTTCCAAGTCCTCTATCATGTATACAAAACTGTACACCACAAGAATTGATAGCCTCTAGATGCCCGGTGGTTATCAGCCTCCCAAATTTCAGCAATTTGAAGGCAAAGGGAACCCAAAGCTACATATTGCGCACTTTATTGAAACATGTAACAATGCAGGAGCATATGGGGATTACCTGGTTAAGCGGTTTGTCCGCTCCCTCAAAGGGAATGCTTTTGATTGGTACACAGATCTTGAGCCTAATTCTATCGATAGTTGGGGAAAACTGGAACAGGAGTTCCTTAATCGCTTCTACAGCAGAAGGCGTACGGTGAGCATGGTGGAACTCACAAAATACTCACAAAATGAAGGATGAACCGGACATTGATTTCATCAATCATTGGAGAAATGCAAGCTTAAACTGCAAAGATAGACTTAGCGAAGCTTCTGCAACAGAGATGTGTATCCAAGGAATGCACTGGGGACTTCTCTACATCTTGCAGGGAATTAAACCAAGGTCTTTTGAAGAATTAGCCACTCGTTCTCATGACATGGAATTGAGCATGTCTTCTGCTAGAAATGGAGTGATGTTTGCTTTTGACCCTCATAAAGGGAAGGACAAGCAAGGACCCAATCGATGGACCAAGTTCATACCCAAGAGCAACAACAAAGAATCCATGAACGCCGATGTGTCACCTGTGAAGTTTACTAAAATGGTGAGCAAGAAGCAGAGTATGAAAACAACTTCTTATCGAGGTAACCAAAATAAAAAATTAACCTTGAAGGAAATGTAAGAAAGGGAATACCCCTTTCTCGATTCTGATGTCCCTGAAATTTTTGATGAACTACTTGAGTTAAAACTCATTGAATTGCCAGAGATGAAGCGACCCAATGAAGCTGGAAGAACAAATGATCCAAATTATTGCAAGTATCATTGGCTTGTGGGTCACCCTCTTGAGAAGTGTTTTATTTTCAAGGACAAGGTTATGCAACTTGCTAATGAGAAGAATATTGTGCTTGAGGATGATAAGGTAAGTTCTAATCAAATATCTATCACCTTTAGCTCTCTTGATCCGGTCCAAATATGCAACTACGAAGAGCGTAAAGAAGGACTACTAAAGCAAGGTAAAACCCAAGTTGATGAAGATGATGATGAGGGTTGGATTCTGGTGACTAGATGGAGACGCTCCAAAGCACGCCCACAGAAGTAATCGTCTAAACAACTAACAAGAAAGAAGATAGTAAGAAAACTGAGGGATCCAAAACATGTTGAGCAGTCAAAGAAACCAAAGGTGGAGGTGCGTCACCACCATAAACCACGATGTCCTGTGACTTTGGAAGAATTTCTACCAAGTGGGTTCTACATGAAGATTGCTCAAAACAACATCAAGGCATCATGCTTTAATACCGATGAAGAGGTGAAGAATCAAAGCCTATCAACATTGTCTTCATTATTGCCAGAAGAGATTTCTGACCCTTCCCTTCAAGAAGTTCACGCATGTGATACAAAAATCATATTTACAGATGTCGATCTTCTACTTGGCGAAATACTGCACAATTGTCCTTTATATATGGTAGGTCACACGCTTGGAAAGAGGATAAATAGAATCTTGATAGATGATGGATCTGGAGTTAACATCCTTCCTATTCGCACCACGAAGGAACTCGGCATCTCACTTGAGGAATTTTCTGAGAGTCTCTTGATGATTCAAGGAATCAAGGGGGGCAAAGGGACATAGGTTCTATCAAGCTAGAGATCAATGTGGAAGATTTACGATCAAGCGCATGGCTGCATGTAAACGACACAAAGACTTTATATAATTTGTTGCTTGGAAGGCCTTGGATGCATGAGAATAAAATAGTTCCATCCTCCTACTATCAATGTTTGAAGTATCTTGAAGGTGGACTTGAGAAGAAGATAGTTGCTGATGATAAGCCATTTGCAGAAGCTGAATCACACTTCGCTGATGCAAAGTTCTATTTAAAAAACTATATTGTGAAAGAAGTGAAAGTCGATAATGTCGCAACTAAAAGAGCTGATGCAATTGCCGAAAAGGTTAAAGTTGGCAATGAGGAGCCGCACCCCCTTTCAAATAAAGGGAACATTGTGTCTCTGAAAAAGAAGATAACACATGTAATCCGCTATATACCGAAGGTGAAGAAAGAGGAAGGTCAATCGTCAGATACCCACACAGGTGTACCAAAGGGGCTAACCTTTCCTATCAGATAGATTGACGCTATTAATTTATCCTCTAAGCTACTTGGAGAGATCATGGTTCAAGATACTCCGCAAAATATGGCATTCCCTACAAAACGCACAAGTGAAGATTTTGATACAAATGCCTATAAGTTATTTGCAGAGGCTGGGTACAACCCCAACGAACCATCGAAGTTAGGAAAACTCCCATCAGAAACTTCCATCAGGCAATCACGTGAGGGTTTGGGGTATAATCAACCACCGCCAATTCGTATCTCTATTAGAAGAGCGACTGCCAATCACATCACTATCATAGACGAATCTGGTGTGCCTGACAAAAGACCTTCTGTCTTTGACCGATTGGGGAAATCAACTGTGAGAACTTCTGTGTTTGAAAGGTAGGTCCATTGAAGAAGAAGAGAAAATTCCAGAGAAAATATCAGATCATGAGAATGCCTACTTTGTTCAAAACCCAGAAAGATTTTTGAAGTTTGATTCCTTCTAGAATGAGACGACAAACAAAACTAGTTGTTTTTTGTGGGGAGGTGTTGAAGGCGAAGAATCACACTGTGGTTTATACCAAGGAACGCGACAAAGATGAAGAAAGTGTAGGTTCTTCATGTACACAAAGTGAGCATGATACCTCAACTCAAATTGAGGTTAACGAGAAGCTAGAGGATGTCATCTGGTGTTATAACATAGTAGTCAATGATAGCGATCCCCAGGAGGAGGAAGATGCTGGGGATTCCCCTTCAGAACTTGAAGAAGGAGTGAAGGCCACAGTAGACTCTTAGAAGGAAGTTAATCTTGGTACCAATGAAGATCCAAAGCCGACATATCTAAGTACTTCCCTTACAATTGACGAAGAAATCGCTAACATGGATATACTCAGAGAATATAAGGATGTGTTTGCTTGGAGTTATAGGGAGATGCCTGGACTAGATCCCAAAGTAGAGGTCCATCAACTCGAAGTCAAGAACGGTGTTCATCCTATTAACATAAAGTTCTTGAAAAGATACTATCCTTGAAGTTAGACAACCCTCCTTAAGGCACGAGCATAAACTGCATGTCACTCCTGGCCCGCAAGAGTATAAACTGTTCATGGCTTTATTATTAAAAACAAAAAAAAATTAAAAAAAAAGAGGTCCGCTAGATTGAAAACCTTGCAAGAGGCGATCCAGGCAAAAATTAGGACATTAAAAAAAAAGAAAAGAAAAACTCACTCTTTATGCACTACGGGATGACTTGATCCTTTTCACCGAGGTACGTAGGCAGCTTAGAGTTTTATTCTAAGTTCAGTCTCATGAGTTTAAAAAAGATATATCACTCCAAGAGGTGTTCGAGTGAAGTACAATGAAATAGAAGATACCAGGCCGAGCACATGAAGATTAGATCTATAGGCATTATTTTATCAAAATTTGGACCTTCACTAAATACTGATGGATCACTTGGGGAAAATCTTCATTTCAAATGAGTTTTCCCTATGAGATGAGTATAATCTTTCAAAACGTTGTCAAATATGCTAGTCGAAGTCTTCAAATTTTCTGAATCTATAAGTTGAAGTCTTCAAATCCTCCAAGTCTTTAAGTTAAAGCTTTCAAATTCATGAATTTGGCAAGCTGAAGTCTTCACATCCATCAATTCTTTAAGCTGAAGTATTCAAATGCAGTACGTATATGAGTTTGAAGTCTTCAAGTCAGCCAGCTCATTAACTTGAAGTCTTCAAATCCGCTGAGTCTGAGTCTGCAAGTTGAAGTCTTCAAATTCGACGGAGTCTGCAAATTGAAGTCTTTAAATCCTCTAAGTCTTCAAGTTGAAGTTTTCAAATCAGTCATGTCTTCAAGTTGAAGTATTCAAATCCTCCAAGTCTTTAAGTTGAAGTTTCAAATTCAAGAAGTTTACAAGTTGAAGTCTCAAATCAGTCATGTTTTCAAGTTGAGGTTTTCACATATACAAGTTAAAGTCTTCAAATTTGTCAAGTCTTAAAGTCGAGGTCTTCTGATTCGCCAGTTGTAAGGTGGACAAAATTTATCGTTTTTATAGATTTATTCTTAAAAGGATCTCAAATCTTCCTATTGGACGTAGAAAATCTTCATATTGGATGGAGTAATAAAATCTTCCTCTCAGATATAGGAAGTCTTCACCTCGGATGGAGTAATGAATTGTTCGCCTCGTATGGAGTAATAAAATCTTCCTCTCGGACGTAGAAAATCTCATCCTGGATGGAGTAACAAAATCTTCTTCTCGGACTATGCGGCGAGCCAGGCTAGGAAGAGCACTTGCTATATTTGTATTAACGATGGAGCGGCGACTGTAGAGACCACATCTGAGAAGATCGAGTTGAAGTAGATTTGCATTTGGAAGTCCAATTTTTCATATGAAGTATGTTCCTAAGTAATGGCCAAGGACCTGAATACCATCCAGTTAAAGGAGTTTGAACCAATAATTTTTTTTGCATCGTAGGTCGTTTATTACTCTCAATAATAAGGTATTTGAGTTTGGATAAAGGAGAGGTATAGTCTTTGAAGTTCACCATCGGGTTAAGTTGCAATAAAAAAAAACACTATCTAGCTCAAGGGCATAAGGATAAATGTAGAGATCATGACAGATGAGAATAACCAAAGTCCTAAAGCGCGGATGAAATTCATCCTATACTACGCCTTAGGCTGGTCTCTTCAAAAGAATGACCAAAGTCCTAAAGCGTGGATAAAATTCATCCTGTACTACGCCTTAGGCCGGTTTTCTTCAAAAGAATAACCAAGATCATAAAGCGCGGATGAAACTCATCCTGTACTACGCCTTAAGCCTAGTCTCTTTAAAGAAAAAATATGAAACTCCATCAACAGTGATATTCCGTCAATATTAATCCGCATTGAGTTAGAACATGTCCTTCTGATCCATACAAAAAAAAAAGAAGAGAGAAAGGTAATATAAGAAAATACAAATTGAAGAAAGATTATTACCTGTCAAGACGTTCCAGATTTGAAAGTGAAGTTCAAGATGGATCTTAGACCAACTCAATTAGATTTTAGATAAGATTTTTGGTGATGATGAATTCCTTGAAGTATGGATTATGTAAATTAAAACGTTTTTCAATTTCGTCGTTCCTACATCAAGATATAGAAGTTTTAGTAGAACCTCGCAAATCTGAAATTTTCAGCATGACAGAATTTTAAGCCAACTTCAAAAAATTATGCAGAAAAATATTGAAGGTTTTTAATTCTGAAATTCGGCTATATTGTATATATAGAAGTTTAGTTTCTGAAAACTTAAACGGATTATGATTTTGATATTCCTACAATATGATATGAGTTTTCTATTATAAGCATGCTGAGCTGTGAAAAGGTGACGATTCGGGCATGACAAAATTTTAAGTCAACTTCAAAAATTTATGAAGAATAATATTGAAGGATTTTAATTCTGAAATTCGGCTATATTGTAGATATAGAAGTCTAGTTTCTTTAAAAATCAAATGGATCATGATTTTGATATTCCTACAGTGAGATATAAATTTTCTACCACACATGTGTCAGACTGTAGAAAAAGTGACAAAAATTAAAAGGGAAAGAAGAAGAAACTTTTCTGGTATTATGATTAACTTGCAACACTGCAACTGATGCAAAATAATGAAGAGCACATCTCTTTATATAGAGTTTCGAGGAGGTAAAGAAGAAGTAATGTGCCATTTGGATTGGAGTTAAAGTATCCTAATAAAATTCGAATTGAAAAAGTCAAGGCTCTGTGCAATTCTTCTTCGATACAATTTTACGAAAGTTGGGAGTGGCAATCCTTCTTGGATACAAATTTAATTCATATAACTTCTAGAAAGTGACTATCCTTCCTGGATACAAATTCAATCCGCATTAGTTCTAGAAAGCGGCAATTCTTCTAAGATAAAAATTCAATCCATATAAATTCTAGAATTTTAATGACTAAATCTGTAGTGACGGAGAGAGTTACTAAATTTTGCTCATTTTATCATGATATGTCGTAGACAAATAATTTAATGTAAATACATTGGACGTATGATGATTAATCTCAAAAGTATGCTACAGTGATACTTCAAGTCTAGTCTTTAAAATATATATTTTAGACAAGTCTTGAAGTGGGGACATTTGTAAACGGTTAAATTTTATCAAATTTAAATCTGTAAGAAATTTGGATTATTTTAAATTCAAAATATATTAATCCAGATAAATATTATGAATTAATATAATTGGATTAATCATTTGAATCCAATAAATATGGATTTAATTAATGGTCCAATTTTATTGGGTTAGTCCATCAAATTGGGCTACAAATGATAAGCCCATTTTAAGTAGCCAAAGATGTCATCTTTCTAGAGGTCCAAATTGGTGCCACGTGTCAAATGACGTGTCACACCAAGTCAAAAGAAAGAGCCAATGGGATCATGCCACATGTCAAAAATGACACAGCATACCTAGTCAAATCAAAGGCTAATGAAAATGCGCCACATATATAAATGACATGTTCCAACCAATCAAATATCGACATGTCAACTTAAATCTGATTGGTTGAAAGAAGTGCGTCCTTATCGCAACTCTTCCATCCTACAACTATAAATAGGGATCTCGTAATTCAGAAAAGGGACCTGAATTCCAATAACAAGCCAGAGAGAGCTCGTGGATCAAACGCTGCAGATTTCTCTACAAACTATAAATATTAAAGCACTCCAATATTTCTCTACAAGTTTTAGAGATCAAGGCGAAAATTCAAGAACAAGCTTCAAGCTCTTGAAAACACGAATCAAGATCAAGATCACCAGATTCAAGATCAAGCTCAAAAGCTCTTGAATTCAAGTACAAGTCAAGATCAAATCCATCAAGATCAAAATCCCTTGAATTTATATTCGAAAAGAGGAATCAGAGGATTAATAGAGATTGTAACACTCATATTCACAATAAATACTACGATTGTTAAGATATTTTTTCGTCTTGATTATTATTTTCTTGACGCGAGATTTTATTGTCTACACTTATATAAATATTATTTTTATCAAGTAGAAATAGAAAACTTAAATTCAAAAAAGTGATATAACCACAGGGACGGAGCTACTTTTGGGGAACGGTGGTCAGCCGAACACCCTTCGTCTGAAAATCACACTGTATATATAGGTTTAATATTACTCTATATTCGTATATGTAATATTTTGAACACCCTTAGACTCAACTGATGTTTGTAGCTCAGTGGTAGTGGTGTGCAGAAGGTTGCAGGATGTCCTGTGTTCAATTCTTTGCATCAACACTATTTATGTTATTATTTTGTGATCTGAAATTAAAATACAAGTAAAAAGATGCAAGTTTTGCATAAGTGGGAGCTGTAGCTTAGTGGTAAGAATGTTCTCTATCTTGTAAGATTCCCAAGTTCAAATCTTTGCATCCATGTTTATTTAGTATCAAGTTTATGGACACATCATACAAACCCAAAATGCCAACAACAAAAAAAAGAAGGTAAATCAAAAAATATTTGAAAAACTATCAAAAAGAAGAAGAAAAAATGCAACAACTTCATATTATTAAAAGGTGTAGAGTATAATCATGACACAAAGCCATATATTTTTCATTTTGAGTTTGTTTAATGGTACAGATCTTCATTAGAGAATTGTGTACAAATACTATTGTAACTGGTAAAATCTTAGAAGATGAAATAATTGGAAGGTGAAAAGATAGTATATGAAATAATAATTAAAAAAATATAAAAGTGTAACCTATAATAATTACTGGCAGGTGAAACAATCCTCCTTATTTACTCGGTTCAATGGATGACTTTATTCAATTCTTTTTGTTTTATATATATATATATAACAATAAATATATTAGATATTTGATGGTAAAATATTACTATTTAATTAGATATTTTATTATATTTTAATTTACTAAAGGGCCAAATGGTAATCCAGCGTTTAAGATAAGGACTTTTTAGTATAATATAATAATAATAATAATAATAATAATAATAATAATAATAATAATAATTATTATTATTATTATTATTATTTATCATCATCATCATTATTATTATTATTATTATTATTATTATTTATTACTTATTATTTATATTTATTATCATTACTATTATTTATATTTATTTATTTTAACTTTTAACTTTTAACTTTTTGGTTTTCCACTTGTATAGTAATAAATATATAAATATAATATTTAATTATGTATTAATTAAATTTTAATTTAGTGGAGGGGCAAAATGATAATCTAACTTTCAACTTAGGGGCTTCCCACTTATATAATTATATGATTATTTTATGACATGCCTATTTTGTTTTCGTTCCTACCATGATTAAGTTTAGGATGGATTATTTTTACTTTTTTGTATATTCGGGTCATCAAAAAAAAATTAGTTACTATTTAAAGTCAGAATACTAATCATCAAAAAAAAAAATACTTACTATTTAAGGTCTAAACACCGGTCATTGAAAAAAAATAGTTACTATTTAAAGTATGAACACCCTTCATGAAATTTTTGGCTATGCCACTGTATAACCACAGTACAAAATAAGGATGAAAAATAATTTTATTTGCTCAATTATAATCAATAGATCAAATAAGAAAGACCCAAATACATGATGGACCTTCTAAAATTAGGTAAAAGAAATAGTCTTGGATTAAAAGAGAAGATTTTGATTTTATATTACTTGGCTAAAATATTCAATTCTTATTTCAAAAGTATATAGCACATATTAGCATGATGTTAGTGAAATATGAAAAATACCATTGGTCTCACTTCATCTTTCTATAGAAAAATAAATAATATAATGGAAAATTCAATTTCATCATAATTACTTATCTTATTATAATTTTTAAATTAAATATAATTTCAATTCAAAGTTATATCTTTATGTTTTAAACTTAAGTCATCAATAACCATATCTTATATATTGCAGTAAATTTCAAATAAAAAAATTATCTTTTGTCTAATATAATTTTTATATATGGTCTATAAATTAATACTGGCGAATTTTATATGTTTATTAGTAGAAGTTGATGATAATAATTTTTGGGTTAAAATATAATTTTCAAAGCTTTAACTTTTGAAAATATAAATTTAGAAGTACAATTTGATATTTAAAAGAGTGGTATTTTTATTGAATGCACCATTCTATTAATAATAAATAATGAGTGAAATAAAAATTCTTTAAAAAAATGTGAAAAAATATAACATGTATGAAAGTTGATAATGGTTATACATTTAAGATTTTATGAGGTTAAATAAGTCTATATAAAAAAAATCAAGCTACTATAATTATATGATCTAAAAAGAATGAGCTTATCAAAAAATGCAATTAGCCTCATATATATTACATGTGTTTAGAGACTATCGGTAAGAAAATTAAATAAGATAAAGCTAAATATATAGTACAATTTATATTGCTTCTTGTACAATTTTTTATAGTCATGGTTGTTCTTCGATGACTCTTTTATATAATAGAAATAATGATAAATATGTGAAGTGGGATAGATCTCAAACTCTCTAGAAGAGTGAGAAATCTAAAATAATTTTTTTTAAAAAAAAGATGAAATAAAGAATATGATGGATATTTAACCATGTGTTAAAAATTATAGGCCAACCCTACTAAATAATATAATGTAAAAAATATATATAGATATAAATATAGATAATAAAATAATTTGCCCTTGGATATAAATATAGAGTGAAAAGACAAATATGCCATTGATCTACCACCTCTTCATCTTTCTATATAATAGAAATATAATAGTAGAAATTAGAATAATAGAAAAATAATATAATAAAAAATTTAATTCCATCATAATTACTAATTTTATTATAATTTTTAAATTAAATAAAATTTCAATTCAAAGTTATATCTTAATGTTTAAAACTTAACTCATAAATAATAATATCTTATATAGTGCAGTAAAATTCAAATAAGAAATTACCTTTTGTCTAATACAATTTTTATATATGGTCTATAAGTTAATTTTAGGTAAATTTTATATGTTTGTTAGTAGAAGTTCACGATAATATTTTTTTGGACTAAAATATAGTTTTAAAAGCTTTGAACTTTGAAAATATAAATTTAGAAGTATACTTTGATATTTAAAAATGTTGTATTTTTATTAAATACACCATTCTATTAATAGTACATAATAAGTGAAATAATTTTTTAAAAAAAATGTGAAAAAAATATAACATGAATGAAATTGATAACGGTTTTACATTTTAAATTTTATGAGGTTGAATAAGTCTATATAAAAAATGTATCAAGTTACTATAATTACATTATATAAAAAGAATGAGCTCATCAAAAATGCAATTAGTCTCATATATATTACATGTGTTTAAAGACTGTTGGGGAAAAAATAAAATAAGAATAAATATATAGTACAATTTATACTGCTTCTTGTACAACTCTTTATACCGATGGTTGTTCTTTTATGGCTCTTCTTTACAGAAAAAAATATTTATTTATATATAAAAAAGGGAAGAGTGGAACGATCAAGGGAAACAGAGTCATTTCACTCAATATAATATACTCATGTTTGGAGTGAAAAAAACTGTGAGACAACTTCTTCCTCTTATTATTTTCTTTTGCTAGGTTTTATTATTATATTTAATATTTATTAGATTCTGTGCTCCTAATTTTATACTAAAAAAATTTACTTCATCTTAGAGATATATTTATATCAGGTGAAATATCCTTCAGAATAATATCTCTAACACGCCTCAAACTACGATAATTTCTTAATTTATAATATTTTTCTACAATCATAAAATAAACATTTGTTCAGACAACAAAAACATCATTTGTTATTCCAGAATCTTAGGTGGTTAGTGGTGATACACCAAACTAACTATCTACATCCTCTTTGTACGTTGGAGTCTCTCCGTAGCCATAAAATTAAAATTGAGATAAAAATATGGATGCTCACTTTTTAAAGAATATTCACATAAATAATAATATTTTTTGTGTTATAAAATAATAAAGCAGGAAGAAGAATACCATAGAGAAAGAGAGAAGAAATAAGACTTCTTATTTATCTTGAGAGATGAACTACAGTGAATGAAAACCCCTTTATTTTTAGGAAAATATTAGCTTGGCCCTAAAGTTACTAATCGTAACTTTTCTCCAAAGAAATAGACATTCATTATAATACAAAATATATTTATAACACTCCCCCTTGGATGTTTTTTAATAAATAATGTGCCTCATTAAAATCTTACTAGAAAAAATTCAGTGAAATAATTCTAGTGAAGAAAAAGAGTATATATATCTAATAATACGCATTTTGACTTCTTCATAAAAATCTTACCAAAAAAATGCGTTGGGATAAAACCTTGTAAGGGAAAAGAGTACAACATGTATTAACTCCTCCTGATGAGAAAATCAATTCAAAACCTTGAATCTTCGCATCCCAATCTTATGCACCATCTTCTTAAAAATTATAGTTGGTAGAGATTTGGTGAATAAATCATCCATATTATCACTCGAACGAATTTGTTGCACGTTGATATCGCCATTTTTTTTGAAATCATGTGTGAGAAAAAGCTTTAATGAAATGTGCTTCGTGCTATCTCCTTTTACGAATCCTTCCTTTAATTTTGCTATGCATGCTGCATTATCTTCATATAAGATCATGAGTATTTTTTCATATTTTAAACCTCATTTTTCTTGAATGAAATGTATCATTGACCTCAACCACACACATTCTCGACTTTCTTCATGAATAGTTATTATCTCAGCATGATTTAATGAAGTAACCACAATAGACTGCTTTGTAGACCGCCAAGATATGACAGTATCCCCACATGTGAACACGTAGCTTATTTGAGATCGAGCTTTGTGTGGATTAGATGAATATCCCGCATCAGTGTACTAACAAGATTGGAAGTGCAATTATTAGACTAAACTGAGTTTATATCGATAGCCCCTTTAGATTCTTCCACAATATGTGTTCCATTCCAGTGTGTCTCTTGGTAGGAGCAAAACTATATCTTGCTAACAAATTAACTGAAAATGTTAGGTCAGGTCTTGTAGTATTAGAAATATACAATAGTGCATCAATCGTACTAAGATATGTTACTTTAGGACTGAGGATTTTTCATTATTTTCTTGAGGTCGGAATGGATCCTTATTCACATTAAGTAATGAAACAACCATCCAATACTTTGGATGTGCTTCATCCATACAGAATCATTTCAATAACTTTTCTATATAGGTAAATTGATGGACAGAGATTTTATTTGTCAAATGTTCAATTTGCAAACCAAGATATAATTTTGTCTTTCCAAGATGTTCCATCTCAAATTTCTTCTTTAAATAATTAATTTCTTTAGAAACTTTGCTGAAGTTCCAGTGAGGTTTATATCATCAGTATAAATAGCAAGTATAATAAATCTCGATGTTATAACAATATAAAGGTAAATAAAGTCATTATTGTATTCTTTGTTAACTAATATTCACTAAGGTGGCTAAGTTACATTCATCTTACTTGATTTTCTCCATATAAGAATTATGAACAAGTTTACAAAACCTTATAAATGCTTCACGCATTTTAAATTCTTCGGTAATTTTCATATATTTTTTGTCAAGTGACAATATTCATTAGTATTTAAATGTTTGACATCTTTTGGTGTCTAGATTGAAGGTTTAATAAGCTTTACGCTTATCAAGATGCATTATTTCAGTTGATAATAATTTCTATATCAGCATGCTTTAATAGACGTAGAATTCATATTCTCATAATATTTTACAATATTGCATGCTATATTATTCAAAGATATCGTTAATGACATATCATTTGTATCGGTTTGCAATTAGACATAACTCATTGAGATCACAGTTCTTTTAATGTTTTTCTTAGGTACCTAAATCTTTCATAAGGTTTCATGAACTGTTATGTCATAGGCCCTCCAAGAGCACATTACCTCCTTATTATGATTATTTGTTATATTTTTTTCATTGATTATTATAATAGAAATCGATTAATTTATAATGCTTCATGCATACTGTAGACTTTTTCCTTCAGGGAAATTAATTTTAATACTCCCTCTGTTTTATTTTAATTGATAGGATAAGACTTGCAAACCCATTAAGAAAAAAATTAATAGGGATGACAATTTGACTAATATAACCTTATTAACTTTTTGAAAACATATAATAATAATTATTTTCACATTTTAGAATGACTTTAAGTACCAAAGATAGAATTGAAAAAACATGGTCAATTATCCCTTGAATTTTGAAACTAGCAAGTATCTTGAAACAACTATTTTTAGTATACCTAACAATTAAAATGGAACGAAGGGAGTAGGAATTTTTGCAGTTGAAATATGAAATTAATTTTGGATCAACAAATACTTCAAAAATTTAACTTGAATTATCTTTAAATAAGGATCATACCATGATAATTCACAGTATATTTCTCAACTACTTATTCTCTCCCTGTTATGTTAGAAAAACTAACATAAACATATATGTCCAAGCTTTATTGGCGAATTCATTTTTATGTGTTATGGTATGTCCATTATTCATATACAATATATATAAAAAATATTAGATAGAAAATATTTAGTTTCTGACCCTGAACCAAATGAGAGGAAAAAATTAATTACAATTTAATGTCAGTTGTGTACAAATGTTATTGTAGCAATATATAGTATCCCAAACCAATACATGAAAATTTTTATTCTCATATGTAGTCGCTCAACTATATATCGGAGGTATTCAATGACAAATCAGTTTGGATATAAACCAACATATTAAGATGAATGGTTTTGCGTACACAATCTGAAAATTATGCTCTTAACTTAATTAATATTGAGTAAGCAACTCTGTGAATGTCAAACTAAAGATTGACAATAAACGCACATATGACTATATTTTAAATGCATCTATTTAAGACATCACATGTCAGGTGAATGGGCACATATTCACTTTTAATACTTTTCAAAGTTTTGGAAGTTCAATCCCAACATTAGTTAGTCTAATCAACTTATCATGAGAACAAGCAACACCAAAGATTTCTTAAAAATCTTCTAATTCTTCAATAGATTTTTAATACTCAATTAACACATCATACTGGTATAACTAAAATGGTCATGTCAATTGATAAAATTATCTATACTTCAGGTGTACATGATATGTATTATCTATCTTAGTAAACTTCAGTTTTACTATGTTATGAATTTCACATTAATAAACTTTTGATTTATTATAGCATGTAATTTCATCATGCTTATATTTATAGAACTACTCGGTTAACCTTTCATATACATATTTCTTACCTGCAAAAATTTGGAGGTATTTAATCTTCTAATATTTTGTAGTCTTAACCATTTGTAACGATCCGGATGTCATTACAGGATGGTTAGGGGCCTAGAATACTGAAAATAGACTAAGAAAGAAATAAAAATGTTGTGAACCAAGCTAAGTGTGAAATTTGGCAATTTCGGGTAGCTTCTGGTCTTCATGCATCTTGTGACTTTGTCCTTAAGGAAAATTAATTTTAATACTCCCTTTGTTCCATTTTAATTGCTAGGATAAGACTTGCAAACCCATTAAAAAATAAATTAATAGGGATGATAATTTGACTAATATAACCTTATTAACTTTTTGGAAACATACAATAATAATTCTTTTTACATTTTAGAATGACTTTAAGTACTAATGGTAGAATTGAAAAAACATGGTCAATTATCTCCTGAATTTTGAAACTAGCAAGTATCTTAAAACAACTATTTTTAGTATACCTAGCAATTAAAATGAAACGAAGGAAGTATGAATTTTTGCAGTTGAAATATGAAATTAATTTTGGATGAGAAAATGCTTCAGAAATTTAATTGAATTATATTTGAATGAGGATCATACTAATGATAATTCACAATATATTTCTTAACTGCTTATTCTCTCCCCGTTATGTTAGAAAAACTAACATAAACATATATGTCCAAGCTTTATTGGAGAATTCATTTTTATGTGTTATGGTATATCCATTATTCATATACCGTATATAAGAAAATATTATTTAGTTTCTAACCCTGAACCAAATGAGAGGAAAAAATTAATTATAATTTAATAGTCAGTTGTGTACAAGTTTTACTATAGCAATATATAGTATCCCAAACCAATACATGAAACTTTATTCTCATATGTAGTCGCTCAATTATATATCGGAGACATTCAATGCCAAATCAGTTTGGATATAAACCAGCATATTAAGATGAATGGTTTTGCTTACACAATCTGAAAATTATGCTCTTAACTTAATTAATATTGAGTAAGCAACTTTGTGAATGTCAAACTGTAGATTGACAATAAACGCACATGCGACTATCTTTTAAATGCATCTATTTAAGACATCACATGTCAGGTGAATGAGCACATATTCACCTTTAATACTTTTCAAAATTTTGGAAATTCAATTCCAACATTTGTTGGTCCAATCAACTTATCATGAGAACAGTAACACAAAAGATTTCTTAAAATTTTTTCTAATTCTTCAATATATTTTCAATACTCAATTAACACATGATACTGGGATAACTAAAATGGTCATGTCAATTGATAAAATTATCTGTACTTCAGATTTACCATGATATGTATTATCTATTTTAGTAAACTTTAGTTTTACTATGTTATGAATTTCACATAAACAAACTTTTGATTTTATTGTAGCAATTAATTTCATCATGTTTATATTTATAGAACTAATCGGTTAACCTTATATATATATATATATATATATATATATATATATATATTTCTTACCTGTAATAATTTGGAGATGTTTAATCTTCTAATCTTTTGTAGTCTTAACCATTTGTAACCACCTGGATGTCGTTATAGGATGGTTAGGGCCTAGAATACTGGAAATAGGCTAGGAAAGAAATAAAAATGTTGTGAACCAAGGTAAGTGTGAAATTGAAAAATTTCGAGTAGATTTTGGTTCGGGGGACCACTGCAGCAATGAAATTTCCGTTGTAGTGAGACTGTGATAGCAGTTGGAGTCTCACTGTGATAAATTAGGAAAATAACTGCGGCAACTGTCGCAGCAACACTTTGACAGCTGTAGCGGGCCCGCTGGAGCAAAAATGTGGCTGCTGCAGCAGACGAAGGAAATCAGAAGTGGATTTTAATTGGAAATTCTGGGTTATTTTTCAATATTTTGAAAACATGTGAGAGCAAGTTCTGAGCAGAGAATTGTTGCGCTAAGGTCAGTTTCTTGTCCAGAGCAGAGAATTGTTGCGCTAAGGTGAGTTTCTTGTCCCCTAGCCCCTTAATAGGTATTGATTATTGTAGAAAGCTTTGGAGGACCCGTTAATGGTGAACTTCTGAACATAGAGAACCCTAGGTTGATGAACTAGGGCTGTATTATGGGATGATTAGGGGATAATTTGGCTTGATGTTTGGAAGAGTTTTGATTACTCCTCTAGAATTACATGTGGAGAGCGAGGGTAACATGGGAAACTAAATAAGAACCGAGTAGAGTTAGGGTTTTGCTTTCCAAAACACCCTGAAGTAGAGGGTTTGATCTAATTAGACCCATGATTGAAGAGTAAGTAATTAATTACTCTTGTTGTGTAGATTTCGAATGATCCGAAGAATGGAGGAAGGGCAAAACTCCTGCTGAGTAGCCGAATCGTTATCTTTGAATTTTGAGGCAGGTTACGGTTAGAGGGATTGACCCTGTATAATGACTTGTATGTATGTGTAATAGTGATATGAGATTGGTCTTCGAACATTACCTGTTCTTAAATGGTTTATTTGAATAATTAGGAGAGATCATGTTAATATGAGATGATTATGAGATTTTGTGTAAATTCCATTGAATTGTGAAGTGTATTTCTTTCAAAATATGCTACAATGTGAATCGATGATCTATGTCTGTGTAAGTGAGGGAGTGGAATGTGATCACGGGCAAAAATAACATGCCCGAGATACGCTTTATGACTTAAATTAGTCTTGTTTATCTAAGTTATTGTATACATTTTCATGTAATTTTATATGAAGTAAAGATATGTGCTAACCAACATGATTAGCCTTTGTTTTGTAGGTTTTGATGACTTTTGAGCAACTAATTCATGAATTGGTGAAGTAGATGCTTGGAAACGGAATTAACACGCGAACGTCGGCAAAGAAGAGGCACAAAACAGCCCACCGGCGCGTCGACAAGGTGCCACGGCAGGCAGGCCGCTCACAACAGCCCACCTGCGCGTTGGCAACGTGCCATGACAGGTGGCCTCCACGACCAAGGGCTGCCAACGCGCTGCCCAAGCAGCATGACACGCTGCCAACACGGCAGGGTGCTGCCTGGGCCAATTTCGGGTGATTTCCAGAGGGCTTCCGCGTCCGTAGCGTGTCACGGAGGCCGTGCTCCGCGATGCACTCCGTGACACGTTGCTTGTTATTCCAGAAAAGAGTCCTACTACTATAAATAGCACACTTAGGTTTATTTTTCATAATTCAGACTTGGTGGAGCAAGGACGTGGGTTACAGGCAGTTGAGGGACGAAAAAGCTAAGGGTTTTTCTCTCTTTCTTTCTTATTTCAATCAATTGTTTGTATGATTAACACTTGTTTTAGGATGATTAATCCACAAATGAGTGGCTAATTCTCTTCCTTGCTGAGGTTATGAACAATGGTGATGAATTTTGATTATTGAATTGTATGGTTTTTCATCTTCTTCTTCTATGTTGTTCTATTAATTCTTGTTTCTACTGCATTAGTGTGTGGCCGACATTAGTGTATATCTAAAAAGTCCGATTTCACTCGAGAGAGCATGAAATTGGAAAGTTGTGAATTAATAGGGTATTGTTCTTAACTTGATTTGGGAAAATTGTGTTTTGATGTGCTTTCCTGATTGAAATATACTTGAAAGCCGTATTAGTCAATTTAGGAAC
Source organism: Datura wrightii (assembly GCA_035772735.1). Lineage (NCBI taxonomy): Eukaryota > Viridiplantae > Streptophyta > Magnoliopsida > Solanales > Solanaceae > Datura > Datura wrightii. Next base: position 92,734,025 of record JASDFA010000020.1, read on the forward strand.
CAGAATTGTATTGCTAGGTCATAAATTGCATTTGATAACAGAAATGTAGACGGATGGTTTATGATTCTTATGTGAGATTAAATACGAGAGTTTTAATCTCTAGGCTAATGTTCTTGGCTAGCAACAGGAAGAGAAGATTAACCAAATTATGATTATAATCAAGTTCATTACTTGTTCTTAACCTTGGCATGCTCATATTCATAGTTTCAATTCAAAGTAGATATTTGTTAATAGTTTTAGTATATAATTTATAAACAAAAATTATTTAACTTTTGGTTACGTTGTTGTCAGCATATATAGAAGTAAGATAGAATATAGTATACTTGAGCAATTTTACTTATCCAGAGTCTCCTTGGTTCGATACTTGGCTTACTTAGCCACTTTATTACTTGTTTGACCACGTTCACTTGCGTGTCGGTTTTTAACCCCTACCAAAGCACCGAACAAGTTTTTGGCGCCGTTGCCGGGGAGACTTGGCAATAGGTGAATTTGTTTTAAGTGTAATTGACTGTATTTTTATTTTTCTCAAGTGATGACAACTTAGTCTTAGTGTTTGTTTTAATTCTTTTGCATTTTACTTTTTCTTTTTTGAATACCCTTACTGACATGACATCGTGGAATATAAATGGTTTCAATGGTGGATACTCATATTTTAGTGAATCTTGTCTGAATTGCGGAGGACACCACTCGTGGCAACACTGTACCACGTGCAATATATGTGGGGGACAAGATGGCCATTGGGATGGCTGTCCGAATGCATATTCCCCTCCCCCAAGCCCCTACTATGATCCTTCTGTTGTTTTTTCTGAATATAGGCATGCTGAAAATGAGGACTTGGGACGCCAAGCTCGAATAGAAGACATGCTGAAACAACTCTTGGAGCAATCAGAAGCAATGAAGGAGGCGATGGCAGTATTGAGAATTCAGCAAGAAGAGAATGCAGAGGCTCTAGAAAGGATGAGCATCAAATTCACGGAGATGATCGCTGAAGCTGAAGCGTGTGATAAATCGAAGACAACAGTTTTAGCCGATACTCAAGAGGAAGACAAGGGTGAATTTTTGGAGGATGCCCAACAATCAGAATCTCTTGAGTGCCCCCGTGATGGGTTCAAACTTATGGAAAATCTATTCGTGGATGAAGAGATAGAGTATCCCCCAGTTGACATTAATGGAGAGATAGATGTCGATGCTGAGAAGGTGTATACAAGTAAGGAGGTCAAGCATAATGCAGTTTCAGAGTTGAGGTGTATTGGACCACACTCAACGCATTTTTCGACATTAAGTTTGGTTGACAACATAGAAGTAGAGTCTTCCAAGCTTATAGAGAAATGTCTAGAGGAGGACCAAGCCCCGTATATTTTGAAATTTGCTAACTCAGAGAGCCAAAATGACTTCGCTTACTTAAGGACCAATAAATGCAAACGACAACATCTACTGCTTGGTCCTTACAATTTTTCACCACCACCCCTGGAGCATAAGAGGAAATTAGAAAAGAAATTAGGGGTGAGATTCATATCCTCAAGGTGGAGGAAAAAGTGGTGAAACTTGGTACGTCGTGCCGCAACGTAAAATTAGGCGCTGCTTGGGAGGCAACCCAAGGGTACCACAGGTACCATTTTAATTTCTTGCAATTGAGTTAGTTTTTTTTTATTTTCATCTTGTGTTGTTTTGGTGGAAAGTTAAGCGCAGATGGAGGGGAAGTCTGAGTACCCATGGAGGAGGAAGCTAACAAGCATAGAAGAGAAAAAGTGTGGGGTCGAACACCCACTTGTGCAAAGTTGAAGAAAGGCATGTTGTTAGCTAGACTTAAAGGCCTCAGGGAGTATTTCTCACCCTTTTTAAATTTTAATTTGATGCTATGAGGACATAGCATGATTTACGTGTGGGGTGAGGGAAATTTCAAGGGAAATTTCAAATTTTTGTGCTTAACGATTTTTGGTGAATGTAATGCTTGTGAGAAAATTGAAAAAATTGAAAAATCATTGTGAATTAAGCATGACTTCATCACCCGTTGGTTTTTCTTTTCGGTTCTTTTCCGACGGGGTGTCTTTGAACCGAAGAATAAAAATTTTCTTTTTCTTTCTTTTCTTTGTCTGTATATAAAGTTTTTAGTCATAGTTAAGGACTGTTTCCAACGATGGATGGATGACGACCGTCTTGAGGAAAAATTAGTCGGTAGGTTTTGGGTTTTTGAAACCATAACTAATTGGTGCTTGATGTTCTTTTTATGTGCTATACATGGTTGTAAGATGCAAGTATGTTCAGTATGAAGCATGCAAGTGTATAACTTTGTTTGAGACACTTAGGCTCTTGAATTTGACTCAATATGATGGAAGCTTAATTCTGAATTCTTGTGATTAGCTGAGTAGGATTCTACTGATTGTGTCTTGATTTGAGCATGTGCCATGAGTGTAAGGTTTTTGAGTATTCTGTGCTATTAGGAAATGTATAGAACTTGCCTGGTGTGTTTATAAAACGAAATGAAGGATGTGAATTGTAGGAGATGATTGAGGCATTTCTTTGAATGAACCAAACTTTTATCCCTCATTTTACCTACCTTGAAAAATTAATCCTAGTTAACCCCATTGAGCCTTGAGCCTATTCTTTGACAGCTGCAACATAAGCTTAATCCTTTTTCTTTCATTAGCCTTGAAATTGAACCAAAACTCCTAAGCGCCTAAAGGAAAAATCCGAAAGGGTAGAGGAGTGAGAAAAATGAAAAAGAAGGGAAAGTAGCAATTGTAAGAGTTGAGAAAGGTCGAGGGTGCACTTGTTTGAATATGGGTGAGTATTAGTAGGGAGTAAGAAAATAAATAAATGAAAAAGTTATGTATAGAACTCCTTACTAATAAGCTAAAAGTTCCGAAAGAAATGGGGGAACAAAAGAGGAAAAAGAAAACTAAAAGGAGAAAAAGGTGAAGTGAGGGAAGGGAAGTTGTAATGAAGGCGTGATGTATTAAAAGCGCTTAGGAAAGATAGTCACTATTACTGATCATAATAGTACTTACCCGCACCTGAGTTACATTACAACCTAAAAAGTCCTACTTGATCTTACATTCACCCATCCTTAAATTAGTGGAATAAAACACTAAGGGCAAGCTTATGTGTCATTACATGATGCATGTGAATTCTTTGTGAGAGTGAGTGTAATTTTATGCATGTACCCACACATGTTGTGATATAAAAATTATTTTTGCGTGTGAAATTGGGTAACTCTCTTTCCGTGAGGGGCACATGTTGAATGAAGGATATAATTCATGTGGGATTTCTTAATCAGTTGATTTGAATGAGTTTGCAAAGATTGAGAGTCGATTCTTGAGGTTAAGAATTCTTAACATAGTTGTACTTCATTTCAATGATCAAATCAGGCATGCTCTATTTTTAGCTTGTATCTTACGTAATCATTCTAGACGTAACTTGAATTATCTTGCTAAATTAGTTATGTGGGAGTCTCCATATGCATGATATGTAAAAGGTTGTTCGAGGACGAACAAGGCTTTAAGTGTGGGGTTGTGATCACGGGCAAAAATAACATGCCCGAGATACGCTTTATGACTTAAATTAGTCTTGTTTATCTAAGTTATTGTATACATTTTCATGTAATTTCATATGAAGTAAAGATATGTGCTAACCAACATGATTAGCCTTTGTTTTGTAGGTTTTGATGACTTTTGAGCAACTAATTCATGAATTGGTGAAGTAGATGCTTGGAGACGGAATTAACATGCGAACGTCGGCAAAGAAGAGGCACAAAACAGCCCACCGGCGCGTCGACAAGGTGCCACGGCAGGCAGGCCACTCACAACAGCCCACCTGCGCGTTGGCAACGTGCCACGGCAGGTGGCCTCCGCAACCAAGGGCTGCCAATGCGCTGTCCAAGCAGCGTGACACGCTGCCAACACGGCAGGGTGCTGCCTGGGCCAATTTCGGGTGATTTCCAGAGGGCTTCCGCGTCCGTAGCGTGTCACGGAGGCCGTGCTCCGCGATGCACTCCGTGACACGTTGCTTGTTATTCCGGAAAAGAGTCCTACTACTATAAATAGCACACTTAGGTTTATTTTTCATAATTCAGACTTGGTGGAGCAAGGACGTGGGTTACAGGCAGTTGAGGGACGAAAAAGCTAAGGGCTTTTCTCTCTTTCTTTCTTCTTTCAATCAATTGTTTGTATGATTAACACTTGTTTTAGGATGATTATTCCACAAATGAGTGGCTAATTCTCTTCCTTGCTGAGGTTATGAACAATGGTGATGAATTTTGATTATTGAATTGTATGGTTTTTCATCTTCTTCTTCTATGTTGTTCTATTAATTCTTGTTTCTACTGCATTAGTGTGTGGCCGACATTAGTGTATATCTAAAAAGTCCGATTTCACTCGAGAGAGCACGAAATTGGAAAGTTGTGAATTAATAGGGTATTGTTCTTAACTTGATTTGGGAAAATTGGGTTTTGATGTGCTTTCCTGATAGAAATATACTTGAAAGCCGTATTAGTCAATTTAGGAACCGGAATTGTATTGCTTGGTCATAAATTGCATTTGATCACAGAAATGTAGACGGATGGTTTATGATTCTTAAGTGAGATTAAATACGAGAGTTTTAATCTCTAGGCTAATGTTCTTGGCTAGCAACAGGAAGAGAAGATTAACCAAATTATGATTATAATCAAGTTCATTACTTGTTCTTAACCTTGGCATGCTCATATTCATAGTTTCAATTCAAAGTAGATATTTGTTAATAGTTTTAGTATATAATTTATAAACAAAAATTATTTAACTTTTGGTTACGTTGTTGTCAGCATATATAGAAGTAAGATAGAATATAGTATACTTGAGCAATTTTACTTATCCAGAGTCTCCTTGGTTCGATACTTGGCTTACTTAGCCACTTTATTACTTGTTTGACCACGTGCACTTGCGTGTCGGTTTTTAACCCCTACCAAAGCACCGAACAGAATGTAGACTCCTACATGTTGAACTATATATATATATGTATAAACATATATATATGCATGAGCCGTATGTTGTTGTACTTAATGGATGAAAAATTAATTGGATAATAAAACTATCCTGAGATGAGTGGCTTATGCCCGAGGGGAGCACTTGGGCGAGCAATATTGTTGTGTCACGACCCGAACGGAGGTCCTGATCATAGACATGGGACAAGGGACCCCGAGAGACCTCAAGTCAACCCATGTCATAAGCATTCACTAACTCATTCAATAGACATGAAAAAAACATAATTATAAACTCAGCGGAAGTAAAACTTTATATAACAACAAAATAAATATCTGAAGCTGATTACACGTCTAAGTCTGATAAGCCTCTAATCTAGATGAGCTGATGGGACAACACCCCCAGCTAGCTCAACAATATTGAAACTGAAAGACATCTAAAACAACTGAAGGTCTAGTCCTCGAAAGATGAGGACTCACCAAATAAGCAGGTGCTAACTCTCAACAGCGACTACGAACGGGGCTGAACTTGAGAACCGGGTCCTGCATCATGAAACTATGCAGCATAGAAAGTATGCGGTCAGTACGTATAATGTACTGAGTATACAAGGTAAGTAAAACCACTTTAGTAACATAAATCATTTAAAACCATTCATACATATCATAATATTTTAAGAGTACGTAGAAAACTATGTGCATTCATTCTGAAATCGTACTCTTATTATAACGCGTTCATGCATAGCTTAGGACATCATAACTGACTCGAATTACTCAAAGCTGAAACATAATATTTATATCAAAAGATGAATAGTGAGTCAAACCTTGATTTTTGAACATGCATGCATAAGTAATCATCATGAGTAATATAAATGCAAAACCGAATGATATAGATAGTGGGAGACTCGTCACTTAACCGACATACCACGATAGAGCCTACATGGTCCCAACTATCACACTCAAGTGGGTAGAATTGTCCATAACCTTGCTAGAGCGATATACGATACCATGATATTGATATAAAGCTGAAGGGCCAATCGGGCCGGGGATAACTCACAAGAGGTCCCAATAATATAATAGTATAAACCTATGTTGGCACGTAGTTTTGGGGCATAGGGTAATCGACCCTTAAACCGCTCGGTGCTAGACTCTTCTCCCAAAATATGCAATGCTCTACATCATATATAACAAAGCTCAACATCGTCTATTTACGAAGCTCAACATCGTCTATTAACGAAGCTCAACATGAAATCATGCATAACTCAACATCATATGAAACGAAGATCAACATTGTCTATTGACAAAACTCATAATGAAATCATGCATAGACTAGACATCATACGGATATGAAGCTCAACATTGTCTATTGACAAAACTCAATAATGACTTACATCTCAATTATGAAATCATGCATATGAGAAGCTTTACTTTGAAATATTGCACAAGCTCAATCATAGGTGGGAGCATCTACTCCAAATCATGTGGTAAGCTACGTACATAAATATTTACTCAACATAACACAAGTTAGAATTTATAATAAAAATTGGAAAATTTCACTTCAAACAATGTGGTAAGCTTATGTCGGGAAAATCATAACTTTAAATCGACATATGGGCATCACCCAAAGTTCTATCATACTTGGATCAAATCAATTCACTTTGAAAACAACTATATAATCATGGGTAGTTTTAGAAACATGTTTTTCATCATCAACTTCATCATCATCACACATTTACCATAAATCACCTCTTTTATGAACTCTTCACCCATGGGCGTTTTAGATTTAAATTTTGGATAAACAATTTTTATAAGGGAAACAAGTTAGAATCCGCCCAAGCTTCATAAATCATCAATATAAACTCAATTTAATCACACCCATGTATGGAGATTCAAGAATCATACAATTGAGCAAAACCCCATACTTGATCATAGACAATTTAATCACATTTTGATAAGGAATGGGCATGGGTGTGGAAGAAAGCATCCAATCATAGCCTTACATACCTGGTAATGGTGAATTCTAACACCCTCTAGTTTCCCAAGCTAAGATTCCAATGGAAACCTTGAGATTTCACCTTGAACCTCCTCTTCAACCCTTCAAACTTGCATGCATGAGAATAATGGCTTAGGATAGGTTTTCCCCTGCTAAAAACCCACTAAAACAAGCCTTAAACGATGTAGTATAGGTCTTAGGAGCTTAGAAATTATGAAAAGACCCTTACTAAATTTGCAGGGAATTACTGATAGGTGACCCTAACGAGTGACCTGACGATTCGTCGGGACGGGCAACAACTCATCGAGTCGCCCGTCAAGTGCACTGGTTAACTGATCTGCTAGGGCTCGTAACGGGGGATATAACGACTCATTCCTCGAGACCATGACTCATGATCACCTTTCGTCATGTACACTGCCTTATTTTTCATCCCGCCTGCTCACGACTCACCTCACGAGTTGTTGGGACTATCCACGACTTGTGGGGTCCCATCATTACGTACACTGGATAATCCTCCCATAAATACCCCAACTCCACCCCCACGATCGACCTGACAACTCGTGGTGGCTGACCACGAGTCGTTACTTCACTCATGGGAACCTCATATCCTTGTTCACTCTAGGCCTTCCCATGAGTCACTTGACGACTCGTAGGGTCTTCTCGCGAGTTGTTCAGTGACTCGTTCTGCAACTGCTGAGCCATTTTCCAGTTTTCCCCATTTCAACTTTCGGGTCCGATCTTTGAATTCTCGGGGTATAACAATATCTCCCCCTTGGGAACATTCGTCCTCGAATGTTAGAAACAAGCAGAAAACATAAACAAGCAATTATCATACTCCAATACTGATTATTTTAACCGAAATTTTCACGGAATGACTACCTCCAAAAAGAACTACATAACTGAACTGAATTTAGGAATCACATACATTTATCATAACATAATTCAAACTTGCGCACATGAACTAAACATGGAAACTGATTAGAGAATTAGGGCAAAAACTGATACCTCAAACTGAAATTGAGTCGGTAGGGAACAGGTGAGGGTATTTAGCCATCATAGCTGCTTCAGCTTCCCACGTAGCTTCATCAACATGCTGGTTTCTTCACAACACCTTCACCGAAGCCACTTCTTTGTTCCTCATCCTATGGACCTGACGATCCAAGATTACAACTGGAATTTCCTCATAACTGAGGCTATCTCCCACACTAATGCTTTCCACCGGGACTACTAAAGATGGATCACCCAAGCACTTTTTCAAGAGCGATACATGAAAGACGGGGTGAACTGAAGATAACTCCGATGACAAGTCCAACTCATACACCACCTTACCAACTCTTCTCATAACCTGGTAGGGACCAATGTAGCGGGGACTAAGTTTTCCTTTCCTTCCGAACCGCATGATTGCCTTCATGGGAGACACCTTTAGAAATACCCAATCATCAACCTCAAACTCCAAATCTCTTCTTATCACATCCACACATGACTTTTGAAGACTCTGAGCAGTTTTCAACATATCCCTTATCAATTGAACCTTTAACATAGCCTTATGAACCAAATTAGGCCCTATCATAGCTGCCTCCCCAACCTCAAACCATCCGATGAGTGATCTACACCTCCTCCCATATAGAGCCTAGAACGGTGCCATCTGGATGCTAGAGTGATAACTGTTGTTATAGGCAAACTCGATCAAAGGCAAGTGGTCATCCCAACTACCTTTAAAATCCATCACACATGCCCTTAACATATCCTCGAGGGTCTGAATTATTCATTCCGCCTGGCCATCTATTTGTGAATGAAAGGTTGTACTGAGCTTAACTTGAGTCCCAAGTCCCTTTTGAAAAGAACGCCAGAATTAGGAGGTAAACTGAGTATATCGATCTGAAATAATGGACAAGGGCACTCCATGAAGTTGAACCAACTCCCAAATATACAATCTAGCATAATCATCCGCTGAATCTATGGTTTTGATTGGTAGAAAGTGTCAGCCTTGGTCAACCTGTCGACCACCACCCAAATGGAATCGTAGTGTTGGCGAGTACGAGGTAGGCCTGTAATGAAATAAATATTAATCTCTTCCCACTTCCACGTAGGAATGCTCATATCTTGCAATACGCCTCCCGGCCTTTGATGCTCGACTTTCACTTGCTGATAGTTTGGGCACTTAGCTACGAATTCTGCTATATCCTTTTTCATGCCGTTCCACCAATATATTTCCCGCAAATCATGATGTATATTGGTGGCACCAGGATGGATGGAATACTTGGACCCATGTGCCTCATGCAATATCGGGTCCCTCAAATTATCAATATCTGGAATACATAGACGACCTTGGTACCGCAGTACCCCATCTCCCCCTTGGGAGAAAATCTCCACCTTCTGACCTCCAACGGCTTCCTTAAGCTTTACTAGAATTGGAACCTCACCTTGCATGGCCTTCACATCCGTGACCAAGGATGATTCTGATCCGTTTTGCGCAACAACGCTCCATCGGTCGAGTTGACCAATCTAACTCCCAACCTTGCAAGTCGATGGACATCTTTCACCAACTCTTTCTTTCCCTCATCCATGTGGGACACACTCTCCATAGAGAGTCTACTAAGTGCATATGTTACCATATTAGCCTTACTTGGGTGGTAAAGGACACTCATATCATAGTCCCTTAGTAACTCCAACCACCTCCTTTGACGAAGATTGAGATTTTCAGCGTGAACACAACACATATTGCAAGCTCTTGTGATCCGTGAACACGTCCAAATGGACCCCATACAAATAATGCCTCCATATCTTCAATGCAAACACTATCGCAGTTTAACTCAAGGTGATGGGTTGGGTAATCCTTTTCATGAACCTTCAACTGTCTCGAGGCATATGCTGTCACATTCCCATGTTGCATCAACACACACCTGAGTCCAACTTGCAAGGCATCACAATACACTATAAAGCCATCCGTACCCTCGGGTAAATCAACACTGGTGCTGAAGTGAGTAGAGCCTTTAACTCCTGAAAGCTTTTCTCACAACCCTCCAACCATTAGAAATTCACCTTTTTCTGAGTCAACCTAGTCAATGCGGATGCAATGGATGAAAATCCCTCAACGAATCTCCGATACCCGCTAAGCCCAAAAAGCTCCTGATATCTGATGGATTCACTGGTCTGGGCCAATTCTTTATCGCCTCAGTCTTTTGAGAATCCACTTTTATACCATCGCTTGACACCACATGCCTAGAAATGCCATAGAATCCAACCAGAACTCACATTTGTTGAACTTTGCATACAACTCTAGTCCTTGAGGGTCTAAAGCACTATTCTCAAGTGAGCCGCATGCTCGTCCTCGCTCTAAGAGTATATAAGGATGTCATCAATGAACACAATCACGAACATATCCAAATATGCTTTGAACACCTATTCATTAGATCCATAAAAGCTGTAGGGGAATTGGTTAGTCCAAAAGACAACAAATTCGTAGTAACCATACCAAGTCCTAAAAGCGGTCTTCGGGATGCCACTCTTCCGAACTCTAAGCTGGTGATATCCGGACCTTAGATCAATTTTGGAGAAACACTTGGCACCCTGAAGCTGGTCAAACAAGTCATCGATCCTGGGTAAGGGGTACCTATTCTTGACGGTAACCTTGTTCAACTACCGATAGTCAATACACATGCGAAGGGAACTGTTCTTCTTTCGAACAAATAATACTGGTGCACCCCATGGAGACTTAGTCGGCCTAATAGAGCCCTTATATAACAGGTCCTTCAACTGATCCTTAAACTCCTTTAGCTCAGCTGGAGCCATCCTATAAGGCGGAACGGATATAGGATGCGTGTTGGGAAGAAGATCTATACCAAAATCAATCTCCCGCTAGGGAGGGACACCTGGCAAATCATCAGGAAAGACCTCGAGATACTTACATACTACTGGTATGGACTGGATAGTCAGGGTTTTGGACTCCATGTCCTTAACCCTAACTAGATGGCACAAGCAACCCTTAGAAATCATCTTCCTGGCCTTAAGGTAGGAAATAAATTGACCTACAGGCACAACTGAACTACTTTTCCACTCTAAGACTGGCTCACCCGAAAATCTAAAGTCTACTGACCGGGTTCTACAATTTACTGAAGCATAACATACAAATAGCCAACCCATGACGAGAATAACATCAAAATCGATCATGACTAACTCTACCAAATCTGCTGAGGTGACCTTATGAAGAACTGAGACAGGGCAATCTCTATACACCCGTCTAGCTATAACTGAGTCACCTACTGGGGTAGAAACTGAGAAGGGCTCTAATAACATATCGGGACTGACTCCGAAGCTACTGGCTATATATGGTGTCACAAATGATAGGGTATCCCCCGGATCTAGCAATGCATATACATCAACATGAAAGACTCTCAACATACGGGTGACTACATCTGGTGAGGCCTCCTGCTCCTGATGAGTGGCTAAGGCATAGAATCTGTTCTGATGCGGCCCGCCAGCTGTGCTAGTAGATGCCCCCTGATGTGCTGTGTGTGGGGGAGGGGCTGTTGAACTAGAAGCTGGGCCTCGGCACTGTTATACCCCGTAGAATTCCCGGCACTTAGATGACCTATTCGCACGTGGGTTAAGCATATTTGAAAACCATACGTGCTAGGGAAAGGCCCGGGAAAAGATCGGACGAGAAACCTGTCGAACCATCGCGGGAGGAGCCGAGGCAGAGCCCCTCCGCGATGGCAGCGTGTCATGGAGGTGAAGCCTCCGCGATGGCTCCGTGACACGTTGCCCTTGTCCAGGCCCAACTATATAAAGCCCCCACTGCGGTTTGAGATCATTATTCACTTCATAAATTTCCAGAACACGCTGCAACCAGAGAAAAATGTAGGAAAATTAAATATTTTCGTCCGATTACGCTGCCAAACGCTGCCCAAACCCAAATTAATCCTAGATACCAAGGTATTTAGCAGCAGAGAGCATTTCTACGGAATTAGTTTCGCGAAATACGGCCGACGAATCGGCGAGGCGCCGAACTAAAGTAAGTGGAATTACTCTAAATTAATGTCTATGTGTTCCTAGTTGAGAAGTAAATATTTCTCCCTTCTGGGCCACTGAAAAATAGCTAGTTTTTGATCGTCTTTCGATAAGCCTAAGTTTAGGCTATAAATTAAATCGAAAGTAACATTGCTCTTTACAATAACGTTGTATTTAGTATTGATTGACATATTTATGAATGCAGTTGGGAGAAAACAGTAGAAGTACCGGCCGGGCCTCGTCCAACGGACGAATATTCAAAGATAAGGTATGTAAAGTTAAGTTTCCTCGGCAAGTTGAGTGACATTGAAGCAGTGTAGTAATTTACAGACCAGTAGAAGGTTCAGAAATTGATTATTGTATTATTTTGAACATTGGTGCAATATGAGCAGTTTTGGGCCGTAACGTGTACGATACCTATCCGTATGATATAGATTTGAATATAAATGATTAAGGTTGCCCAGTATATTCAGTATGTGATATAATATGCCCTGCCAAGATATTGTTGTGTTTAGCTGAAACCTCGCAAGGTAGTACAGCATCAGTAAAGCATTTCAGATATAGAATAGTAACTGTATATGGTTTAGGAAGCATGTTAGAAATAGGAAATCATGTTTATACAGAAAACTAGTGAACAACATAGCCTTCAGCAGAAACACCCGCTTGTATAGCCTTTGCCCCAGTATAGTTAGACAGGGAACTATATTTATATTTATACTTACCTGTCTCAGCATGTATCAGACACCTACAGATTGCTATTATTAGCCCAGTATATGATTTATATAATACCTTACGCCTATTAGTTTTTGCTTATGAGATACACAGACAACATGATTAGTCGAGACCATTGTATTGATTGGGGTTGGATTACCTAGCATTCCTGACCGCCCAGGGTTAATAGCTGTATCGACTCGTCCGCCAGAGGACGAGGATAAGTCGCTCTACGGAGTGATATGCCGTCCCGCAAGGGGACGAAGATGGGATGCCAGTTTCCCCATATTGTGCCTTGGTCGGCCCTTATACACCCCCGTCGAGCGGGTACGCCCGGGGTGTTGATTTAGAGTCCTTCGGACTCAGATACAGTTATAGTCAGGGGCTCAGCGAGCCCAAGTGCATACCCAGGGACCGGCAGGATGCTTACAGCCACTATAGGAGATGGGATGACCGGGGTAGGGGCATAGATTCTGTGTTGATTGTACCTCCCGGCTCATGGGGGCCGGGTAAGGTTTGTGTGTGTTATGTTATGTTATGTATGCTATGCTATGTTATATTAGGCGCGAGTGGGTTGGTAGTAGAATGATACGCCTCCAGGTATGATTCCTACTTCCTTCGGTATCAGTAAGAACAGGTACGATCTACTTCATCAGACAGTTAAGTTATTCCTCCTACTTCTGCTTCATCAGTCATATTATTGCTTTCAGATGTTGTTTTCAGTTATATTATTTCAGTTGCTTTACATACTCAGTACCAGTGGTACTGACGCCCAGTGGGGCGCTGCATTACTTGCCTGCAGGTACTCCTAGACGAGCAGGTGATTCTACGTGACTCCCTGTCAGCGGTTGAGTATTCAACTCCAGTCATCCGGAGGCTGAATTTCTGAGGTGTAGTTCAGTTCCTTTTGTTGTATATAGCATGGGTAGGTCGGGGCCCTGTCCCGATCAGTTCTATTACTATTCCTAGAGGCTTGCATTCTGTATGAAATCCCTGTGGTCAGATGAGCCGGTCGTGTGGGGCCGTTCAGTTGTATAGTTGTCTTTACTCTTTCTTACTTCTGTGATGGTCGTGTGAGGCCGTAGTTGTCAGTAGTGGTGACCTTTCCGGTCACGTAGCTTCTTTTTGTGCTTTTTGATTAAGCAGCAGATAACTAGACAGCATGGTGACCTTGTCGGCCCGTATAGGTTTCCCTGAGTTACTATATTTCTGGTTAGCTGCCAAGACAGGTACAGCAGGCGATAGGCCAATGGGCCGGGGGTTATATTTACAGCCGTTATATAGCCCTTTGTTTCCAGAAATCTAAGTTAGAGCCAGCCAGGCGCCAGACGCGCCCAGGCTTAACAGTCTAGCAGGTCAGATCTTAGTAGGGCACTAGGTGCCAGTCGTACCCCCCCCAAGGCGGGGTGTGACAAACTTGGTATCAGAGCAGGTCGTATCCCAGGGAGTCTGCAAGCCGTGCTAAGTAGAGTCTTGTCCATGGATGTGTTGTGCACCACATACTATGGGTAGGAGGCTGCAAGGCATGATAGGATGGTTGTCTTTTATTCTGATTCAGTCGTGCCATAGAGCGGTACAGTATAGGGTTGAATTCCTAAAATCTTACCATATTCTTTGGCTACAGATAATGTCAGACCAGCGCCATCCCGTCACAGGTCGGAGCTTAGACATTGCAGCAGGGGAGGGCACCAGCAGGATGCCTCCCCCTCATTTGGAGACAGCCCGATCAGAGGGCCCTACAGAGGCTTCATCTCAGCCTCCTCAGCAGTCTCCACCACGTCAGGAGCCATTTGGAGCGACAGTATCTTCAGCAGTCCCTATACCGACACCTTCCGACCAGGAGGTTAGGAGTGCTGTAGTTATGATAACACAGATGATGGCTGCTCAGCGTCAGCAAATGCCATCCACAGTTGCAGAAGTATCAGGAGGGCCCGGTAGTTCGAGGGTCCGAGAGTTCTTAGCCCTGAATCCCCCACAGTTCACAGGCACGGACCGAACAGAGGACCCCTAGGATTTTCTGGATCTGATGCAGAGAATCCTCAGGGTTATGCATGCTACGCCTACTGAGTCAGTTGAATTGGCCGCATTCCGGTTGCGAGATATTGCGGTGTTATGGTATGAAAGCTGGGAGAGGTCCCGAGGAAGAGATGTTCCCCCTCCCACCTGGTCCAGCTTTTCAGGAGCCTTTCTGGATCATTATCTGCCGCGGGAGATTCGACAGGCCCGGGTAGACCAGTTCCTACATCTGGAACAGGGGGCCATGAGTGTTCGGGAATATTCCTTGCGGTTTGACTCCTTGGCTCGATATGCACCGGCTTTCGTGGATACCATGGCATCCAGAGTGCACCGTTTTATTATGGGGTTGAACCCAAAATATGTCGAGACTTGTATCACGGCCACACTGCGAGAAGATATGGATATTTCCCGAATCCAGGCATTTTCCCAGAATATTGAGGGCATCAGACAGCGACATCGGGAAATCAGAAGGGTTAATCAGGAGCAGCGTCGCCGGGATAGGCCAGCTGAGTTACAAAGAGAGGCCCGGGGAGGACCCAGGCCACGATTGTCAGACAGGCCACCCAGGCCCCCGCCTCCGCCACAGTCACAGGGAGGTAGATCCAACCGTAGGGGGCAGTCAGAGGCTGGTAGAGGTTCGCAAACGGCAGACTCACCGTCATAGAGGAGGGCGGAGTAGAGTAGGTATACCTTACCACTTTGCCCTATATGCAGCCGACGCCATTCTGGAGCATGCAGGTATGGTTCCACCGCATGCTATAGTTGTGGCCAATAAGGCCATTTGATGAGAGATTGCCCAGCCAGAGGTCGTGAGGACCGGGACAGACAGGATAGGGCATCAACAGGATCACGAGCTACAGCATCCTCGACTGGGCGCAGGCCCCCAGTTTCAGCAGGCAGGGGTCGAGGTAGATCAGGGGCCTCCAGTACAGGTGCGGGTCCATGCCGCACATATGCCTTACCAGGGAGGCAAGATTCAGAGGCATCACCTGATGTTGTGACAGGTATGCTAACTATCTGCTCACACCCTGCTTATGTGCTAATTGATCCAGGATCTACCTTGTCCTATATTACTCCATTTGTGGCACGGAAGTTTAGTATTGTACCAGAATCATTACAGCAGCCCTTCTTAGTATCTACGCCCGTCGGTGACTCCATCACAGCTAGCCGAATTTACCGCGGGTGTACCGTAGAGGTTGCTGATCGTCAGACCACAGTAGATCTGGTTGAGTTAGAAATGATAGATTTCGATGCCATAATGGGTATGGACTGGTTAGTACCATGTTTTGCTAATGTTGAATGCTGGACCAAAACGGTCCGATTCCACTTCCCGGGGGAGGCAGTACGGGAGTGGAAGGGCAGCACCGCGACGCCAAAAGGTAGGTTTATTTCCTACCTTCGGGCGAGAAAGTTGATATCTAAGGGGTGCATTTACCATCTTGTCAGAGTTCAGGATGTCCAAGCAGAATCTCCGACACTCCAGTCTGTTCCAGTGGTAAATGAATTCCCAGATGTATTTCCTGATGAGTTACCTGGTATTCCCCCAGAAAGGGAAATAGACTTTGCTATTGACTTGCTACCAGGCACTCAGCCAATATCAATACCTCCTTATCGTATGGCTCCTGCAGAACTCAGAGAATTAAAGGAGCAGTTGAAAGACTTGTTAGATAAAGGTTTTATCAGGCCGAGTACTTCCCCGTGGGGTGCACCAGTCTTGTTTGTGAGAAAGAAAGATGGCTCGCTCCGAATGTGTATAGATTATCGGCAGCTCAATAAAGTTACAGTAAAGAATAAGTATTCGCTTCCTAGGATTGATGACCTATTTGATCAGTTACAGGGAGCCAGATACTTTTCTAAGATTGACTTGCGGTCCGGATATCACCAGGTCCGAGTACGTGAGAGGGACATCCCTAAGACAGCATTCAGGACCCGATATGGACATTTTGAATTTCTGGTTATGTCCTTCGGACTAACAAATGCCCCAGCAGTTTTTATGGACCTGATGAACAGTATTTTCAGACCCTTCCTGGACTTGTTCGTGATAGTATTCATTGATGATATTCTGGTGTATTCTCGCTCCGAAGCAGATCACCGGACTCATTTGCGGACAGTGCTCCAGATTCTCAGGGACCGCCAGTTGTACGCAAAATTTTCGAAGTGTGAATTCTGGCTTAACTCAGTAGCCTTTTTAGGGCATATTGTCTCAGACGCTGGTATACAGGTAGACAAGCAGAAGATAGAAGCAGTTAAGTCATGGCCTAGGCCTACCACCCCGACTGAAGTTCGTAGTTTTCTGGGGTTGGCAGGATACTATCGGAGGTTCGTTGAGGGATTCTCAACCATTGCAGCACCTTTAACAAAATTGATACAGAAAGCAGCAAAGTTTCAGTGGACGGAGGCATGTGAGCAAAGTTTCCAGGAACTGAAAGATAGATTGACCTCCGCTCGCGTATTAGCACTGCCGGAAGGCACAGAAGGTTATTCAGTCTATTGCGATGCGTCAGGTGTCGGATTGGGCTGTGTATTGATGCAGCATGGTAGAGTAATTGCATATGCTTCCAGGCAGCTGAAAAAGCACGAAAAGAATTACCCTACCCATGACCTGGAATTGGCCGCAGTAATTCATGCCTTGAAGATGTGGAGGCATTATCTGTATGGCGTCCATGTTGACATTTACACAGATCATAAGAGCCTACAGTACATTTTCACTCAGAGGGAGCTAAATCTGCGGCAACGCCGCTGGTTGGAGTTGTTAAAAGACTATGATGTGAATATTCTATACCACCCCGGAAAAGCTAATGTTGTAGCAGATGCCCTGAGCCGTAAGTCAATGGGGAGTTTAGCGTATTTGCGACCTGAGAAGCAGAAGTTAGCCAAAGAAATTCATCAGTTAGCTGGGCTAGCCGTTTGGGTAATGGAAACAGGAGATAATGGGGCCGTAATTCAGAATTCTGCAGTATCATCGCTAGTTGCGGAGGTAAAAGAACGACAGTATGAGGATCCCGATTTAGTCCAGCTCAAAGATAGAGTTCAGAAGGGTAAGGAGCCAGATTTTCAGACAACCGAGGATGGTGTGCTACGCTGTAAGGGCCGCCTTTGTGTCCCGAATGTCTCAGGCCTTCGTGGGTAGATTATGCACGAGGTACATTACGCTCGCTATTCCCTCCATCCAGGGGCGACGAAAATGTACCATGACATCAGAGACATCTACTGGTGGCCAGGTATGAAAACTGAAATAGCCGAATTTGTATCAAGATGTGCTAATTGTCAGCAAGTGAAAGCAGAGCACCAAAAACCGGGTGGTTTGACTCAAGAGATATCGATACCTATGTGGAAATGGGAAGCAATAAATATGGATTTTGTAACAGGGTTACCCCGTACCAGACGCAAAAATGATTCCATTTGGGTAATAGTTGATAGGCTGACAAAATCAGCTCATTTCCTGCCAGTAAGGGCTACCTTCTCAGCTGAGGATTATGCCGAATTGTATATCAGAGAAATAGTTAGATTACATGGAGTGCCGGCATCTATCATTTCAGACAGAGGGGCACAGTTTACAGCTAGGTTCTGGCAGTCATTTCAGAAAGGTCTGGGGACGCAGATTAATCTGAGCACAGCATTCCATCCTCAGACAGACGGGCAAGCTGAACGTACAATTCAGACGCTCGAAGATATGCTACGAGCGTGTGTGTTAGATTTTGGGGGTAGCTGGGATGAACATCTTTCGTTAATCGAATTTTCTTATAATAACAGCTACCATTCAGCTATCCAGATGGCGCCTTTCGAGGCATTATACGGGCAAAAGTGTAGATCGCCAGTGGGCTGGTTTGAGGTAGGAGAATCAGCATTAGTTGGCCCAGATATCGTTCGGCAGTCCGAAGAAAAGATAAAGCTTATCCGGGAACGTTTACTGACCGCTCAAAGCCGCCAGAAGTCATACGCAGATAGGCGGCGTAGAAATCTAGAATTTTCGGTAAACGATTGGGTATATCTGAAAGTGTCCCCGATGAAAGGGGTAATGAGGTTTGGCAAGAAGGGCAATCTTAGCCCAAGATTTATTGGGCCATATCAGATTCGGCGAAAAATAGGCCGCGTGGCATACGAGTTGAACTTGCCTCCAGAATTAGCGTCAGTACACCCAGTATTCCACGTTTCTATGTTAAGAAAATTTGTAGGGGACCCTTCTACAGTAGTTCCAGTCCAGGATGTTCAGGTCACAGGGGGGTTAGCCTACGAAGAGGTTCTCGTAGCTATCCTAGACAGACAGATTCGTAGGCTGAGAACTAAAGATGTTGCATCTGTCAAGGTATTGTGGCGTGACAGAAATCGGGAAGAAATGACGTGGGAGGCTAAAGAAGACATGAAAATCAGATATCCTCACTTATTTCAGGCCTAGTCAGACGACAGGTATGTCCGTATTATTATTTACACAGTACTTTATGGTATGTATGTTGTAAATGATAAAGAAAGAAGTGGTATTCAGTTGTCCAGTGGATTGTAGAATATTGTGTGCAGTGCCTGTGTTGGACTTTTCTGCGTTTCAGGGCATTACGATAGTCCATATTACAGGGGAAACTCTGCCAAAATTTTCCCAGAAACTAGAGTGAACAGTTCTCTAGACAGCAGTATACATTCGGGGACGAATGTTCCTAAGGGGGGGTGAATGTTATACCCCGTAGAATTCCTGGCACTTAGATGACCTATTCGCACGTGGGTTAAGCATATTTGAAAACTATACGTGCTAGGGAAAGGCCCGGGAAAAGATTGGACGAGAAACCTGTCGAACCATCGCGGGAGGAGCCGAGGCAGAGCCCCTCCGCGATGGCAGCGTGTCACGGAGGTGAAGCCTCCGCGATGGCTCCGTGACACGTTGCCCTTGTCCAGGCCCAACTATATAAAGCCCCCACTGCGGTTTGAGATCATTATTCACTTCATAAATTTCCAGAACACGCTGCAACCAGAGAAAAACGTAGGAAAATTAAATATTTTCGTCCGATTACGCTGCCAAACACTGCCCAAAACCAAATTAATCCTAGATACCAAGGTATTTAGCAGCAGAGAGCATTTCTACGGAATTAGTTTCGCGAAATACTACCGACGAATCGGCGAGCCGCCAAACTAAAGTAAGTAGAATTGCTCTAAATTAATGTCTATGTGTTCCTAGTTGAGAAGTAAATATTTCTCCCTTCTGGGCCGCTGAAAAATAGCGAGTTTTTGATCGTCTTTCGATAAGCCTAAGTTTAGGCTATAAATTAAATCGAAAGTAACATTGCTCTTTACAATAACGTTGTATTTATTATTGATTGACGTATTTATGAATGCAGTTGGGAGAAAACAGTAGAAGTACCGGCCGGGCCTCGTCCAACGGACGAATATTCAAAGATAAGGTATGTAAAGTTAAGTTTCCTCGGCAAGTTGAGTGACATTGAAGCAGTGTAGTAATTTACAGACCAGTAGAAGGTTCAGAAATTGATTATTGTATTATTTTGAACATTGGTGCAATATGAGCAGTTTTGGGCCGTAACGTGTACGATACCTATCCGTATGATATAGATTTGAATATAAATGATTAAGGTTGCCCAGTATATTCAGTATGTGATATAATATGCCCTGCCAAGATATTGTTGTGTTTAGCTGAAACCTCGCAAGGTAGTACAGCATCAGTAAAGCATTTCAGATATAGAATAGTAACTGTATATGGTTTAGGAAGCATGTTAGAAATAGGAAATCATGTTTATACAGAAAACTAGTGAACAACATAGCCTTCAGCAGAAACACCCGCTTGTATAGCCTTTGCCCCAGTACAGTTAGACAGGGAACTATATTCATATTTATACTTACCTGTCTCAGCATGTATCAGACACCTACAGATTGCTATTATTAGCCCAGTATATGATTTATATAATACCTTACGCCTATTAGTTTTGGCTTATGAGATACACAGAAAACATGATTAGTCGAGACCATTGTATTGATTGGGGTTGGATTACCTAGCATTCCTGACCGCCCAGGGTTAATAGCTGTATCGACTCGTCCGCCAGAGGACGAGGATACGTCGCTCTACGGAGTGATATGCCGTCCCGCAAGGGGACGAAGATGGGATGCCAGTTTCCCCATATTGTGCCTTGGTCGGCCCTTATACACCCCCGTCGAGCGGGTACGCCCGGGGTGTTGATTTAGAGTCCTTCGGACTCAGATACAGTTATAGTCAGGGGCTCAGCGAGCCCAAGTGCATACCCAGGGACCGGCAGGATGCTTACAGCCACTATAGGAGATGGGATGACCGGGTAGGGGCATAGATTCTGTGTTGATTGTACCTCCCGGCTTATGGGGGCCGGGTAAGGTTTGTGTGTGTTATGTTATGTTATGTATGCTATGCTATGTTATATTAGGCGCGAGTGGGTTGGTAGTAGAATGATACGCCTCCAGGTATGATTCCTAGTTCCTTCGGTATCAGTAAGAACAGGTACGATCTACTTCATCAGACAGTTAAGTTATTCCTCCTACTTCTGCTTCATCAGTCATATTATTGCTTTCAGATGTTGTTTTCAGTTATATTATTTCAGTTGCTTTACATACTCAGTACCAGTGGTACTGACGCCCAGTGGGGCGCTGCATTACTTGCCTGCAGGTACTCCTAGACGAGCAGGTGATTCTACGTGACTCCCTGTCAGCGGTTGAGTATTCAACTCCAGTCATCCAGAGGCTGAATTTCTGAGGTGTAGTTCAGTTCCTTTTGTTGTATATAGCATGGGTAGGTCTGGGCCCTATCCCGATCAGTTCTATTACTATTCCTAGAGGCTTGCATTCTGTATGAAATCCCTGTGGTCAGATGAGCCGGTCGTGTGGGGCCGTGCAGTTGTATAGTTGTCTTTACTCTTTCTTACTTCTGTGATGGTCGTGTGAGGCCGTAGTTGTCAGTAGTGGTGACCTTGCCGGTCACATAGCTTCTTTTTGTGCTTTTTGATTAAGCAGCAGATAACTAGACAGCATGGTGGCCTTGTCGGCCCGTATAGGTTTCCCTGAGTTACTATATTTCTGGTTAGCTGCCAAGACAGGTACAACAGGCGATAGGACAATGGGCTAGGGGCTATATTTACAGCCGTTATATAGCCCTTTGTTTCCAGAAATCTGAGTTAGAGCCAGCCAGGCGCCAGACGCGCCCAGGCTTAACAGTCTAGCAGGTCAGATCTTAGTAGTGCACCAGGTGCCAGTCGTACCCCCCCCAAGGCGGGGTGTGACAGGCACCCAACCTGATCCTGTCTCACGGTGGGACAATCTCAGCATGCGTCTAGGCTGCTGTTATACCTCGGGAACCCAAGGATTAGACCCGAAACTGAAAACGGAGAAAAATAAAAAATTCACACTAGGTCACAAAACGACTCGTGAGCTAAGTCGTGAGGAGTGACCATGAGTCGTGAAGTGACTCGTGGTCAGCTTGGTTTGGCAAAGTCTGAGTGAGGAGGCCATGAGCCTGACCACGAGTCTTGGTCAAACCTCACGACTCGTGAGGTCACCCGTGGTCAACCCTGGAAGATTGGCAAAATTGGGATGCTTAGTGTAGGCCACGGAAGGTGACCACGAGTCATGGTCTGACCTCACGACTCGTGAAGTCTCCCGTGGGCTTCCCTTGGAGGATTAGGTAGTGGACTCAACGGATCAAGGCAACGAGTCGTGCCCTATGGCAATGACCCGTTAGGTCCCTCATGAGGACTAGCGACCAGAAATTCCTGCGTTTTAATAAGGATATTTTCTTAACTTCCTAAGTCCCTAAGGCCTAAACTACGCCGTTTTGGATATTTCCTGAGTGTGATAAGAGGGCCTAGATGGCTCACTTGGCGCTAAAGAGGCTGAGGCTGGTGATATCTGGTGGGTCTGTTGTTGGTGCCCACCACCAAACCTCTGCTGAGAGAATCTATGGTCCTCAGTCCTGCCCTCTTAGCCTCTCTCTCCCTCGAATGTGCCGCCTCCATCTGCTGAGCGTACATCACAACGCGAGGGATGTCCATATCATGATGGAGCATAGCTGTCCTGCAGTCCTTGTCCAGATATCCTTCTATATCATGCACAAATCTTCTCACCTGCGCCTGCTGGTTGATCACTAACTCCAGGGCATACCTGGATAGGTGGGTGAACTCAAGGGCGTACTCCTAAACAGTCATCCTCCCTTTCTTAAAATTCAAGAACTCGATTGCTTTTAGCTCCCTCATCTCTTGAGGGAAGAACCGATCTAAGAATGGAACATGAGACTCCTCCCATGTGATCAGACCTGCTCCTGCGACCCTGCTGTCCTTCCACTAATGGAACCAAATATGCGCAACCCCCTTCAACTGGTAGGAGGCTAACTCTGCGCACTCAACACTACTCACCCCCATAACCTAGGTGATCTTGACAATCTCATCAATAAAATCATGCGGGTCCTCATCTACCTTGGACCCCAGAAAATCCGGCGGGTTCATCCTCAAGAAGTCCCTGACTTGAGCCGCCGTCGCATTGCCATTTTTCAGAACATGCAAAACGACCTGTTGATTAACCTAAGCGGTCAAGGCCTACGCAAGCATCTAAATGGCAGCCCGGAACTCAGTATAAGCGACTGGCTCTGGTGCCCGATGCTCCTGAACTGGTGGGGATGGCTGATGCTCATGACTGTTTTCCTCATCGTGGCCTTCACCACCTCCATTCCTCCTTCTAGGAGCCATGATTCTGCAATCGCGAATAGCACGAATTAGGAGGACAGAAAGGCTTTTCATCACACGACATAGATCATGAAAGAAGGGTACATTTCCTAAAATGTCTGGTAGCCTCTCCGTCATAGGTGTGAAACGCTTCACACCCATGAAAAAGACTATACCTAACAAGGCTTTCAGACTCCCTAGGACACATCAAACCTATGGCTATGATACCAAGTTTGTCACAACCCGAACGGAGACCCGAATTGTAGACACGGGACAAGGGACCCCGAGAGACCCCAAGTCAACCCATGGCATAAGCATTCACTAACTTATTCAATAGACATGAAAAAACATAATTATAAACTCAGCGGAAGTCAAACTTTATATAACAACATAATAAATATCTAAAGCTAATTATACATCTAAGTCTGATAAGCCTCTAATCTGGATGAGCTGATAGGAAAACACCCCTAACTAGCTCAACAATACTGAAACTGAAAGAAATCTAAAACAACTGAAAGTCTAGTCCTCGAAAGATGAGGATTCACCAAACAAGAAGGTGCTAACTCTGAACAGTGACTACGAATGGGGCTGAACCTGAGAATTGGGTCTTGTATCATGAAATGATGCAACATAGAAAGTGTGCGGTCAGTATGTGGAATGTACCGAGTATGCAAGGTAAGTAAAATTGCTTTAGTAACATAAATCATTTAAAACCATTCATACATATCATAAGCTTTTAAGAGTAAGTAGAAAACTACATGCATTCATTCTGAAATCATACTCTTATCATAACGTGTGCATGCATAGCTTTAGAACATCATAACTGACTTGAATGACTTAAAGCTGAAACATAGCATTTATATCAAAAGCTGAACAGTGAGTCAAACCTTGATTTTTGAACATGCATGCATAAGTAATCATCATGAGTAATGTAAATGCAAATCCTATTGATATAGATAGTGGGAGACTCGTCACTTAACCGACATACCATGATAGAGCTTAAGTGGTCCCAACTATCACACTCAAGTGGGTAGAGCCGTCCATAACCTTGCTAGGGCGATGTACGATACTATGATATCAATATCAAGCTGAAGGGACAATCGGGTCGGGGATAGTTCACAAGGGATGTCCCAATAATATAATAGTGTCAACCTATGTTAGCGCGTAGTTCTGGGGCATAGGGTAATCGACCCTTAACCTGCTCGGGGCTAGACTCTTCTCCCAAAATATGCAATGCTCTACATCGTATATAACGAAGCTCAACATCGTCTATTGACGAAGCTCAACATCATCTATTGATGAAGCTCAACATGAAATCAAGCATAACTCAACATCGTATTAAACGAACCTCAACGTTGTCTATTAGCAAAGCTCATAATGATATCATGCATAGACTAGACATTATACGAATATGAAGCTCAACATTTCCTATTGACAAAGCTCAATAATGACCTACTCTCAATTATGAGATCATGCATATGAGAAGCTTTACTTTGAAACATACCACAAGCTCAATCATAGGTGGGAGCATCTACTCCAAATCATGTGGTAAGCTACGTATAGAAATATTTACTCTACACTAGAATTTATAATAAAAATTGAGAAATTTCACTTCAAACAATTTGGTAAGCTTATGTCGTGAAAGTCATAACTTTAAATTGACATATGGGAATCACCCAAAGCTCTATCACACTTGGATCAAATCAATTCACTTTGAAAACAACTACATAATCATGGGTAGTTTTAGAAATATGCTTTTCATCATCAACTTCATCATCATCACACATTTACCATAAATCACCTCTTTTATGAACTCTTCACCCATGGGCGTTTTAGATTCAAATTTTGGAAAAACAATTTTTATAAGGGAAAATAAGTTAGAATCCACCCAAGCTTCATAAATCATCAATATATAACTCAATTTAATCATACCCATGTATGGAGATTGAAGAATCATGCAATTGGGCAAAACCCCATACTTGATCATAGACAATTTAATCACATTTTGATAAGGAATAGGCATGGGTGTGGAAGAAAGCACCCTCTCATAGCCTTACATACCTGGGAATGGTGAATTCTAACACCCTCTAGTTTCCCAAGCTAAGATTCCAATGGAAACCTTGAGATTTTTCCTTGAACCTCCTCTTGAACCCTTCAAACTTGCATGCATGAGAATAATGGCTTAGAATAGTTTTTTCCCTGCTAAAAACCCACTGAAATGAGACTTAAACAACGTAGTATAGGTCTTAGGATCTTAGTAATTACGAAAAGACCCTTACTAAATTCGCAGGAAATTACTGCCAGGTGACCCTAATGGGTGACTTGATGATTCGTCGGGACGGGAACGACTCGTCGGGTTGCCCTTCAAGTGCACTAGTTAACGATCTGCTGGGGCTCATAACGGGGGACATAATGACTCGTTCCTTCAGACCATGACTCATGGTCACCTTCCATCATGTACAATTCCTTATTTTGCAACCTGCCTACTCACGACTCACCTCACGCGTCGTTGGGACTGACCACGACTCATGGGGTCCCATCCATTAGGTACACTGGATAATCCTCCCATAAATACCCAAACTCTACCCCTACGATTGACATGGCGACTCGTGGTGGCTGACCACGAGTCGTTACTTCACTCATGGGGACCTCATATCCTTGTTCACTCTAGGCCTTCGCACGAGTCACTTGACGACTCGTGGGGTCTTCTCACGAGTCGTTCAGTGACTCATTTTGCAATTGCTGAGCCGTTTTCCATTTTTTCCCCATTTCAACTTCCAGGTCCGATCTTTGAATTCTCGGGGTATAACATGTTGAGTGGCTCGAGTCCCAGGGGAGCATCCGGACGAGCATATGAGTGCGAGCGGGTACCACCCCATCATGATACATGAATTTCTAGAGTCTCCTACATGTCATGAATGGAAAGGCATATTAAGACCCTCTGGCATGTGTGTACACTGAGATCGTGAATTTTGAGTGGTAATGAAAAATGGCGGAGACATATGTCTAAAATGTGACCATATGTTTTACTTTTTCATTGTCACGTTGTGCTTATATGTATGAATGAATGAAGAATGTGCAAAATGGTTATGGGAAATTTGGACTTTGTTATGCAATTTGAAATGAAAGACATGAATCTGGTTCTAAGGATGACACGGTCACGATGCTGGTAATTGTTGAGTGTATTTTTGCTTGTAGTTACCAGTTTCAATTGTAAGGGATATAGATTTGTTATTTATTGATTCTCAGATTGGTCTGATAGTTGAATTGATTTGTAGAATATGTGAATGGATGCACTGTTGAATTGATGAGCTGATAAACTATTGAAGGTGCAACTAAGTCAAGCTACTGCTTAAGGCAGTATCGCTGCAGCAGAAATCCTTCCGCTATGGCGAGACCGCTATAACGATCAAGTGACTGTTACAGTGGAAAGTCTAATCTAGTGAGCAGGCCGGCTGTCACCTGTGTTAGAAAATGCACTTGAATTGATTTACGTACCCCTCTATGATGTTAAAAACTTATGTTATGTCATTGTTACTTTGTTTATACGTTATTATGTGAGGTCGTCCAATGATGCCTACCAGTACCGTGATATGTACTCACCTTATGCCTGCACTTATTTTCTGAGTGTAAAGTTTGACCCAGGCAGTTCTTCACATCCTCATATGTAAGAAGCAGCAGATCGTGAAAAAGTGAGCAGTATAAAGAAGTAGTGTCACTCCTCCGTTTTGAAGATGTCCTTCTCTTTCGAACACTATTTCCTTTTATTTTTAGATTTAAAGCATTCTTAGAGTTGTAAAAAGACGTCTAGTGCAATGACTTTCATGTGTTTTTAACTCGTTGAAAAGTTCTATACATCTGCCCTTTCTCAATGCATTTCTTTAGACAAAGACTCCGTTTTTTTCTCTTTTCGGATGATAAATCTTTCTCAGAACATTGAGTGTGAATCAAACCCATGTTTGAATTGAAATTGAGATACTGATGCAAGTTCTTCCCTTCTGAATCAAATAGATTCATATCTGAAAGAGGTTTACAATAAGTTCTTTCAAAATTTACTATTTGCCCCTTTGTTAGAGGTGTTCCAGGAATGTCTGCGATCCAGTAAATAGCTCTACGAATGAATGGATCGGATCGACTTGGAAAATGGAAAGATTTGTACAAGTTATACGTTTCGTCACCACTTTGTGGAAAATTGTTAGGTTGGGTTTAGTTTACTTTAGTTTTGTTTTGAGTGTAAGCGATTGATTACTGCTTCTGATGACGCCTTTCATTTATTTATAAACTTTTATCTCTTTTTGAATGTTTGATGTTGGGGTAATTATTGGGGATCGCTGGTTAGCCCACCAGGGGGTTAGTAAGGGTGCCAATCACGGTCATTTAGGTCGTGACACCATTTTCTTGAACTTCAGATTTATTCAACCTGTGTTTTGATCATAACAACTCTATATATATTACAATATAAGATGAATGACATAATAATAAATAAACTTTTCAAGCTTTTAATTTACTTTTATAATAAAATATTATTTAGACAGTATTAGTGTCATAATTATTGTAGACAAATAATTAGGCTGGTGATCTTGATCATTAATTTATAGTATCAAATATTGCTTAGACCCTTCCAGTGTCATGAAATAAACAATAAATATTGAGTTCTAAATTTTATTATTTTTAAGCATCTCAGTCAGGAGACTAATTAACATATCAATATTTTGTATTAAGGTAAAAATCAATTAGTAATTACATACTCCAAAAAGATACATGAATCGTTACTTTCTTGTAAAAATTTAATAACATAGAGTAAAAAAAAATGTTTACCATAATTTGTTATATTTTTCTCAAAAAAATAATAATAAAAGTATAAGATATTTTTACATATGACAAATACATATTGCCATAACTTTTATATCACAAATAATATTCATATACATTATTATTCTTAAAGAAATTTATGTAATGCTTCTTCATTATTCCATACATTTGGAATACGTGATATATTTATACTTGATGAAGGAATCTCTTTGACACAACTCAATTTGGCAGATTGTGTGAGCACCTACCCAATACTAGTGGTATAGAAGAACTCCTTTACCATCTTTTTATTTTAATAACTCATTAAATCAAGAGTAGTATATTTATACATAAAAGGTTGTCAATTTTAAGTCTTCTAAATCATAGTACATTTTCAACACACAACAAAACTTCCCGAGGACCTAGTCTAGATCTATACAAAAGCTTCTGACCATAGTAATGACAAAATAAAAAATAAAGCTTTGCCTGAGGAAGATAAACGTAGAAGCTGATGCTGAATACCACTACCTCAATCATGAAACTCCAATAACCTGTACAACCTACAATGCACAAAGGGTGTAACAAGAGTAGTATTAGTGCACAACACGTATTGAAAAATATTACCGGTCAACTAAGATTAATTTATACAACATAATATAAACTCAACAACATCACATGTAATTTCATGGAATAACTTATGCTACTTAATCATATTTTACCATGTCACTTTAATGAGTTCATAACAGATTAACCATACCCTTACCACTTTTTAATGAGTCTCTAACTATAGACCCAAACATACATTGTTACTTAGATAACTCCAAGGATTTCAAAAGTCAATAGAAATCAAAAAATTAAATCATACTCACACCAACCATGTCAATTAATACCGGATATGTAAATCACCGAACAACCATAAGAGTCATCACAAGACCTTACAAGTATAAGCAATCTCAATAAAATCACGAAATTATACCATACTAAATTGCCGCAGTATAGCCTCTATATCTTATCAGTCTCAACTTGTATCAAATTTGTATGCACATCTGTCACTCATCTATATATACATGCTCGTGGGTCTTATATTTTCCCATCTAATCATGACCTACAGGGGACCTTAGGTGTCCATGTACTACACCGACACGGTACCCCCTCTCAGTCATCTACTTATCCGTCAACTCATATTGGACTCGAGCCACTCATATCATTAAATAATGCTCGTCCGTAAACTCATATCGAATTCGAGGCACTTATATCATTAAATAATGCTCGTCCATGAACTTATATCAGATTTGATCCACTCATATCATTAAATAATACTTGTCCATAAACTCACATCAGACTCGAGCCCCTCATATCAGAATAACGGTATATTACTCAATCATCATCACCCATCTCAGTATGTTCTTTGTCCAGCCATTACACAAAATAATAAAATACACACACACACACACATTAACAAATTTTCAATTATTTAACAGTTCATTCATACAAGGATGGCCATGTAAGGACTTAACAATTTGACATCAACACTTGACATGAGTTCTCGCACTAGCATTATCAATTTCAGTTTAAGAGTGAACTTATTCACTACATATTTATTCTATTCATAATTAGTATCTCATTAGCAATTTTATGAGACAATATAATAATTGCTTTACCAAAGACTCGACTCTTAGTTCATAATTATTTTACTACGAATCCAACACTAGCACATTTACTATGCTCTTTCCTTCAAGTTTGAGTTTAAGACAATTATATCAGTACTACTAGTCATCCTTTCATTAAGACTATAAGAGTCTAATTATTACAAAGTGTATACAACATAAGTAACACATACAAAATAGGCTTTCCCAACCTCACCTCTTCACCAAACCTTAGCATAATTTATTCAAGTTATATAGCCAAATTACAAAAATGATAAATCCATCCTTCTTACGCTAACCCTATTGGATTTATGATCATATATTGACGATGGCACGCTATTCACTACTCATGCAAACTTTTCTACATTGTTTTAAGTGACACCCAATCAAACACCAAGGACGTGGACCTAGTCCTGCCTTCTTCTGTCAATTTCATACGCATGTATATTTTACTAATCAAAATCTAGATTCAAAGTAAACTATATCCTACCTCAACGCCAAGATGCTGTGGTAGAATTGGTGGGACTTTGTTCCTAGATCTCAATCCAACATTCTTGATGGAGGATTGGCAAAGAAGATGGTGAAGCCTCATTCTTGGAGGGTTGCACCTTCCTGTTCTTGGGTGAAATACCTCAAAATTTTTCCTAGGACGTTTTTAAGAGGAAAACCTTCATAGAATAGGAGCTGGGCCCTGTAATAAACTTAAAAGTGGAATTCTAATTTGTATCTCTCACTACAACAGTCGCTAGCATCACTTTAGAGAGTGCACTATAGCGACCAATGGCTCGCTATGGCAACCACTTTATCTTAATTTTATATTGCTCTTTGTTCATTCACCATTTGTACTTGTTATTCTAAAAATGATATCTCATATCAATAAAAATTTTTAAATTTTACATTCGTGCGACAACGCCTGGATGGTTTGTTACATCAGATACCAATGAAACAATCTTTCGTCCTTCGAACGACCTAGGTGGCGTTGAGGCAAGGTCCCTGTCACATCATGGTCTAAATGTTACACTCCAAAATTTTTTTAGTGATTATTTGATGTTTGCATGCTATATTAAGAGAAGTACGGGTTGTATATTGGTCGTAGATGACAAGGAAAATGTGCATGAACGGAAAAGCAAAGAGTATGTGAAGTTCATAAATAAAGGTAAAATTTAAATGACCATATCTTTCAATATATAATGAATTAGAAGCCACAACCTATCAAATTAAAGATTTTTAAGTATAGTTTTTATAACATCAAACCGCTTGTCAATCGGAGTTCAGAGTAAGAAGTTATGAGAATTTTATCGAAGCACCCCGAGTAGTGACGTGGACATGACGCACTAGCGCCTCCACCACCCTAACTATTTAAAAATCATATTTTTGATCATTAAACATATTTCCTTCGTAATAAAAATTGATCAGCTTGATTAGAGACTTATCTCTCTCTCTTTTCCAGTAGTTAGAGTAGGAAAAATTGAAGAGCAAACGTCAAGCTAAGTTCAAGGAAATCATAAGACAATTAAGAGTTAGTTTCCAAAGGTGCAAGGTGAACTAAGGCTGTTTTTGGAGCTTGTTTAGGCAACATTTTGGAGAGAAGTTGCTGAATTTTAAAGGCTGGTTATGCTTTATATATATTCATCTTTAAATAAGGATTGAAGCCAATAAGGAAGGTAAGAATTTATCCCTCTTTAAACCCCTCAAATTGCAAGCAAAAAACTGAAAATTGGCAGCCAAGTAAGCTGCCGATAAACTATTTTTAAGCTGAGCTTTTGCTCATTTTTCTTAGGCTTTTTCGCATTATCTTTAGCTTGAAATATTTTATTCTTTAAGGGGAAGAATTAAAGCATAAGTGAGGTAAAGTTCTCTATTGTTTTCTCCCTCAAAAGTTAGTGAAAACCAGTAGAGAAAATGACTAAATGTTGTTGTTTCTATTGTGACTGCCTTTGGTGAGTTATTTTGGGCTGCAATTTATGTTATAGACTAGGTTTAATATTTGCCTATAAATTCAAGTGATTGGGAAGGTTAAGGGATGATCATTGAAGTAATAAAAGTTCATCGAAAAGAAAGGTATGTAAGGTGCCCCGTCTGTCGTTCTTTTAAGCATGATTCGTGCTTTGTGAATTGAATGAGCCAGCAACCTCTTTACAAGTCTTGAGGTAGTATGTTAATCTTCATTTAAGAATTTAAAGTTTCATTCTTTATTGAGGTTAAATTTTGAGATTATGGCATTTAAAGTATGATATCGTGTTGACTTTTTTCGTAGTTGTACATCGAGTTGGAGACCCCTTAGCGTGGGCATTGTTAGCTAGTCCTTACTGTATGTTATATATATAAATATATATATATATATATATATATACACATCTGTGTGTGTGTGTGTGTGTGTGTGTGTGTTTAAAGGTCTGGTTGCTAACTGAAATTGGTGAAAGAGCCAAGATGATGATG
This sequence comes from Datura wrightii, assembly GCA_035772735.1. Lineage (NCBI taxonomy): Eukaryota > Viridiplantae > Streptophyta > Magnoliopsida > Solanales > Solanaceae > Datura > Datura wrightii. The sequence goes on from JASDFA010000020.1 coordinate 92,766,254, forward strand.
TGTAAATGATTTTAAGCCAAGTAAAGATGTCGCAGGCTATTAAGGGTAAATGAGCTTATTGAATTAGGATTTCCTTGTTATGTTTGTCCTTTATCTTATGTTTATGTTATGAAATATTCTAGGCCAAGGGGGGATTTCATAATCCCTTTCCCTTAAGCCGAACGACAAGCTAGCGAGTCTCCGAGCTCTAGTGTCCCTTTGAACACGAGCTATAAATATGGTTGAAACTCTTAGGTCATCCACAGTTCCTTATGATTTATACAAGTTTTGAATACATGCATTTAAGTTCTATTTTCTATCTTTACATGTTATATATGCTAACTTGTAGTTATGCATTACGTAGGAGGCCTATACAGGCCACAAATTTAGTATTCGTCATTTCTATGCTATATGTGTTAAATTGACCCAATATAAGCCATATCGGCTCCGTTTATGATTATGATTAAGATTTGTTGATTTTACCCTGGTGTGGTACACCATATGGAGATATTTTTATTTTACCCCGGTATGGTACACCGGCTGGACGAAATTTACTCCGGTATGGTATATCGATTGGAGGCCTTTTAATCTTTAGCTTGGTGTGGTACACTGGTTGGATGAATTTTATATGGATTTTATGATAGACTGGCCACCAACATTTCAATTATAGTTCTTATTGTGCATTAGATGGTTGCATTTGCACTTTAATAGTGAGTTATTGTCAGCTTTTGATTTTCAGGATTCTGGGTTGTTACTATTCCTTATTTTTAGATTAGTTATCATTGCTATATGATATGTTTATAGTTTTAAGCCTTATATAACACTAAATTTTATTCGTACTGACGTCTCTTCATTGGGGGACCCCTTTTGCAATTGTGCTGCAGGTACAGGTTGAGGCTCAGATCATCAGACGTAATAGGAGCCAGATTTCAGTAGAATAGTGGTATGCTCCTCTCTTCCAGGAGCCATGTCCTAGTTTTGACTATTTTAAGTTTTGTGTATGACATGGATAGATCGTGACCCTGTCCCATGTATTACAGTTTGTTTACTCTATAAAGGTTGATGTGGACTAGTTTGCATAGTAGTTTTGGTTGTGTAGTCGTGTTGGTTTTCCATTGTTTTGTTTAGCTTTATTGCAGCCTTATTGTCTTTCCAGGTTGCTTATTCATCATTATCAAGACCTTATGGGTCCAGTATTTATCTTGGTTGGTTGTGAAAGGTGGCTTGGTCGGCCTTAGTGTTACATTTTCAGACGCTATATAGCTGGCTTCTCGATCAATCATGAATTGAGTGCCACTTGCTTCCTACCCCAGTTTTGGGGCATGACAGACTTGGTATCAAAACGAAGACATGTCCTAGGTAGTCACAAAGTCGTGTCTAGTAGAGTCTTGCTTATGGGTATGTTGTGCACCATACTTATAATCAGGAGGCTACAGGACATCTAGGAATTGTTTCACTTCTTTTACTAATAGTTCGTGCTATAGAGCGAGGTCATAAGTACTGCGATATCTAAATCATGTTATTATTTCAGAGTATGCCTGTGACGAGGAAGATGACTATGAGGTTGATTGGCACAACCGTAGGAGAGGGTACTAGTCACCCTCCAATGGATTGGGGAGATACGTTAGAGGCTCAGAGTGAGTCTCCTACCCCAGGTATTACAATTCCTCCAGCACTAGTTTGAGCAATGGCAAATAGATCTCCAGCTCCTCCTACACCGGCAGTACCTGAGAGTAGCAGATTGGCAGACCCTCACGCACCTGTGGTACCTTTGGTTGTCCCGAAAGGACAGGGTCTTGAGGGAGCTGTTCAGCTGATGGCTCTATAGACGCAAGTCAAGAGCGGCGATTGGAGGCGATAGAGAGACATAGAGGCCAGGGAACTGAGAGTTCCAAGGCCCGCGAGTTCTTGAGTTTAAGCCCTCGCATATTTATCAGATACTACCTGAGCGAGGATCCTCAGGACTTTATTGATTAGATATATAGGGTGTTGAAGGTGACGCGAGCTATAGTGATTGAGGAAATAGAGTTGGCGGCCTTCAGACTACGTGATGTGACTTTATTGTGGTATGGGGCTTGGGCTCGATCTTGAAGATCTGATGCACTGCCAGCTGAGTGAGAAGACTTCTTTGAGGCCTTTATGCACTACTATCTACCCTGGGAGCTTCGATAGGCTCAATCTAAGTAGTTTTTGCACCTAGAGTAGGGCAGTATGAGTATGCATAAGTATTGTCTTCGGTTTAATTCTCTTGCCAGGTATGCTCCACAAATGGCTTAGACAATGGAGGATAGAGTTCATCGGTTCATGTTGGGGTTGGGGCTTCATGTAACTTGAGATTTCTTAGGGGTATCTACTCAGGAGCACATGGACATTGCATGAATTCAGGCTTTTACCCAGACGGTAGAGGATTTGATTCATCAATTACGAGATACTCGGAGACACCAAGAGCAAAGGAAGAGAGCTAGGACCATGGGTCCTTATAGAGGGCCGCAGGGGACCCAGGGGCTCAGACATCCAAGCAGTCAGTTAGACCTGTAAGGAGTGCCTCACCTCAGTTTCAAGGATAGAGAAGAGAACAGGGCCCAACTCCATCTAGCTCTCGATGATAGGAGCGGGAGGGGTAGATAAGACCACCATTGCTGCCTTGTCCTGGGAGATCCCATTCAGGTTAGTGCCATCAGGGGAAGAATGTATGCTATCGTGTGGGAAGCCAAGGCACTTTTTGTGGGATTGTTCAGATAGGATCGAGGCGAATCAGGCGCGATCAATGATTGCTTTGTCGTCCTCCCTTTGACCTCCCTAACCAAATCCTCAGTTGGAAACAAGCTGTGGTAGCAGAAAAGGGAGAGAGGCTTTTGGTTCTAGGGCAATCCAGAATCAATTTTATTCTTTGGGTGGTCGGCAAGACCAGGAGGCCTCACCTGATGTTGTTAAAGGTACTTTGATTATTTATTCTCATGCAGTATATGTCTTGCTTGATCCTGGTTCTGCACTCTCTTATGTTACACTATTGGTTGTGAGTTAGTTTGAGACAGTCCCTAAGTTATTATCTATACCATTTTATGTTTCTATGGCAATTGGCGAATCTGTGTTAGCTAGACGAGTTTACCTGAACTGTGTAGTATTGGTATATGATAGATCAACCTTAGCTGATCTAGTTGAGCTTGAAATGGTTAATTTTGATGTCATTATGGGTATAGATTGGTTGGCAGCATGTTATGCCAATGTTGATTGCAGAGCCAAGGTTGTTAGATTCCATTTTCCTGGCAAGCCAGTTTGAGAATGGCAAGGTAATGCAACTACGCCTAAATGTAAGTTTATTTCATACCTTAAGGCTCAAAAGTGTAATACCCTGGAAGTGCCTAAGAGTAGACCTGGGGGTTAAAAGTTGAAACTACTGAACTGGGAAATTTATTGTAGAATCGGTGACCCTATGGATCGTTGGTCCAACCAACGGCCCGTTGGGATGAGTCGTGGAAAGTGTCTGGGCTGGGGACAGTGGAAGCAATGATCGATGTGACAACTCATTGTGGGAAACAACGAGTCATCCTTTGTGGTCGTGGTGGGAGATGGACCTTAGCATGTGGGAAGTGACGGGTCATCCCACAACCTGTCATGAATTACCATGAACTGTTGTCAGTAGCCATTGTTTGGATGGTGAAATGTCCAGTGTATTCGACAGAAGTAGACCATGACTCATTGGTGGGTGTAACGAGTCGTGGTGAGGCTCGTTGTTTGAGGAAGTGTCAAAGTAGCAGGAGTAAACAATGGTGAACAGAATGACCCGTTGTATGGTATGACGACCCATCGTTTGAAGTTGTGGGTTGAGCTGAGGCCTAAGCCTGGATAGTGTACAGGACGGATCGTCACCATGTGTCGTGGTATCTTCCAACAACCCGTTGGGGCGCTCATTGGTTCATCCAGTGAAGAATTTTCTGCATAATCAGTAAGGGTATTTTTGTCATTCCCACATCCTAAGGCCCTATACTACGTTGTTTAAGGCACGTTTTAGTGGGTTTAAGGAGGGGAAAACCTATTCTAAGTTATTTCCTTCCATGCACGCAAACTTGAGAGGTTGAAGAGGTGATCTAGAGCAATTCTTCAAGGTTTTCATTCAAATTCCTTTTGGGCAATCAGAGAACTAGTAGAATCAATCCCTTCCAGGTATGTAGGGTTATGAGTGGGTGTCTTATTCCACACCCATGCCGAATTTCCATCTAAATATGAGAATTTCCTATGATCAAATATAGAGTTTCTACCCAAATGCATGAATCTTCAATTTCTTTACATTGGTATAAATTAATTATGATTTTATTATCAAATTGTGAAGCATGGGCTGATTTTATATTGATTTCAATAAAAAATATATTTCTAGCCTTATGAATGTGGAAGCCCATTGATGATATGAATATGAAAAGTGAGATTTGTGAAGAAAATGTGATAATGATGAGATATTATGATGAAAAGCATGATTTGAAGCTACCTGATAACAGGCAAAAATATATGCCCGAGATACTCTTTATTACTTCAATTAGTCTTGTTTATCTAAGTTATTGTATACATTTTCATGTAATTTTATATAATGTGGAGATATGTGCTAACCAACATGATTAGCCTTTGTTTTGTAGGTTTTGATGATGTTTGAGTAACTAATCCATGAGTTGGTGAAGTAGAAGCTTGGAAACGGAATTAACACGCGAACGTCGGCAAGGAAGAGGCACAAAACAGCCACCGGCGCGTCGACAAGGTGCCACGGCAGGCAGGCCGCTCAAAACAGCCCACCTGTGCGTTGGCAACGTGCCACGGCAGGTGGCCTCCGCGACCAAGGGGCTGCAACGCGCTGCCCAGGCAGCGTGACACGTTGCCAATGCGGCAAGGTGCTGCCTGGGCCGGTTTCGGGTGATTTTCCAGAGAGCCTCCGCGTTCGTAGCGTGTCACGGAGGCCGTGCTCCGCGATGCACTCCGTGACACATTGCTTGTTAATCCGGGAAAGATTCCTACTAATATAAATAGCACACCTAGGTTTATTTTTCATAATGAAGACTTGGTGGAGAAAGGACGTGGGTTAGGAGCAGTTGAGGGACGAAAAAGCTAAGGGTTTTTCTCTCTTTCTTTCTTCTTTCAATCAATTGTACGTATGATTTACACTCATTTGAGGATGATCAATCCACAAATGAGTGGCTAATTCTCTTCCTTGCTAAGGTTTTGAACATGTGTATTGAATTTTGATTGTGAATTATATGGTTTTTCATCTTCTTCTTTCATGTTGTTCTATTAATTCTTGTTCTTACTGCATTAGTGTGTGGCCAACATTAATGTACATCTAAAAAGTCCAATTTCACTCGAGAGAGCAAGAAATTAGAAAGTTGTGAATTAATAGGGTATTGTTCTTAACTTGATTTGGGAAAATTGGGTTTTGATGTGCTTTCCTGATAGAAATATACTTGAAAGCCGTATTAGTCAATTTAGGAACCGGAATTGTATTGCTAGGTCATAAATTGCATTTGATCACAGAAATATAGATGAATGGTTTATGATTCTAAAGTGAGATTAAATACGAGAGTTTTAATCTCTAGGCTAATGTTCTTGGCTAGCAACGTGAAGAGAAGAATAACCGAATTATGATTACTATCGAATTCATTACTTGTTCTTAACCTTGGCATGCTCTTATCCATAGTTTCAATTCAAGTAAATATTTGTTAATAGTTTTAGTATATAGTTTATAAACAAAATTATTTAACTTTTGGTTACATTGTTGTCAACATAATTAGAAGTAAACTAGAATATAGTATACTTAAGCAATTTTACTTATCCAGAGTCTCCTTGGATCGATACTTGGCTTACTTAGCCACTTTATTACTTGTTTGACCACGTGCACTTGCGTGTCGGTTTTTAACCCCTACCAAAGCACCGAGCACTACCCATGTCTATAATTATGTTTTCGATGAGAATTGAGTATTTCTAAGTATGCTAAAGCTTTGGGCAATGCCCACATGTTAAGTTTAAATGTTGATTTTTCCGAACTAAGCTTACCACATTGTTTTGGAGAGAAGCCTCCCAAATTTTATATTCTAGCTTGTGGTATGTTTTGAATTAATTCTTCCTATGCATAGCTTACCACATGATTTTTGGAGCAAAGGCTCCCATGTACGTTTTCAGCTTGTGGTATATTTTGAAAAAAAGCTTCTCATACTGTCAAGACCCGAGTTCACACCCTATCCGTAACACAGGACAAGGAACCCTGAAAGGCTCCTAGTCAACCCATGGCATAATCATGGCGTACACTTAACTACATACATGACTAACAACATGAATAAGCGGAAGCTAATATCAAGAGTTTAATATAAACCATAAGGACAATTTAACAACACTTAGATACAACGTTGAATCTGTCTAGACAAGTCTGAAAGCCTTATACTAAACTGATAAGTTGCTGGGAAAAACCCCTAGCTAACTCCTAAAATCTAAAAACTGAACATGATGAAAATGTACACATAAATCATGCGCTCGAAAGATGAGGACTCACCACTAGCAGCTAAATAGGGATGGAGTGTGTCTAACCGCGAGGCTGAGTCCGGAAACCTTAATCTATATCATGAGACGATATAGCATAAAAAAGCATGCGATTAGTACTTGAAATTTACTAAGCATGCGGGATATCATAGATCAATAAACACACAAGTATACGATAAGGAAATAACCAAGTACATTAACATAACTGATTTAACATGCATCAATCCTCTTGAGAGCCACTTATACATATACATACATGGAACTTTCCTTAGGATTTCATTCCGTGGAGACATCATTGAAATCATGCATAAAGGTCATATACTGAACATCTACCGATGACTGAGACTGCCTCCTACCACAACTGATTTAAACCGATAACATGAGCTAAGGGAGCCATTCTCTACTAGGGAGAGTCCTTGGCTTACTAAGGGACACATTCTCAACTAGGGAGTGTCCCAATCTGCACAAGGAACACATTCTCAACTAAGGAGTGTCCCAATCTGCACAAAGGAACACATTCTCAACTAAGGAGTGTTCCAGACTGACTAAGGGAAACGTTCTCGACTAAGGAAGTTCCCTGACTGGCTAAAGGAAATGTTCTCGACTAAGGAAGTCCCCTGTTTGGACTAAAACATGGAGGCTATTAATATAACATCTGATCATATATATACTAAACTACTGCAGCTAACCAGAGACATGAGCATTTACTAATTCCCGTCATACAACATTCATTTCGAAAGGAGTGGGGCTACTTTCTGCTAACAGCAAGCCCAATATTCTGAAATATCATTCTCATGCTTTATCATCATAATACATATCATCATGGAGCCATATCAATATTTCCTCAAAGGTATTACATTAGTGAGCATCTTTAGATTCACATCATGCATAATACATTCACAACATTTTATGTTCCGGACTCATACCATTCAACATATATCATAGAGTCATTCATGATCCATAGATCCGATTCATACCTTAACACATATACATTGACTCATATAATTCTAGATTTATGGAAAACCATATACTTGACTCATAACTTATACATATTCAACGAGATCATGGGAGAAGCATACATCTTCATTTCATAAGACCCATTCTCGAGATTACTCCAATTCATGAGAAGGAGGCATTAATAAGACCATTATCATGGATTTACCTCATTCCCAATCAATTCCATCAAAGACATAAGAGACATACATACTTTAATTTCAATTATTCAATCCCATAAACTCTAATTTCTTCTCAACATGTCTATTAATGGCACATTCAAGTTATTAAGGATAATCATACCATCTTCACATAATTTAATCATGGGTGCAAGTAATTACAATAATTGAGTGACAATAATAAAGCCTTATTAAATTTTCATCCATTTATGAAGAACATTCTATAACCCCACATTTTTCATCACCCAACCCATAATTCAAGGTAACCCACTTATTCTACATCATAATCAACTCATAATCATAATAGGTCTTGGCATTTAGAGAATAGTAGAAGAATTCACCATCAATTTAAAAACCCTAGGTCATGCTCTTCTAGAATAATTGAAATTGGGCATTTTGATAAAATATTTTGGGGCACAAGGATGGAAGAATATCCTTATTGAAAAACCCGCATACCTGTTTCGAAGAATCCCCCACTTGAGCTTGGTATTGAAGCTTTGAGGAACACCTTGGTGAGGTCCTTGAATCTTGAGAGGAAAAGAGGAAGGTCTTTGAGAGGTATCTTGAGAGAATGCAAGTTTAGGCTAAAAGAACCCTTAATAACGTCCCAAATAGCACTCAAAACTACAAGGTTTAGAAGTTAGGAGCATAGGATTTTACAAAAGCACCCCTGAAAAACGCAGGAAAAGTCACCCTGCCAGACCCCATGAGGCACCCCAAGAGTAGTAGGGACAGGTAACGACTCGTGGGGACCGAGCCATCAAGTCCACTGCTCCAAGTTCACTAAATTCCCAACTCCATCGACGACTCACTTCAAGAGTCGTGCTCCCACAAAATGACTCATTGCCTGCACCCATCACCTCCACTGCCAGAGACCCTGCCCAAACACCTAGCCCACCCAACGACCAACTTGACGAGTTGTGGCCTGCCTAGACGAATCGTCAAGTCGTCCGTCGCCACCTGCTCATCCTGCAAAGTTTCCATTTTCTGCCTTAATTCTCCCCCATTAAGCCTGGAATCTAATCTTAGAAACATTCGGGGTGTTATAATATCTCCCCCTTGGGAACATTCGTCCTCGAATGTGGGAAAACATACGAAATAGAGAAATACAATTCACCATACCCCGTTACTGATTACGCTAGCTGGAAACTAACAGAATGACTACCCCCAAATGTAATTACATGTATGTACTGAACATCTAAATCATACAGGCATGCTACAACATAAGAGGGACTGAGGACATGAAACTGACATGGGATTGAATAGAACACTGAGAAGGATTCTCTCCCATCTAGCTGGCACCGAGCTACTACTGACTGAGCCTTCATTCTCGAACCACTCCCTGATACTAAGCTAGAATTTATGATATCTGGTCTAACTGAGGGAAAAGGACTTATTAAGCTCGAATCATTCACGACCACCAAATCTAAACACGTAAAGGAGATATCTTTACCTACTGGGCTATAGGCACTTCTAAAGGCTGAAATTCTTCCACTAGCAACTCAAGATCCCTCTTGGCTCATAAACTTACCATCTCCCCCTTAGCTTTAAGCCATCCTACTAAGGCTCCCTTAAGGTTAGATTGCACACTACTAACTTGCCTCCATTCCCCCTTACCTCCTACACTTCACCACAACCTCATGCTAACAACTATTTCACAACAGACATCGACCATTTCCTTTCAACAAACAACCCCAGAATTTCTATTCAATACAGGGGTTCGGGGCTTAGCAACATATAAAGGTAACAGGAACAATCTACATCATACTTGTGACTACTACTGGTGACTTCCCCTTATCCTGAGGCGCTGCTGAGGTCGAATGGTGATTTTGATGAAGGCCGCCACCTATGCTAAATGATGCACTTTGCTGAAATAGGCTGGTTGCTGGAGCTACTGAAGAGATGTCTGGGGCTCTACTCTCACCCCACTTAGCTACTGCACAGTCCCGGTACCTAGCCCAACTTTCCACACCAAAAACAAGGACCTGAGTCAGCCATACAATCCCCTAAATGGTGCTTCCCACAGTTGGTACACAACGAATACGTAATCTCTCTTACCCTAGGTGTACTTGGAGCACTAACTATCGAAGGTGCAGGGGACGATGACATTTGTTGGTAGTGTGGGCGGTGTCCACCACTCGACCTCTGCTGGGATAACTCTAAATCTCCGGTCCTAGGCCTCTTGATCGCCTTCTCTCTAAAATGCACCGGCTTCATCTGTTGGGCGTACAATACTATCCAAGGGAAATCCATATCCTGGTGAAGCATGGTGGTCATGCAATCTTTATCTAGGTAGTCCGCCACTCCATGAACAAACTGGCTCACTCGAGCCCCCTCATCAACCATAAGCTCTAGCGCGTACTTAGACAATCGGGTGAACTCTAAGGAGTATTCCTAAACGGTCATAGTACCATACTTCAAATTCACAAATTTAGCTGCCTCTCTCATCTCACGAGGGAAGAATCGCTCCAAAAATGCAGCCTAAAACTCACCCCAACTAATAGGGCCTGCTCCCTCTACCCTACCGTCCCTCCATTGCTTAAACCAGATGTGCGCAACTCCCTTCAATTGATATGAAGCTGGCTCGACACGCTCCTCTCCACTCACTTCCATGACTTGGGTGATCTTTAGGATCTCATCAATGAACTCATGTGGTTCCTTATCCACCTTCGACCCAAGAAATTTGGGTGGGTTCATTCTGAGGAAATCCCTTACCCGAGATACTGGCGCATTCCCATTTTAGGGCATATGAACCACCCCCTGCTGATTAATATGAGCTGTCATTGCCTGTGCTAAAATTTGAAAGGCTGCCCTAAACTTGGCATGAGTAACATGATCATCTATTGGGTTCGTCGGGGCTGGTGGGGACTGCTGGCGCCCATTTCCATTCCTTCTTCCATTCACTCATCTGGGAGGCATTATCTGCGAGCGCATAAAGCACGATTCAGAGGAAGGAACTATTTAGAGCTTCATGCTCTACACACGATAAGGATCATGAAGAAAAGGGAACATTCCTAAAATGTCTCATAGCCTCTTCGTCATATGTGTGGCATGCTTCACACCCATGAAGAAGACCATATGTAATACGGCTTTCAGACACCCTAGGACACTCTAAACCTTTGCTCTAATACCACTATAAGTGGTATCAGAGCTGACTCTCGACTAGTACAGTGGTGGGGAAAACCTCAGCAAGGACGGTGAGTCCCTACGGGGGGTGAGTGCAGGGACAACGCTAGTAGAGAAACCTGGTTCACTTAGGAAAATCCCACATCAAAAAAGAGAGGGAGAGTCCTGGGCAATTTAGTAAAGGAAATGGACCTAATACTGTGAGGCGCCTTTTGGGTTGAAAACCCGAAGGGACAAATCCATGATGGACTTCAGCCCAAGAGCGGATAATACTTTACAGTCTTGGGCCAGGGTCGTTACACATACGCATGATTTTGTATTGGAGATATAATTGATCATTGAGCTTCATCCATGGACGATATTGAGCGGGCTAAGGGTTGATCGCCCTATGCCCTAAAACTACGCGCTAAAGTAGGACAATATGATTCTATTATTAGGATCTCCCTTGTGAGCTATCCCCGGCCCAAATGGCCCTTCAGCTTGATATCGATATTATGGTAGCGTCCTTAGCCCTGTCAAGGTTTTGGACGGCTCTGAGGGGCGACGTGAAGACGGGGTTTACTCAAACGAGTTGAATAAGCAAGCCAATAAGATCAAATTGTTCTTGTTGAACCACTAACTAATCACCAAGTCCTTTGTTTATCCAAATCAGCTTGGGATAGCTTGGTTGGTGAGAGAATTTTAGCATTCATTTGATTGATAGATGCAAAGAATTCACCTAACTAGAACTCAACGAGTGAACACAAAGAAGCAAACCAGACTAGACGGAAAGAACTCTGAGTAAACAAAGAAAAAGTCGGGACCACGTAAGTTCTATCATGGTATGTTGGTTAAGTGACGAGTCCCCCATTTTCTATATGATTAAGATTTGTATATTCATTACTCATGGTTATTATTTTATACATGGATGTTCTAAATGCAAGGTTTAATTCAATGTTCAGCTTTTCTATCAATGTTATATTTCATATTTGAGTCATTCGAGTCAGTTTGATGTCATAAACTATGTATCGTATGTTATGAAAGGATCATGATTTCAGAAAGAATGGATGCAAGCGCTACTCTCAGTTAATGATGTTTATGTTTTGACTACTGCATTGTCTTAAAGTGAATTTTCTTACTTTAGCAGTTTTACTTACCTTGTATACTTGATACATTCCACGTACTGACCGACGTACTGACCGCATACTTTCTATGCTGTATCATTTCATGATAGAGGACCTGGCTCTCAGGTTGAGCCCCGTTCTTAGACAGCTTATCGGAGTTAACGTCTGCTTGTTGGTGAGTCCTCATCTTTCGAGGACCAGACTATCTATTTTTCTTTATGTATTTTAGTTTTCATTTTGTTGAGTTAGTTGGGGTCTTGTCCCATCAACTCGTCATGTTTAGAGGCTATTCAGACATATGTATGTATTCAACGTCGGATTTTATATTTGTATGTTATATTTAAGTCATACTTCTTCTATGATTGTATTAATGGTTATTCAGTTCTTGATTGAGTTAGATGTATGCTTATGCCATGGGTCGACTTGGGGTCTGTCGGGGCTCCTTGTCCCATGTTACAATCCGGGCCTCCATTCGGGTCATGAAAAACTTGGTATCAAAGCCATAGGTTTAAAGTGTCCTAGGGTGTTTGAAAGCCACGTTAAGTAGAGTCTTTTTCATGGGTGTGAAGTGCACCACACTTATGACGAAGAGGCTACGAGACGTTTAGGAAATGTTCCCTTCTTTCATGATCTATGTCGTGTGATGAAAAGTCTTTCTATCCTTCTAATTCGTGCTATTCGTGATGCAGAATCATGGATCCTTGAAGAATGAACAGAAGGAGGAATGGAGGTGGTGAAGGCCACGAGGATGGAAATGGTTATGGGCATCATCCAGTCCCACCAGTTCAGGAGCCCCAGGCACTAGAGCCAGCCGCTCATATTGGGTTTTGGGCCGCTATTTAGATGCTTGTGCAGGCCTTGACCACTCAGTTCAATTTGCAGGCCATTGCGCATGTTCCTAAAATGGCAATGCAGTGACGACACGAGTCAGAGACTTCTTGAGGATGAACCCGCCGGTGTTCCTTGGGTCCAAGGTAGATGAGGACCCACATGAGTTTGTTGATGAGATTGTAAAAATCACCCAGGTTATAGGGGTGAATGGGGTTGAGTGTGCCGAGTTAGCCTCTTATCAGCTGAAAGGGGTCGCGCATATCTGGTTTCGTCAATGGAAGGATAGTAGGGTCGCAGGAGCAGGTCCGATCACTTGGGAAGTGTTTCAGGTTGCATTTCTAGACTGGCTCTTCCCTCAGGAGATTAGGGAGTTGAAAAAAGTAGAGTTCGTGAATTTGAAACAAGGGAGAATGAAAGTACAAGAGTATTCTCTTGAGTTCACTCGCCTATCGAAATATGCCCCAGAGTTGGTAGCGGATCAGAGGATGCGAGTGAGTAGATTCGTCCATGGAATAGCAAGTTATTTGGACAAAGATTGCAGGACTTCCATGCTCCACCAGGATATGGACTTTCCTCACATAGTGTTGTATGCCCAACAGAAGGAGGTGACACATTCGAGAGAGAGGGAGTCCAAGAGGGACAGGACCGATGACTATAGATTCTCTCAGCAGAGGTCCAGTGGTGGGCATGATATGCTGTGGGTTTACAACAATTTCGACGCTCAAAACTAAGAAAATAGCATGAACTTAGGTATGTTTATTGGATATAAGGCACTTTTCCTTTGATTGCAGGATGAATTGATGTTGGACCTAAAAATGGCAAAAGGAAGCCTGAAACATGCAAAATAGGCTTAATGCGCAGACCACAATACGAACCGTAGGAAGGACCTATGAGTCGTACCGAGGGCCATAAAAAATTATAGAAGGCTTAAGCTGCAGAGAGGAAATGTGCGAGTCTCAGTACGAATCGTCCCAAGATGGTATGAGTCGTGATGAAGAAATCGTGACAAAATTCAGAAAAGTTTCATAAAGTGCTTACTCCTACTACAGAAGTAATGTATGACATATGGGAAGAAGGTACGAGTCGTACCATGACAATCGTGTTGAACTTCAGAAGAATTCCAAAGTTGCAAAACTACGGGTGCTCAGTACGGGTCGTATGAAAGAGGATCAAATCATACCTGGATCCAACACTTAGCCGAATTTCATTGAATAATGCAAGGTACGACAGGCAACTACGAGTCATAGGAAACTGCTACGGATCTTAACTTGGCTCGTGATGACTGTGGCACCAGATATGGAAATTCATCCAGTTAGTCTAGGAAAGGATTCTTGTTTCTGTATAAATATGTTTTAGGTTTTATTTTTTTGTAGTCAATTAGACAATCATAGAGAAGAGAAACAAATAAGAGAGAGAGAGAATTGAGTTGATTCAACTTGTGATCAACCTTTTCTTGAATTCATCTTGTTCTTGCTACTTGTTTTTCAAGATTTGCGGAGTAATTAAAGGAAGTGTTTTTCTCAATCATTATTGTAAGTATTGATTTTTATTCTTAATCATGAATGCAAATCACAACTTTACAACTATGAGAGGCTAAAACCTCCATATCTAGGGTTGTGGGAACCATGGTGGATTAACAAGCCAGGGTTACACAAAGTGATTTTAAAACCAATACCAAATATTTATATTGTATTATTTTTAAGCTTAAACGTTTCTTAACAGTGCGTAACGTTAGAACATGCCTGAATTCTTTACTTGCTTTGGTCGAAGAGGTAGAGATTAGGAAAAAAGAATTACAATAGAGCCTTGATTTTGATAGTCATTGTATTAACTTGAGCTGTGGTCGCAAGATAGTTAAATCTAGAACTTAGTGATAACAGATAGTTAGAAACCGCTCATGAGACTTGGTCGAGTGATTGAGTATAGTCATTCAATAGGGACTGGTCAATCATTTGAATGAACCTAAGTTATCGGTTCTATAAGTAAGTATTGGTGATAATGACAAGTGTATACCCAAAGCAGTTATGAACCCATGGGGAACACAAACCCTTGTTATCCTTTGATATTGACTCAACACCAGAATTTTAATATTTGCTTTTATTATTGATTTTCTTCAGAATCCCCCTATTTTGAAGTAACTACCTCACAAGTTCAATTACCGGCTATAATCCATTCTCCCTATTCCCTGTGGATTCGACCCCAACCTCTAGTTGGGTTCTTTATTGACAGCGTCCGCTTCTCACTTCAGTAAGAGGTGTGGTTTGAGCGTTATCAAAAAGTTACACTGTTGCTGGGGAATACGGATGAAACTAGGTTATTAGCTTGTAATGGACTTGTTGGTGGTTACGATAATTTTTACATTTTTTTTGTTTGTTTTTCTTTGTTTTTCTTTAGTTACTCTCAGGCTACATTAAAGGAATAAGCTTCCACTCAAACATCCAAATGGACCATAGCAAGCTGCCAACACCTGTGGGAGAAATTATGATTGATGATACATTGGCAGCCCTGATAATGAATTATGAATAGGATGGAAACCCGAAATACACAAATAAGATTAATGCCTTATATGGGACAGGGTCATATAACTTCAGCCCAAAGAATTTAGACTTGGACTTAAAGAACCGTTCAACATAGTCGGCCAAACCATCTATAGAGGTGCCACAAATTCTTGAAATAAAAGAGTTACCTCCTCATCTCAAGGATGCATTCCTTGGGGAGGACAACACATTGCTGGTCATCATTGCAACGAACCTGTTAGATGAGCAGATGGAAGACTTGGTGAGAATTTTGAATAGATAAAAAAAGGCAATTGGCGGACCATAGCTGACATCATTGGATCCCACCAGGCATATGCACTCATAAGATCCAGCTTGAACTAGATTGTAAGCCAAGTATAGAGCATCAGCGCCGCCTGAACCCTCCAATGCAAGAAGTTGTCAAAAAGGAAATTTTCAAGTGGTTGGACGCTAGGGTGATATATCCCATAGCAGACAATCAGTGGGTAAGTCCTGTCCAGTCCTAGAAGACGCACTTAGTAGGCTCTCTATGGAGATTTTGTACCATGTGGATGAGGGAAAGAAGGAACTGGTGAGAGATGTGCATCGACTTGCAAGGTTGGGAGTTAGATTTGTTGACTCGACCGATGGCGGTGTTGTTGTCCATAATGGGTCAAAATCATCCTTGGTGACTGATGTGTAAGTTATACAAGATGAGGATCTGATTTTGGTGAAGCTGAAAGAAGCCGTTCGAAATCAGAAGGTGGAGGCCTTCTCCTAAGTGGGAGATGGTGTGCTGCGTTACCAGGCTTCTCCTGGAAAGTGGAATCAGACCGTCTTGGTCCAACATTCAACATTGGCAAAGCACGACACTAGCCAATCCATACCCATTATGGAATCGAAGTCTATCATTTCTAACTCGACCAGATCTACTGTGGTCTGACGGTCAGCAACCTCTACTGTACACCCTCGGTAAATTCTGCTAGCTACAATAGAGTCACTGATGGGCGTGGATACTGAAAAGGGCTGCTGCAATAATTCTGGTGCAATATTGAACTTTCATGCCACAAATGGAGTAATGTAGGACAAATTAGATCCTGGATCAATCAATACATAAGCAGGGTGTGAGCAGATAGTTATCATACCTGTCACAACATCAGGTGACGCTTCTGAATCCTGCCTCCCTGGTAAAGCATATGTGCGGCTTGGACCCGCACCTACACTAGAGGCCCCTGATCTGCCCCGACTCCTGCCTGCTGAAACTGAGGGCCTGCGCCCTACCGAGGATGCTGTAGCTCGTGACCCTGCGGATGCCCTGTCCTGTCTATCCCGATCCTCCTGACCTCTGGCTGGGCAATTTCTCATCAAATGGCCCTCTTGTCCACAAATATAACATCTGGTGGAGCCATACCTGCATGCTCCAGAATGGCGTCGGTTGCATATAGGGAAAAGTGGTAGGGTATACCTACTTTGCTCCGCCCTCCTCTATAATGGTGAATCTGTAATCTGCGAGCCTCTACCGGTCTCTGACTGTCCCCTGTGGCTAAATCTACCCCTCTGCAGCTGTGGTGGAGGCAGGGGCCTGGGCGGCCTATCTAACAATAGTGGCCTAGGTCCTCCCCGAGCCTCCCTCTGTAACTCAACTGGCCTGTCCCGGTGGCGCTGTTCCTGATTGGTCCTCCTGATCTCCCGCTGCCGCTGCCTGATGCCCTCAATATTCTAGGCAAATGCTTGAACTCGGGCAATATCCATGTCCTCTTGCAGTGTGGCCGTAATACAAGTCTCAACATATTCTGGATTCAACCTCATGATAAAGCGGTGTACCCTGGATGCCATGGTATCAACAAAGGCCGGTGCGTACCGGGCCAAAGAATCAAACCGCAAGGCGTATTCCCGAACACTCATGGCCCCCTACTCTAGATGTAGGAACTGGTCCACCCGGGCCTGTCAAATCTCCCATGGCAAATAGTGATCCAGAAAAGCTCCTGAGAAGCTGGACCAGGTCAGAGGGGAAACATCTCTCCCTCGGGACCTTTCCCAGCTTTCATACCACAATATGGCGATGTCCCGTAATCAGAATGCTGCCAACTCAACCGATTCTGTAGGCGTGGCATGCATAACCCTGAAAATTCTCTGCATCTAATCTAGAAAATCCTGAGGGTCCTCTGTTCGGTCCGTACCTGTAAACTGTGGGGGATTCAGAGCCAAGAACTCTCGGACCCTCGAACTATCATGCCCTCTTGACGACTCCGCAACTATAGACGACATAGGCTGATGCTGAGCAGCCATCATCTGTGCTAACATGACTACCGCACTCCTAAGCTCCTGGTCGGAAGGTATCGGTATAGGGACTGCTGGAGATAGTGTCGCCCTAAGTGGCTCATGATGTGGTGGAGACTGCTGAGAAGGTTGGGATGATGCCTCTGTATTGCCCTCTGATCGGGCTGTTTCTACACGAGGGTGAGGCATCCTACTGGTGCCTTCCCCTGCTGCAATATCCAAGCTCTGACCTGTGATAGGATGTCGCTGGTCTGACATTATCTGTAACCAAGGAATACAATAAGCTCTAGGGACTCAACCCTATGCTGTACCACTCTACGGAACGACTAAATAAGAATAAAAGCAACCATCCTATCATGCCTTGCAGCCTCCTACCCATAGTATGTGGTGCACAACACATCCATGGGTAGGACTCTACTTAGCATGGCTTGCAGACTCCCTGGGATACGACCGGCTCTGATACCAAGTTTGTCATGCCCCGCCTTGGGGGGTATGACTGGCACCTGGTGCCCTACTAGGACCTGAACTACTCGACTACTGAGCCTGAGCACATCTGGTGCCTGGCTGGCTCTAACTCAGATTTCTAGGAACAAAGGCTATATAACGGCTGTAAACACAGCCTCCGGCCAACTGGGCCTATAGCCACCTGTACCTGTACTAACAGCTAACCAGAAACATATCAATATAAGGGAGCTTATGCGGGCCGACAAGGCCACCATGCTATCTAGTTATCTGTAACTCAACAATGAAATACTGGAAAGCTATGTGACCGGCGAGGTCACCACTACTGTCAACAGAGGCCTCACACCGCCAACATAAACAGAAATGCTAAACAGCTACAACGAACTGCACGGCCTCACACGACCGGCTCAGCTGAACACAGGAAAATATATATAGACTGCAAGCCTCTAGGAATTCCAATAAGATGGTCGGGACAGGGCCCCGGCCTATCCATGCTGTACAATAAAAGAAAAAGGGATAAACCTCTAGCTATCTAGCTCCGGATGACTGGAGCTGATGACCCTGTGAGCTGGCTGGAATCACGAGGTATCAGCTCCTCGTCTATGAGTACCTGTAGGCAAGTAATGCAGTACCCCAAATGGGCGTCAGTACCGCTGGTACTGAGTATGTAAAACAACAACTGAAAGATATCTGAAAACAACAATACAACTGAAGGAACTGAAACAGAAAGGAATAGACTAACTGACTGAAAATGTAAAACTATGCCTACTCTCAACTATGCTGGAAGGAGTAGGAGTCATACCTGGAGATGTATCACTCTATTGTCGATCTACTCGTATCTAGTGTAACATGGCATAACATAACATAACATAGAATAGCACACATAAACCTTACCCGCCCCCCATAAGCCGGGAGGTACAATCAACACGCAATCTATACCCCTACCCTGGTCATCCCATCTCTTATAATAACTATAAGCATCCTGCCGATCCCCTGGGTATGCACTTGGGCTCACTGAGCCCCTGACTATAACTGTACCTGAGTCTGGAGTACTCCTGAATCAACACCTCGGGCGTACCCGCTCGACGGGGGTGTATAAAGGCCGACCAAGGCACAATATGGGGAAACCGGCATCCCATCTTCGTCCCCTATGGGACGGCATGCCACTCCGTAGAGCGACACATCCTCGCCCTCTGGCGGACGAGTCGATACAGCTATTAACCCTAGGGCGGTCATGAATGCTAGGTAATCCAACCCCAAGACAATACAGTGGTTTCAACTAGTAATACTATCTGCATATACCACATGCTAAAGCTAGTGATGGTAATGTATCTATACATACTATATGCTAACTAGTGATAATGATATGTATGTATTTAATATATGCTGAGACAGATAATGGTATATATATATATAATCTTCTGTCACACTGTGCTGAGTCTAATGTTGAACAAGATATAGTTTTTCTGCTGGAAATCATGCTGTATAACTGAGTCTTTGTAGTAACATGATTTACTATTTCTAACATGCTTTCTAAACTTCATTTTAATCTACCATTCTACTTCTGAGATACCTTATAGATACTTATATTGCTTTACTAAGTTTCAATTGAATACGATAATACCCTAACATACTTTACCAAATCACATACTGGGCATGCTGTACAGTTCCTAACTCTTTGTATTAGAATTTATATCATGCTAGCAAGTTGCACGCTATACATGACATGATGCTTTCAATATCGTACCAATATTCATAATAAACATAACACACGACTTCTGAACATCCTACTGGCCTTTAAACTATTTTACCATACCGAGACTACTAACTTGCCGAGGAAACTAGCTTCACATACCTTCGCTTCTGATTTCCGGACTAACCGGTGTAGCTCGGTCAGTATTCCAGCTATTTCTCGCAACTGCATTCATATATAAGTCAATTAGCACTAAATACAACACTATTATGAAAGATGATGTCACTTTCGATATAATTATAGCCTAAACTTAGGCCTATCGAAAGACGGTCGAAAACTTGCTATTTTCTAGAAGTCCAGAAGGGAGAAGTATTCACGTCACAGTTAGGAACACATAGACACTAGTTTGGAGCAATTCTACTTACCTTAGTCCAGTAGCTCGACGATTCGTTGGCCGTATTTCGCGAAACAAAATCCGTAGGAATGCTCCCTGCTGCTAAATACCTCGGTACCTGAGGTTAATTTGAGTTTAGACTACGTTTGACAGTGTAATCAAACGATAATATATTACCCCTCTTCGTCTCTCTCTGTTTCTCTGTGTTTTCTGGAAATTAGATAAGAAATATAACCTCACAAACCGAAGTGGGGGCTTTATATACTTGGGCCTGGATAGGGCCAACGTGTCACAGAGCCAACGCGGAGGCTCCACCTCCGTGACACATTTCCATCGCGGAGGGGCTTTGCCTCGGCTCCTTCCGCGATGGTTCGATAGGTTATCCGTCTGATCCTTTCCCGGGCCTTTCTCTAGCACGTATGGCTTTCAACTATGCTTAACCACCGTGCGAAAAGGCCATCTAGGTGTCGGAAATCTTACGGGGTATAACACAACCCATCCAAGAGAGCCTACTGTACCTTGCTAGGATATAGTGGCTGATATGCATGATCTATCTAGGGTTCGTTCGATCTAATAACCTATGGTGGCATGTAGTTCGGGGATTTTGGGTGCACTGAACCCCGACCCATTCGATGCTAAGTACTACTCCCATTGAAAACCTAATTATATCTAGCCTTGCTAATAGCTCAAAATTGATGTCCTAGGACAAAGTCAGAACTACTTATCTGGAAGTTCTTTAAGAGTGTAAGGACCTGAAAGAAACTATGTTCTAGGACTTGTCAGGGATGCTTATCTGAAAGTGTCGTGATAGTTGATAGAACAACAAACATGCTGATAAATTGATACTGCTGAATATACTGAGTACTGAAAATATTACTATGAATGGGCATACTAGAAATGATAAGAATTGCTATAAAGCACATTTGCACATTTCTACAAGAAAGTCGTATATATGTGACAACTTATGCCATTTTAAAAAATTTCTAGTTGATAAGCACACTTTTGTGAAAAATCATGCCAAGTTCAAGTGATACATATTGTATAGCTACAATTACTGTCATAAGTATTTAACAATTCTAATCATGCAAGCCTGACATCATAGAGAAAGAAGGGAAAATTCAGCAGTCGAAAGAAAATCCCTAGATCATGATTTCTAGAAATACTTTGTGTCTAGGGATTGCTGAAACTTTGGGACACAAGGTTAAAATAAATACCCACACTGAAGAAGAAATCTCTAAGAAGAGCTCTTGAAATCTACTGCACTTTGAATGGAAACCTAGCTTAGATCTGAGGAGATTTTCTGACTTCTATGCTCTGATCCTGAAGGTTTGGGAGAGAATGAGAGGAAAACGTCGAATTATTCCCTTAATTCACCATTAACCTAACCCCAAACAACGTAGTTTAGGAGTTAAGAGCTTTGAATTTTACAAAAATTCCCCTGGGTAACCGTTTCAATGTATGATTGTCCATATCCAACGGGCCTCACAACGAGTTGTTGGTTGTGACCATGGCTTATTGGAACCAGTTCTTGGTTCTAGGCCTAGGAAGTCAATTTCTGGTATCCGACCAACAGATGGATAGGATGACTCGCCGTAATAACAGGCCATTATATCCAGTCATAGTCACAAGAAGAATTTCAAATAACTTCTCAACTTCTGCCAAGGAACGGCACAACGACCCGTTGGTCGGTCTAGGTTGTTGTCACTACTCATCGTCACTACTGGACATTCTGAACATTTTCTAGACTTGACCAACTGACAGGAACAATGAATCGTTAGATGGGACAACGAGTCGTTGGTTCCATTCATTTCCACTGGAAAGGGATTCTAACCATTTTCTAGATTTCCTCTAACGGCTCCCAACGACGAGTCGTCTTAACAAACAATGACTCATCTTCTAGAGTGTTGTTTCAAGGACAGATTCGTCAGGTATTTGGGTATTGCAAGAACGGGACGAACTATGACCCATTACTTCTAACAACGCGTCATTGTATCACCTGTTAGATTGAGGAATGAAGCTGTAGGGCTGACAATGACTCAGACAACAGATCGTTGTTACTTATAACGACTCATTGGTTGAGTCGTTTTGAGACAAAATTTTTTCCTATTTTCTTTTCTGGTTTTCATTCCAAGTCTAGTTTTCTTCTGTGGAACTTTTGAGCTGTTATAATATCTCCACCTTGAGAACAGTCATCCCCAAATGAAGGCTAAATAAGCTAAAATTCTGGGGAAAAAGCTGCAATCCTGAACTGAAAACTATAATCTGATTACTGAAGGAGTGATTGACTTTGAACTGGAATAGACATACTAACTTAAATTATTCAACTATGATGTACATTAAAACATGAATAGAGTTAAAGGGTATGGAACTGAATAGAGTACTGAGGAGGAATTTAGTACCTCATGATGAATTTGAGCTGGAAGGGAAAAAGTGAGGGTATTTAGCCATCATATCTGCTTCTGCTTCCAATGTAGCTCCCTTGACTAGCTGCTTCCTCCATAAAATCTTTACTGAAGTAAACTCCTTGTTCCTCAGCTTACGAACCTGACGGTCTAGGATCTGAACTAGAACCTCTTCATGATAGAGACTATCCCTTACACTAACACTCTCTAGAGGCACTATTGAGGTCGAATCACCGATGCATTTCTTCAACAAGGACACATAGAAGACTGGGTGCACCTATGCCAATTCCGTTGGCAAATCCAGCTCATAGACCACATTGCCAATGCATTTTAGGATTATGTAAGGACTAACATATCGATGAATGAGCTTTTCTTTCTATTCAAACCTCATCACACCTTTCATAGGTGAAATTTTCAAATATACCCAGTCATCCACGACAAACTCTATCTCTCTTCTCCTTACATCTGCATATGATTTTTGTCGCCTTTGATCTAGTTTTAGTCGTTCCATGATAAGTTAAACCTTCTGCATAGCCTCATGTACTGAATCAGGTCCTAAAAAGATAGCTTCACCAACCTAAAACCACCCTATAGGAGATCTACATCTCCTACCATATAATGCCTCGAACAGGGCCATTTGAATACTGGATTGGTAGTTGTTATTGTATGCAAACTCAATGAGAGATAGATGATCATCCCAACTGCCCTTGAAATCGATCACAAAGCCCTCAACATATTTTTTAGAGTCTAAATAGTTTGCTCAACCTGGACATCTATCTGTTGGTGAAAAGCTGTGCTGAGCTTGACTTGAGTAACAAGTCCTTTTAGAAATGACTTCCAGAACTCTGAGATGAACGGAGTACCTCTATCTGAAATGATGGAAAAGGGAACTCCATGTAGTTTGACTAACTATTGGATGTACAATCTAGCATAATCCTTTGCTAAGTTTGTGGTCTTAACTGGTAGAAAATGTACTGACTTAGTCATCCGGTCTACAACCACCCAAATTAAGTCATGCTGTCGGCGAGTATGAGATAGACCTATAATGAAATCCATGTTCACTTATTCCAACTTCCAAGTGGGAATGCTAATATCCTGGTTCATACCCCTAGGTGATGTTCAACCTTGTCCTATTGGCAATTTGGACACTTAGCCACAAATTTTGCAATGTCCTTCTTCATGCCATTCCACCAATAGACTTCCCATAGACCACGAACATCTTGTTTGCACATGGGTGGATAGAGTACCTGGTGATGTGAGCTTCTGTTAGTATCTATTGCCTCAAATCATCTATATCGGGAATACACAACCTGCCCTAATAATAGAGCACACCATCTCCCCCTTTGGAGAAAGCTTCCACCTCTTTCCTTAGGACTGCTTCCTTCAGCTTAAATAGAATTGGGTCTTCATCTTGCTTTGACTTAATCTCCCCCAGCAAGGAGGACTTTGACCTACTCTGGACTACAACTCCACCTCTTGCTGAATCAACCAACTGGACCCTTAACCGAGCCAGTTTATGAATATCCTTCACCAGTTTCTTTTTATCCTCCTTTACATGGGTAACACTCCCCATAGACTTTCTATTGAGGGCATCAACCACTACATTGTCGTTGCCCGGGTGATACAACACACTCATGCCATAATCCTTTAATAATTCTAGCCATCTTCTTTGATGTAGATTCAGGACCTTCTAACTGAACACATACTGTAGGCTCTCTACCTTTGCCAGTTCAAGATCATGAGTCGGATAGTTCTTCTCATGAACCTTGAGCTGTATGGAAGAATAAGATATGACTTTACCATGCTTCATCAGAACACAACCAAGGCTAACTTTGGAGGCATCACAATAGATCATGAACTCGTTTGAACCTTCTAGCAGAGTCAGAAGTAGGGCTATAGTGAGTCGAGTCTTTAACTATTGAAAGCTCTTCTCACATGCATCAGACCACTGAAACTTCACCTTCTTTTGAGTTAGTTTGGCCAAAAGAGAGGCAATGGAGGAGAACCCTTCTACAAACCGTCTGTATTAACCTGCTAGGCCCAAGAAGCTCCTGATATTTAATGGAGAGGTAGGTCTTGACCAGTCTTGACTGTCATCATCTTTTGAGGATCCACTTGAGTACCTTCACTTGAGGAATGCAATTGATTTTAGCCAAAATTCACGCTTGCTAAATTTAAAGAATAACTAGAGGTCCCTAAGAGTCTGCAAAACTATTCTCCGATGGTTTGCATGCTCCTTTTCTATTCTAAAGTAAACTAGGATATCGTCTGTATAGACAATAATGAATATGTCCAAGTACAACTTGAATACCTTGTTCATCAAATCCATAAAAGCTGTAGGAGTATTAGTTAGTCCAAAAGACATAACTATGAATTCGTAGTGACCATATCGAGTTTTGAAGGCTATTTTCAGAATGTCACATTCTATAACCCTGAGCTAGTGGTATCCTGATCTGGGATCTAGCTTTGGAAAACAACTAGTTCCATGAAGTTGATTGAACAACTCATCAATATTGTGTAGAGGATATGTATTCTTGGCTGTGACCTTGTTCAGCTGATGGTAGTCGATGCACATTCTGAGTGTACCGTCTTTCTTTCGCACGAATAGAACTGCGGCGCCCCATGGAGAAATGCTGGGTCTAATGTAGCCCTTATCTAAATGCTCTTTCAGTTGTTCTTTTAACTTTTTATGCTAAGATGGGGTCATTCTAAAAGGAGGAATTAAGATAGGCTGGGTATCTGGGAGAAGATCTATGCCAAAGTCTGTTACCCTCTCGGGAGGAACTCCAAGAAGATCTTCGGGAAACACATCAGGAAACTTATTTACAACTGAAACTGACTGAAGTATAGATGTGTTGTGATTTTATAGAACTTTCAACACTTAAAATTGAGAAAATAGCATGGACTTGGGTATGTTTATACAAATATGAGGAACTTTTACTTTAATTTCAGGGAAAATAAGTGTTGAAGAAAAAACATGCAAAAGAAGCCGAAAAATGCATAAAACTAGCCAAAGTACAAGTATCAATACGAGCCGTACCTTGATTGTACGAGTTGTACCTTAATTGTACGAGCCGTACTAAAGCCATCGTGAAATTCAAAAGGTTGGAATGAGGGGAAGGCAACATATGACTCTCAGTACAAGCCGTAACTAGAGTCGTGGAATTGTTTAGAGAAATTTTCACAAAGGCAGACTCTTGGTAAGGATGGACTCATGGATCGTAGTAGGAACATATGGACCGTACCATGAGCCATGGTGAACTTCAGAAGATTGCTCAATACTTGGCAGAACTTCAGACACAACAAACAGTACAAGTCAGAGGAAGAAGGTAGGAGTCATACCACAACAATCATGGAATATTTCAGATGATGTCAGAGTTATCAGGGACAAAACATAGAGGCATTGTACGACTCGTAGGATTTTGGTAAGAGTCATACCATCCTGCTAACACTTAGCCAAATCTGCAGTAGCCAAAGACTTACGTGAAGTAGGTACAACCCATACAATCCTGCTACGGGTCGTCGGTCGATTCGTGACACAGTTGGCACCAGATATGGAAAATTCCCTGTTAGTTTAGGAAAAGGTTTTTAATGTCAGTATAAATAGCCTTTATGTTTTATTTTAGTAGAAAAAAGAGGAGAGGAACGAAGTAGTAAACGTGCGAAGAATAATATTTGTGAATTTTATCAAGTTTTGAGGAGCAATTCTTGGGATCAAATTCTTGAATTCCTACATTGTTCTTGAGATTAATCTTCGATATTCAAATCTGGTTTTCTTTCAATTTTGAGATTATGTGTTTGTCTATGAATGCAATTTTTAATCCTACAACTATGAGAGGCTTAAACCTCCACAACTAGGGGTTGTGGGAACCATGGTAGATTAATGAAATTGGGTTACACAAAAGTGATTTAAAACCAATGCTAAATGCTTGTATTGTATTCTCTTCATATTTAAACATTTTTTAACGGTGTACAACGTTAGGACTTGACGCGAATTCTTTAGTTGCTTGAACCTAGAGTGGTAGAAATTAGGAAAAGAGAATTACAACAAAGCCTTAGTCTATGATCATTGTATTAACTTGAGCTGTGGTCGCAGGATAGTTAAATTTGGAACATATTAATAACGGTTAGTTTGAAATCGCTCATGAGACCTGACCTGATGATTGAGTATAGTCATCCAATAGGGACAAACCAGCCATTTGGATGAACCCAAGTTATCAATTCTACAAATAAGCATTGGGATTAATCACGTGTATATACCCCAAGTAGTTATGAATCCATGGGGAACACATACCCTAGTTGATTGCAAATCTTGATTTAAATCACAAATATAATCCTGTTTTAATATTTTTTTCTTTAAAACCCCACAATTTGGAGATAACTCACTAACAAGTAGAATTATCGGCATTATTCTAGATCTTACTCTATTCCCTATGGGTTCAACCCAACCTCATAGTT
This sequence comes from Datura wrightii, assembly GCA_035772735.1. Taxonomy (NCBI): domain Eukaryota; kingdom Viridiplantae; phylum Streptophyta; class Magnoliopsida; order Solanales; family Solanaceae; genus Datura; species Datura wrightii. The sequence goes on from JASDFA010000020.1 coordinate 92,793,162, forward strand.
GGGTTCTTTATTGAAACGACCGCTTCGTACTTTGTCAGAAAGTGTGAGTCTGTGTCATATCAAAAAGTGGCGCTGTTGCCGGGGAATACAACTAAGATTATATTAGTTGCTTGTATTTGACTTTTTGTTGTTATTTCCTGATTTATGTTTTCTTTTTGTTTTTAGATATCCACAGGGTTGTTGCTTGGTGAATGCCAAGTACTCATTGGAGTAAAAAACCCCTGATTTCTTTAGATCTCAAACTCGAAAGAACACAGGAAAGATGAAAAACCAAGAGCAGAGAGATGCCCGTATTGCTGAAGAAGCTAGGTAAGTCAAGCTAGCTCGGCAAGATGTACTTCAGGTTGTATAGGATGCTCAAGATGAGGTTATTAACGCTGGTTGACATGGAAGGGGCAATAGAGATCAAAGATATGCCCCTCAATTCTACGATGAAGATGACCTGGACATTGATGAAGTTGGGTCAACCAGAGGTATCGTGCCACCACCATTGCCTGCTGGGGCTAAATTTGATATCAAAAGCGCTATGATAGAGTTATTGAACATGAAACGGGTGTTTAGTGGTCACGCAGCTGATGATGCCAACCTTCACTTGATGAACTTTGTAAGAATATGCAAGGCGTACAGGTTGCTGGGAGTCATCCAGTATGCTATACAGCTAAGACTCTTCCCCTTTTCTTTGTCTAGGGAAGCCATATTATGGTTATCAGAGTTTCCCAACGACTCCATTACGAACTGGAGGGAGCTCAAGCAAGATTTCTTAGAGAGATTCTTTCCACCCTCCAGGATCTATAGCTTAAAGATGAAATCTATGATTTTAGACAACTGAAAACTGAGGCACATCATGAGACCTGGTTGAGGTTTAGGAAGAAGTTGACCAAGTGCCCGAACCACAAAATTCCTGATGATAGTCTATTGGAGATTTTGTATTGATCATTGAACTATAGTACAAAAGTAGTAGCAGACACAGTGTCGGGAGGAGCGCTGATGAGCTACACCTGGGAGAAGCTGCCACTATTCTAGATAGAGTAACCAAGACAAACAGAGAATGGCACACTTGGGAAGCAAAAGCAATGGCTGGTACACATGTTGTTGGTTTGACTGCAGACCAATAAAGGAAGGAGGAAGAACGTGACCAGGAATTGGCTCATATGCGCACATAAATTGGATTTTCTTATTAAGCACATCATAGGAGCTGGAGCCGGAAAGGTTAACATAGTGGGGACACAGGGACAGGATCAAGGGCCAAACCACTCAGATTCTGAGGAGGACGCAAACTTCTTGGACAACCAGGTGGTGGGTTTCTGAGCCAACGCCCAAGGGTCTGGACAAGACGCTTGGTGCCAAGGTTCTGAAAACCAAGGTCGCAACCAATATAGAGACAATTACTACTAGAATGGGTACAGGGATAGTATTCGAGGTGATGAGCACAAGGGAGATTGGAGAAGGAATGATGGTTACCACAATGACCGAGTTGGATTATACGTGCCTCCTAATGCACGTGAGGGGGAGGCTGGACAGTTGAAGTTAGAGGTCATGATGACTGAGATGCTAAAGAAGGTGAGATCCATAGATGATCAGTTGAAAGACATCCATAATGATATATCGAGCATGGGTCAGAGAGTGAAGTCACATGCTACAACTATCAAGCAGATAAAACAACAGCTAGGGAAACTGTCTGCATCCATGAACCCTAGGCAAAAGGGTACACTACCTAGCAACATAGTCCAGAATCCAAAGAATGATGGTCACTGCATGGCTATGATGAGTAGGAGTGGAAAGACCACGGTTGACCCCCCTCTACCAGTTGTAGTTGAAAGGAAGAAAGAAAGCGTGATTGACGATGAAGAAGATATTGCTGAGAAGGAACATAATGAGGATGCTGAGTTGACTGAGGCTCCAAATGCTAAAAATAGGCCTGAAGCTAATTAAGGAGAAAAGAAAGAAGCTACACAAATTTACAAGGCTATTCCACGACCATCGCCACCGTTCCCTCAAAGAATGAAGAAGAAGGTGGAGAATGGTATGTTTTAGAAATTCTTGTCAATGCTCAAATAGTTATCTGTAAACATACCATTGGTCGAGGCATCGGAACAGATGCTAGGGTATGTCAAATTTATGAAGGACCTTGTGAAGAAGAAGAGGCCCGTGAGTTATGAGCTTGTCGATAATGTACATCATTGTAGTGTTATAGCCTCATGGGTCCTTGCCCAAAAGAAGGAAGATCCAGGTGCTTTTACTATTTCGGGCACAATTGGCGATGTTGAGTTTTCAAAGGCACTCTGTAATTTGGGAGCAAGCATCAATCTGATGCCATTGACTATGTTTAAGAAGCTGGGCTTGGGAGCATCCACACCGACTACTATGTGGCTACTGATGGCTGATAAAACTATGAAGAAGCCTATGGGAATCCTGTTCGATGTGCTTGTTAAAGTTGATAGATTCATATTCCCAGCAGACTTTGTGATCCTTGATTGCGAGATTGATTTTAAGGTCCCCATCATTTTGGGGCGACCATTCCTTGCCACTGGGAGAGACTTAGTAGATGTAGAGGCTAGCCTGTTGAAGTTCAGAATCAATAAAAAAGAGGTCACCTTCAATGTCTACCGGTCAATTAAGCAACCGAAGGAATACAGAGTTGTCTCAGCAATAGAAGATGAATCTGAGTTCCTTGATGAATTCTGAATAGTCAAGAGACTTGCATTGTGTCGCGACGTTAAATCAGGTGCTTCTTGGAAGGCAACCCAAGTGGTGGTTTGGTGAATTCCAAGTAATCGAACCACCCGCGTCATGCTACAATGTTAAATCAAGCACTTCTTGGGAGACAATCCAAGTTATGTAACTTATGTGTGTTTATTGTGTAGGGGAAACAAAAATTGGTGGAAGAACAATGGCTGAACAGGTAGGTGCTATGGGTCTTAGTACGACTCATGAGAGGGTTGTACGAGCCGTAGCATGAGTTGTAGCAAGAATCAGAGATATATTTCAATGCATTAGTTTAGGGTAAGTTTTGTCCTATGACTTGTAACCTCATTGTAAGGGTCATAGTACTCACTGTGGCTATGAACTATGCAAGGCATGGATCATAATGAAAAGAAAGACCCATGAGTCATAGTACCAATCGTACCCCCATAGTACGAGTCATAAGATGTGCTCGTAGGTCCACAGGTAAGTTTCTCCATGTCTCTGTTACGGGTCCAAGGGATGAGTCATAGGGCCTTTGTACAACTCGTGGTACAAGTTGTGATGGGTCAAAAATATAAAAATTACCCGACTCGACCCATATTTTTCAAAACTGCCCTATAACCTACATAAACTCGAAACCATTCGTACCCTCCTCCCACGCTTTCAAAACCAAACTCACAACCATAAACTCACACCCGTAACTCAACTTCAAAACTCAATTGAACAAGTTCTTGCTAAGATTACACCGAAAATCTCAATCACAACCCTAGTCTTGATTGACTGTCGAAGTATCAACATTAAAGTTAGTGTATTTCTTTGAAATTGATAAATATAACTTGTGTGCTTGATGCAAAACTGCTAAGCCCCTGAGAGTCCTCCTAATGCTTGAAAAAATTAGAAAAGAACAATGATCAGGGATGTAAACAAGTCGTGTGCGATTAGGTAGGGGCTTGAACTTGCGAAAATTGTACATTGAACTGTTGAAAGTGAAGTTACGGGTCGTGATTAAAAAGAGGAGGAATGGGTCACTGTAAAACTTGTTAAATGCATGCCTGGACTTGGGGAATTTTGAGTACCCAACATTTAATTGGAACCTCCGGCAAACTGAACCAAAAATAAGGTAGGGAAAGGCTTCAAACAAGCCTTCCTACGACTCGTGGTTTCATACTATGACTCATTGGATGGCTCGTTGGGACTGAACCAAGCCAAATTTTAAATAATCACGAGGTATGAATCCTAGTATGACTCGTGGTTTACTACTATGAGCCGTACCAAGAATCTAAAAAGGGTTAAGTCCATAAGTGACAGTACGATCCTTCCTATGACTCGTGGAATCGACTTATAGGTCATACCATGAGTGGTGGAAAAATCCAGAACAATAGTTTTAAAGGAGCATCCTCATACGACTCGTGGTACGGACCGTACCTTCATGGTATGAGTCGAACCTCAGAGACATAACATTGACTTGAGATATTTCGGGTCTTAGTACGGATCGTACCTCCAAGGTACGACCCGTACTGTTGACTTGTGATAAACTATAAAGGAATTTTTTTTCTTTCTTTCTTTTTCTCAGATTTGGAATTTTAACCCTTTTTCTCCACAGGTACAATGGCGATGAAACGTAAAGCATCAAAGGCAACTGCTCGAAGGACATTGCTTGATGAGACCTCCAATCTGATCAAGCGGGCAACTGCCCTAGTAGTTCACTAGAGGAATATAGGATTGATACATCGGATACTGACGGGACCCGAACAACTAGGGTGAAGGCCAAGGCCTAGGCTGTGGAGGCCACTGCCACATCTGCCGGTGCTCCCCACTCTGAGGAGGGAGCGGAGGAAAGAGCTCAAAAGTCAGAAAGTAGCTCTAATGAAGAAGAGGGTTCCAAGGAGGCCCAACCGAAGATGCAAGTAGTGATGAAGAATCAGAGGAGGAGGCACCAAATGCCGAGCAGGAACAGACTCCACCTAGGGAGAACCGCACCATCCAGTCGAGAGTTCCAGGAACCCAAGAGATATATGAATAGGGAATTACTCTCACCACCAAGAATAGACCTAGGCGGAGTATTAAAAAAGAGCCGCGGATCCTCAAAAATTCATTGAACGAGTTGGAGGAGATAAAGCAGATATTCAGCTTCTACAAATTTGAGTGGATGGCTAGGGCCTCGGACCGATACACTTCAGAAATCGTCTGGGAGTTCTACGCCAATTATTTGGCAACCATGGAGTAGAAAGCGAAAGAGGGGTAGAAGTTGAAAGATCAACCCAAGCTGGAGAGCGTCCTGGTTAGAGGCCGAGTTGTTGACATATCCGAGCATACTATTTCTCGAATATTATATGGGCCCCAGTTCATACCACCACATGCTACACAAGAATATGACTATCAGGCAGAGGCTTTGAAATGGATCAAGCAGCTCAATTTTGATGAGAGGCGGAGGCAGATACATTGGTTGTCCGGAGTAGTTGCTGAGAACAAAGAAGAGGCGGAGTGGGTCACTAGAGGCAATCAGGTCATAAAGAACACTCTGAATTTCACAGCAAAGGCTTGCTAGACATTAGTATGCCACCGATTGGCACCGACTATTAATAATAATACCCTCAGCATAGATAGAGCATCTTTGGTGGATTGTATCATGTCCAGATACCCCATTAATATTTTGAGGGTCATTGCAAAGGAGATGCGGGATCGGGCTATGGGATTGAGCACTACCATCCCATTCCTGAGTTTCGTTTTCAGATTGTGCACAGAGGTGGTCATCAAGGTGCGTCATGGTGAGGAGTACCTTATTAGAGGATAATGGAGACATTAGCCTAATTCGGGAGGAGATGGACCCAATAAGTAGGGCCCGAATTACCATAGCAGTCCACCATCACGGGGGGTTGGGGGCGCACAGGTGAATGCCCCCACTTCACAAGAGCAGGGGGAGACACCGGCTATAGATGTCGGTCATTCAGATGCAGCTCCTAGCACCTCTGCTGCACCATATATGAGCCTCTCAAGCCAAACTCTAGCAGGGTACATCCTAGTGCCTAAGGAATTCCTCCAAAAGCTGGCCAAAAGACCGAATGTAGCTGAGAAAAATGTTTAGTCGATGATGGAGAATGTCAAGCCTTGGGTAAATGATGAGATAAAGATAGCTGCACAGGCCCTACATGTCATATTAGATAGGTTCGAGAATAGATTCAACATGCGCATGGCCGAGTAGACTGATACGGGCAGCCTCCATGAGGAATTAGGGGTTCTTCAGAGTTAAGTGGACGAGCTGTCATCACAGCAGTCGGCAATCATAGCAGCCCCCACTCTTCCTAACCTCGATGCTGGTATTGATGAGGAGCTTGATGTTGCGGCTTATTAGGAGCCCATAGGAGTAGACAAAGAAAAGACAAAAATAGGGTCTCCGAGGATGTTGGAGATGAGACCCCAAAGAAAAAGAGGTAAGAGAGAAAAAAGAGCACAAACGGGCAAGGTTAGAGAGCCATAATACTCACGATGTGCATTAGTCGGAGCTGCTTGAGAGAGCCAGAGGAGTAGGTAGCTCCATAATAGCCCAGGAAAAGCTCGCAGAGTGGTAGGGACCCTTCGGGCGAGCACATTCATCCCCGACAATTCCAGAGTATGTAGAGATGGCTGATACTATTGAGGGGGTAACCGCTCCCCCTATTGATACACCATTGAGTGCGCCGGCCACCGCCAGTGCCACGATTCCAGTGGAGGTACCTCCTCTGCAGGACGACAAGAGCACTTAGTGCACTGCAGGTATGTTCCATTGCCTCTTTTTTACGTTCTATGCCTCAGGGATGAAGCATGCTTTTAAAAAGGGGAGGTGGTGTACTTGTCATTTTTGGATTTTTGATTCGTCCGGGGGTTTTTCTTGCCGTGTTTCTTTTCATTGGGCATGCTATCTAGTAGAACTGGGATGTTTAGGATTTTATTTTTGTAATTTTTGTTTAATTAGAAAGTATCTTAGGAGTACTCAGCCAATAAATTTCTCTAGTTTTGAATTTATAAAAGATTGAACCTATTTAAAATTTTTTGATGATTAGTGTATTTGTGATTGCAAGCTTGATTTCTATGGATCTTTTTATGTCATTTAGTATATTAGCATGTGTAGTTTTGTTAATCCATGTATAAACCAGATAGGTAGAGTGAATGCAAGTCATGTACCATGAGTAAGTGAAGTCTAATACCTAGTTCAATACTGAGTAGAGGATATAGAACTAGCCCGATTTGTCTTAGCATAGGTTTTAGGATGGTTGGTTAGGAAAGGATCATAGGCCATTTATGTTTAGCCATTTAGCTTAAATGAACCTACCAAAATGATATAATTCCCTTGATCCCAATTTTGAGCCTCAAATAGACCATTTTTCTTTGATTAACCAATTAACCGTACCCATTTTTTTATAATGAACTTGTTTTGGCCCCGATCCCTCCTTGTACATGGTAAACCTCAGTTAAGGGCGGCTAGAGTAGGGTTGCATAAATAGTAGGAAGGTGAAAAAGGGAGAGAGAAGTAAAAAGGCAAAAAATGAGGTGTGGTGTGACAGAAAAAAGAAAAACGATTGAAAAAGAAAATACAAATGGAGAATGATGCATGAAAAGCTTGAAGTAAGACACCACACTCATATAAGTGCATAAAAACGATGCAAAGGGAGGAAAAATGGAAAAAGCAAAAATGGGTGAAAAATTAAAAAAAATGAAATCACATGTATATAGTGCCAAAGAGGGGTTTAGTCACTTAAAAAGATCCCATATCTACCATACCCAACCCGAAAGCCTACATTACAAGCCAAAGCAAGCCCTATAGTGATCCTAGCCTGGCCATCTAACAAGCCAAAGTAGAGAAAATAAGGGCAAGCCTATGGTATCCGATATGCAGTATTTGGAACTTCTTTGCGAAAGTGAGAGTCTTACTTGATAAGTCCCATGTTTAATATTTTACTATATCTGTGAGTGGGGGGACTTCATTTGCTATGAGGGTACATGGTTTGTATTTAACTCTACCAGTGGTCTGTGTAAAAAGCATTGATGATGACTTGACTATCTGTTAATAGCTAGATGACATATCTTGATCCCTTTTTATCATGTTCTGTGGTTGCTTGTAGTGCATGTGCTCATTTGGTTCACGGGAAAAGGGTCAAATACTTTTTGAGTTTATAGTGCAAGTTTTGTTTGATGTTGGCTGTAGTATCCTATATTTATTTTCTAGTTAAGCGTCGTGTTTAGTTTTTATTTTCTTTGCCTGAGGACATACAAGATTCTTAAATTGAGGGTGTTGATGTGTTGTGAGTTTACAACATTTTTGAAGCTTAAAATTTAGAAAATAACATGGACTTAGGTATATTTATATTGATATGAGGCACTTTTACTTTGATTTTAGGGAAAATAAGTGTTGGAGCAAAAATGAGCAAAAGAAGCCTAAAAATGCAGAAAACCAGCCAAAGTACAATTCTCAGTACGAGTCGTACCTTGATTGTACAAGTGATAACACTCAAACCACACTTCCAACTGGAGTATGAAGCGGACGTTGTCAATAAAGAACCCAACTAAGAGGTTGGGGTCGAATCCACAGGAAATATGGAAGATCTAGATTATAGCTGGTAGATGAACTTGTATGGTAATTACTTCACAATGGGGGGAATTCTAATAAAAATCAATAATAGAAATAAACAGTGGTCAAGATTATATTTGTGAATCATTAATTAAAGGAATAACTAGGGTTTGTGTTCCGTATGGGTTGATAGCAGCTTCGGGTATACACTTGTGATCTTTACCAACACTTACTTACAAAACCGATAACTTAGGTTCATTCAAACGATCGATTAATCCCTATTGAATGACTATCCTCAATTACTCGACCAAGACTCATGAGTTTTGCAAACTTACCGTTATCACTAAGGTCCATATATAACTATCATGCGACCACAACTCAAGTTAATAAAATGATCATCAAGATCAAGGTTCTGTTGTAATTATCTTTTCCTAATCTCTTCCTTTTCAACCAAAGCAAGTAAAGAATTCAGGAACTTCTTAACATTGTACACCTTTAAGAATCATTAAAGATGAAGAGAATATAATTTAAGTAATTAGTGTTGGTTTCAGACTCACTTTGTGCAACCCTAACTTGTTAATCCACCATGGTTCCCACAACCCTAACTATGGAGGTTTTATCCTCTCATAGTTGCAAGGTTTTGATTTTTGTTCATGATTGAAAACATAAAACAATACTTACAAAGATGATTGAGAAAAAAAGACAATTCCTTCAATTAAACCACAAAATCATGAATAACAAGTAGCAAGAGCAAGATGAATTAAAGAAAAGGTTGATCACAAGGTTGAACCAGCTCAATTCTCTATTCCAATGATGTAAAACTCCTTACTACAATATTTTCCTACTAGAATTAAGTCTATTCATCATCCTCTCTCTCCCTGAAAAATAAAACATAAAAAGTATTTATAGAGACACAAGAATCCTTTTCCTAAACTAACAAGACTGCTTTCCATACCAGTAGCCGACCTCGTCATGGGTCCACCTACCACTCGTAGGGGCTTCTCACGGATCGTGGAATGAACTCGTGGCTTGAAGTGTTTGCTGAATTTTGGCTAAGTGTTGGGCTAAGGTACGATTCGTACCAACATCCTACGACTAGTACATTACACCTGTGGCTTGATCCTGGTACTCTTAACGTTTTTTGAACTTCACCACGACCATTATGGTGCTACTCATACCTTCCTCTCATGGGTCGAGGGTGCTCTCGTACTGAGAATCAATCAGCCTTCTGTGTATTTCTTCTGGATTTCATCACGACTGTGTTACCATGACTTGTGCCACCATGGTACGATCCGTAACAAGTCTCATTGGATCAATCTTCCAGGTTAAGTTTCCAGCTTCTTATCAGGGCCTTCAGTACGACTTGTAGGTCCATCCTACGGATCGTACTGCGGTCTGCACTTTTCGCCCTTTTTTTGCGCACTTTTAGCTCCTTTTTGCAATTTATTGTTCCAATACCCATTTATCCTGAAATCAAAGAAAAATTGCCTCATATCCACATAAATACACCTAAGTCCATGCTATTTTCTTAGTTCTGAGCGTCAATAGTGCTATAAATCCACAACACATAAACACCCTCAACTTAAGACTTTTGCATGTTCTAAGGCAAAGAAAAAGAAAAACTAAACACGACGCTCAACTAGAAAATAAACTTAAGGTACTACAACCTAAACTCAAACAAATTTGTGCATTGTATATACAAACTCTATTGACCCTTCCTCTTGAAGCATCATGAACTAATGTATTGCAAGCAACATCAAACATCATATTCAGGGATCAAGACATATCATCTAGCTATCAACAAGCAATCAAGTCATCACCTATGCGTTTAACACAGACCCATGGTATGAGAAAACATAATCCATGTACCCTCACAGAAAATGAAGTCCCCACTCTAGTATGATGTATCAATTGAAACATTGGACTAGGCAAATGAAACACTCACTCTCTCAAAGAACTGCAAGTATTATGCATCAGATACCATAGGCTTTCCCTTATTTTCTCTGCTTTCTTTTGTTAGATGGTCAAATTAAGATCACTATAGGACTTGATATGGCTTGTAATGTAGGCTTGGGGCTGGACATGATAACGATGAAAGATTTTATTATTGACTATCCCTCTATCCCTTCCTTGGCACTACATTCATTGGCTACACCATTTTCCTATTTCACCCTTCATTCCTTTTGTCTTCTTTTCTTCCCTTTTTCCCATTTTAAGAATATTTGCATGGGTGAGGTGATATTTCACATTTTTCAACAATTTCAAGCTATTTTGAATTTCTCTTTTTTTTCAATATTCTCAAATTTTCAACTTTTTACTTGTTCACCTCACCACACCTTTTTTCACCATTTTTTCTTTTCTCTTTCTTTTCTTTCATTTTCTCCTGTTCCCACCATTTATGCACCCCTACTCTAGACACACTCAACTTAAGAATTTTGCTTATGTTGAGGTTCACAATATCCAAGGAAGGACCAGGGCCAAACTAGTTCATTATAAACAAATGGGTACGGGTAACAAGTAAATCAAAGAAATATGGTCTAGTAAGGCTCAAACTTGGGATCAAGGGATTCATGAAACTTTGGTAGGGCAATATAGGCTAAAAGTGAGCTAACACAAATATGGTCTAAGAACATATCCTAACAAACCATCCTCAACCTATGCAGAGACCAACCAGGCAAGTTCTAGATCTTCAACAACATACAACAATAAATACTAAGACCTCACTCACACATGGTACATGAACTACTTTTACTTTACCTGTCTGGTTCATACATGGCTTAGCAAGACTAGCACTATTAATAACTAAATGACATAAAACAATCCGTAGAAATCATGCATTATTGTCACATATACATAGAAATTTTTTTTAAGCAAGGTCAATTTTTTCAAAAACAACAAAAATAGTGCATATCTATTGGCCGAGTATCCCTAAGTTACTTTCTAATTGAACAAAAATCACAACTAAAAATAAAAATCCTAACACATGCCGGTTCTACTAGATAGCATGCCTGAGGAAAAAGAAACATGGCAAGAAAAACCCTCAGACGAACAAAAATATCCCAAAAGTAACAAGTACGCCCCCACTCTTTGAAAAATGAGCTTCGTCCCCGAAGCATAAAAATAAGCATGAAGGGAAAAAGGGACATACTTGTGGCTACTCAGACTTCTTCTCTATCATCTTGAAAAGGTGGTACCTCCGCAGTAGTAGTCGCGCTAGCGGTGGTCGACGCACTCAATGGTGTAACAATGGGGGTAATGGTCCCCTCCTTAGTGGATAAAGTCGTTTGAATGGCCTCTGTGGTAATCGGGGCTGAAGGTGGCTCTCCTGAAGGGTCATGGACACTAGAAAGCTTGGGCTGAGCTGTGGTGGAGCTTCCTGCTCCTCTTACTATCTCAGGCAACTCAGTCATATGCTCCTCATGAGCCTGCATACTCTCCGCTCTAGCCCGCTTGCTCTTTTTCTTCTCCTTCTTTCTCTTCTTTTTCAAACTTTCCACACCAGCATCTTCAATAGCTCTCTTCTTGCCTTTATCACCGGCTGCAGTTGGCCCCCAGTATGCTGCCAAATCTATATCCTCCTCAAGCTTTGCATCTAGGTCCGGAAGAGTGGGGGCTGCTGTAACAGTTGGTTGTTGTAAAGACAACTCAACCACTTGGCTCCGAAGAGCCCCCAATTTCGCACGGAGACTGCTGATGTCTGACTGCTCCACCATTCTCATGTAGAATCTACTCTCAAAACTATCCAGCGAGCATGAAGTGCCTGAGCTGCTGCATCTATATCGAATTTTACCCATGGCTTTACATTCTCCATCATTGCCTAAATTTTGCGCTTGGCAATGGTCAATCTCTTTGCCAGTTTCTAGAGGAAATCCTGCAGTACCAAGATGTACTCTGCTGGAGTCTGAGTCTGTATACTAGGCAGCGGTGTAGCTGAAGTGCTGGGAGCTGGCTCTGAATGACCACCATCTGTAGCCGGTGTCTTTCTCTGCTCTTGAGTACTGAGACATTCACTTATACATCCCCTACTAGCTGAGCTGCTGGGATAGATGTAGGCATCCTGGATGTGTTCATCGGGTTCATCTCATCCCGAATAAGGCCTATGTCTGCAATTCTATGGCCTCCAATCAACCTCTCATCACCCCGTTGAACTCTTGCCTCCCTGCACAAACTGTATACAAGACTCGGGAATGGAATAGTCATGATTACTTCCACTGCCCGATCTCATATCTCTATAGCTATGATCCTCGGGATGTTAAGAGGGGAGCGAGACATGAGGCATGCCACCAACTCTGCTTTATCAGCACTCAGCGTGTTATCATTGACTGTGGGTGCTAATGGATGTATCACCAATGTCCAGCAAGCCTTTGCGATGAAGTTCAGTGAATTCTTTGTCACCTTATTTCCACCTGTAATCCACTTTGCCTCATCCTTGTTCTCAACTATCACTTCTTCTAGCCATTGCAGCTGCCTCTGTCGCTCACCCCAGCTTAGACTCCTAATCTGCTTCATTGCCTAAACGTTGTAGTTATACTCTGGGGTTATCTTAGTTGGTCTGAACTGAGGTCCATACAACATACATGCAATAGTACGATTAGATACATTTACTACTCGCCCTCGGACTATAACACTCTCCAAGCAAGGCTGCTCGTTTATCTTTTGCCCCTCCTTTGCTTTATCCTCCATTGTGCCAGGTAGTTGGCGTAGAACTCCCTGACGATCTCCTCTGTGTATTGTGTAGGGGTCTTGGCCATCAAATCTAACCCATAGAAGCTAAAAATACGCTTCATCTCCTCAACTTCATTCAAGGAATTAGTGAGGATCCGCGGTTCTTCTTGGATTCTTCTTTTCGGCTTATTTTTGGCGGTGAGAGCGATGCTTTTTTTTTATATATCTCTTTAGCACCCGACACCCTCCACCACATTGTTATGTTTTCTCTTGCAGGGGTCTCCTCCTCATCTACTTCCTCACTTCTTTCTGCATCATTCTGGGTCCCTTCTGACCCTTCCTCAGTGTTGGAGTCGGTTCCTGGCTTTAGTTGTTCCTCTCTAGCTCCCTCTTTAGACTAGGGAGCTTGAGCGGATGTGTCCATGGTTGCTTCGTCTTGGGCCTTTGCTCTTGCCTTAGTGGTTCTTGTTTCATCTGTGTCTGAGGTGTCTACTTGATAATCCACAAGTGAACCACTAGGTGAATCTCCAGCTTGATCATACTCTGAGTCCATTGTTTCATTTGTTAATGTCCTGCGGGCTTGTGTTTTATCTGCTTGCGTTTGTATGTCATTGTACCTGGTGAGAAAGAGGTTAGTATTCCATTTTTGAAAAAGAAAAATTAGATAGAAGAAGTTCAGTATCTCATCATGGGTCCTCAGCATGAGTCGTACCTCAGAGGTACGACTTGTGAGAAGACATGATGGTGCCCTATGACTTGCAGGTACAACTCATACCATGAAGGTACGATCCGTACCTTGAGTCGTCTGATGAAGTCCCATTTTGCATAAATTTTGTTTTTCATCACGACTCGTGGTACGACCCGTAGGTCAATTCCACTAGTCATAGGGTGGGCTTCCTAGATCGATTTTTTCAAGATAAGTGGTACGATCACTTAGTATGACTCAAAGTGTCAACCTATTATCCGTACTGTGCTGCGTACCCTTTTTCAGCCCATTTTTTACAATTCTTTTGCTCAGTGTGTAAGTGTTTATTTTGCACATTTTTGGGTACTCAAATTTCCCCCAGGTCGAGCATTTGGTAAACTCCCTTTTTACACCACTTAATCCTCCCCTACCCATAACTCCCTTTAGGTGTTCTTGGTTCAAAATTCAATAAATTTCCAGTGATTTTTTGGTCGAGTTGGAGTTTTCCGCACATACCCATTGATTTTCAAACATACCTAGAGATTCTTATGGGTTTTTGATTCACCTTAAGTTCAGTTTCAAGCATTAAGAACTTACAATGTAAATCACTAACTTGATTGTCGATTCATAGACTGGAAATCAACTTCTAGGGCTTTGCACACTCAGTTTAAGCAAGAATTTCATGCTTTAATTTCTTAATGATGGGAAGCTACGAGTGTTGGGAAGAGGGTTCTAAAGTCGTGGGTCGTGGGTTTTGAGGTGTTCGCGTGGGAAGATGGTAGATTTTGAAGTTTAAGTAGGTGAGGGCTATTTTAAAAATCTGGGTCAAATCGGGTAATTTTGACCCGTCATGGTTCATACCACGAGTCATCGGAACAACCAACGACTCGTCCCTAGCCCGTATTGACTTTAGCTATAGAGGAATTACCTGGTGACCTACGAGTGCATCCTACGACTTGTACCATTGAGGTACGAATCATAGGATGAGTCATAGTTAAGACTTTTCTTAGTGTTTCCTCTGCTTTTTACCACCACTTCTACCACGACTCATAGGACCTCACCACGAGTCGTACTGAGATCTTGTAGCAGCAAATTTTTTAGCCACCTGTTTTTATTTCCCTGCACACTGAGCAGACATTAGTTCAATAACTTGGGTTGCCTCCCAAGAAGCGCTTGATTTAACACCGCGACACGACGCAGGTGGTCTGGTTACTCAGATTTCACCAAACCATCACTTGGGTTGCCTCCCAAGAAGCGCCTGATTTAACGTCGCGGCACGACGCTAGTCTCTTGACTACTACGAATTCGTCAAGTGACTCATACTCATCCTCAACTGTCTTGGATGCTTGGCTTTTCCAAGAGGTGCCCTGGATGAGACAAATCAAAACAAACAAAAACATTAAAGAGGAAATAACTACCAAAAAAGTCAGATACAAGTAAACAATCTAGTCTTAGCCGTATTCCCCGACAACGGCACCACTTTTTGATAACGCTCAAACCACACTTCCAACTGAAGTATGAAGCGGACGTTGTCAATAAAAAACCCAACTAAGAGGTTTGGGTTGAACCCACAGGGAATATGGAAGATCTAGATTACAACCGATAGATGAACTTGTATGGTAATTACTTCACAATGGGGGGAATTCTAATAAAAATCAATAATAGAAAATAACAATGGTCAAGATTACATTTTTTAATCAATAATTAAAGGAATAACTAGGGTTTGTGTTCCGCATGTGTTCATAAAAGATTTGGGTATACACTCATGATCATTACCAACACTTAGTTACAGAACTGACAACTTAGGTTCATTCAAACGATAGAGCAATCCCTATTGAATAACTATCCTCAATTACTCGACCAAGTATCATGAGTTTTTCAGACTAATTGTTATCACTAAGTTCCAGATATAACTATCCTGCTACCACAACTCAAATTAATACAATGATCATCAAGATCAAGGCTCTGTTGTAATTCTCTTTTACTAATCTCTACCTCTTCGACCAAAGCAAGTAAAGAATTCAAACACTTCCTAATGTTGTACACCGCTAAGAATCATTAAAAATGAAGAGAATACAATATAAGTAATTTGTATTGGTTTCATACTCACTTTGGGAAACCCTAACTTGTTAATCCACCATGGTTCCCACAACCCTAACTATAGAGGTCTTAGCCTCTAATAGTTGCAAGGTTGTGATTTGTGTTCATGATTGAAAACATAAAACAATACTTACAAAGATGATTGAGAAAAAAAAACTTCCTTCAATTAAACCACGAAATCTTGAATAACAAGTACCAAGAGCAAGATGAATTCAAGAAAAGGTTGATCACAAGGTTGAACCAACTCAATTCTCTCTTCCAATGATGTAAAACTCCTTACTACAATGTTTTCCTACTATAATTAAGTCTATTCATCATCCTCTCTCTCCCTGAAAAATAAAACATAAAAAGTACTTATAGAGAAACAAGAATCCTTTTCCTAAACTAACAGGACTACTTTCCATATCTGTAGCCGACCTCATCACCGGTCCACCTACGACTCATAGGGGCTTCTCATGGACCATGGCATCAACTCATGGCTTGAAGTGTTGGCTGAATTTTGGCTGTGTTGGGCCAAGGTACGATTCGTACCAACATCCTACGACTCATTCATTGCACCCGTGGATTGATCCTGGTAGTCTTGAACTTTTTTTGAACTTCACCACGACCAGTATGGTACGACTCGTACCTTAATCTCACAGGCCGTAGGGTGCTCTCGTACTGAGAATATACCTTCATATCATGGGTCGAGGGTGCTCTCGTACTGAGAATCAATCAGTCTTCTGTGCATTTCTTCTAGTTTTCATCATGACTGGCTTACCACGACTCATACCACCATGGTACGATCTGTAACAAGTCTCATGGGATCAATCTTCCAGGTTAAGTTTTCAGCTTCTTATCAGGGCCTTCAGTACGACTCGTAGGTCCATCCTACGGATTGTACTGTAATCTGCACTTTTTGCCTTTTTTTTTCAAACTTTTAGCTCCCTTTTGCAATTTATTGTTCCAACACCCATTTATCCTAAAATCTAAGGAAAAGTGCCTCATATCCACATAAATACACCTAAGTCCATGCTATTTTTCTAGTTTTGAGCGTCAATAGTGCTGTAAATCCACAACACATCAACGAGCCGTACTGAGAACCGTGGTGAAAGTCAGAAAGCTAGAATAAGGGGAAGGAAACATACGACTCTCAGTATGAGCCGTAAGTAGAGTCGTGGAATTGTTCAGAGAAAATTGCACAAAGGCAGACTCTTGGTACATATAGACTCATGGATCGTTGCATGAACATACAACCCGTACTATAAGCTATGGTGAAGTTAAGAAGATTCTTCAATACTTGGCATAACTTCAGACACAACAAATAGTATGAGTCATAGGAAGAAGGTACAAGTCGTACCACAATACTCGTAAATAATTTCAGAAGATGTCCGAGTTCTCAAGGCCAAACTATGGAAGAATTGTACGACTCGTAGGATTTTGGTATGAGTCGTACCAGCCTGCCAACACTTAGAAAAATCTGCAGTAGCCAAGGACTTATGAGAAAAAGGTACAACCCGTACAATCCTACTATGGGTCGTAGGTCCAGTCGTGACATAGTCGACGCCTGATATGGAAAATTCCCTGTTAGTTTAGGAAAAGGGTTCTAATGTCTGTATAAATAACCTTTATGTTTTATTTTAGTAGAAAAAAGAGGATATAAACAAAGTAGCAGATGTGTGAAGAATAATATTTCTGAACTTTTATCAAGTTTTGAGAAGAAATTCTTGGATTCAAATTCTTGAAATCCTATATTGTTCTTGAGAATTTTCTTTGATATTCAAATATGGTTTTCTTCCAATTATTGCTATAAGTATTTAATTATGTGTTTGTCTATGAATGCAAATTTTAATCTTACAACCATGAGAGGTTAAATCCTCCACAACTAGGGGTTGTGGGAACCATGATGGATTAACGAAATAGGGTTACACAAAAGTGATTTAAAACCAATGCTAAATGCTTGTATTGTATTCTATTCATATTTAAACGTTTCTTAATAGTGTGTAACATTAGGACTTGAACACATTATTTACTTGCTTGAACCTAGAGAGGTAGAGATTAGGAAAAGAGAATTACAACAAAGCCATGGTCATTATGATCATTGTATTAACATGAGCTGTAGTCGCTGGATAGTTAACTTTGAAGCATATTGATAACGGGTAGTTTGAAATCGCTCATGAGGACTCGGATTGAGTATAGTCATCCAACAAGGAAGAACTAGTTATTTGGATGAACACTAGTTATCAGTTCTACAAGTAAGCATTGGAATTGATCACACGTGTATACCCAAAGTAGTTATGAACCCATGGGGAACACTTACCCTAGTTGTCTGCAAATATTGATTTAAATAACAAATATAATCATATTTTAATATTGTTTTTTTTGAAACCCCCAATTTGGAGATAACTCACCAACAAGTTCAATTACCGGCATTAGTTTAGATCTTACCCTATTCCCTATGGGTTCGACCCCAACCTCTTAGTTGGGTTCTTTATTGACAGCAACTGCTTCATACTTTGTCAAAAAGTGTGAGTTTGAGCGTTATCAAGTGTCAGCGTCTCGGAACTATAATCTTTGACCCTAACCAAGTGATAAATGTACTCGTTAGAGATCATTTTCCTTGAATTAAGGTATGAAATAAATAGACCCTTAGGCGCTAAAGTACTACCCTTCCACTCTACAACTGGTTCCTTAGGAAACTAGAATCTAATGACCCTTGTCCTACAGTCAACTGAGGCATAGCAAGAATGTAATCAGTCCATGCAAAGAATGAGGTTGAGGCCGACCATATATGACTTTACTAGATCAACTGTGGTGACTTTATGTAACAGTATGACCGGAAAATCCCTATATACCCAGCTAGCTCTAATCAACTCACCAATTGAACTAGAGACTGAAAATGACGCTGAGAGAATTTCTGGGCTAATGTCAAACTGGACAGAAATGTAAGGAGTCACAAAGGAAAGTGTGGCTCCTGGATTTACTAAAGCATATACATCTATCTGAAGAGATGTAACATACCAGTTGTTATGTTAGGTGAGTTCTCCTGGTCCTAGTGGGAGCATAGAAATGGTTCTGGTGCTAACCGCCACTTGTATATGAGGTAGTACCCTGCTGAGTTGGATGACTTGACGGAGCTACCAATTTAGTGGACTAGGCCTTCCCGTTCCTGTTGATGGGCAATCTCTTAATTTGTGACCCCGTTGTCTTTAACAAAACAACCTTCCTTTCCTAGATGGCATTCACCCGGATGGTTGTTACCGCACTTCGATCATACTGGAAAAATGCGGTTGCTGGAGATATGGCTCTGTTTCTTGGAGCCTAATGCTCCACCCTTCTGATATTTGCGGGGCTTGGAAGAAGGAGCACTAACTGATGAGGGTGCAGGAGGTCTAATGAGTTGGTAATTTATCAACTCATTAGGCTCTAAAGCATGAACTTTAGTATAGTTTTCAAGCTATTTTAGATAGATTTTATTCCCTTTTTCCCTTTTTATGTGCAGATATATGGTTTAGAGAAAAGAGCAAAAAAAGGAGCAAAAAAAGGGAATTAGGTGAAAATCGGCGCTTCACCGGAGGAGTCCAGTGAAACGCCGGCCAAACATCAGCCATGAGCTGATGAACACTGCCTCTGGGAATGATTGAAATTGACAAACACGGACTTTAACCAGCGACTCGCCGGTATTTTCGCCAATTGACCCTTGAAATTTCTGATCCAAGAGAAAAGAATCGGCAGCACCCAGGTGGAGACTGAAGAAACATTGGATGAATCGCCTATGGCCACTGGAACTCACTAGAGGCAGAAAAATTAGAGCCAAAGGTTAGTCGAATGTAACCGGCGAACCGCCAGTACTCCCGCCGGTGCTAGAATGCTAATCAGGGGAAAAATTGTTCAACACATAAAAAGAGATAGATGGATACCCTCCTTTTGGATATATTCGATGGAGAAGTACTATGTACTCATCAGACCTCAATTTTTAGCTTTTAGAATATTCTCTTGGCAGAGAAGAAAGTAAGAATTTGATTGGTGGAATTTGAAAAGAATTATTTTCTTTTTCTTCTTCTTCTTCTTCTTCTTCATAGCAAGGTACTACCATTGTCGAAGAATTCTCATTGAATTTGATTTTGCTATATCTATTATTGAATTCAATGAGTTTATTGATAAATATGCTTTTGAATTTCTTAACTATGAGTAGCTAAATCATTATGTAGAGGTGTGTGATGATGAATGCTTAATTAGAGTGGGTATTACTAGTGTCATCTCAATATTTTTTAATTAAGTGTAAATCTATTAGATTCTCTTCAATCTATAATTGTAGATCCATTGTTATTCATGTGGGTCTAATTGTTCTTACTTTATTGTTGCTTGCAAAAGAAGAATTGAGCATTGGGAGAGAATTTAATGGTGGGTATGGATGAGAGATTGTGAAATTGGGCTGGAAATAGCCAAAATTACATTCTCACTCCTAATTAATAGATAATATCTAGAAATTAGTGCAACTATTAATCCAAATCAGATCGGGTTGAATAAATGGTGTCTAGCAAGAGGTATTTATGAGGCTGAAAAGCATTAAATGCCCCCTTTCCTGAGATCATTTACACAAATTGAACTTATGAGATGACCTAGCATGACCCTATTTAGTAAGAAAAGAATCTACACGACACCTCTAGTCTTTCACATTATTGTCAATAATCTTGGTAATTTTGCTATCGTAGTCAGCCAAATTAGAAGTTATATTCTATTGTAAATTTCAATCTCCCCAACATCTTTATTTCCATGTTATTCCCAAGTGGTGCACGCTAAACTCAATTTTTTAAATGACACTCATGCGTATCATTCACTAGTCCCTATGGGATTCGAGCCCAACAACCGTCAGGATATTTGTTTTGATACAACGACCATTTGTACTCTTTGTATGAAGAGTATATTTTGGACGTTATCAAGAATGATGCCATTGCTGGGGACTAGCGCTTGATACTCTTGTGTTGATTATCAATTTTAATTAGTTTTACACCATGATTGTTTCTATTAACCAATCGCTGCGTTGCTCATGAACATCTTCGGAAGGTGGTAGCGAGGCCCCGAGGGGGTGCCTTGTGGTAAGACTGTCAAACTAATAGATAAGATGTGGCATACAGAAGGGAAGAAAGATGCAATGTTGCTGGTCATGATGAAGCAAACGGAGTTGTTGACGAACTATATAAAGGGTTTCCATGTAAGATACCACCAAGCCAACCACATCTATGAGTACGCTTATCATGGAAATCAAGGTTGGAACAATGTTTGGTTAGTTTAGACGAGTAGCCAGGAGAGCACTGAGTTAGCCTCATCCCGCTGGAAAGCACTCACGATGTGGTGCTTGAAAAGGTCCTTTCAACTGATGTAGGAATTCAGGACTTGCAGAGTAAACTTTTGGACCTTATGACCACCATGAAGAGTCATGACGTAATAATATAACAATTAGAGGATAGAATGAATGAGTTAGCATCTCAGGTGGCAGCTTAAACAACAGAAACAAACACTTCCTCACCTCAGGACATCATGGATGATGATATATTTGAATGGGAAATGGAGGAAGAGGTCGTTGGAGAAATGGATGGATGCAGATGTGGTATATCCTATCGTAGATAGCAACTGGGTATGCCCTGTACAGTGTGTGCCAAAGAAAGGAGGCATTACGATTGTCCCGAATGAAAAGAATGAACTAATTGCTACTCGACTAGTCACTAGATTGAGAGTTTTCATGGACTATCGTAAGTTAAACTCTTTGACAAAGAAAGATCATTTCCTGATGCCTTTCATTGACCAAGTGTTAGATCGGCTGGCTAGAAAGGAGTACTATTATTTCTTGGATGGATACTCTGGGTACAATCAAATTTTGATCGCACCTAAGGATCAAGAAACAACCATGTTTACATGTCCTTATAGAACTTTCTCATTCAAGAGGATGCCTTTTGGCCTTTGCTACAGCCCCGCCACCTTCGAAAGATGCATGATGTCCATCTTTTCAGATATGGTGGAAGATACTATGGAAGTCTTCATGGATGACTTTTCAATTGTAGAGGACTCATTTGACGACTATTTGACACATTTAGAGGAGGTATTAAATAGGTGCAAAGAAACAAATTTGGTCCTTAATTGGGAAAAATGTCATTTTATGGTAAAAGAAGGTATTGTGTAGGGACACAAGATTTCTGAAAAATGGATTGAGGAAGACCAAGCTAAAATCAACGCCATTGATCAGTTACCTCCACCATGTACCGTGAAGAGTGTTAGGAGCTTCCTTGGACATGCAGGTTTTTACCGCCAATTTATTAAAGATTTCTCTAAGATAGCTCATCCTCTATTTAGGCTACTGGAGAAAGAAGCAAAGTTCAATTTTGATGAGGACTGCATGAAGGCCTTTATGGAGTTGAAGGAAAGGTTGATTTCTTCTCCAATCATTATAGCACCTGACTAGTCAAAACCATTTGAGCTCATGTGCAGTGCCAGTGGGCTGGCATTAGGAGCAGTCCTTGGTCACCAGAGAGAAAAGATATTTCACCTAATCTACTATGCTAGAAAAGCTCTAAACGACGCACAAACAAACTATATAGCAACAGAGCAGGAGTTACTCGCTGTTGTGTTTGCGTTTGAAAAGTTTCAGGCATACTTGTTAGGAATAAAAAGTGGTGGTGCACATAGACCATAAAGGCTTAGGTTTTTAATATCCAAGAAAGATGCTAAACGGAGACTGATTAGGTGGGTTTTGTTGTTGCAGGAATTCAACTTTGAGGTGAAGGATCATAAAGTATGTGACAATCAAGTGGCCGACCATCTGTCGCACCTAGAAACAAGTGGTCAGTTAGGAGCACATGAGAAGATCAATGATGCCTTCTCGGATGAACATATTCTGGCTGCAACCCACAATCTAACATCGTGGTTTGTCTATTTTTCTAATTCTTGGCCAGCAACATCATACCCAAAGGTTTGAACTTTCAATAAAAGAAGAAATTCATGCATTATGTCCGGAATTTTATTGGGATGAAACCTTACCTCTTCCAGAGTTGCGTATTGGTTTAATACGACGGTTTGTTCCATAAGTAGTGATGGTCCTAATTATAGAGGCTTCTCATTCTTCACCTGTTTGGGGTCATTATGGGAGTGTGCGGACAACAGCAAAGGTGCTATAGTGTGGGGTTTATTGGCCTACGCTACATCAGGATACCCATGACATTGTGAAGCAATGTGATCAGTGTCAAAGGACAAGGAGTATTTCAAGGAGGCATGAACTTCTGCTAACACTAATCTTAGAGGTTGAGTTGTTCGATGTACGGGGGATCGACTTCATGGGACCTTTTATAAGCTCTTATGGAAACACATACATTTTGGTAGCAGTTGATTATGTCCCAAATGGGTTGAAGCTGTTGCACTACCCAATAATGAAGAAAGGAGCGTACCAACCTTTTTGAAGAAACATATCTTCTCTCGATTCGGTACTCGTAGGGCTATCATTAGCGATGGGGGATCACACTGTTGCAATCAAGTATTCAGCACATTGCTAGCTAAATATGGTGTGTAACACAAAGTGGCCAGTCCTATCACCCACAAGCCAGCAACAAAGTAGAAGTTTCAAATTGGGAAATAAAATTTATCTTGACTAAAACAATCAATGGTAACATAATGAATTGGGTGCGAAAGTTAGATGATGCCTTGTGGAAATATTGGATTGCGTTTAAAACGCCGATAGGGATGTCTCCATATCAACTTCTGTTTGGAAAATCATGTCACCTACTTGTTGATATAGAACACAAAGCCTTGTGGGCATTGAAAATCTTAAATCTTGAATGAAGAAGAGCTATCCAAGGACAAGATCATAATCTGCATGAGTTAGATGAATTCAAAAAGACGGCATATGAGAATGCAACTATTTACAAAGCCAGAATGAAACATTATCACGACCACAAAGTGTTGCAGCGCAGTTTTGCTCTAGGGGACTGGGTGTTGCTGTTCAATTCACGGCTACAGCTATTCCCCGGGAAGTTAAAATCCAAATGGTCAGGCCCTTTTAAGGTATCTCAAGTGTTGAAAATAGTGCCATAGAACTCCATAGAGAGAATGGGAGCAAGTTCAAGGTGAATGGACAGTGAGCAAAAAGATATATGGGGTGTTGGAAGAAGTAGGCCGAATAGAGGTCGTACATCTAGATGAACCGTAGGTCATGAGAGACCTTTGTCATGCCACGATGTTAATTAAGGCGCTTCTTGGGTGGCAACCCAAGAATTTTTTATTCTCTAACTCTTCTTATCTATATTGTTGTTCTTGATTTTTTTAGGATAGGTTGATGAACCTCAAGAAGAACAAAGATAAAGATGGTCGGCTCTAGACTGGTGAAAAGCAGATAGAAATTCGTGAACCATCGATGGGTCGCCAACCTTATCCTGTGCACTGAAGGATTCGAACCTAGTCGGTGACCCATCCAGTGAAGCGCCGCTTCAAAGCATGAACCAACGGTAAGTTGCCTATTTCAACCAGTGTACCTAGGAGTGGCCTTGGCATCGGTTTCCCACCTGGAGAAACTCTAGACGTATTCCATGACACGCCGGTCAGTTGTCGATCTGGTTCCTAGAAACTAGCTCAAGTAAAGTCAGCGGTGGCCACATCAGCGAATCGCCAATCCACTTCAGCGATCGCTGGTATGCCCTATCTAGAATATTCCTCTTTTCAAAGGTTTTACTGACCTCCACACCTTCCATCTTCCATTTCCCTCTTTCCCACCATTTTTTGTTTTCCTACAAAACCACCTTCCCACCCATCCTCCATTAATGACCACCATCTTTCCACCCAATCAACTTTCCTCCTTTCCCATTTAAATACCTCTCCCCACTCTCATTTACCCATCTCTTTCACTCAACTATAATATCAACATACTAGTAGCAAGTAGAGGCGGTCACTTTTAGCTACTTCCCTATTTGGTAAGGTCCCTGTAGCTCATGTTCTAAAGTTCGGCGAACTATGGGTGATATTTTTCTTTTGTGTGTTTATCTCATGCTTTTCTTTACTATATTTGGATGGATCTTGTTTTACATAACTTTTTTCTTCATGTGGGTGTCATACTGTGTTTGGGTGAAGTCTCAGTAACCCTGAGTGGGACACCCTCTAAAGTTTCCCAATGATAGATCGATTGACACCTTCCTTAAGGGCGACTTGTCATTTTATTAAATTGGGTGAAAATTTGTGTACATATGTGTGGGGGTGATATGTGGTTTAATTGCATAAAGGTCACCTATTGGCGGACTGCTAGTTGTGCTTTGGGAATTGCCGGTTATTTCACAGATTGATTTGCCCAATACTTCATGCTGGCATCAATTTGCATGTCACTGGAGCTTCGCGGTTCATGACCGACATTTTGAAGGTGGGGCACCAATTAGTATGATGTTTACCCCCTAGTCACTACCCCACACCGGCGATTCATCAGTGTTTCGTGGAACTGCATCCTCCTTTCGCAGATGGTTCGCTGATGTCACATGAAGCAATGATGGTCACACTTGAGTTCTTTCCTTTTGCTTTTCTCTGTGTTTAAAAATGTGTGCACAATTCTAACCTTAGTTTGCAGCATCATGGCTGTTTCCCCACAATCTCGTAGAGGCTAAGCATCAACGCATACCAACAACACACAGGTTCGATTTAGGTTGGAAAAAATGGAGGAGTATTACGTCGCATTCAAGGAGAAGCGATCCATCCATGAAAAAGACAATTTAAGGTGGACTCTTTCAAAAAGGCCTTCCCAGATATCTACAATCAGATTGGGGTGCGCGATTGGGGTCCATTCACTATATCGGTTGACCCATATTTTGCAGAATTGGTGTGGGAACTTTATGCATCATAAAGGGCAAGGAACGACTCCTAAAGCACAAGGGCTGCATAGAAACATTACCATAGTATGGGTGTATGGCCAAGAGGTGCCCATAACTCTAAAGGAAATAAATTCTCTTTATTGGGTTGAGCCGATCCAATCACATTTGACATTCCGCAAGAAGGTGAAAGATAAAGCAAGCTAGTTTCAATGGGTATCCAACATGATGGTCAAAAACAATGGGCCATCTACAGGGGTCTGATTCATCATCATGACTTGAAAATTGAAGCCCTTATAATGTTAGGCTTGGTTTGTGCGAGGTTAATACCTTCTCAGAATAAAATGGAAGTCCCAATTGAAGTTGCCATTCTTATCATCTAAATCATGGATCATGTACACATCAATGCTGGGGAGCTTATTTTTGATCAAATTCAAACGAAAGGACAAGCAGTAGGCTACGACATTTCTATATCCTAGCCTCGTGTGTATGTTATGTGTGCAGGCTGCGTGCCCTATGTTCCGCCCATTGGATAGGACTGTACGGGCTGACAGTGTAACTACTTTGGCTTCCAAAACTGACAAAGACGCCCCAGTTATGAAGCAATCAAAGAATACAGAGAACAGGACTCCACCACCACCTTCGGCGCCTTCTTACACATCAGTCGCCCAGTTCTATACAGTTGCCGCTCCTACCCCCATATCTCCTGACTTGCTCGAATTAGCAAAAGGGCCCAAGTACACCAAAGACAACTTGTGAAGCTCGCTAAGTCTATACCATCCATGATACAACTTACCATAAAGAAAGCCATGCAACCTGCTAGAGATAAGTTGAAAAGCCTATGCACCATAGTTGAGGTCCTTGAAAGCGAAGTGATCACTTTGAGGAAAGAGGTGGCTGAACTCAGTGGACCTCCATCTACCAGCAACCCAATCCCTCCTGAACATATAACAGTTCCCTTTCAGCCCGAAGCACCTAGGAGTCCACCGGACGATTGGTGGGTAGGGTAGGACAATGTGTCAGAAATAGTGTCAAATAAGGAGTTATATCATAGCCAACCGCCACCACCTCCAATGCTCTCTGTGTATGACGTAGATCCATCATGGACACCTAGAGGAGTGGAAAGGACCTCTTACCATGAGCTTCATACTCTACTGGACAAATGGGTAGTGCCCGGACCTGGGAAACCATTAGAAATCCCACCTATCCACTAAGACCGACCGCTGAAGAAACTGCTTCTTGGCACTTTGATGCAACCACATATTCTTGGGGCCCTCTTCCCAACCACCAATAAATCAGGAAGCCTTTTTCACCTTATTGTCTGTCATTTTTGCTATATTGGGGGAAATGTCTGGTTTAAAGTGGGGAGGGGTGTGTATGCTTCACAAAAGTTTTATTAGCATATTAATAATGAGAATGGGGTCCTTGTCTTGAATTGTTTACTCCTTTGGGACCCAAGCCATTTGTTTATTCGCTGTATAAATAATAGAATAGTAATCAAACTCCAAGGGTTTTTTTCATACCACGATTCTTTTCTGATGAGCATTTCTTTGTTTTTCTTTTCCTTTTTGTTGTCAAACCTAGTTGGCACTTTCCAATGATGGATTGAGTGGCGAATTTCTTAAGGGAAAATGCCATGTCATTTTTGAATCTTTTATGGAGCTGTTTTGAGAGGCACCACCAGAAATATTGTTTTGAAATGGAATTCTAAAATGGGGCATGAAAATGAAAAACAATGAGCAGATGTTTGAATCGAGAACATAGCACTCTTTTTCATATTTTGTAGATTCCTTGCTTGACTTATGAATTTGCATGCTTTGATGTCTTAAATCAAGATCTTGCGTGGATAATGACTTGTGGTCTCTTTAGGAGTAATGCCTTGTGTGATAAGGAATTTTGTAAATCCCATGCACAACTTCTTGTCTAGAACTTTCCCCAAGTGTGAGTGAGGGCGAAATCCTAGATGTAGTTGCACATAGAACATGATCTTAGGCCCTCTTTTGTTAGTCACTTAACCCAAAATGACCTCCTTGAGCATTAATCTTTGATAGCCAATGTTTGAGCCTTGGACCCTTTCTTGAAAACCACATTACAAGCCGAATGACCATTTTTTATCCTTCTCTTTGGCACCCATCCTCCCTAATTGCTGGTAATAAAATAATGAAAAATGGGGGCTTCAAGCCAATGAAATGTTGTGTGATAAAGAAATGAATGTGAGATGAGGCAAAAGCCTAAGTTTGGGGGGTTTGCAAGAGAAGGGGAAAAATTAGAGTTTCAATGTGAGATAGCACCAAAATTGTGATGAAATGAATGAATCGTTGGGTTGAAAGAACTCGAATCATCAGAAGAGAAAAGAATAGTAAAAAGGTGCTATCTCTTGCATAGAAAAGGCTAACAGTGGAATTCATGAGTGTTAAAAGGGTAGTTTGCGTTGCACAAATGATGCAGATAATGAACAAGGGGAAATAAGATGGAGTAATCTCAACAAGATAATGGGATGTTACAAGTATTTATAATGGTATTAGTCACTAAAGCTAAACATTTATCCTACCCTCAGCCCTAGCCTATATTATGACCCGCAAGTCCTAAGTGATTTTAAGTACAGTTGCTTGATCTTGGGCAAATTTATATGCCCAAGTGATACTTAAATGTGTCATCTTAGCCTTGTTTATCTGTCAATGTTTATACATTCTCATGTGATTGATAATAAAATGTGAATTTATACTAACCAACATAATTAGCGTTGTTTTGCAGGTGAAATGTAATTTTGGGAAGCTAAAATGCGTGTTGAGAGAGATCGGGGTTGGACTCGGATGTTAGCAAAGGACAAAGCATTGGAAGGCACAAAATAAAAGGACTCCGCGATGGAGCCGTGTCACGCTTCCATCGCGGAGGCCTTCTGCCTGGATAGGGAATTTTTGGCCAAATTCCAGTGTGGGTGTGCGTTGGGGCCGTGGCACGTTGGCCTAGCCCCGCGTTGCACGCCGTGCCACGTTGGGCCTTATTACCTGGACAGTCAATTTCTAGTGAGGCTCCGCGTTAGTGGCGTGTCACGGAGGCTGTGCTCCGCGATGCGTGACACGTTGATAGTTATTCCGGGAAAAATTCCCACTAGTATAAATAGAAAACTTAGGTTCATTTTTAAATATTCTGACTTGGTGGAGCAAGAATGTGGGTTACAGGCAGTTGAGGGGACGAAAATCTCAGGGTTTTTCTCTATCTCCTTCTTCTTTAATTCAATTGCTTGTATGTTTAACACTCATTTAACGATGTTTAATCCACAAATGAGTGGCTAATTCCTCTTCTTGCTGAGGTTAAGAACAATTGTATTGAAATGTAGTTATTGATCAATTGGGTTTTTCATCTTTTCTTCCATGGTTGTTCTATTGATTCTTGTTCTTACTGCATTAATGTGTGGCCAACGTTAATGTACATCTAAAAAGTCCGGTTTCACTCGAGAGAGCAAGAAATTGGAAAGTTGTGAATCAATAGGATATGATCTTTTCTTAGTTTGGGAAAATTGAGAATTGATTTACCTTCAGGATAGAAATATACCTGAAAGTCGTATTAGTCAAGTAAGGAACCAGTTTTGTATGGCGAGAACATGAATTTCGTTTACACAGAAATGTAGGTGGACGGTTCATGATTCTTAAGTTGTGTTAAATACGAGAGTTTTAATCCATTGGCAATAGTTCTTGACTAGCAACCGGAGGAAAAGTTAACCAAATTATATCGATAATTTATTTCCTTACATGTTCGTTTAACCTCAGCATGCTCACATTCATAGTTCAGACTCAAATTATATAATCTTTGTAGATTTAGTATAAAATTAGAAATCAAAATATCAAACTCTTCTTTGCACTGTTGTCTTCATTGTTAGAGTTAAAATATAGTACACTTGAGTAGATTGCTACCTTATCCCAGTCCTTGTGGGATCGATACTTGGCTTACTTAAGCCACTTTACTACTTGTTCGACCACGTGCCCTTGTGTGTAGCTTTATACCCAAAGCAAAAACCCGAACAAGTTTTTGGCGCCGTTGCCGGGGACTGGCAATTGGTGAATTTTTCTTAAGTGTTAATTTACTATATTTTTTTTCTTAGTGTTGACAACTTGGTCTTAGCCTGTATTTTGCAGATATAATCTCTGTTGAACACTGGCAAGAGACAAGGAGCTGGTGGACTCATATTTAGAGCCTGAAAGACTATTTCATCGTTAGCGGAGAGAAGCCCTAGAGAGAAAGCTGCAGTTGCTCAAACAAACAATCATGGAGCAACAACAGAATCCACCAGTAGTACGGGCAATGTTAGTGCCCGATGAAGTAGCAGCTAGGCCAGTTCGCGAGGTGGCAATCCCACATCCTAACAATGTCACATCTAGCATCCGCAAACCTGAGCCAGGAGGGAGGTTCGAGCTCAAACAAAACATGGTGCAATTGTTGCACACCAGCGGGCAGTTCACAAGTCTCCCTCATGAGGATCCACAGCAGCATCTCCAAATTTTTTTTGAGAAAAGTGACACTTACATCCCCACTGGAGTGTCATCGGATTATATCAGGCTTACATTATTCCCATTCTCACTATTGGGAGAAGCCAAGAGGTGGTTGAAAGCTGATCCACCTAATTCTATTACTACGTGGGATGATCTTGCAAGGAAATTCTTGATACGATTTTTTTCCTTCGGAAAACAGCAAGACTTAGAAGTCAAATTCTAAGTTTTAAACAGAGAGAGGGAGAGAATCTATATCAAGCTTGGGAGAGATTCAAGTCCATGTTGCGGGATTGTCCTCATCATCATCAATCCAATGATGTGTTGGTGCACACCTTTATAGAGGGTTTGGAACCCCACACAAAAATCTTGCTAGACTCAGCAGCTGGGGGACAAGCATTAGAGAAAACTTATGAGGAGCTGTATACCTTGTTAAACCGTATTTCGCAGGGAAATCCGGAGTGGAATGCTGATTCATCAAGAGGAGGAACAAGGAAATCAGCAGGAGTTCTAGAAGTGGATGGTTTTAAAGCTATTGCTGCACAGATAACTGCTTTACAGAATCAACTCAACACCCACTTCAGTAACATGACAATGAACCAGACTCAAGCCCTAGTGAATGCACTGCAGCAGATTTGGTGTGAAGTGTGAGGGAGTAGTGAGCACTCAGCTGAGTGTTGTGGAGCAAATCCTGACTCGGTGAACTTTGTGGGAAATGTACAGAGGAGCAACCACCAACAGTATGGCAACAGCTACAATTCCAACTGGAGGAATCATCCAAATTTCTCTTGGGGTAGCAACAACCATCAAGGACAAAGTTCGAGTCAGGGGGCGCAGAGGAATCAAGGAGGACAGCAGAACTATCAGGCACAATATAGAAACAACAATGCACCTCCTCCACCACCATCACCCAGCGTTGAGGAGATGTTCAAGACGATGATAGCTAACGAAGCTCAATTGCAGGCTGACTATGTGAAATTGGCAGCCGAGGTGAAGAACAACTAGTTAGCTACTAAGGCACTTGAATATCAATTTGGGCAATTTGTTGTAGCCCAAAATACCAGGCCTAGAGGAGGACTTCTGAGCGACACAGATCCCAATCCCAAGCAGGTGAATGCGGTGACCACAAGGAGTGGTTTGCAGCTCAAAGAGGTGGAACCAGAAAGACCACCTCAACAATCGGGAGCAACAGAAGTTGAGAGGGAGCAAAGTGATGAGAGGGGGAAGAAAAAGGAAGCTGAATCAGAAAGACCACCACCCCCGTTCCCTCAAAGATTAAAGAAACACAAGGAGGAGGCGTGTTTCAAGAAATTCATGGAGGTGCTGAAACAGGTACATATTAACTTACCTCTTGTTGATGTTTTGCAGGGAGTTCCAAAATATGCAAAGTACATTAAGGACATCGTGGCAAACAAAAGTCGGTTGACTGAGTATGCTACGGTGGCTCTCACGGAGGAGTGCACTTCCCGAATACAAAACCGACTGCCCACAAAGCTCAAAGATCCTGGGAGCTTTACTATACAAATTAAAATTGGACAGAGTATCCGAGCTCGCGGATTATGTGATGTGGGAGCGAGCATTAATTTGATGCCATCATCGGTATTCAAGAAGTTGGGTCTAGGGAGTCCTAGACCAACAACAGTGATCTTGCAACTAGCAGATCGGTCCTTAGCCAGACCTGATGGCATTGTGGAGGATGTGCTGGTGCAAGTGGGCTCCCTTATCTTCTCGGTAGATTTCGTTGTGCTGGATTTTGAGCTAGACGCGGAAGTCCCATTTATTTTGGGACGTCCTTTCTTGGCGACCGGGAAAGCGCTGATTGATGTAGCTGCAGGGCAGCTAACCAAGCGAGCACACAACAAGATTAAGGTATTTGATGTGTTTAAAGCCATGAAGCTGCCGGCCATACATGAGGAGCTTTCAGCAGTCAGTGTGGTGAAACATGAAGAAATTCGTCGAATTGTTGAATCTCAAGACCCACTGGAAAGAGTGTTGATGCACTCCGATCATTTTGGAGATAGAGATGCTTATGAGGTGGTCCAAATGTTGAATGAGTCACAAAGGCATCCGAGGAGACAGGAATTTCAATCATTGATGAGGTCCCTAGAACCGTTGCCGAAACCATCCATTGAGGAGGCACCAAAGCTGGAATTGAAAGAATTGCATCCCCATTTAAAATATGTCTTTGCTCGGTGCTTTGGGGTACGGGCAAAAACCGACACGCAAGTGCACGTGGTCAAACAAGTAATAAAGTGGCTAAGTAGCCAAGTATCGATCCAAGGAGGCTCAAGATATGTAAAATTGCCTAATTTACTATATTTCTATTTAACTTCTAATTGTGCTAACAACAACGTACCCAAGAGTAATTGAATTTTTGTTTCTAAACTATATACTACAATTAATACAAACTATTTACTTTTGAATTCAGACAATGGATATGAACATGCCAAGGTTAAGAACAAGTAATGAACTTGATAATCATGATAATTTTGGTTAATTCTCTTCTTCATGTTGCTAGCCAAGAACATTTGCCTAGAAATTAAAACTCTCGTATTTAATTTCACTTTAGAATCATAAACCATCCGTCTACATTTCTGTGATCAAATGCAATTTATGACCTAGCACTACAATTCCGGTTCCTAATTTGACTAATACGGCTTCCAAGTATATTTCTATCAGGAAAGCACATCAAAACCCAATTTTCCCAAATCAAGTTAAGAACAATACCCTATTAATTCACAACTTTCCAATTTCTTGCTCTCTCGAGTGAAATTGGACTTTTTAGATATACATTAATGTTGGCCAATCACTAATGCAGTAAAGAACAAGAATTAATAGAACAACATTAAAGAAGAAGAATAAACCATATCAATGAAAATCAGAATTCATTACACATGTTCAAAACCTCAGCAAGAAAGAATTAGCCACTCATTCTTGGATTGATCATCCTAAAATGAGTGTAAATCATACGTACAATTGATAGAAAGAAGAAAGGAAGAGAAGAAATCCCTTAGCTTTTCCAATCTTCAACTGCTACTAACCCACGTTCTGCTCTCCACTTCTGAACTCAGTCTAAAAACTGAAAAAAACTAACTTAAAATAAACCTAAGTGTGTTATTTATACAAGTGGGAAATTTTTCCCGGAATAACAAGCAACGTGTCACGGAGGCCAACGCGGAGCCTTGCCTCCGTGACACGGCGTGGACGCGGACCCTTACTGGAATTTCCAGGGTCCAGTAATTTAACCTCAACGTGGCACGGAGGCCATCGCGGAGGCCTTTCTCCGTGCCACGGAGCTGACGCGCAGGCACACTGGAAATTGCAAATTTAATTCCTGCTCAGGCAGTGTGCTACCGCGATGGTAGCGTGGCACGGAGCCATCGCGGAGCCCCTATAAATCCTGCATTCCCGGGTCTTTTCCACGCTCGCATCCAAGTCCAACTCCGACATAGTTCCAACATGCATTTTAGCTCCTAAAAATCACATTTTCCTGCAAAACAAATGCTAATCATG
The DNA here is from genome assembly GCA_035772735.1 of Datura wrightii. NCBI lineage: Eukaryota > Viridiplantae > Streptophyta > Magnoliopsida > Solanales > Solanaceae > Datura > Datura wrightii. The sequence continues at coordinate 92,826,654 of JASDFA010000020.1, forward strand.
TTGGTTAGTATAAATTCGCATTTTATTACCAATTACATGATATTATATACACATTGCACAACAAACAAGGTAAAAATGATACGTTTGAGTATCACTTGGGCATATAAATCTGCCCAAGATCACTTACCCCACACTTAAATCCTTGTTCGTCCTCGAACAACACATACACAACTCATGCAAATTACATCCCAACTTTCGTCACTATGGTGCAACAATTTACGCTACGGTCATACCGATTATTCAATTTTTGCAAATCATCAAGAAAACATGCTTGGTCGTACAAGACAATGACCTTAATACATCAAGGCTTCCTAGACTTTTAAGAATTGATTCTTGATATCGGCAAACTCATGCAAATCAACTAATCAAGAAATCCGACACGAAAATCAATCTTTCATCAAGCATGTGCCCTCACAACTCGAGAGAAACTTCCCCTTTATGTTCATGCAACACCCAAACATACAAGTAGGGGCATATAAAAATTAATTTCACTCTCTCTCCCAAAAGAATTCACATGCATCATGTCATGACCCATAGGCTTGCCCTTAGTGTATTACTCCACTAATATAAAGAAATGCAATGTAGGATCAAATAGGACTTTTAATGGGTTGTAACGGGGCTATGGATCTAGTATGCATATATTGGATTAGCCAATAATAATCGCTAGCATCCTTAAGCGCCTTTTCAACTTATTCCCATCGACTCATGGACATTGTTCCTCTCTTCTCTCTTTTTCTCCCATTCATGCTGGTTTACTTTCATACAACCCATTTCATCAACCACACTTGACACAAAACAGAGGGTTTTCATGTACCCTCAATATCAATTAATTACAACAAGTGCCTCTTCAACGTCATCTTTTCTTTCCTCACTTTGCTTTTCTTTTTCTTTTCACTCTTTTCACTCTTTAACACTTTGGGAAACATTTTCTGTTCTTTGTAAGCGCTTAAGAGCTTCTTAAAGACTTTAAGGCTAATGAAAAGAAGGAATAAAGCTTAGTTCATACAATTTTGGACAAAAGAAAGAAATCGGCTAAAGGCTCAACGGGCTGACTAGGGTATACAACATATAAAAAGGTAGAATTTGACAAGAAAAAAAATATGGAAACTATCGGTTAAAACAAAGAAATGCCTACATCCTTTCCAACACTACACCTCCTTCATTTCGCTTCGTATACACACCAGGAAAGTTCTAGACAATTCACAATGACATGGAATAGCAAATCCTCACTTCACACTTCATGCACATGCTCGAATCAAGATGCATTCACAGACTCTTTAATTAGTCAATTACATGAATTCAAGATTAAGCCTCAACCATAATGAACCAAATTCTATAGCCTAGGTAACTCAACATATTTACAGAATTTCATGATTTCAAATGAATCATTTTCACAATTTGAACATCAATTACAACACGCAATGAAATTTTAGCAACCATAAGCAACTACAGTTCATTGATGCAATCCACCAAAGAAAACTAAAACAACAATTAAAAATCCTACTCCTACCGACTACATTTCCCTTAAGACGGTCGTCATCCATCCATCATAGGGAACGGTCACTAACTATGACATCGGTTCAATGGGACTATTCTCGGTAAAAGAACCGAAAACAAACTCCGAGAAACCCAAAAAAATAAAAATCGACAAAATTTTTGCAACACATCGATCATTTCGATAGAAAGAAAATATTTACAAGTGCAATATATTTTCGCAAAAATTTTGAAAAATATCGATCATGTCGATAGAGAAAAAAAAATTATTTACAAAATTTACAAAATATTTACCATTGCAACCATAACTTTCAAAAACACACATCATTAGCCACAAAACAAATATATACGTACATCACAAATCAGTTCACAACAGGGAAGGCACAACATACATAAACAGCAAGGAAAAATTATACAGCAATTTAGAGCCTTGACCTAGCACCTAACTACTCCCCACCCCACACTTTTAAATTGAACACTATCCCCAGTGTTCACAAAAATACAAAGCACAAAATTTGGGTGGTGGAACTCCCTGCTCAGTCGAAATATTCGACTTCCTCATCCGGTGCGGCAGCCTCGTCGCCCATATCTGAATCAGCTCCATCGTCGTCATCGGACTCCACATCAGAGTCCTCACGACGTGTCTCCTCATCAGTAGGGACATCATCGTCTGTCGGCTCCACAAAGGCTGGCCCCACCTTACATAAGGCTCTGGCGTTCTCGCCAAAGGGGTAGTCCAGCTCCAGCTGCCATAACTCCTCCTCGGTGGCTGGTCTCCCACCTATCCGTAGCTGCAGCATCTGCATGCCGAACATACGGTCCATGTACTGATCGTCACGAGCATGTCGCTCGCCCAAAGTCAGCACGGGTCCGTGTGTAGTGTCGGGGGCCTTAGTCTTTGTCACATCAAGGGCCCTCCGCTCCAGCTGCGGAATGTAATCCAAGGCTTCTTCCTCAATGTCGAGGCCTCGGAGGAAGGTGGTGATGAGTCCGCCAAACCCGAATCTGTGACCCTGGTGCAGTCTGGCTCTCTTCATGGCGGATATTACGACTGCCCCAACATTAATCTCAAGCCCTTTCATAAGGGCATACACCAAGAAGACACGGTCCCGGGTCACGTCTGTCATATGAACTCCCGGGATCAAGCACGAACACACAATTTTTAGCTAGATTCTGGCCTCCCTGTTCATCTGTGAATAGGGAAGAGTCTGGTGGTAACCCCTCTCCTTGTGTCTACTCCATCGAGCTATGGATGGAGCCCCACACAATGTACGTCTGATGTCGGCGTACGGTGGGGTGATGTTTAGCTGGCGGAGAACGTGGGCGTCTGTGTCCCGCGCTCCAACGATGGCATTCAACTGCTGGGGTTCCAGAGTGACAATCTGCCCTCTGATTTTAATAGTGTGGCTTCTGATGGCCGGGTTCCAGTTGGCATAAAATTCCCGGACCAAATGAAGGTTGCACTCCTTGGGCTCCTGAAAAATAAAGCTGAGCCCAGCTGCCTCAATCCTCTGTACAATGCGAGGGAACTCCTGTGCAAGTGGTTCCCTAGCAATATGTTCCTCAGGGAAGTACTTGTTCTCCTTATGCTTTGCGCACCATTTCTTCCCTTCATCGGTGACCCATCTTGTTCCGTATCGGCGGTGTTGGCCGCGCGGAACAGCGGGTGCAGCTGGGACTGCAGTGCCTAGTCTCATCCGTTTCCTTTCGGTGCCTGAGGTAGAAGCACCCTTGCCTTTGTCTTGCCTGCTAGCCATTGTACCTGTCAATTTACACAAACAAGCACACCGTTAAGCTAAATAGTTGTTAGCTTCGGCTAAGGTTGGGTTACACAAAATTTACCCCACACTTAGTCCTTAACAATATTTACAAAATTTCAGCAAGGATAACTCTATTTACAACCCCAAACACAAACAACTATACACATATTGCTTAGTGCGTTCATAACAAAATTTCGACAGCATAACGGTTAGCGTACTACTCAGACTTCATACAGCGAATTCCCAATCCTACTATCGCTAGCAATTCAACCATCGCACAAGCAACAAAACAACCACAAACTAAAAACAACTAGAAAAATATTTTATATACAAGCTAATCTAACAATCTAACCAATTCACACATTATGCATTTTCCCACAAAAATTCGAGAATTAGTCGTCTTTTAACAGTTGTACAAGATTTACCACGACTTATCTCAAATAATAACCACACCCCGGCATCAATTTCACCAAACTATCAAGTTGCCCAAGTCGAATTCAACAACCCAAGCCCCAAAATACAATTCGACAATCAATTTTGAATTATTTACATAATCGACAAGTTCAAACGCCAAATACAACAATCCGAACAAAAATCAATCACAAAATAATTCAATATCATGTTCAATTTCTACCTAGGGTGATATTTCTCACCTTATATGCCCAAATTTGACAAAAATCACCAAAAAATTGAGTTAGACGATGAAAACATACCTTAGAATTGAAGAATCGAAGAAACTTGACGTTTTTCTTTGCCTATCAATGTGGCACGTTGCTTGGGGAGGGGGAAATGGGTGTTTGGTCGCGGAGGGAAGAGGGAATGGGGGAATTTGGGGCGAAATCGGGGTTATTATTTAAAGGAAACACGCGGGTCACCCGGAAACCCGGTGTGACCCGGCACTGGATAAAGGGCAATGTGTCACGGAGGGTAACGCGGAGCCCCTCCTCCGTGACACGGAGCCAACGTGTTGGCTTACTGGAATTTTGAAAAATCCAGATTTGCCTTCAACGTGTCACGGAGGCCAACGCGGAGCATTGCCTTCGTGACACGGCGCCAACGCGCCAGTGCTCTGTTTCACCAATAAATTTAATTTTCATACCTCGCCTCATTTTCTCGATTCCATGTATATTTCCTCCGTTATACCTGAAAATCACCTCACTAAACAAAAATTGGTTAAATTAATAGATTTCCCTAACTAAAAATAAAAGATACTAACTAAAATGCAAATCTAAACCTAGTCAAGAAAAAGAAAAGAAAAGTAAAAATTATTTACCCTAAAAAGAAAGAAAGAAAATATTTTTCACGGGTTGCCTCCCGTGCAGCGCCTGGTTTACCGTCGCTGCTCGACGTCCTTTAAGCTCATTTATCTACTAGGGAGATGGACGATTTGTCCCGATCATGATCATCCCCCCAGTAGTGCTCTACCTTATCCGGTGGCCTACCTAGTAACTCTCGGGAATCACTCAATCTGTTAGCCTTCCCATGATCAATTACGTTGATCACCGAGAGATCCTTATAAACTGTCGGGAGCTTAGGTACCTTGTACACGTCGAACACTTCGACCTTGTCATGTGCTCGCATCGTGAGTTGACCCGCAGCTACATCGATTAATGCTTTTCCGGTTGCCAAAAAGGGTCGTCCCAAAATAAATGGGACTTCAGCATCTGGTTCAAAGTCCAGAACAATAAAATCGACCGGAAAAATGAGGGAGCCTACTTGCACCAACACATCCTCAACAATGCCATCCGGCTTAGCCAAAGACCTGTCTGCTAGTTGCAAGATTACCGTTGTAGGTCTAGGACTCCCTAGACCTAACTTTCTGAATACCGAAGAAGGCATCAGATTTATACTTGCCCCCAAGTCGCATAATCCACGCGCTCGGATACTTTGCCCAATAGTCAGCTAGATAGTGAAACTTCCAGGGTCTTTCAGTTTTGTGGGCAACCTATTCTGAATACGGGAAGTGCATTCCTCCGTTAAAGCTACCGTGGCATAGTCAGTCAAACGACTTTTATTAGCCACGATGTCTTTAATATACTTCGCATATTTTGGCACTCCCTGCAAGACATCAACAAGAGGTAAGTTAACATGTAACTATTTAAGTACCTCCATGAATTTCTGGAAACACGCCTCCTCCTTGTGTTTCTTAAGTCGTTGAGGGAACGGGGGTGGAGGCCTTTCTGGTTCAGCTTCTTTACTCTTCCCCTTATCAGAACTTTGCTCTCCCTCAACATCTGATGCTCCTGACTTTTGAGGCGGTCTTTCCGGTTCCACCTCCTTTAATTGTAAACCACTCCTCGTGGTCACTGCATTAACCTGCTTCGGATTTGGATCCGTGTCGCTAGGTAGTCCTCCTCTGGGTCTAATATTTTGGGCACTAGCAAATTGCCCAAACTGATATTCAAGAGCCTTGGTCGCCAATTGATTGTTCTTCACTTCAGCTGCCAATTTGACATAGTCAGCCTGCAATTGTGCCTGATTAGCGATCATGGTTTTGAACATCTCCTCAATAGTCGGTGATGGTGGTGGAGGAGGGGCATTGTGATTTCTGAATTGAGCTTGATAATTTTGTTGCCCTCCTTGGTTTTTGTGCATACCCTGCCCTGAACTCTGACCTTGTTGATTGTTGCTACCCCATGAAAAATTCGGATGGTTCCTCCAATTTGAGTTGTAGCCACCACCAAACTGCTGTTGATTTCTCTGTGCATTGCCCACAAAGTTAACAGAATCAGGATTTGCACCACAGCATTCAGCTGAATGCTCACTACTACCACACACTTCACACCACATCTGTTGAACTGCATTTACTGAAGCTAAAGGCTGGTTCAAATTGATATTGCTGAAGTGAGTGTTTAACTGATTTTGCAAAGCAGCTATCTGTGCAGCGATAGCTGTGAACCCATCCACTTCAAGCACTCCCGCTGCTTTCCTTGCTCCACCTCTTGAAGAATCTGCATTCCATTCTGGATTGCCTTGTGAAATTCGGTTGAGCAAAGTGTACAGCTCCTCATAAGTCTTCTCCTGCGCTTGCCCTCTAGCTGCTGAATCTAACAAAATTTTAGTGTGGGGTTCCAAACCCTCAATAAAAGTGTGTACCAACACCTCATTGGACTGATGATGGTGAGGATAGTCCCGCAACATGGATTTGAATCTTTCCCAGGCTTGATATAGATTTTCCCCTTCCCTCTGTTTAAAACTTAGGATTTGACTCCTAAGCCTGGCTGTTTTACCAGAAGGGAAAAATCTAATAAGAAACTTCCGTGCAAGATCATCCCACGTTGATATAGAGTTGGGTGGTTCAACTTTTAACCACCTCTTGGCTTCACCAAGTAAGGAAAATGGAAATAAGGTGAGCCGAACATAATCAGGTGACACTCTAGCGGGTATATAAGTGTCACTTATCTCCAAAAAGTTCTGGAGATGTTGTTGTGGATCTTTGTGAGGGAGACCGGTAAATTGCCCGCTTGTGTGCAAAAGTTGCACCATATTCTGCTTTAATTCAAACCTCCCTCCAGGCTCTGGTTTGCGGATGCTAGAATGGACATTATTAGCGTGTGGGATTGCCACCTCGCGAACCGGCCTTGCTGCTGCTTCATCGGGCACTAAAACTGCCCTAACAACTGGTGGATTTGGTTGCTCCATCATAGTCTGTTGAAGCAACTGCAGCTTCTTCCGAAGAGCTTCTCTACGTTGGCAATGAAATTCACACTCGGGCTCTAAGTAAGATTCCACCAGATCTTTGTCCCTTGCCAGTGTTCACAGAAACAAAATCTGCAAAATACAGGCTAAGACAAAGTTGTTAGCACTTAAGAAAATAAAAATACAAATACAGTAAATTTACACTAAACACAATTTTACAAATCGCCTGGCCTCCCCGGCAACGGCGCCAAAAACTTGCTCGGTGCTTTGGGGTACGGGTAAAAACCGACACGCAAGTGCACGTGGTCAAACAAGTAATAAAGTGGCTAAGTAGCCAAGTATCAATCCAAGGAGGCTCAAGATATGTAAAATTGCCTAATTTACTATATTTCTATTTAACTTCTAATTTTGCTAACAACAACGTACCCAAGAGTAATTGAATTTTTGTTTCTAAACTATATACTACAATTAATACAAACTATTTACTTTTGAATTCAGACAATGGATATGAACATGCCATGGTTAAAAACAAGCAATGAACTTGATAATCATGATAATTTTGGTTAATTCTCTTCTTCATGTTGCTAGCCAAGAACATTTGCCTAGAAATTAAAACTATCGTATTTAATTTCACTTTAGAATCATAAACCATCCATCTACATTTCTGTGATCAAATGCAATTTATGACCTAGCACTACAATTCCGGTTCCTAATTTGACTAATACGGCTTCCAAGTATATTTCTATCAGGAAAGCACATCAAAACCCAATTTTCCCAAATCAAGTTAAGAACAATACCCTATTAATTCACAACTTTCCAATTTCTTGCTCTCTCGAGTGAAATTGGACTTTTTAGATATACATTAATGTTGGCCAATCACTAATGCAGTAAAGAACAAGAATTAATAGAACAACATTAAAGAAGAAGAATAAACCATATCAATGAAAATCAGAATTCATTACACATGTTCAAAACCTCAGCAAGAAAGAGAATTAGCCACTCATTCTTGGATTGATCATCCTAAAATGAGTGTAAATCATACGTACAATTGATAGAAAGAAGAAAGGAAGAGAAGAAATCCCTTAGCTTTTCCAATCTTCAACTGCTACTAACCCACGTTCCTGCTCTCCACTTCTGAACTCAGTCTAAAAACTGAAAAAAACTAACTTAAAATAAACCTAAGTGTGCTATTTATACTAGTGGGAAATTTTTCCCGGAATAACAAGCAACGTGTCACGGAGGCCAACGCGCAGCCTTGCCTCCGTGACACGGCGTGGACGCGGACCCTCACTGGAATTTCCAGGGTCCAGTAATTTAACCTCAACGTGGCACGGAGGCCATCGCGGAGGCCTTTCTCCGTGCCACGGAGCTGACGCGCAGGCACACTGGAAATTGCAAATTTAATTCCTGCTCAGGCAGTGTGCTACCGCGATGGTAGCGTGGCACAGAGCCATCGCGGAGCCCCTATAAATCCTGCATTCCCGGGTCTTTTCCACGTTCGCATCCAAGTCCAACTCCGACATAGTTCCAACATGCATTTTAGCTCCTAAAAATCACATTTTCTTGCAAAACAAATGCTAATCATGTTGGTTAGTATAAATTCGCATTTTATTACCAATTACATGATATTATATACACATTTCACAACAAACAAGGTAAAAATGATACGTTTGAGTATCACTTGGGCATATAAATCTGCCCAAGATCAGTCTTCTTGGGGGAAGATGAGACGTTACCAGTCATCATCTCCGTAGAATTGACGGAGGCACAGGATAAGGAAGCATTGGGTGTCCTCAGAGAAAGGAAGAAAGCAATGGGTTGGCAAATGTCAGATATTCAGGGTATCAATCCAACTTTTTGCACACACAAGATTTTCATAGAGACAGGAGCAAAACCAACCGTTCAGCCACAACAAAGGCTAAATCCAACAATGAAGGATGTGGTGAGGAAAGAAATAATCAAGTGGATTAATGCAGGTGTGGTCTACCCGATTTCGGACAGTGAATGGGTCATCCCCGTTCAGTGCGTTCCAAAAAAAGGAGGGATGACCGTGGTCACCCATGAGAAAAATGAGTTGATTCCTACATGAACCGTCACAGGCTCGCGGATTTGCATGGACTATAGAAAGCTTAATGAAGCCACAAGAAAAGATCATTATCCTATCCCGTTCATTGATCAAATACTAGATATGTTGGCTGGACAGGAATATCATTGTTTCCTTGATGGGTACTCTGGTTATAACCAAATAGCCATAGCTCCGGAGGACCAAGAGAAGACTACTTTTACCTATCCTTATGGGACATATGCTTTTAGGCGGATGCCATTTGGGTTATGCAATGCACCCGCCACATTCCAGAGATGCATGATGGCTATTTTCCACGACATGGTGGAGGATTTTGTTGAGGTATTTATGGATGATTTTTCTATTTTCGTTAATTCATTTGCTACTTGTTTGCAGAATCTTGACAGGGTGCTGGCTCGCTGCGAGGAATCCAGCCTTGTACTAAACTGGAAGAAATGTCACTTCTTAGTTAAGGAGGGTATTGTCCCTAGCCATAAAGTGTCTCGCAAGGGATTGGAAGTCGATCATGCTAAGATCGAGGTTATTGAAAAGTTGCTACCACCTGTGTCGGTGAAAGGTGTTCGCAGTTTTCTTGGGCATGCAGGATTCTACAGACGGTTCATCAGAAACTTTTCCAAAATTTCTAGACCATTATGTAGATTGTTAGAAAAAGAGGTAAAGTTTGAGTTGAATGATGAGTGTGTTAAAGCATTCGAGGAGTTAAAGCAGAAATTGATAGAAGCACCTATCCTTACTTCTCCGGATTGGGGACAACCATTTGAGTTGATGTGTGATGCGAGTGATATGGCTGTGGGAGCTGTATTGGGGCAAAGGAAAAATAGAATCTTTCGTTCTATTCATTATGCAAGCAAAACGTTGAATACGACCCAAAGCAATTACACAGTCACAGAGAAGGAAATGCTAGCATTGGTGTTTGCATTTGACAAATTCAGGTCCTATTTGGTGGGTTCAAAAGTAGTGGTGTACACCGATCATGCAGCTATTCGGTACCTATTTAACAAGAAGGATGCTAAGCCCAGGCTGATCAGATGGATCCTGTTGTTTCAAGAGTTTGACCTTGAGATCAAGGACAAAAAGGGGAGCGAGAATCAGGTGGCAGATCACTTATCGCGATTGGAGAGCCAGTCGCATGTGATGGAAGGTGATAACATCAATGAAGAGTTCCCGGATGAGCATCTCTTGGCAGTAGGGGAAGCTGAAGTTCCCTGGTATGCAGACATAGTCAACTTGCTACTGAGCGGAGTCTACCCACCTGAGGCAACAGTCCAACGGAGAAGGAAATTGAGGCATGATTGTCGGCACTTTGTTTGGGATGAACCATACTTATTTAAACAGGGACCGGGTCAGGTAATGAGAAGATGCATCCCAGAGAGTCAGATTACAGAGGTGTTGAGGAGCTGTCACTCTTCGTTGTATGGGGGTCACCATGGAGGCGAGCGAACAACACATAAGGTTCTACAGTCAGGGTTCTTTTGGCCTACACTGTTCAGAGACTCTATGGCATACGTTAAAATGTGTGATAGATGATAGCGTATAGGAACAATTGGTAGAATACAAAAGATGCCACTGCAGAATATACTGGAAGTAGAGACCTTTGATGTATGGGGCATTGATTTCGTGGGCCCATTCCCACCGTCATTTGGTAATCGTTACATCTTGGTGGTCGTAGACTATGTATCAAAATGGGTGGAAGCAATAGCTTGCCCCAGGAATGACAACAAGGTAGTAACGAAGTTTGTCAAAAAACATATTCTCACCAGGTTCGGGACACCCCGAGCCATTATCAGTGATGGAGGGGCTCATTTTGTCAATGCAAGTTTCAAGAAACTACTAGCCAAGTATGGGGTGTGCCACAAAGTGGCAACAGCATACCACCCTCAAATTAGTGGGCAAGTAGAGGTGTCGAATAGAGAAGTGAAGCAGATTCTCCAGAAAACGGTAAATACACAACGGAATGATTGGTCAAGCAAACTTGATGATGCGTTGTGGGCGTACAGAACTGCTTACAAGACACCGATTGGAACCTCACCATACCGATTGGTCTATGGTAAAGCGTGTCATCCGCCGGTGGAGCTAGAGCACCGAGCCTTCTGGGCTGTGACGAAGTTGAATATGGACTTAGAGCTAGCGGGCAAGAAGAGACTAATGCAACTCAGTGAACTTGAAGGGTTCCGCTGGCATGCCTATGAGAGTGCCAAGTACTACAAGGAAAAAATGAAAAGGTGGCATGACAAGCATGTGGTGCATCGCATTTTCGAGCCAGGGCAGAAAGTATTACTCTTCAATTCAAGATTGAAGTTGTTTTCAGGAAAGCTGAGGTCTAAATGGTCGGGACAATTTGAAGTGGGGAGAATGACCCCGCACGGGGCAGTAGAGTTGTGGCAAGAAGATCGGAGTGCCACGTTCTTAGTAAATGGGAAGAGATGTAAGCACTACTGGGGTGAGGACGGTGGTCGAGAGAAAACGTCCGTCACCCTAGAAGATGACTGAGCTGAATGACGTCGAGCCGCGACGGTAAACCAGGCGCTGCATGGGAGGCAACCCGTGAAATGTTTCTTTGTAAATTGTGAATAGATTTCATTTTTTTTCTTTTTTTTCTTCTTGATTAACAACAAAATTTTTAGTTTTTATTTTTTGTTTTTATTTTTATTTTGAGTGAAACCTATATTTCTAACCAATTTCTTACCGTAAGATGAATTTCAGGTTGAACGGAGGTTAAATGTGCAAGGGATCGCAAAGGAAAATTCGAGGTATAAAAAATAATAAAAAGTGGCAAAACAGTGAGCTAGGGCGATGGCTCCGTGTCATGGAGGAGGGCCTCCGCGTTACCCTCCGTGACACGTTGAGGTGTAAATCTGGAATTTTTAAAATTCCAGAACACCCACGCGACAGCTCCGTGTCACGGAGGGCATGCTCCGCGTTACCCTCCGTGACACGTTGAAGTGTATATCGCGACGGGTCACACCGGGTCGTCGGGTGACCCGCGCAAATTTCCCACTTTTTAACCCCGATTCCCCCTCCATTTTCCTCATTTTTCGTATCCTCCGCGACCAACCTCCCAAAAACCCCTTCCCCCTCAACGTGACACGGACTTAGGCCAAGACTTCCATCGAGTTTTCATCAATTCTTCGAATTCAAGGTATGTTCTTCAATTCTATCTCATTTCTTGTCGATTCTCTTCGAGATTGAACATGTGATATGAGCTAAACTTGCCCTAAGTAGAAATTAAGCTTAAATTCAATTGAATTATTGTTGATTGATGTTCGGAGTATCATTGTGATTGCTTGAACTCGTTAATTACATAGTTTAATCGAATTTTTTAATAAAATCATCGATAGGGCTTGCCTTTGAGTTTGAAATGGAAAAAGTTAGTTGAACTAGTGAAATTCATGCTGGGTTGTACATGTTGAGTGAGATGAGTCGATGTGCTACCTGTTACTATGTTAAAAGACCGACGGATTCTCGGGTGAAGGAAATATTGGAATTTGCAAGAATTGGGTGAATTGTAGAGATCATGTAGTTAAATTTTTCTTTTGTTTCTCCTTTCTAAGTGCTATGGAATAAAATGTTATCGATGGTAATGATTGTGTCTAGTTGTACGAAGTCTGAGTAGTACATAGAATATATACTGTAAATTCTCCAAATGCACTAAGCATTTTGTTATGTTTTGTTGTTTGTTTGTGTAAGTAAGCACGATCTTGCCTTAATGTTGTAATTTTGGCTAAGGACTAAGTGTGGGGTAGCCTAGCTTAACCCAACCTTAGTTGAAGCAAATTTTAATTGGCTTAACATGGATCTTGTCTATTTGGGTTGACAGGAATAATGGCAAGCAGGCAGGACAAGGGAAAAGGCGCATCAACATCTGGCGCTGGAAGAAAAAGAATCAGACTGGGCACAGCGGTCCCAGCAGCACCAGCGGTTCCACGCGGCCAATGCCGTCAATATGGAACCAGGTGGGTCACAGAGGAGGGTAAGAAGTGGTACACAAAGCACAAGGAGAGTAAGGACTTCCCCGAGGAACACATAGCCAGGGAACCGTTGGCACAGGAGTTCCCTAGGATTGTCCATAGGATCGAGGAAGTTGGGCTGAACTTCATCTTTGAAGAGCCCAAAGAATGCAACTTGCACTTGATTCGAGAATTCTACGCCAATTGGTACCCGACTCTCAGAAGTCACACCATCAAAATAACGGGGCAAATAGTCACTTTTGAGCCCCACCACCTAAATTCTATCTTAGGGGCGCGGGACACAGACGCCCATGTGCTTCGACAGCTGAATATCACTCCACCATATGCGGACATCAGACGCACTTTATGTGGAACCCGATCGACGGCTAGGTGGAGCAGACATAAGGAGAGGGGCTACCATCAGACTTTGCCCTACTCACAGATGAACAAGGAAGCCAGGATATGGCTTAAGATCGTGTGTTCCTGCCAAATCCCGGGGGTGCATATGACGGATGTAACCCGGGATCGTGTATGCTTGGTGTACGCCCTGATGAAAGGGCTAGAGATCAATGTGCGGGAGGTGATTATCTCTGCCATGAAGAGAGCCCGGTTGCATCAAGGGCACAGATATGGATTTGGTGGATTACTCACCACATTTCTGAGGGGCCTGGATATTGAGGAAGAGGCCCTTGACTACATCCCGCAGATGGAGCGGTGGGCCTTAGATGTCACCAAAACTAAGGCTCCCGACACCACCCATGGGCCAGTGCTTACACTAGCCGAGCGACATGCTCGGGATGATCAGTACATGGCTAGCATGTACGGAATGCAGATGCTCCAGCTACGGATAGGCGGGAGGCCGGCAACAGAGGAGGAGCTATGGCAGCTCGAGCTAGACTACCCTTTTGGCGAAAATGCCAGGGCGCTATGCTGAGTGGGGCCAGTTTTTATAGAGCCCACAGATGATGATGTCCCCACAGATGAGGAGACACGTCGTGAGGACTCCGATGTGGAGTCCGATGATGATGATGGGGTGATTCAGACATGGGAGACTAGGCAGCAGCACCTGATGAAGAAGTGGAGTATTTTGATTGATCAGGGAGTTCCGCCACCTAATTTTTTGTGATATTTTAATTTCTGTGAACACTGGGGATAGTGTTCGAGATAAGTGTGGGGTGGGAGTAGTTAGGTGCTGGTTGTGTTGTTGTGTATGTTCTGTTCTGTTCTTGTGCCTGTGGAAAAATTTTGTGACCCTGTGATTTGTGATTGTTGTTCTGTATTGTAATTAAATGTGAAACTGTTGTGTGTTGCTGAATGTTGGTAGCTGATTTTGTACATATTTTTGTTTCATCGAAATGATCGATATTATTAATTTTTTTTTCAATTCTTGGGTTTCTCGGCGTTTGTTTTCGGTTCTTTTACCGAGAATGGTCCCATTGAACCGAAGTCCTAGTTAGTGACTGTTCCCTATGATGGATGGATGACGACCGTCTTAAGGGAAATGTAGTCGTTAGGAGTAGATTTGTTTCATTTATTTTTTAGTTGTTTTCTTTTGTGGGTTGCATCCCAAAACCTGTAGTTACTTTATGGTTGCGGAATCCTGGTTGCGTGTTGTACATGATATTCGAAATGCAAAGGTGATTCGTATGAAAGCATGCAACTTTGTAAATATGTTGAGATACCTAGGCCATAGAGTCGATTCAGTGTGATTGAGGCTTAATGTTTGAATTCTTGTAATTAGCTGATTGAAGAGTCTGTGATTGAAGAGTCTGTGAATACGTCTTGAATTGAGCATGTGCAATAAGTGTGAAGTGAGGTTTTGTTTATTCCATGCCATTGTGAAGTGTCTAGAACTTTCATGATGTGTGTACGAAACGAAATGAAGGAGGTGTATTGTAGGAAAAGATGTAGGCATTTCTTTGTTTTTAACCAAAAGTTTCTCTTTTTCATTATTGTACCCACCTTGAATGTACACCCTAGTTAGCCCGTTGAGCCTTTAGCCTATTATTTTTTTCTCTTGTGTCAAAATGTGTAAACCGAGCTTAACCCCTTCTTTTCATTAGACGTAAATTTGATCCAAAATTCTTAAGCGCTTAAGAAGAGAAAATAATTTTTCCAAAGTGTCAAAGAGTGAGAATGGTGAAAAGAAAAGAAAAGCAGAGTGATGAAAGGAAAGAAAAGGTTGAAGGTGCACTTGTTATAAATAAAATATAATGAAGGTGTCTGAATAATCTTTGTTATCGAGTCAAGTGTGCTTAAAGATATGGGCCAAACTAAAGACAAACTTCAAGAATGGGAGGATGAAGAAAGAAACAATGCCCATGAGTTTGATGGGATGTATTGAAAAGGCGGTTAAGGATGCTAGTGGCTATTATTGGCTAGCCCAATATTTACTAGTTCCGTAGCTTATATTACAACCCGTTAAAGTCCTACGTGATCCTATATCACATTTCCTTATATTAGTGGAGTAATACACTAAGGGCAAGCCTATGGTTCATGACATGATGCATGTGAATTCTTTTGGGAGAGAGAGTGAAATTGTGTTTATATGCCCCTGCATGTAACCGTTAGAGTTCATGTGATTAAAAAGGGAAAATTCTCCTGCGTTGTGAAGGCACATGCTTGATGAGAGATTAAGTTTCGTGTCAGATATCTTGATCAGCTATTTCGCATGAGTTTGCCAATATCGAGAGTCGATTCTTAAGTCTAGGAGGTCTTGATGTGTTGAAGGTCATTGCATTGATAGGACCATACGTGTTTTCTTGATGATTTGCTGTATTGAATAATCGGTATGACCGTAGCCTGAATTGTCAAACCAAAGTAGCCAGGTTGGGGTGTAAATTGCATGAAGTGTAAGATTGTTGTTCGGGGACGAACAAGGATTTAAGTGTGGGGTAAGTGATCTTGGGCAAATTTATATGCCCAAGTGATACTTAAATGTGTCATCTTAGCCTTGTTTATCTATCAATGTTTATACATTCTCATGTGATTGATAATAAAATGTGAATTTATACTAACCAACATGATTAGCGTTGTTTTGCAGGTGAAATGTAATTTTGGGAAGCTAAAATGCGTGTTGGAAGAGATCGGGGTTGGACTCGGATGTTAGCAAGACAAAGCATTGGAAGGCACAAAATAAAGGGGCTCCGCGATGGAGCCGTGTCACGCTGCCATCGCGGAGGCCTTCTGCCTGGATAGGGAATTTTTGGCGAAATTCCAGTGTGGGTGCGCGTGGGGGCCGTGGCACGTTGGCCTAGCCCCGAGTTGCACGCCGTGCCACGTTGGGCCTTATTACCTGGACAGTCAATTTCCAGTGAGGCTCCGCGTCAGTGGCGTGTCACGGAGGCTGTGCTCTGCGATGCACTCCGTGACACGTTGCTAGTTATTCCGGGAAAAATTCCCACTAGTATAAATAGAACACTTAGGTTCATTTTTCAATATTCTAACTTGGTGGAGCAAGACCGTGGGTTACAGGCAGTTGAGGGGACGAAAATCTCAGGGTTTTTCTCTATCTCCTTCTTCTTTAATTCAATTGCTTGTATGTTTAACACTCATTTAAGGATGTTTAATCCATAAATGAGTGGCTAATTCCTCTTCTTGCTGAGGTTAAGAACAATTGTATTGAAATGTAGTTATTGATCAATTGGGTTTTTCATCTTTTCTTCCATGGTTGTTCTATTGATTCTTGTTCTTACTGCATTAATGTGTGGCCAACGTTAATGTACATCTAAAAAGTCCAATTTCACTCGAGAGAGAAAGAAATTGGAAAGTTGTGAATCAATAGGATATGATCTTTTCTTAGTTTGGGAAAATTGAGAATTGATTTACCTTCAGGATAGAAATATACCTGAAAGTCGTATTAGTCAATTAAGGAACCGGTTTTGTATGGCTAGAACATGAATTTCGTTTAATCACAGAAATGTAGGTGGACGGTTCATGATTCTTAAGTTGGGTTAAATACGAGAGTTTTAATCCATTGGCAATAGTTCTTGACTAGCAACCGGAGGAAAAGTTAACCAAATTATATCGATAATTTATTTCCTTACATGTTCATTTAACCTCAGCATGCTCACATTCATAGTTCAGACTCAAATTATATAATCTTTGTAGATTTAGGATAAAATTAGAAATCAAAATATCAAACTCTTGTTTGCACTGTTGTCTTCATTGTTAGAGTTAAAATATAGTACACTTGAGTAGATTGCTACCTTATCCCAGTCCCTGTGGGATTGATACTTGGCTTAATTAAGCCACTTTACTACTTGTTCGACCACATGCACTTGCGTGTAGCTTTATACCAAAAGCAAAAACCCGAACATTGCTCTACATTGGTGGTGAATTACACGAAGGGAAAGCCTATGGGTCGAGTGGGTGCACGCAAATTTCTTTTGGGAGAGCGAGTGCAATATTTTCATTGTGCAATCCCTTGTGTGAATGCATTGAGTTCATGAAGAATATTTGGTTTTTCCCTTCATTGTGTGGCATCATCCCTTTTGAGGGCACAATTGCATTAAAGGTGAATTTGTGCTTAGGGCATGAGAAATGCATGTTCTAGGGCAAGTTTTGAATGTGCAATGGTTATTAATTGAGATGTTATGTGTTCTTCATAGATGAGTTATGCCCTTGTTCTACAACAAGAAAGCTTTTGTGAATCACACTTTTGAATGGTGGTGGCCTCTTGAAATGTTTCCACTTTTCTTGTTTTTGGGGAATTTTGTTCTCTTTCTCAATGATCTGGTGAGCAATTTTTGGGTTATCTGAGGTCAAGTGTTCAATAATGCATACATTTGTGTTAAGTGGCATGTTATTTACTTGATATTAACTGCATTACTTGAGGACAAACAATGATTCAAGTTTGGGGTTTGATCAGTTGGTAATTTACCAACTCATTAGCTCTTAAGTATGAGCTTTAGTCTAGTTTTCAAGTTGTTTTAGATGGATTTTATGCCCTTTTTGCCTTTTTGTGTGTAGATATTTCATTTGGAGAAAAGAGCAAGAAAGGAAGCAAAAAGAAGGGAATTAGGTGAAAACTGGTGCTTCACCGATAGAGACTGGCGAAATGCCGACCAAGAGCTGATGAACACTGCCTCTGGGAATGATAGTAGTTGGCCAACGCGGACTTTAACCAGCACATCGGTATTTAAGACGATTCACCCCTGAAATTATTGGATCAAAGAGAAAAGAATAGGCGGCACACATGTGGAGACCGGAAAAATGCCGGAGGAATCGCCTATGGCCACTGGAACTCACTAGAGGAAGAACAAATTAGAGTCGATGGTTCGCGGAATGTAACCGCGAACCACCGGTACTCCTGTCGGTTCCAGAACACTGATCAGGGGCAAAATTATTTAGCGCGGAAAAAGAGATAGATGGATACCCTACTTTTGAATATATTCTAGGGAGAAGTACTCTATACTCATCAGACCTTAAATTTTAGCTTTTAGAACATTCTCTTGGCAGAGAAGAAAGTAAGAATTTAATTGGTGGAATTTGAAAAGAATTATTTTCTTTTTCTTCTTCTTCTTCTTCATAGCAAGGTAATACTATTATTGAAGACTTCTTGTTGAATTTGATTTTTCTACTCATATTATTGAATTCAATGAGTTTATTGGTAAATATGCTTTAGAATTTCTTAACTATGAGTAGCTAAATCATTAACTAGACGTGTGTGATGATCAATACTTAATTAGAGTGGTATTGCTAGAGTCATCTCAATATTGTTTAATTAAGTGTACATATGTTAGATTCTCTCCAATCTATAATTGAAAATCCATTGTTATTGATGTGGGTCTAATAGGTCTTACTTGATTGTTGCTTGCAAACGAAGAATTGAGTGTTAGGAGAGAATTTAATGGTGGGTATGGATGAGAGATTGTGAAATTGGGCTAGAAATAGCCAAAATTACATTCTCACACCTAATTAATAGCTAATAGCTAGAAATTGGTACAACAATTAATCCAAATCAGATTGGGTTAATTAATAGTGTCTAGAGGTTTGAAAGAACTCTAGCAAGAGATATTTATGAGGTTGAAAAGCATCAAATGCCCTCTTTCCCTAGATTATTTACACAAATAGAACTTATGAGATGACCTAGCATGACCCTATTTAGTTAGCATATCATCTATACCACAGCTCTAGTCTTTCACATTCTTGTCAACAACTTTGGTAAATTTACTATCATAGTCAGCCAAATTAGAAGTTATATTCTATTGTAAATTTCAATCTCCCCCAACATGTTTATTTCCATGTTATTCCCATGTGGTGAAAGCGAAAGTCAATTTCTCAAATGACACTCGTACTATCATTCACTAGTCCTTGTGGGATTTAACCCGACACCCGTCGGGATATTTGTTTTAATACAGTGAGCGTTTATACTCTTTGCATGAAGAGTATATTTTGGATGTTATCAAGGTCTCTGTTGCTGCTGCGGGTAAATACCACCGCCTAACCTTTGTGGGGAGTACTCAAACTGACCTATCCTGGCTCACTTACTATCCCTCTCTATCTCCTTCAATTTCTCCGCCTCGATCTACTGTGAATGAATAATAAGCCTGGAGATGTCCATTTTGTTAATAAGCATGGTAGTCCTGCACTCCTGTCATGACCTGAACATAGGCCCGAACCAAGACACGGGACAAGGAGCCCCGAGAGACTCCAAGTTGACCCATGGAATGAACATACATCTAACTCAATCAATTAAAGCTGAAGAATTAACATAATCAACATAGCATAAGTTTAGCATAACATAATCCCGAAATACAACACAAGTATAAAGCTGAATACATTTTATTGTCTGAAATGACTCTAAATCTGATGAGTTGACGGGACAAAACCCCACTAAATCTCTAAGTCTGAAACTGAAAATACGCAAACATAACTAAATAAAAGAGGGCCGAATAGATGAGGACTCACCAATAGGGACTGATGCTAACTCCAAAAGCTGCCTAGTGGCGGGGCTGAGTCTGAAGATCGAATCCTGTATCATGAAATGATACAACATAGAGTATGCGGTCAGTACGTGGAATGTACCAAGTATGCAAGTTAAGTAAAACCACTTAAATAAGTAAAATAATTTGAAACCATGCATAATATAAAACATAATCAAATCAAGAATCTGAGAGTACGTCTTGCATGCTATTTTTTGAAATCATGATCTGAAAATAACATAACATCATAATTGAATCGAATGACCCAAAGCTGAAATATGAAAATCATAAGTAAAACAGAACATTGGGTCAAACCTTCTTTAAAACATATGTATATATATACATCATGAATGATAGACATGCATAACTGAAATCATGCGGAACAATGGGAGACTCGTCATATAACCGACATACCACGATAGAGCTTACGTGGTCCCAACTATCAGACTAATGTGGGTGGAGCCGTCCAAAGCCTTTCCAGGGCTAGGGACGAAAGGATGATATCAATATCAAGCTCACGGCCCAACCGGGGTAGAGGATAGCTCACAAGGAAGGCCCCAAGGTATATATATAATATGTAAACCTACGTTGGCACATAGTTCTGAGGCATTGGGTTGATCGACCCTTAGACCACATGGTGCTAGACACTACTCCCAAAAATATGCATATGCTCTCCATCATTTTTCAACAAAGCTGACCATCATTTTTTAACGAAGCTGACCATCGTCTAGTGACGAAGCTGAATAATCAAATACATATCAAATTTGAAATTATATACGAGGAGCTTTAGCTCAAACTACACCACAAGTTGAAAATAATTGGGAGTCTTCACTCCAAAACCATGTGGTAAACTTAATTCGTAAAATCATAAATCATACTTAAACATGTGTTCAATGCCCAATACTTTAACATGCTTGAAAATACTCAATTCACTTGAAAACATAATTATAAACATGGGTAACTTGAAAAACATGTTTTTCATCAATAATATCTCATTATGGTTGAACATTCATCATAAATCTCCGCTTTCATGAACTTCTCATAAATGGGCATTTTAATTTATAAATCTTGAAACATGATTTTAATGGAAAACAACGTAAAACTTCCCCATGATTCATAATTCAATAGTAAAAACGCATTTAAATCGTACCTATGTAGAGAATTAGGAATTTCATGCCTTTGTTTAAAACCCCATAGAATCAACATATAGATTTTCATGATTTAGAGAGGGATTGAGCATGGGTGTGAATGAATTCACCCATTCATAACCCTACATACCTGGGGAAGGACTGATTTCATCATTCATTGATTGCCCAATGAAATATTGAAGAAAAGCTTGATTATAGCTTAACTTGATCACCTTCTAAACCCTTTAATTTGCATGCATGGATGTGAATGAGCCTAAAATGGCTTTACCCTTAAGAAAACACTTCATTTAAAGCCTAAAACGATGCAGTTTAGGACCCTAGGTCATAGGAATGACAAAAATACCCTTAATGAAAATCTTGGAAAAACTTAATTACCCTTGACAACAGACGTTAGTACGATCCGTTGTGACCTCCTAAGGTCCGTTGTTACCACTCGTTGCTACTCCCTGAGTTCAAGTCTCTGATCCCCCACCACGACTAGATAGGACGTGTTGTTGCTGCTAGCCTTTGTCATCACTGCCTTAACCTAGGATCCCTTTACACGACTGCTGACCACGACCCGTTGTTACTCCCACAATCCGTACCACGACCATTTCTGAGAAGTTTTCTAGATTTCCGCTAGTTTTCATTTTTAAACGCCAGGTCTAGTCTTGAGCACTTCTGGGGTATTACAATATCTCCCCCTTGGGAACATTCATCCTCAAATATGGGTAGGCATATAGAAAATAGAGAAATACAATCATCGTACTCAATTATTGATCATATAAGCTGAAAATTGATGAAATGACCTACTCCAATTTAATCTACATGACCGTACTGAATTCATGAATCATACATACATCCATATACATGAAAGAAACTAGGGCACATGACATGAACATGAAACTGAATAAAGTTTTAGGGCAAAACTGATACCTCAAGCTGAAACTGAGCCTGCAAAGAATAAATGTAGGTATACATCCATCATGCTTCAGCTTCCCATGTAGCTCCCTCAACATGCTGATTCCTACATAAAACTTTGACTGAAGCTACTTACTTGTTTCTTAGCCTCCGAACCTGCCGATCCAGTATTTCCACCGGAACCTCCTCGTAACTAAGGTTGTCTCTCAAACTGACACTGTCCACCGGGACAACGGGAGCTGGATCACCCAAACACTTCTTTAAGAGCGATATGTGAAAACTAGGATGCACGGAAGCTAACTCTAAAGGCAACTCCAATTCATATGCCACCTTGCCAACTCGCTTCACAAGCCGGTAGAGGCCAAAAAAATGGGGATTGAGTTTTCCTTTCTTTCCAAACCTCATCAGTCCCTTCATGGGAGACACCCTTAGAAACACCCAATAATCCACTTCGAACTCTAGTTCTCTCCTTCTCACATCAGCATAGGACTTTTGTCGACTTTGAGTTGTTTTCAACCTGTCCCGTATGAGCTGAACTTTCTCCATGGCCTCATGAACTGAATCTGGTCCTATCATCATAGCTTCACCGACCTCAAACCAACCAATAGGAGATCTACATATCTCCGCCCATAGAGAGCCTCAAATGGAGCCATTTGAACGCTAGAATGATAGTTGTTATTGTACGAAAACTCAATAAGAGGAAAATGATCATCCTAACTACCCTTGAAGTCAATCACACGTGCTCTAAACATGTCTTTGAGAGTCTGAATTGTCCACTCCACTTGACCATCCGTTTGTGGGTGAAATGCTGTACTGAGCTTAACCTGAGTACTAAGTCCTTTTTGAAACGACCTCCAAAACTGTGAGGCTAATTGAGTACCTCTGTCGGATATGATGGACAAAGGCACTCCATGCAATCAAACTAACTCTTGGATGTATAGTTCAGCACAATCCTTCGCCGAATCTGTGGTTTTGATCGGTAGAAAGTGAGCGGCTTTGGTGAAGCTGTCTACAACAACCCAAATGGAGTCATATTGCCGACGAGTGTGAGAAAACCTTGTGATGAAGTCCATATTGATTTCTTCCCACTTCCAAGTAGGAATACTGATATCCTAAAGCACACCTCTCGGTCTCTGATGCTCAACCATCACTTGCTGACAGTTTGGTCACTTAGCTACAAATTCTACGATGTCCTTCTTCCTGCCATTCCACCAATAAACTTCCCGTAAGTCTCGGTACATCTTGGTGGCACCTGGATGTATTGAATACCTGGAACCGTGAGCCTCATGCAACATCCAACTCCTTAAATCATCAATGTTCGGGACACACAAGCGACCCTGGTACCAAAGCACACCATCTCCCCCTTTGCAGAAGACCTTCACCTTCTGATTATGAACGGCTTCCTTCAACTTTACCAAAATAGGGTTCTCGTCTTGTCAAGCTTTTACATCAGTCACCTAGGATGATTTTTATCCATTCTGAACAATAACACTACTATCGGTCGAGTCAACCAAACAACTCCCAACCTTGCAAGTCGATGCACGTCCTTCACCAGCTTTTTTATCCCCTCCTCAGTAGAGAGTTTGATAAGCGCGTCTTCTACTAAATTAGCCTTGCTAGGATGGTAAAGGATAATCATGTCATACTCCTTAAGTAGCTCCAACCACCTTCTTTTCCATAGATTTAGATCCTTTTGGGTAAACACATATTGAAGACTCTTATGGTCCATAAACACATCTATGTCGACCCCGTACAAATAATGTCTCCATATCTTCAAGGCGAATACCACCGCGCCAACTCAAGATCATGGGTTGGGTAATTCTTCTAATGAACTTTCAGCTGTCTGGAAGAATATGCTACAAACTTACCGTGCTGCATCAATACACAACCAAGTCCAATTCTCAAAGCATTGCAATACACCACAAACCCATCGGTACCCTGGGGTAGAGTTAACACCAGTGTTGAAGTAAGTTGAGGCTTCAACTCCTGGAAACTCCTCTCACAAGCACTCGACCATTGGAACTTCATCTTCTTTTGGGGCAGTTTGTTCAATGGAACTACAATAGATGAAAATCCCTCAACAAATCTTTGATAGTAACTAGCTAAGCCCAAAAAGCTCCTGATATCGGAAGGATTCACCGATCTAGGCCAATTCTTAATCGCTTCTATTTTCTGAGAGTCCACCTTTATACCGTCACTTGACACCACATGGCCAAAAAATGCCACTAAGTTCAACCAAAATTTGCACTTGCTGAACTTAGCATATAATTGGTGATCCTTGAGAGTCTGTAATACAACCCTCAAATGAGCGGTATGCTCTTGCTCGCTCCGAGAGTATATCATGATGTCATCAATAAACACAATCATAAACATATCCAAGTATGGCTTGAACACCCTGTTCATCAAGTCCATAAAATTTTCAAGTTCATTCGTTAGTCCAAAAGACATAACAACAAACTCATAATGACCATATCGCGTCCTGAAGGCTGTCCTCGAGATGTCACTCTCCCGAACCCTGAGTTGATGGTATCCGAATTTGAGATCTATCTTCGAAAAACATTTGGCATCCTGAATCTGGTCAAACAAATCATCAATTCGGGGTAGAGGATACCTATTCATGATGGTGAACTTGTTCAATTACTGATAATCAATACATATATGAAGATAATTATCTTTTTTCCTGACAAAGAGAATTGGTGCACCCTATGGGGATTTGCTCGGTTTAATGAAAACCTTATCCAAAAGGTCCTTCAACTGTTCCTTAAACTTCTTTAGCTCAGCTGGAGCTATTATGTAGGGAGGAATAGACATAGGCTGCGTATCGAGAAGAAGGTCAATTCCAAATTCAATCTCCTGTTCGGGAGGGATTCCCAGTAGATCATTTGGGAAGACTTCTTGATACTCACATACTACTGGGACTAACTGGATAGTCGGGGTCTTAGACGTAGCATCCTTAACCCTAACTAGATGGTATACATAACCTTTGGAGATCATTTTTCTAGCCTTAAGATAGGAAATGAAATGACCTACAGGAACGACTGAACTACCCTTCCACTCTATGACTGGCTCACCTAAAAATCTAAACTCTACTGCCTCGGTTCTACAATTAACTGATGTATAACATGAAAATAGCCAATCCATGCCGAGGATAACATCAAAGTAGATCATGTTTAACTCTACTAAATTTTTTAAGGTGACTTTCTGAAGGACTGTGACCGGGCAACTTCTATACACCCGACTAGCTACAACTGAATCACCCACTAGAGTAGAGACTGAGAAGGTTTTTGACAAGATTTTGGGACTGACTCTGAAACATCTAGCCACATTAGTTGTCACAAATGACAAGGTAGACCCTGGATCTAACAAAGCATAAACATCAAGATGGAAAACTCACAACATACCAGTGACTACATCCGAGAGGCCTCCTGCTCCTAGCGGGATGCTAAGGCATAGAATCTATTTTGGCGCTGACCGCCACCTGTGCTGGGAGATGCCCCTTGCTATGCTGGGAGTGCGGGTGGAGCTGCTGAACTGGAAGCTGGGCCTCAACCCCTATCATGGCCCTGTCTGGCTGTTGGGAAATCTCTGAGCATTTGTCCAGGCTTCCCATACCCGAAACAAGCACCTGTATCCACCAAGCCTGTGTGCCCCTAACCATACCTGCTGCAGACTGGGATACTAGAATCTGCGGTCCTGCAGCTCTGAATCCTAGAGCCTAATGCTCGCCATCTCTGATCATGCCTAGGTTTGGATGGCACACTCGTTGCTAAAGATGCTGGGGCTGAAGATCTCTTGTGGGTCTGTTGTCGGTGCCCACCACCTGGCCTCGGCTGAGAAAATCTATAGTCATCTGTCCTAGCCCTCTTGGCCTCTCTCCCTCATATGTGTCACCTCCATCTCCTGGGTTTATAAAACTATCTGAGGGAAGTCTATATCCTGATGGAGCATAGTGGTCTTGCAATCCTTGTCTAAATAGTCTACTACCCTATCAACAAACCTGCTCACTCATGCCCCCTGATCAATCACTAACTCTTGGGCGTACTTTGACAGACGAGTGAACTCTAAAGCATATTCCTATATTGTTATCTTCCTTTTCTTAAGATTCATGAATTCGGCTTCCTTTAACTCCCTTATCTCACGAAGGAAGAACCAGTCTAGAAAAGCAATATGAACTCCTCCAAACTAATAGGCCTGCTTCGGCTGCCTACTATCCTTCTACTGTCTAAACCAAATGTGTGCAACCTCCTTCAATTGGTATGAGGCCAAGTTAGCACACTCTCCTCCATTCACCCCCATGACCTGGGTGATCTTCACAATCTCGTTGATAAACTCATGTGGATCCTCGTCCACCTTTGACCTGAAGAATTCTGGTGGGTTAATCCTTATGAAATCTCTGACTCGTGCTACCGCCGCATTCCCATTCTACGGGACATGCGCCACTGCTTGCTGGTTGACCTGGGCGGTCAAGGCCTGTGCTAGCATCTGAATGGCTGCCTGGAATTCAGCATGGGCAACTAGCTCCGGTACATGGTGCTCCTGGATTGGTGGGACTTTTTGGTGCCCGTCTCTATTGCCATCCCCCTGGCCATTTCCATTTCAATTCCTTCTACCGTTAACTCTACAAGGAGCCATGATTCTGCAATCGCGAACAACACTAGTTAAAAGGGTAGGGAGACATTTCATCGCACGACATAGATCATTAAAGAAAGGAATATTTCCTAAAAGTCTCATAGCCTATTTGTCATAAGTGTGGAGTGCTTCACACCCATGGAAAAGACTCTGCTTAACGCAGCTTTCAGACACCCTAGGACACTTCAAAACCTATGTCTCTACTACCAAGTTTGTCAGGACCCGAACATAGGCCCGGATCGTGACACATGACAAGGAGCCCCGAGAGACTCCAAGTCGACCCATGAAATGAACATACATCTAACTCAATCAATTAAAGTTGAAGAATTAACATAATCAATATAGCAGAAGTTTAGCATAACATAATCCAGAAATACAACACGAGTCTGAAGCTGAATACATTCTATTATCTAAAAAGCCTCTAAATAGGATGAGTTGACGGGACATGACCCCAACTAACTCTCTAAGTCTAAAAATGAAAATACACAAACATAACTGAATAAAAGAGGGGCCTTGGAAATATGAGGACTCACCAACAGGGACTGATGCTAACTCCGAAAGCTGCCTAGTGGCAAGGCTGAGTCTGATGATCTGAACATGTATCATGAAATTATATAGTATAGAGTATGCGGTCAGTACGTGGAATGTACCGAGTATGCATGGTAAGTAAAATCGCTTAAATAATCAAAATCATTTAAACCGTGCATAATATAAAACATGATCAAATCAAGAATCTGAGAGCAGGGCTTGCATGCTATTTTTTGAAATCGTGATCTGAACATAACATAACATCATAACCGAATCGAATGAACCAAAGCTTAATTCTGATAATCATAAGTAAAACTGAACATGGGGTCAAACCTACTTTAAAACATATGTATATATATTCATCATAAATGACAGACATGCATACCTTAAATCACGAGGAACAATGGGAGACTCATTATATAATTGACATACCACGATAGGGCTTACGTGGTCCCAACTATCAGACTTAAGTCGGTAGAGCCGTCCAAAGCCTTGCCAGGGCTAGGGACGAAACCATGATATCGATATCAAGCTCAAGGAAAATCAGGGCACGGGATAGCTTACAAAGGAGGTCCCACAAAAAAAAAATATATATAATATATGAACCTACGTTGGCGCGTAGTTCTGAGGCATAAGGTTGATAGACTCTTATCCCACTCGGTGCTAGACACTACTCCCAAAAATATGCATATGTTCTCCATCATTTTTCAACGAAACTGACCATCATTTTTCAATGAAGCTGACCATCATCTAGTGACAAAGCTGAATAATCAAATACATATCAAATTTGAAATTATATATGAGGAGCTTTTGCTCAAACCATACCACAAGCTGAAAATAATTGGGAGTCTTTGCTCCAAAACCATGTGGTAAGCTTGACTCGTAAAATCATAAATCATACTTGAACAGGTGGGCAATGCACAATACTTTAACATGCTTGAAAATACTCAATTCACTTGAAAACATGATTATAAACATGGGTAACTTGAAAACATGCTTTTCATCAATAATATCTCATCATGCTTCAACATTCATCATAAATCTCAACTTTCATGAATTTCTCATAAATGGGAATTTTAGTTTTTAAATCTTAAACCATGATTTTAATGGAAAACAATGTAAAACTTTCCCATGATTCATAATTCAATACTAAAAACACATTTACATCATACCCATGTAGAGAATTAGGAATTTCATGCCTTGGGTTAAAACCCCATAGAATCAACATATGAATTTTCATGATTTAGAGAGAGATTGGGCATAGGTGTGAACAAATTCACCAATTCATAACCCTATATACCTGGGGAAGAACTGATTTTATCTCATCTTGATTGCCCAATGAAAGATTGAGTAAAAGCTTGAAGATAGCTTAACTTGATCACCTTCTAAACCCTTCAATTTGCATGCATGGATGTGAATGAACCTAGAATGGTTTTACCCTTCAGATAACACTTCATTTCAAGCCTAAAATGGTGTAGTTTTTTACCCTAGGGCTTAGGAATGACGAAAATATCCTTAATGAAAATCCTAGAAAAACTGAACTACCCCTGAAAATGGACGTCAATACGATCCATTGTGAGCTCCTATGGTCTATCGTTACCACTTGTTGCTACTCCCTGAGTTTAGGTTTCTCATCCCCCACCACATTCGGATAGGACGGGTCGTTGCTAGCTCCAATGACTCATTGTTGCCAGTCATCTTCACCACTACCTTAACCTAGGATCCTTTTACACGACTGCTAAGCACTACCTGTTGTTACAAACAACGAACTATTCCTTGACCCGTTACTCCCAACTCAGAACCTTCAGTATCTCACCACGAATGCATCCTACAGGTCGTTGGTGGCACCCATGACCTGTACCATGACCCGTTCTGAGAGGCTTTCCATATTTCTGCTACTTTTCATTTTTAAACCACGAGTCTTGTCTTGGGTACTTCCGGGGTATTACAACTCCTTGACTACCAGGTCTGAAAATCTATTCACAAACTTGAGCATGCGAGCCCTCGGCTCTACAACCATTTCTGGAGCATTCTTTGATAGTTGAGTGAACTTTAAGGCATACTCATACATTGTCATGTTTTTCTACCTCAAATTCAAAAACTCAGTGGCCTTAGCTTCCTTTAACTCCCAGAAAAAGAATCTGTCCAAGAACGTTGTCACAAACGCATCCCACTCCAGTGGACCTACACCATTCTGCCTTCCCTTTTCCACTGCTTATACAAAATTTGAGACATTTATCTGGTAAGCAGCAAGATCTGCACTTTCTACAGAAGTAATACCCATGTTTTGGGTGATTTTTTGCACCTCGTCAATGAACTCCTGTGGGTCCTCATCTACCTTAGACCCGTGAAGTGTTGAGGGATCATTTGAGTAAAACCTTGGACCCTGGCAGTAGTTGCAAACCCGTTAGTATTGACCAGTATGATGACCTATTGGTTGACCTGATTGGTCATTTCCTGAGCCAACATTTGAACGATAGCCCAAAATTTTGCATGTGACACTTGGTCATTTCAGGGGCTGTTGGAGCTGGTGGAGCTGGCTGGTTAGCATTTCCATTCCTCCTTCTGTTTCCTCTTTTGGGAGGCATCATTGATTGAAAAGTGGTAGAGCATAAATTAGGAGGACATTTTCGAGATCAAACTCTACGCACGATAAGAATCATAAAGAAAGAAAAGCGTGTATTGAGTATGCAAGATAAGTAAAACATGAGAATAAAATAGTAAGGTAAAATCATGAATATAGGATAAAATTAAATCATGAGTTTCTGATCATAAACTAAGGATAATAGCTCAAGATTTTCAAAACTAAATCATAAAGCTGATCATGACTAAACTCATAAGTAAAACCTCATAAAACGTATTTTGAACCAAAGATCATAGTCGTAAAGTCATAAGTTATGAACATAAGCATGTATAGAACAATTAAGGATCAATATGAGATTCTTATAACCGACATCCCCATGTAAGAATACATGGAGCCCATCTCATAACCCTAGCTAGGAGGTGTGTCCATAAGTTCCCAAGGGAATGGACCATGAAGGCGTGATATCACTCATGGGTGGCCCATTCGAGGATGGGAGACACTCTCATGGAGGATCCCATCATGGCTATGGTGGTACATAGTTTTGAGACCTGGGTGCGCTAGAACTCTAGCCTACTCGATATTAAATACTACTCCCAAAATATATATACTGCTCATATCATAATCATGAAATATAAGTTCACATGGACTAGTTTAAATCAGGAAATTCCTAATATCTTAATATACTTGAACTAGCCATGAAAATAATGCCAAAGGACGACCATGGTACATAATCTTGAGATTCATTATAATCATACATAATTGAGTAAAATCACCATAACTTGAAAATCATAGTTCATTAGAGATACTTGTAAAAACATGCAGTAGTAATCATTAAACATGGATTGAATTATAAGAGGATTGAATTCATAGGAGATCACGAGAGTTGTCATCAAAATTGGGTCTAACCCTTGAATTTCATAAAATCATTGTTGGAGACTTGGATTCATGAGATTGAGATTAAATAAGGAATGAAGGTGGAAGAAATCCCCCATATATGACCCTACACACCTGGGCTTGAAGAATCCTTTCTAGGGTTGAAACTCAAGCGAATTGGAGAAGAAGGAGGACTTGATTGCTGAGGGCTTGAGAGAATTTGATCTTCAACTTGAGGTTGTAAGAGTAGAATAAGGGTTAGTAATGAACAAAACCCTAGAATATACCCTCTTAGGTGCTTAATACGACATAGTTTAGGGGTTAAGAACATTGAAAGTATGAAAATACCCTTGGAAGATCACACTTAAAATTGCCCCGCTGCACCTCTAACGACGAAGGTGACGGGCCGTCACTCACTTGATGGTCCATCAGGTATTTCGTCACCCTTAACCCAAGTGGCCCATAACCTGACCCAACTGGCGGTTGAAGTGATAGTTCATCACTCAGTTTAAGGTCCCTCAGGTCTTCCATCACCATAGAGCAGGGGAACCTGACCTTGACGAGGTAAGTGATGGACCATCATTTGACTGACGATCGTCAACTCCTCTGTTAAAGGGGTGACGCCCCAAGTGACAGTCATCACTCTTCTGATAGGACATCATTCCTTGTCACCCATGCATCAAGTTTTAAAATTTTGATCTTTTTCTATTAGAAGCAACTTTAGGATTTGAGGTGTTATAGCATCAGACCACTTAAATTTGACCTTCCTTTAGGTCAACTTAGTCAAGTGTAAGGCAATGGATGAAAATCCCTCTACAAACCTCCTACAGTAGCCAGCTAAGACTAAAGAGCTCCTAATGTCACTTAGAGTGATAGTTTTAGGCCAATTCTTCACCACCTCTACCTTCTGAGAGTCTACCTCCACACCCTCACAAGACACCACATGACCATGGAACGCAACATTTTTCAACCAAAACTCACACTTGCTGAACTTAGCAAACAATTTATAGTCCTTAGGAGTCTGCAACACCATCCTCAAATGAGCAGCATGCTCCTCCTCAATCCGAGAGTACATAAGGATATCATTTATGAACACAATGATGAACATATTGGAATACTACTTGACACCCTATTCATCAAATCCATAAAACTTGTAGAAGCATCCGTTAGTCCAAAAGACACAACCACAAATTTGTAGTGACAATATCGAGTCCTGAAGACTTTCTTCAAAATGTCACACTCTCTAATTCAGAGCTGCCAATAGCCAAATCTGAGATCTATCTTCAAAAAGAAACTAGCACCCTAAAGCAAGTCAAACAAGTCATTAGTTCTGCGAATGGGATATTTATTCTTCAAGGAGGATCAAATGAATGAGACTCATGGTGTCAGATGATCAATCATCTTGTCCGTCTGTGATGATAAAAGTAGAGATTGAACAAAAGGCTTCAATGGCCATGAGCAGCCACTACGGGTCATGGTTAGACCTAATCATGTCTTAGGGTTTTTATTTACTTTATAATTTCCCTAATTATCTCAATATTTTCAAGGCCTCTATGCTTGTTACTACATGAAATTCATGATTTTACATTCTGTTACATATTTTACATTAATGACAGTGTTTTAGAATGAATTTAAAGTTTAGTCTACATGATTTAGCCTTGCTTTAGGAAAATTGTTTTACTATGAGTACATGGTCCTATCATGATTTCAGTGTAAATAATTTTACAGGATAATTTGTATTATATGTATTTTTAGACTCTTAGAATGCTTTCAGATAAGGTGGGTTCTGACTTAGTCTTAGAACATTAGTTTGTGAGCTATCAGTAACCTATAAATATATTATCAGTTGGTAGTAGTTCTTAACATCGAGCTAGATCGGGATTTAGCGCACCTAGGTCCCATAAATACATGCCACCATAGGTTATTTGCCCGAATAGGCATCCATTTTAGTGATAACACCATCCATGCCTTTATACCCTAGAAAGGTATATAGGGTCCTGCCAAACGGGTGTGTACATCGAACTCCATATTCAGCTTATGTGGTTATATGCTGGTTAAGAGACTCTCCAACAATTCATTATAGTATAACTCAGTTCAGTTAGTTTGAGTCATAGTCACAACTTTCTATGCATGTATATGACCCTTAAATCAGTCTTACTTGTACTTTCATTATGTATTTTAAGTTCAGTTTATGCACTAAGTTATGCATTTGTACTTCTTTTTAGAATATCAACTTGTTCTATATTTCAGTTGCATATCTCATATACTCATTATATTCAAAGTACTAAAAGCATACTTCTTGTGCTATATAGTTTTATGAGATAGGTTTAGGTACTCAGACACAGCCCCACAGTTAGACACGTTCCAATACTTAATCAGTTATCAGTGGTAAATCCTCATAATTTGGGGTCTAAATTTACATTTATTTTGATGTCTTTTCTTATTTTCAATTTCAAACTTGTAGTGTTAGCTGGGGACTTGTCCCAGCAACTCCTCAGTTGGTAGTCTTTCAAACAGACAGTTAGTTAGTATGTCAACTATGTGTTTTAAATGTCAAACTCAGTTTTTATTTATTTATTATCAAATTCCTTTAATATTTATGAATAGTTATTTTTATTTCAATTAGCTTCCACTCAATTTTTCTATAAATTCATATCTTACTAGTGATACCATATCCTGGTTTAGCTCGAGGTCACTTGTGGCTCCAAGCACTATGTTACTTCTAGGATATAGACTCAGGTGGTGACAAACTTAAAATCAAAGAATTAGATTTTGGAGTGTCCTAGGGTGTCTAAAATCCTCCTTGAGTAGACTCTTTTTCATATGTGTGAAGCGCGCCACACTTATAAGGAAAAGGCTAAGAAACATCCTAGAAATCTCCCTTCCTTCATGATTCCTATCATGTGATGGAGTGTAAACTCTAATTACCCTTCTAACTCATGCTTTATGTGTTTACAGACGGTGCCTCCCAAAAGGAAATGGAAACCAACCAACCCCACTAGCTCGAGCATACCCTCTAAATGAACAGGTTACTCATGTAGAGTTTAAGGCTATGTACCAGATGCTTGCTCAGTCTATGACCAATCAGGTCAAGCTGTTATACCCACGAATCCACATGGTTGTAAAACTGCACCCAGTGCTTTGGAGTTCACTCAGATAAACCCTCCAGAGTTTTATGGTTCTAAGGTGGATGAGGATCCATAAGACTTCATTGATGAAGTTTAGAATATCACTCGAATAATGGGTATTACCTCAGTTGAGAGCATAGACTTGGTCGTATATCAGTTGAAGGGAGTGTCCCAGACCTAAACAATAGAAGGAGGGTAGACGTGCTAATGTAGGATTAGTCGATTGGGAGGAGTTTGTGATGGTGTTTCCAGAAAGGTTCTTTCCCTGATAGTTGAGGAAAGTGAAGGTAGAGAAGTTTATTAACCTAAAGAAAAACTCCATGTCAGTTTAGAAGTATGCCTTAAAGTTCACTTAGAAAATGGTTATCGAGCTGATGGCCCAAATGAGCAGGTTCTTTTTGGGTGTCTCAGATTTGATGGTCAAGAAGTGCAAGACTGCTATGCTTTTTGGGGATATAGATATCTCCTGACTTATGATCCATGCTCAACATATTGAGGAAGAGAAAATGAAGGAAAAGGAAAAGAAAAGAGAAATGGAGAACAAAGGGGCTAGAACAGGTAACTTTGACTACTCTCAGTAGAGGTCGGGCGGTGGGAATCACTAATGGTATCAGTAGAGACCTTCAGCTCCAACACCTTTCTCTTCTAGTGCTACTTTTCCCAAGCCCCATTTCGATCTAAAAAAATAGAGAATCTGCTCCATTTCTCATGGTAATATTTCCATTAGCCGCACATTCCCAACATGTCCAATTTGTGGTAAGAATCATCTAGATGAGTGCCATCTCGGCAAAGAGGGTTGTTTTGGTTATGGTCAAATAGGCCATCATTGACAGATTTCGCTTCAGCCAAACGTGGAAAGACTCAATCCACTACTTTAGCAGCCTCTTCAGGTTTCCCAGCTTATCAAGTTACTTCATCTGATACGGGCGGTGGCTAGTGCTAGAACTGCTTCTATGCCAGTCGTCTTGTCAAGAATAGGAGAGCTCACTTGATGTAATCACTTGTATCTTACAAGTCATTCATCTAGAAGTTTATGCATTTTTAGATTCAAGAGCCACACTTTCTTTTGTGGCTCCTTATATTGCTGCAAATTTTGGTGTCAGTCCAGAAATCCTTTCAAAACCCTTTTCAGTTTTTACTCTTGTTGGTGAGTTAGTCATAGCTACATAGATATACAAAAACTGTCAAGTTTCAATTTTTCAAAAAATTGACGTAGTTGACTAATCAAGTTAGATATGCTTTATTTCAATATCATTCTAGGCATCAACTGGTTACACTCCTATTATGCCTCAGTCGACTGAAGAACTAGAGTCTTTAGGTTCTAGTTTTCTAATGAAGCAGTCTTAGAATGTAAGGTAGTACCTTAGCACCTATAGGAGAGTTTGTCTCTTACCTTAGGGCCAAGAAAATTACCTCTAAGGGTTGTATTTACCATTAAGTTCGGGTTAAGTACTCCAGGTTCGAGCCCCAACCTTCAATCAGTTCTAGTTGTGAACAAGTTCCCAAAAGTGTTCTCCGAAGATCTTCCCAGAGTCCCTCTTGAACGAGAAATTGACATTGGAGTAGACCTTCTTCTAGATACCCATTCTATCTCAATTCCTCCATACAAAATTGCTCCAGGTAAGCTGAAAGGGTTTAAATATTAGATGAAAGACCTCTTAGACAAAGGCTTATTTGACCCAACATCGCTCCATATGGTGCTCCAGTTCTTTTCGTGCGTAAAAGGGATGGTTCTCTCATAGAGTGCATTGATTACGATCAGCTGAACAAAGTCACAGTCAAGACTAAGTATCCCATTTCCATGATTGATGACTTGTTCGATCATCTTTTTGGTGCTAGTTGCTTTTCAAATATAGACCTCAAATCTGGCTATCATCATCTCAGAGTCAGAGAATATGAAATTCAGAAGACAGCCTTCAGGTCTCAATAAGGTCACTTTTTGAATTTGTTATTATGTGTTTTTGTTATACCCCGTAGAATTCCAGGCACCTAGACGATCTATTAGCACGTTGGTTAAGCATATTTGAAGGCCATACGTGCTGGAGAAAGGCCCGGAAAAAGATCGGACGAGAAACCTGTCGAACCATCGCGGAAGGAGCCGAGGCAGAGCCCCTCCGCGATGGCAGCGTGTCACGGAGGAGAGGCCTCCGCGTTGGCTCCGTGACACATTGGCCTTGTCCAGGCCCAAGTATATAAAGCCCACTTCGGGTTTAAATCATTTAAACACTTATTAATTTCCAGAAAACAGAGAGTAAGCAGCAGAGAGAAGGTAAGAACGAAGGAGGGATTATAATTTTCGACCGATTACGCTGCTAAACGTTGTCTAAACTCAAATTAACCTCAGATACTGAGGTATTTAGCAGCAGAGAGAATTCCTACGGATTTAGTTTCGTGAAATACGGCCGACGAATCGTCGAGCCACCGAGCTAAGGTAAGTGGAATTGCTCTAAATTAGTGTCTATGTGTTCCTAGCTGTGAAGTGAATATTTCTCCCTTTTGGACCACTGAAAAATAGCGAGTTTTTGACCGTCTTTCGATAAGCCTAAGTTTAGGCTATAAACTATATCGAAAGTGACATTGCCTTTTAAAGTAAAGCTGTATTTAATATTAATTGACATATTTATGAATGCAGTTGGGAGAAAATAGCTGAAGTACCGGCTGAGTCTCGTTCGACAGACGAATAGTTCAAGGATAAGGTATGTAAAGCTAGTTTCCTTGGCAAATTAGTAATCTTGGTACAGTACAGTAATTTAAAGGCCATTAGAATGTTTAGAAGTCATGTTTTATGCTTATTATGAGTGTTGGTACTGTATTAGAAGTATCGAGTTATAATTTGCGCAAAACTTGCTAGCCCGATATAGATCCTAATACAAGTATTAGAATCTGCGCAGTATGCTCAGTATGTGATGTGACACAGAATGTTAGGATATCATTGTATTCAGTTGAAACCCAGTAAAGCAATGTAATATCTGTAAGACATCTCAGAAATAGAACGATAAGTTAAAGTTAAGCTAGGAAGCATATTACAACTAGTAAATCATGTTACTATAGAAACTCAGTATACAACGTAGTTTCAGCAGAAAGACTATATCATGTCCAGCATCAGACCCAGTGTAGTCTGGCAGAAGACTATATTTATACATATATATATTTACCAGCCTCAGCATGTATTGAATACATACATACTACTATTACTAGTTCAGCATGTGATATATACAGTATTTTGCCACCATTAGCCTCAGCATATGAGACATGCAGATAGTATTACTAGTTGAGACCGTTATATTGTTTGGGGTTGGACTACCTAGCATCCATGACCGCCCCAGGGTTGATAGCTGTATCGACTCGTCCGCCAGAGGACGAGGATACGTCGCTCTACGGAGTGGCATGCCGTCCCATAGGGGACGAAGATGGGATGCCAGATTTCCCCATATTATGCCTTGGTCGGCTTTCACACACCCCTGTCGAGCGGATACGCCCGAGTGTTGATTCAGGAGTCCTTCGGACTCAGGTACAATTATAGTCAGGGGCTCAGCGAGCCCAAGTGCATACCCAGGGGACCGGCGGGATGCTTATAGCTATTATTGGAGATGGGATGACCGGGGTAGGGGTTTAGATTCTGTGCTGGTTGTACCTCCCGGCTTATGGGGGCCGGGTAAGGTTTGTGTGTGCTATACTATGCTATGTTATGTCATGTCACGTTAGATACGAGTAGATCAGCAGTTGAGTGATACGTCTCCAGGTACGACCCCTATTTCCTTTTAGTATAAATGAGAGAAGGTATGACTTACATTATCAGACAGTTAATCTAATTCTTCTTACTTCAGTTTCATCAGTTACATTGTTGTTTTCAGATTTTGCTTTCAGTTATTGCTTTGCATACTCAGTACCAGCGATACTGACGCCCGGTGGGGCGCTGCATTACTTGCCTGCAGGTACTCATAAACGAGCAGGCGATACTACGTGATTCCTGTCAGCGATCGAGTATTCAGCTCCTGTCATCCGGAGACTGAATTCCAGAGGTGTATTTCATTTCCTTTTTGCTGTATAGTACGGGTAGGTCGGGCCCTGTCCCGATCATTTCTATTGCTATTCCTAGAGGCTTGTAGTCTGTATATATTTCCCTATGGTCAGATGAGCCGGTCGTGTGGGGCCGTGCAGTTGTTTAGTTGTTGGTACTTCTGTTTCTTTCATGTTGGCCGTGTGGGGCCATAGTTGACAGTAGTGGTGACCTTGCCGGTCACATAGCTTTCTAATATCCTATGATTAAGTTACAGATAACTAGACAGCATGGTGGCCTTGTCGGCCCACATAGGTTTCCCTGAATTGATATGTTTCTGGTCAGCTGTTAGTACAGGTACAGGAGGCTATAGGCCAATGGGCCGGGGGTTGTGTTTACAGCCGTTATATAGCCCTTTGTTTCCAGAAATATGAGTTAGAGCCAGCCAGGCACCAGATGTGCCCAGGCTTAGCAGTCCAGCAGTTCAGGTCCCAGTAGGGCACCAGGTGCCAGTCATACCCCCAAGGCGGGGTGTGACAAACTTGGTATCAGAGCAGGTCGTATCCCAGGGAGTCTGCAAGCCGTGCTAAGTAGAGTCCTGTCCATGGATGTGTTGTGCACCACATACTATGGGTAGGAGGCTGCAAGGCATAATAGGATGGTTATCTTTTATTCTTATTCAGTCGTGCTGTAGAGCGGTGCAATATAGGGTTGAGTCCCTAAAAGCTTACTATATTCTTTGGTTACAGATAATGTCAGACCAGCAACATCCTATCACAGGTCGAAGCTTAGATGTTGCAGCAGGGGAAGGCACCAGTAGGATGCCTCACCCTCGTTTAGAAACAGCCCGATCAGAGGGCACTATAGAGGCATCGTCCCAGCCTCCTCAGTAGTCTCCACCACGTCAGGAGCCATTTGGGGCGACACTACCTTCAGCAGTCCCTATACCGACACCTTCCGACCAGAAGGTTAGAAGTGCTGTAGTCATGTCAGCACAGATGATGGCTGCTCAGCGTCAGCCAATGCCGTCTACGTTTGCGGAGTTATCAGGAGGGCCCGGTAGTTCGAGGGTCCGAGAGTTCTTAGCTTTGAATCCCCCACAGTTTACAGGTACGGACCGGACAGAGGACCCCCAGGATTTTCTAGATCAAATGCAGAGAATCTTCAGGGTTATGCATGCCACGCCTACCGAATCAGTTGAGTTGGCAGCATTCCGGTTACGGGATATCGCTGTGTTATGGTATGAAAGCTGGGAAAGGTCCCGAGGGAGAGATGTGTCCCCTCCCACCTGGTCCAGCTTTTCAGGAGCTTTTCTGGATCACTATTTGCCACGGGAGATTCGACAAGCCCGGGTAGACCAGTTCCTACATCTGGAGCAGGGCGCCATGAGTGTCCGGGAATATTCCTTGCGGTTTTATTCTTTGGCCCAGTATGCACCGGCCTTTGTTGATACCATGGCATCCAGAGTACATCGTTTCATCATGGGGTTGAATCCATAATATGTTGAGACTTGTATTACAGCCACACTGCGAGAGGACATGGACATTGCTCGAGTTCAGGCATTTGCCCAGAATATTGAGGGCATCAGACAGCGACAACGGGAGATCAGAAGGGTCAGTCAGGAATAGCGTCGCCGGGACAGGCCAGTTGAGTTACAGAGGGAGGCCCGGGGAGGACCCAGGACACGATTGTTAGACAGGCCGCCCAAGTCCCCACCTCTGCCATAGTCGCAGGGAGGTAGATTCAGCCGCAGGGGGCAGTCAGAGACTGGTAGAGGCTCGCAGATGGCAGATTCACCAGTATAGAGGAGGGCGGAGCAGAGTAGGTATACCCTACCACTTTGCCCTATATGTAGTCGACGCCATCCTGGAGCATGCAGATATAGTTCCACCGCATGTTATATTTGTGGCCAAGAAGGCCATTTGATGAAAGATTGCCCAGCCAGAGGCCGAGAGGACCGAGATAGACAGGATAGGGCATCTGCAGGGTCACGAGCCACAGCATCCTCGACTGGGCGCAGGCCCTCAGTTTCAGCAGGCAGGGGTCGGGGCAAATCAGGGGCCTCCAGTGCAGGTGCGGGTCCAAGCCGCACATATGCCTTTCCAGGGAGGCAAGATTCAGAAGCGTCGCCTGATGTTGTGACAGGTATGTTAACTATCTGCTCACACCCTGCTTATGTGTTAATTGATCCAGGGTCTACTTTGCCCTACATTACTCCATTTGTGGCATGAAAGTTTAGTATTGTACCAGAATCATTGCAGAAGCCCTTCTTAGTATCCACGCCTGTCGGTGACTCTATCACAGCTAGCCGAATCTACCGCGGGTGTACAGTAGAGGTTGCTGACCGTCAGACCATAGTAGATCTGGTCGACTTAGAAATGATAGACTTCGATGCCATAATGGGTATGGATTGGTTAGTACCGTGTTTTGCCAATGTTAAATGTTGGACCAAGACGGTCCGATTCCACTTCCCGGGAGAAGCAGTGTGAGAGTGGAAGGGCAGCACCGCTACGCCAAAAGGTAGGTTTATTTCCTACCTTCAGGCGAGAAAGTTGATATCTAAGGGATGTATTTACCATCTGGTCAGAGTCCAGGATATCCAAGCAGAATCTCCGACAATCCAGTCTGTTCCAGTGGTGAATGAATTCCTTGATGTGTTTCCTGATTAGTTACCTGGTATTCCCCCAGAAAGGGAGATAGATTTTGCTATTGACTTGTTACCAGGCACTCAGCCGATATCGATTCCTCCCTATCGTATGGCTCCTGCAGAACTCAGAGAATTAAAGGAGCAGTTGAAAGATTTGTTGGATAAAGGTTTCATCAGGCCGAGTACTTCACTGTGGGGTGCGCCAGTCTTGTTTGTGAGGAAGAAAGATGGCTCGCTCCGAATGTGCATAGATTATCGGCAACTAAACAAAGTTACAGTAAAGAACAAGTACCCGCTCCCCAGAATTGATGACTTATTTGATCAGTTGTAGGGAGCCAGATACTTTTCTAAGATTGACTTGCGGTCCGGATATCACCAGGTCCGAGTATGTGAGAGAGATATTCCTAAGACACCATTCAGGACCCGATATGGACATTTTGAATTTCTAGTTATGTCCTTCGGGTTAACGAATGCCCCAGCAGTCTTCATGGACCTGATGAACAGTATTTTCAGACCTTTCCTGGACTTGTTCGTAATAGTATTCATTGATGACATTCTGGTGTATTCTCGCTCTGAAGCAGATCACCGGACTCATTTGCGGACAGTGCTCCAGATTCTCAGGGACCGTCAGCTATATGCTAAATTTTCTAAGTGTGAATTTTGGCTTAACTCAGTGTCCTTCTTAGGGCATATCGTCTCAGACGCTGGTATACAGGTAGACAAGCAGAAGATAGAAGCAGTTAAGTCATGGCCTAGGCCTACCACTCCAACTGAAGTTCGTAGCTTTCTGGGGTTGGCAGGATATTACAGGAGGTTCGTTGAAGGGTTCTCGACCATTGCGGCACCTCTAACCAAATTGACACAGAAAGCAGCAAAGTTTCAATGGACAGAGGCATGCGAGCAGAGCTTCGAGGAACTGAAAGACAATTTAACCTCCGCCCCAGTACTGGCATTGCCGGAAGGCACCGAAGGTTATTCAGTCTATTGCGACGCGTCAGGCGTCGGGTTAGGTTGTGTGTTTATGCAGCATGGTAGAGTAATTGCATATGCTTCCAGACAGCTGAGGAAACACAAAAAGAATTATCCTACCCACGACCTGGAATTGGCCGCAGTAGTCCACACCTTAATGATGTGGAGGCATTACCTGTACGGCGTCCATGTTGATATTTACACAGATCATAAGAGCTGACAATACATTTTTACTCAGAGGGAGTTGAATCTACGGCAACGCCGCTGGTTGGAACTGTTAAAAGATTATGATGTGAATATTCTATACCACCCCGGAAAAGCTAATGTTGTAGCAGATGCCCTGAGTCGTAAGTCAATGGGGAGTTTGGCGTATTTGCGACCTGAGAAGCGGAAGTTAGCCAACGAAATTCATCAGTTATCTGGTTTAGCCGTTCGAGTAATGGAAACAGAAAATAATAGAGCAGTAATTCATAATTCTGCTGTGTCATCATTAGTCACAGAGGTAAAAGAACGACAGTACGAGGATCCTGATTTAGTCCAACTCAGAG
The DNA here is from genome assembly GCA_035772735.1 of Datura wrightii. NCBI lineage: Eukaryota > Viridiplantae > Streptophyta > Magnoliopsida > Solanales > Solanaceae > Datura > Datura wrightii. Next base: position 92,868,457 of record JASDFA010000020.1, read on the forward strand.
ATAGAATTCAGAGAGGTAAGGAGTCAAATTTTCAGATAACTGAGGATGATGTGCTACGCTGTAAGGGCCGCCTCTGTGTCCCGAATGTTTTAGGGCTTCGCGGGCGGATCATGCATGAGGTACATTATGCTCGCTATTCCCTCCATCCAGGAGCGACCAAAATGTACCACGACATCAGAGACATCTACTGGTGGCCAGGTATGAAAGCTGAGATAGCCGAATTTGTATCTAGATGTTCTAACTGTCAGCAGGTGAAAGCAGAGCACCAGAAACCGGGCGGTTTGATGCAAGATATAACGGTGCCTATGTGGAAATGGGAAGCGATAAACATGGATTTTGTAACAGGGTTACCCCGTACTAGACGCAGAAATGATTCCATTTGGGTAATAGTTGACAGGCTGACAAAATCAGCTCATTTCCTGCCAGTGAGGGCTACCTTCTCAGCTGAGGATTATGCCGAATTATATATCAAAGAAATAGTTAGATTGCATGGAGTGCCGGTATCCATCATTTCAGATAGGGGAGCACAATTCACAGCTAGATTCTGGCAGTCGTTTCAGAAAGGTTTGGGAACTTAGATTAACTTGAGCACAACATTCCATCCTCAGACAGATGGGCAGGCTGAACGTACAATTCAGACGCTCGAAGATATGCTACGAGCGTGTGTGCTAGATTTTGGAGGTAGCTGGGATGAGCATCTTTCGTTAATTGAATTTGCTTATAATAACAGCTACCATTTAGCTATTCAGATGGCACCTTTCGAGGCATTATACGGGCAAAAATGCAGGTCGCCGATTGGTTGGTTTGAAATAGGAGAATCAGCATTGATTGTCCCAGACATTGTTCGGCAGTCAGAGGAGAAGATAAAGCTTATCCGAGAATGTTTACTGACTGCTCAGAGCTGCCAGAAGTCTTATGCAGACGTGCAGCGCAGAAATCTAGAATTTACGGTAAATGACTGGGTATATCTGAAAGTGTCTCTGATGAAAGGGGTAATGAGGTTTGGCAAGAAAGGCAAGCTTAGGCCGAGATTCATTGGGCCATATCAGATTCGGCGAAGAATAGGCCGAGTTGCATACAAATTGAACTTGCCTCCAGAGTTAGCATCTGTTCACCCAGTATTCCATGTCTCTATGTTGAGGAAGTTCGTAGGGGACCCTTCTACAGTAGTTCCAGTTCAGGATGTCCAGGTCACAGAAGAGTTAGCATATGAAGAGGTTCCCGTAGCTATCTTAGACAGACAGATTCGCAGGTTGAGGACTAAAGATGTTGCATCTGTCAAAGTATTGTGGCGTAACAGGAACCGTGAGGAAATGACGTGGGAAGCTCAAGAAGATATGAAAGCCAGATACCTCACCTATTTCAGGCCTAGTCAGGCGACAGGTATGTCCGTATTATTACTTATGCAGTACCTTATAGTTATATGTGTGTGAATGAGAAAGATTGATACTTAGTAATCCAAGGGATCCTAAAATATTACGTGCAGTGCCTGTGTTGGACTTTTCTGCATTTCAGGTTTTTGCTATAGTCCATATTACAGGGGAAACTCTGCCGAAATGTTTCTAGAAAGTAAGTAAGTAGTCCTCTAGATAACAGTGTACATTCAAGGACGAATGTTCTTAAGGGGGGGAGAATGTTATACCCCATAGAATTCCCGACACCTAGACGATCTATTAGCACGTTGGTTAAGCATATTTGAAGGCCATACGTGCTGGAGAAAGGCCCGGGAAAAGATCGGACGAGAAACCTGTCGAACCATCGCGGAAGGAGCCGAGGCAGAGCCCCTCCGCGATGGCAGCGTCTCACGGAGGAGAGGCCTCCGCATTGGCTCCGTGACACATTGGCCTTGTCCAGGCCCAAGTATATGAAGCCCACTTCGGGTTTAAATCATTTAAACACTTATTAATTTCTAGAAAACAGAGAGTAAGCAGCAGAGAGAAGGTAAGAACGAAGGAGGGATTATAATTTTCGACCGATTACGCTGCTAAACGTTGTCCAAACTCAAATGATACTGAGGTATTTAGCAGCAGAGAGCATTCCTACGGATTTAGTTTCGTGAAATACGGCCGACGAATCGTCGAGCCACCGAGCTAAGGTAAGTGGAATTGCTCTAAATTAGTGTCTATGTGTTCCTAGCTATGAAGTGAATATTTCTCCCTTTTGGACCGCTGAAAAATAGCGAGTTTTCGCTCGTCTTTCGATAAGCCTAAGTTTAGGCTATAAACTATATCGAAAGTGACGTTGCCTTTTAAAGTAAAGCTGTATTTTAATATTAATTGACATATTTATGAATGCAGTTGGGAGAAAATAGCTGAAGTACCGGCTGAGTCTCGTTCGACAGACGAATAGTTCAAGGATAAGGTATGTAAAGCTAGTTTCCTTGGCAAATTAGTAATCTTGGTACAGTACAGTAGTTTAAAGGCCAGTAGAATATTCAGAAGTCATGTGTTATGCTTATTATGAGTGTTGGTACGATATTAGAAGTATCGAGTTATAATTTGCGCAAAACTTGCTAGCTCGATATAGATCCTAATACAAGTATTAGAATCTGCACAGTATGCTCAGTATGTGATGTGACACAGAATGTTAGGATATCATTGTATTCAGTTGAAACCCAGTAAAGCAATGTAATATCTGTAAGACATCTCAGAAATAGAACGATAAGTTAAAGTGAAGCTAGGAAGCATATTAGAACTAGTAAATCATGTTACAATAGAAACTCAGTATACAACATAGTTTTAGCAGAAAGACTATATCATGTCCAGCATCAGACCTAGTGTAGTTTGGCAGAAGACTATATTTATACATATATATATTTACCAGCCTCAGCATGTATTGAATATGTACATACTACTATTACTAGTTCAGCATGTGATATATACAGTATTTTACCACCATTAGCCTCAGCATGTGAGACATGCAGATAGTATTACTAGTTGAGACCGTTATATTGTTTGGGGTTGGACTACCTAGCATCCATGACCGCCCCAGGGTTGATAGTTGTATCGACTCGTACGCCAGAGGACGAGGATACGTCGCTCTACAGAGTGGCATGCCGTCCCATAGGGGATGAAGATGGGATGCCAGATTTCCCCATATTATGCCTTGGTCGGCTTTCACACACCCCTGTCGAGCGGATACGCCCGGGTGTTGATTCAGGAGTCCTTCGGACTCAGGTACAGTTATAGTCAGGGGCTCAGCGAGCCCAAGTGCATACCCAGGGGACCGGCGGGATGCTTATAGCTATTATAGGAGATGGGATGACCGGGGTAGGGGTGTAGATTCTGTGCTGGTTGTACCTCCCGGCTTATGGGGGCTGGGTAAGGTTTGTGTGTGCTATACTATGCTATGTTATGTCATGTCACATTAGATACGAGTAGATCAGTAGTTGAGTGATACGTCTCCAGGTACGACCCCTATTTCCTTTCAGTATAAATGAGAGAAGGTATGACTTACATTATCAGACAGTTAATCTAATTATTCTTAGTTTAGTTTCATCAGTTACATTATTGTTTTCAGATTTTGCTTTCAGTTATTGCTTTTCATACTCAGTACCAGCGATACTGACGCCCGGTGAGGCGCTGCATTACTTGCCTGAAGGTACTCATAAACGAGCAGGCGATACTACGTGATTCCTGTCAGCGATCGAGTATTCATCTCCTGTCATCCGAAGACTGAATTCCAGAGGTGTATTTCATTTCCTTTTTGCTGTATAGTACGGGTAGGTCGGGGCCCTGTCCCGATCATTTCTATTGCGATTCCTAGAGGCTTGTAGTCTGTATATATTTCCCTGTGGTCAGATGAGCCGGTCGCGTGGGGCCATGCAGTTGTTTAGTTGTTGGTACTTCTGTTTCTTTCATGTTGGTCGTGTGGGGCCATAGTTGACAGTAGTGGTGACCTTGCCGGTCACATAGCTTCCTAATATCCTATGATTAAGTTACAGATTACTAGACAGCATGGTGGCCTTGTCGGCCCGCATAGGTTTCCTTGAATTAATGTGTTTCTGGTCAGCTGTTAGTACAGGTACAGGAGGCTACAGGCCAATGGGCCGGGGGCTGTGTTTACAGCCGTTATATAGCCCTTTGTTTCCAGAAATATGAGTTAGAGCCAGCCAGGCACCAGATGTGCCCAGGCTTAGCAGTCCAGCAGTTCAGGTCCCAGTAGGGCACCAGGTGCCAGTCATACCCCCCAAGGGTGTGTGTGACAGTTTTAGTCTAATGAATGTTCCTGCAACTTTTATGGAGTTGATGAAAACAATGTTCAAACAGTATTTGGACATGTTCATCATTATTTCCATAGATGATTCTTATCTGTTCTCATAGTAAGGAGGAACAACCATGCCATTTGAGGATTGTCTTGCCAACTCTCAATGATCACCAGTTATTTTCTAAGTTCAACAAGTGAGAATTATGGTTGAAATTAGTCGCATTCCTTGTCCATATTATCTCCAGTGAGGGAAATCAGGTTGATCCTCAAAAGATCGAAGTAGTTAGGAGCTAGCGGAGACCCACCTCTCCATCAGACATTAGGAGCTTCTTTGGTTTAGACAATTACTACAGACGTTTTATGGAAGCTTTTTGCTCTATTACTTCTCTTATGACTAGACTGACTCAGAAGAAAATCAAATTTCTGTGGTCGATGCTTGTGAAAAGAGTTTTCAAGAGTTCAAGACTCGACTCACTTCTACACCAGTTTTTACTCTACTAGAATGTTCAATTAGGTTCATGGTTTATTGTGATGCCTCAAAAATTGGTCTTGGTTGCGTGTTGATACAAAATGGTAAGGTTGTAGTCTATTCTTCTAGATTGCTCAAGGCTCATGAGAAGAATTACGTAGTTTTTGCCTAAAAGAATTAGAGGCACTATCTCAATGGTGTTTAGGTAATTGTGTTTACTGACCACAAAAGCCTTCAATATGTGTTCAGCTAGAAGGATTTGAAACTTCGTCAGAGGATATGGATTGAGTAGTTGAAATACTATGCTATGAGTTTCTTATACTATCCTGGTAAATACAATGTAGTGGCAAATGCCTTGTAACACTCCAAATATTCCTAATCAGACCCCAAACTTGAAGTAGAAACCAACAGGCAATTTGAACTCTTCCCGTAGAATGAGTCCCATAATGACTCATCATGGAGTGACTCGTGGTGAGCAACCAGAAGCCTTCCATGCTCCAGTCCCCACAACTCAACTGAAAGTTGTTGGTGGACTTAATGATTTGTCAAGTGGGCTTTTCTGAGCAACCTAGTTAAAGTCCTGTAACTTGAAATTTTCTTTCCAGGGGTCCATGGGAGCAGACCACGAGTTGTGGTGACAGGTAATGACTCTTCTTGTCTTGCCGTGGGATGAGAATTAGAAAATGTGTAAAATCACCCTAGTGACCATGAGTCATAGGAAGACTCGTGGTGTCAGATGATGAATTGTTCTGTCAATCTGTGATGAAAAAAAGTAGAGATTGAAAAAAGGGCTTCAGTGGCCACGAGAGGTCACCACGGGTCATGGTCAGACCTAACGAATCATGGTGGCGACTCGTCGTCACTAGGCGGCAATTTTCAGCCCATTTTCCTAAGGGTGTTTTAGTCCTTTCCCACTCTTCAACTCCTAACTACGTTGTTTTGGGTTCTTTTAGAAGGGTATTAAAGAGAATTAGTTGACCTTTACCTCTCATTCTCTCCTAAACTCTCAGAAATAGAATGTCGTAGCGCATCAGATTCTCTCAAGTCAAGAACTAAGATTCTTCTCCAAGAGCTTCAAGATTCAAGTTCTAGCAAGAGATTCTCTACTCAGGTATGTGGGATTTCATCAAAGGTTTCCTTTCACCCTTGAGTCCTTAATGCTTTCATAAAAACATACCAAAATCTCAGCCCCTTAGAAATCATGTCTTAGGATTTTCATTCAGTTTATGATTTCCCAAATTATCTAAATGTTTCCAAGACCCCCATGCTTGTCACTACATGAAATTCATGATTTTACATTGTCATGACCCAATCATGGACCTCGGACCGAGACACGGAATCTAAAACCATGAATAACTCCAAGCTAACCTATGACACATACATAGCATGAATAAGAGCATTACTAACGGAAACAAAACATGTACATGACATAAGCGAAAGGCTGCATAACTTGTCAACATAAATGTAAACAGGAACGAATATCATTGAAACATCTATACGAGTTGTTTGGAAAGACTCTAAACATTTGATGAGATGATGGGATAACACCCCCAACTAGATTGCTATGTCTGAATCTAAAAGCGTGAACAAAAAGAGATATTGTCACAACCCGAACATAGGCCCGAATCGAGACACGGGACAAGAAACCCCGAGAGGCTCCTAGTTGACCATGGCATGAACATACATCTAACTCAGTCATAGATAAGAGGAAGATCATCATAAATAACATAGAGGAAGTCTAAATAAACATAACATCAGAATATATACATGAGTCTAAAGATGAATACACACTATGTCCGAAGAGCCTCTAACATTGATGAGTTTATGGGACAAGACCCCAACTAACTCACTCTAGTCTGAAAACTGAAAATACGAAATACAACTTATGAGAAGGGCCCTCAAAAGATGAGGACTCGTCAATTGGGGCTAAGGAAAGCTAACTCCAGGAATCTGACTAGCGGCGGGACTGAGCCTGGATATCAGAGCTTGTATCATAAAATGATACATCATAGAGTATGCGGTCAATACATAGAATGTATCGAGTATGCAAAGTAAGTAAATCCACTAAATAAGTAAAATCATTAATCATGCATATAGTAAAACATAATCAAGATAAGATTTTGAGAGTAGGGCTTGCATGCTATTTTCTGAAATCATGATTTGAACATAACTGAATCGAATGACCTAAAGATGAAAACTTATAGTCATAAGTAAAACTAAACATTGGGTCAAACCTATTTAAAACATAATATCATGACTGATGTACATGCATAACTGAACTCATGAGGAACAATGGGAGACTCGTCATATAATCGACATTATCAAAATAGAGCTTACGTAGTCCCAACTATCATACTCAAGTGGGTAGAGCCGTCCAAAGCTTTGCCAAGGCTAAGGATGCTACCATGATGTCGATATCTAGCTGAAGGCCCCTTGGGGGCAGGGGAAGCTCACAAGGGAGGTCCTAAATAATCTGAACATACCTATGTTGGCACGTAGTTCTGAGGCGTAGGGTTGACTAACCCTTAGCCTACTCGGTGCTAGATACTACTCTCAAAAACATGCATATGCTCTCCATCGTCTTTTAGTGAAGCTGAACCATCGTCTAGAGACGAAGCTGACTCTGAACATACATACATAATTCTGAAATCATAACATGAGGACCTTGGCTCAAACCATACCAGAAGATGAAAAATAATGTGAGTCTAGACTCCAAAACCATGTGGTAAGCTAATTCATCAAATCATAAGACATACTTGATTATATGGGCTTTCCTAATACTTAAACATGCTTGAAATAAACTTGATTCACTTTGAAAACATGAACATAAACATGGGTATTTTGAAATTATATTTTCTTCATAAACATCTTATCATGCTTGTACACATACTTTATAGATCTCCACATTTATGAACTTTCATGGATGGGCATCATACTTTAGAAAACTTGAAAACATAATTTATAATTTAAGATATTGTAAAATCTGGCCACTACTCATAATTCATCATTTAAAACATGCTTAGATCATACCCATGATTGATACTTAGGAAATTCATACATTGGGTAAAACCCCCATAGAATCATCATTTAGAACTTTCATGAATTGAGAGGGAATTGGGCATGGGTGTGGACAATTGCACCCATTTTTAGCCTTACATACCTGAAGAGATATGATTCCACAACTTCCTTGATTTCCCAAAGAAAATTTAGGAGGAACTTTGAAGAAACTAGACTTGATCACCTCTCCAACCTCTAAGCTTGCATGCATAAATTAGGATAGACTTAGAATGACTTAAACCTTCTTAAAACACTCTATTCTGAGCTTAACACGACGTAGTTTAGGCCTTAGAAACGTAGAAATTATGGAAAACCCTTAATAAATTTGCAGGGAAAAACATACTGCCAGTATCAATTGGGGACTAAAGGGATCGTTGCCAGTGACCACGACTCATGGTCACCAGTCATCTCCTTCACTGCCAACTTTCTTCTGAGTGTCACCACGAGCGACACCATGACTCGTGGTTTACCCTATGACCCGTGGTAACACTCGTTAAGGGCACTGCGAAAAAAAACATCCAACCTTAACAAACTGCTGACCACGACCCACTTGGATAATGGCACCCCATGAAGCCTGACCGACTCACGGATATAAATTCTAGCATAGTCCTCAGCTGAATGTGTAGTTTTGATTGGGAGGAAATGTGCTGACTTTGTCATCTGGTCTACTACTAGCTATATGGAATCATGTTGCCGATGAGTTCAACCTGTAATGAAGTTCAAATTGTATGTTGATCTCCTAGGTCATACCTCCTGGTCTTTGGTGCTCTACCTTGACTTGCTGGCAGTTCGGGCACTTAGCTACGAATTCGGCGATGTATCTCTTCATTCCATTCAACCAGTAAATATCCCGCAAATCGTGGTATATTTTAGTAGCACCAGGGTGGATAGAGTACCTCAAATTGTGTGCTTCAGCTAATATCTGCTGACTCAAATCACCAACATCTGCTACACACAATGTGCCCTGGTAACGGAGCACACCATCTCCTCCTTTGGAGAAAGCCTCAACCTCCTTCTTGAGAACCGCTTCCTTATGTTTAATTAAAATGGGATCTTCATCCTGTTTGGACTTAACTTCAACCACGAAAGAGGAATATAACCCATTTTGCATCACCACTCCACCCTTCGCTGAGTCAATCAACTGTACCCCTAACCGAGCTAGTCTATGAATATCCATTGCCGATTCCTTTTTGCCTTCCTCAATATGGGACACGCCACCCATATACACTTTGCTTAAGGCATCAACCAACACATTGGCTTTGCTCGGGTAATATAGCACGCTCATGTCATAATCCTTCAGGAGCTCTAACCACCTTCTCTGATGAAAATTCAGCTCCTTCTGACTGAATACATACTGAAGGCTGTTGTGATTGGTGAAAACATCAACGTAAGCCCCGTATAGGTAATGTATCCATATTTTCAATGTGAAAAGCACCACCGCCAACACCAAGTCATCAGTTGGATAATTATTTTCATGAACTTTAAGCTGTCTGGAGGCATAGGCTATCACCTTGCCCCACAGCATCAGAACGCAACCGAGTCCAACCCTAGAAGCATCGCAATATACTACAAATCCATCCGATCCTTTTGATAGAGTCAACACTGGAGCAGTAGTGAGTCGAGTTTTTAACTCCTAAAAACTCTTCTCACTTGCATCTGACCACTGGAATTTCACCTTCTTCTAAGTCAGCCTAGTCTATAGAGATGCTCTAAAAGAAAAGCCTTCTACAAAACATTGGTAAAAACTGGCCAAACCTAAGAAACTTCTTATTTTGATTGGGGTGGTAGGTCTGGGCCAATCACTCGCAGCTACTATCTTTTGAGGATTTACCTGAATACCCTCACCCGCGACTACATGACCCAATAAAGTCACAGACTTCAACCAGAATTTGCACATGCTGAACTTGGAGAACAGTTGGCGGTCTGTGAGTGTTTGAAGCACTATCCTCAGGTGATTAGCGTGCTCTTCCTTATTTCTGGTGTATACCAGAATGTCATCGATAAATACAATGACGAACATATCCAGATACTACTTAAAGACTCTATTCATCAGGTCCATAAAGGCTGTAGGGGAATTTGTTAGTCCGAAGGACATAACCACAAACTCGTAGTGACCATACTGAGTCCTGAAAGCTATTTTCTATATGTCACACTCTCTGACTCTTAGGTGATGATACCCCGACCTGAGATCTATTTTGAGAAACAATTGGCTCCCTGAAGTTGATTTAATAGGTCATCAATTCAGGGCAGGGGATACTTGTTCTTTGCTGTAACCTTGTTCAACTGACGGTAATCGATGCACATTCTGAGTGTACCATCTTTCTTTCGCACGAGTAGCACTGGAGCACCCTAGGGAGAGATGTTGGGTCTGATAAAACCCTTGTAAAAAAGATCTTTTAGCTACTCCTTCAACTCCTTAAGTTCATTCATATCCATTCTATAAGGAGGGATGGAGATGGGCTGAGTATCTAGAATAAGGTCTATGCCGAAGTCAATTTCCCATTCAGGAGGAACTCCACGAAGATATTCAGGGAACACATCTAGAAATTCGCTGACAACAGGGACTGACTGGATGGTTGGGGCGTCAGAGTCGTAATCCTTGACCCGAGCCTGATGGTAAATACATCCCATAGAAATAATCTTCCTGGCCTTAAGGTAGGAAATAAACCTACCCTTTGGCACTGAACTACTGTTTGACCATTCTAGAGCTGGCTCATTAGGGAACTGACAACTAATTACCCTAGTTTTGCAATTGACTGAGGCATAACCAGAGTGTAACCAATTCATGAAAAGGATAAGGTTGAAGTTGACAATTTTTAACTGTACAAGGTCAGCTAGAATGACTTTATTAGAGACTGAGATTCGGCCGTTTCTATACACCCGACAGGCTCTAACTATCTCGCCAACTGGGGTGGAGATTGAGAAGGGTTTTGAGAGGACTTTTGGATTGATATCAAACTAAACTGCTACATAGGGAGTCACGAATGATATATGGCCCCCGGATCAAGCAGGGCATATATATCTAGATGGAAAAAACGTAACATACCTATGACCACATCTGGTGAGTTCTCCTAATCCTGACGAGATGATAATGCATAAAAATGATTTTGGCGTTGACCGCCCTCCATACGTAATGTGTTAGCCTACTAAGCTAGTCGGCCTGCTAGAGTTGTTGAGGTAGAGTATTGTGATCTCCCCATCCTGCTGACTGGCATTCCTTAAGCAGATGCTCAAGCTGTCCACAACCAAAACAACCCTCTCAACCCTGAAGTCACTCCCCTAGGTGGTTCTTTGCGCACTTGAGGCAAGCTGGATACCTGTTACCAGCATCGTAACTCTGAGATTGAGAGCCAGATGCTACACCCATATGATCCTGCTGGGGTCGAAATTTGAGCCCTCTGCTACTGTTGCTATGGGCAGCTGCTACGGCCAGACCTCTGGTGGCCATAATCTGATTGGCCATCCCTTGCATGCTTATTCTTTCTCTCCATGTCCCTTAGTTTTTTGGCCTCAATCTGCTGGGCATAGACAATCAGGCTGGAGAGGTCGATATCCTTAATTAGCATCGCTGTCCTGCACTCTTTGAGGATCAGGTTCGACACCCCATTTACAAATTTCAGCATGCGATCCCTTGGCTCAGCCACCATCTATGGAGCGTATTTGGACAAGTTGGTGAAATCCAGAGCATACTCTTCTATGGTCCTATTTCCCTGTCTTAGGTTCATGAACTCTGCTACCTTTGCCTCCCTGAGCTCTCGAGGGAATAATCTATCTAGGAAGGCTATAGTGAACTCCTCCCATTCTATCGGTCCTGCTTCTGCTGGCCTCCCCTCCTTCAACTATTTGTACTAGACTTGGGCTACCCCTTTCAACTGGTAGGCAGCCAAGTCGGCACTTTCTAAGGAATTGACACCTATAATTCGGATGATCTTTTTATCTTCGTCCACAAATCCTTATGGGTCCTCTCCAATCTAAGATCCATGGAAGTCCGGAGGGTCCATCCTGGTGCAGTCCTGCACTTGGGCCGCTGCTGCAGAAACATTGTTGCTAATTAGAACTACCTGCTGGTTGACCTGATTAGTAACAGCTTGGACGAGCTGCTGAATGCTGCGGTAGATACCAAGTTTTCCTAAGGGGCTGATGGGGAGGTGGGGCAGGCTGCTGACCATTACCAACCCTCCTTCCATAATCGCATCGTGGAGGCATAATTCTTGAAATGAAGCAGAGCACGAGATAGGAGAATGATTCGGGAATTGAATTTCATCACACGATAAGGAGTATGAAAGAAAGGGATTTTTCCTAATGACATCTCGTAGCCTCCCCGTCATAAGTGTCGCGCGTTTCACACCCATGAATAGAACTCTACTTGATGCGGCTTTCAGACATCTGAGGATACTCTGAACCTAGCACTCTGATACCAAGTTTGTCACGCTCCGAATTTACACCTTGGATAGAATATGGTATTTGGAGTCATAAGTGACCCAAGCCAACCCTTGGTCTATCATACAATGGCATCCTGGGTAACATACAAATACATACAGTGGAAGTTTAATGCAAAAATATAAATTCTTAAAGGAACTAAACTGGTTCATAATATTTGGAAATATTAGAAAAAAGCTACAAGTCTGAAAAACCAATCTGAGTCTGAAAGCCACTATAACTGATGAGCTGCTGGGACAAGCCCCCAGCTAACTCCTAATCTAAATAGAAGGAAGGAACATAGCTAAAGTAAATAAATCTTCGTCCTCGAAGAATGAGGATTCACCAACTAGAATAGCTGAGGTCTTTGATGACTTGTCGGCTAACGAAGTTAAGACTGAGATCCTGCAGTTGTATGATAAAACGATATAGCATAAGAGCATGCATTAGTACTTTGAATGTACTGAGTAAGTGAGAGAAACATAATACAAAGAAATAAATAAAAAGAAAATTTTGAACTGAAAAGACATGCAATGACCAACCAAAGCTACTAAACTGAATAACTGAAATACTGAGGTGGTCTAAAAGAGCCTGTCTGATGTTCAAGCATGTTCTAAGTCTAGAATACTGATCCGAACTGAACTGAATTGATACTGAACTGACTAGTGAGAGAGTCTATAACTGACATATAACCACCTTAGCTAGACGTGGAGTCCGATGTATACACCCCATCAGTAGGACCTAATATACCTTGCTAGGATATAAAGGCATGAACTGGGTGGTCACAAGAGTCTGGGGCAAATTAGGCCAATAAATACTGTAACTCTGCTGGCAAAATAGTTTTGGGAACCTGGGTGCGCTGGAACCCCGCTCCACTCGGTGCTAAGTCCTACGCCCACTGGAAAATCTTAGACTGCATGCTAATTTAATAGCTCAAAACTAGGGCCCAAGAATAGTCAGGTATACATATCCGAAAGCACTCTGAGAGACTTATAGGACTAGATTCTGAAATTGGGTTCTAGACTGGTCAGAGCTGCTTTTCTAAAAGCGTCACAACCATCTAAGAACAATCTGTAGACTGAAACTAGGGTCCTAAGTCTAGTCAGAGTTATATATCTAAAGTGTCATGACCACTTAGTGGACCAATAAACTGAATTCTGAATCTGATTCTGATAACTAGGAGGTAATACTGACACCTTGGAAAAATTCTATAGTTAAACTGATTAGCTGACATTTTCTAACTAACACTGAGAATTTTAACATTCTTACTGAAATTGAATTGACAATATTCTGATTGAGATTCAATTCTACTAACAACATGGGAGTCCCCAACACTGATAAAATCAAGCTAAGATTCAATATTCAAGCACCAAGGAAAATTCCATATTTTCTAGTTCAAGAGTAGGGATAAATTTCACTCCACAAGTTAAAATTATTTCAATCACAAACTTATGGAAAATATCTAATATTAACATGGTAAAATATTTCACGTGGCTTAGAAAAAGTATGACTAGCAATTTCTTGACATTCAGTAATTTCAGGGCTACTCTGATAGAGAGAAATAGGGAGGACTTTAGGGACACAAGGGAAGAATTATTCCCTGGTTGAATTCCCACATACCTGATAACAAAATCCAACAAAATTCCTTGAGAATCTACGGAGAAGTAGACTGCCCTTGTTCTTTCTCTGTGAGTCTCTGAGAGAAATTTATGATCTATTTTCTGAAGGTCGGACTAGGGAATGAGGAAAGAAACCATTTAACCCCACTAATAAGTCTGAGATTATGACTAAAACAACGTAGTTTAAAGTTTAGGAGGGTAGGAAATTATTGAAAGACCCATGAAAACTCGTAGGTAAAAACAGAGTGTCAGTCCTCACGGGTGACCTAACGTGTCGTGGTCAGTGACAACGACTCGTGGTCACACTGGTGAGGTGCACTACCTGGAAACCACAGATGGTCACCACGAGGGACCTAATGAGTCGTGGTTGGTGACCATGACTCGTGGTGACCTCTTGTGGGCTACACTACATTAAGGACTATGGTGTTCCCACTGGTGACACCATGATCCATTACTAGTGACCATGACTCGTGGTAACCACATGTTATGTACACTGCCTCATCCTTCTCTTTTCTCACTCATCACTCCCCACGGCTGAACTAACGAGTCGTGGGGCCTGACCACGACCTGTGGTCCCGTTCGTGGGGATCCCATTTCCCAAACTTCAACTCATCACCTTGGCCTCATCATGAGTCACTTAAAAACTCGTGGTCAATCCCCATGGGTCACTTAACGACTCGTGGTCACTCCCCATGGGTCACTTAACGACTCGTGGTCACTCCCCATGGTCACAGAACGACTCGTTCTGTGACCTGGTACATTTTTTTTCCAATTTTCTCTGATTTAAGTCTTGGGTCTAGTCTTTGAGTTTCCGGGGCATTACACGTCAAGTCTTTAATGCGAACACTATCACTGCCAAATAAAGGTTATGAGTCAGATAATTCTTCTAGTGGACTTTAACTTGTCTGGAAGCATAAGCCATAACTTTACCGTTATGCAACAATATTGTCACGACCAGAACATAGATCTAGATCGTAACACGGGACAAGGAACCCCAAGAGGCCCCAAGTCGAACCATGGAATAAGAATATCCAACCTCATTCACATTAAGAGGAAGACTAAACATAAAACATAGTGGAAACATAAACATAACATAGAACATCATAACATTCAGAAGTGCTAGACATATACATAAGCTGAGTACTACATACTGTCTGAAAGCCTCTAACATTTAAGATGGGTTGATGGGACAACATCCCCAATTAACCCAGCCAAATAATGAAATGTACAACATAATACATTCTTAATCAAATGGACCTCGAAACATGAGGACTCACCAACAAAGCTGAAAGCGAACTCTGGGATGGACTAAGGATGAGGATGAGCCTGAGAGACGAGTCTTGTATCATGAAAAGATACAACATAGAAAGTATGCAGTCAGTACGTAGAATGTACCGAGTATGCAAGGTAAGTAAAACGGACATTTAAATTGTGCTAAACATAAACTTCATAAGAGTAGGACATCATGCTCATATCGTAAATATCATAACATAACATAACATAAGGCTCAAGGTTTTTCAA
The DNA here is from genome assembly GCA_035772735.1 of Datura wrightii. Taxonomy (NCBI): domain Eukaryota; kingdom Viridiplantae; phylum Streptophyta; class Magnoliopsida; order Solanales; family Solanaceae; genus Datura; species Datura wrightii. Next base: position 92,883,748 of record JASDFA010000020.1, read on the forward strand.
AATATTCGTAAATACATTCTTAACCATAATCATGAATGAAAAGCCGTATTGAACATAACTTGAGCAGATATACATAATCATAGACATGCATAAATCATGAGGAACAGTAGGAGATTCTCTTAACCGACATAACCCATATGAGCACACATGAAGCACGACTTGTAACCCTAGTCTGGAAGTCCATACCTTGCTAAGGGTAGAAGCATGAAAGTGTCATATCACCATGAAAATGGTCATTTGGGATAGGGACCGTCAAATAGGAGGTCCCAACATACCTATGGTGGCACGTGGTTTATGAGATCCGGGGCAGAACCTAGGCCCCCAACCTACTCGGAGTTCGATACTACTCCCAAAATATATATAGTGCTTATAGTATAACATGCATGAATTCATGGGCTAGTTAAATCATGATATACATAAACATACTTGTACATACATAAACTAGACATGACATAAGGCCCGTGAATCGGTCAAAACATAATTCATGAATCATAGGTTTCATGCATACTTGTACATCATACATATAACTTGTAAATCATCAAATCATGATGGGTAATCGAATAAATCCATATTTGAAATCATAAATCATGTTGGGTTTGTGAATATCAACAATTGATGATAAGATCATAGATTGATTCATCATAGATCATGCATAATTAGGCTTAATTTGGTAGAAATCGAAACCAATAATTTTATAAGCAAAATAGTTGTAAAATATGATCAAAAGTCATAAAATATGATGAAATTTTCAAATCATAACAACCCATTAGTAAACCATTAGATTTCCACAAAATTGAATTCAAAACCCAATGAGATTTTTGATAGATTTTCATAAATTAATAGGGAATGGGAATGGGTGTGAATGAAAACACCCATTCGTAACCCTACATACCTGGGTAAGATCAGATTTGAAAGTTCCTTGAATGCCCAAGGGTGAATTGATAGGGAAGAGCTTGAGGAGTAGCTTGATCTCCCTAAAATTTATCTAACTTGCATGCATGGGAATTGAGGATAATTAGAGGGTCTTAACCTATCTAATCATGCCGTGAAAAATACATAAAACGATGTAATTTAGGGCCCTAGAGCATAAAAAGGTCAAAAATACCCTTAATCAAATACCCAGAAAATTCTGTACAGATCGATCCAACGGGCGTACCGACGAGTCGTTGGAAGCTACCATGACCCATGGTATGGCCCGTCATATGCACTGCCCAGGCCCTGATCCTGGATTCATACCACGGCTAGACAGGACGACTCGTCCTTTGATCAAACGGATCATTGGGTCGATCGTCGCTTGTCTACTGAATACCCTGAGCTTCTCCTCACAATGAGCCTTACCATGATTTGTTGTTCCCTCCAACGAATCGTGGTACCCATCAGTTAAGTCCAGTGGAGATCTGACCACCAAGAGAACGATTGGTGACAACGGATCATCGTAGCTCACAACGAGTCGTTGAAAGACTCATTACATCCCCCATGCTTAAGTCTAGTACTCACCCATGATAACAAACAACGAATCGTTGTTTCAAGCAGTGAGTCATTACTCCACCCATTGTATCCAATTCCAGGGGACTCCCATAACCACAACTGCATACAACAACCTGTGGTTTCCAACCACGAGTCATTATGTCGCCCGTTCTGTGACTGTTTCCCAGCTTTTCAGCCAACTTCACATTTTGATCCCGGGTCTAATCTTTGGAACATTCATCCTCGAATGTTGGAAACAAGAAGAAAAATAAAGACATGCAATTGTTACACCCAAATACTGATCAATTAACTTGAAAACTAACGAACTGACTATCTCCGATTCGTACCACATAACTGAACTGATTTCATGCTTCACATACACATCTATATACGTCAAATAAACTTGAAAACATGATCTAAACATGAAAACTAAATAGAGTCATTGGGAAAAACTGATATCTCAATTCAGAACTGAGCCGATAGGGAATAAATGTTGATATCTATCCATCATGTCCGCTTTGGCTTCCCATGTAGCTCCTTCAACAGTTGATTCCTCCATAATACTTTAACTGAAGCTAATTCCTTATTCCATAGCCTTCGAACTTGACGATCCAATATTTCCACCGGGACTTCCTCATAGCTAAGGTTGTCTTTTACACCAACGCTGTCCACCGGGACTACGAGAGCTGGATCCGTCAAACATTTCTTCAAAAGTGATACATGAAACACAGAATGCACGGAAGATAACTCTGAGGGAAACTCCAATTCATACGCTACCTTGCCAACTCTTCTCACAATATGGTAGGGGCCAACATAGAGAGGACTAAATTTTCCTTTCTTTCCGAACCGCATTACTTCCTTCAAGGGAGATACCCTTAAGAACACCCAGCCATCCACCTCGAACTCAAGTTTTCTTCTCCTAACATCGGCGTAGGACTTTTGGTGACTCTGAGCAGATTTTAACCTGTCCATTATCAACTAAACCTTCGACATAGCCTCATGAACTGAATCTGGCCCTATCATAGCTGTCTCACCAACCTCAAACCATCTGATGGGCGATCTATATCTCCACCCATAGAGAGCCTCGAACAGTGCCATTTGGATACTAGAGTGATAGTTGTTATTGTAAGCAAACTCAACTAGGGGTAACTAATCATCCCAACTACCTTTGAAGTCCATCACACATTCTCTCAACATGTCTTCGAGAGTGTGAATTGTCCGCTCCGCTTGACCATCCATTTGCGGGTGAAATGTTGTTTAGAGTTTAACCTGAGTACCGAGCCCTTTTTGGAACGAACACCAAAACTGAGAGGAGAATTGAGTACCTTGATCTACAATGATTGAAAAGGGCACTCCACACAGTCAAACCAACTCCCAAATATACAGTTTGGCATAATCCTCTGCTGAATCTGTACTTTTAACTGGTAGAAAATGTGAAGCCTTGGTCAACCTGTCTACCACAACCCAAATAGAATCATAGTGTCGATGAGTATGAGGCAGGCCTGTAACAAAATTCATATTAATCTCTTCACACTTCCAAATAGGAATGCTAATATTTGGAAGCACGCCTCTCAACCTTTGATGCTCGACCTTTACTTGCTGACAATTTGGGCACTTGGCTACAAATTCTGCAATATCCTTCTTCATTCCATTCCACCAATATGTTTCCTACAAATCATGATACATCTTGGTGGCACCCAGATGGATAGAATACCTGGATCCATGGGCCTCATACAAAATTCAGCTACTCAAATCATCAACATCTGGAACACATAGGCGACCCTAGTATCGAAGCACACCATCTCCCCCTTGGGGGAAGACCTTCACCTTCTGAATTCAAACAACTTCCTTCAATTTCACTAAAATTGGATCCTCATCTTGTCTAGATTTCACATCAGTTACCAAGGACGATTCTGATCCGTTCTAGAAAACAACGCTGCCATCGGTCGAGTCAACCAACCTAACTCCCAACCTTGCGAGACGCTGCACATCTTTTACCAGCTCTTTCTTTACTTCATCCACATGGGACACACTCTCCATAGAGAGCCTACGAAGTGCGTCCGCCACCACATTAGCCTTACTCGGATGGTAAAGAACACTCATATCGTAGTCTTTGAGTAGCTCTAACCACCTCCTTTGCCATAGATTGAGGTTCTTCTGTGTGAAAACATATTGTAAGCTCTTGTGGTCCGTAAACTCATCCACATGGACCCCATACAAATAATGTCGCAATATCTTCAATGCGAACACCACCGCGACCAACTCTAGATCATGGGTCGGGTAATTCTTTTCATGGATCTTCTACTGTCTAGAGGCATATTCTATCACCTTCCCTCGCTGAATCAATACACAACCAAGTAAGATTCTCGAGGCATCACTATACACCACGAAACCATCCATATCCTCGGGTAGGGTCAATATCGGTGCGGTAGTGAGTTGAGTCTTCAACTCTTGGAAGCTCTTCTCACAAGCTTATGGCCATTTGATCTTTACCTTCTTTTGAGTCAACTTGGTCAAAGGTGCTGCAGTTGATGAAAAACCCTCAACAAATCTGTAGTAATAGCTAGCTAAACTAATGAAACTCCGAATATCCGAAGGATTCACCTGTCTAGGCCAATTCTTCACCACCTCGATTTTCTGAGAATCTACTTTTATGCCCTCGCTTGATACCACATGGCCCAAAAATGCTACCGAGTTCAATCAAAACTCGCACATGCTGAACTTGGCATACAATTGGAGATCCTTGAGAGTCTGAAGCACTACTCTCAAATGAGCGGCATGCTCCTCCTAACTCCGAGAGTATATAAGGATGTAATCAATGAACACGATCACGAACATGTCCAGGTAGGGCTTGAACACCCTGTTTATGAAGTCCATAAAAGTTGCAGGAGCATTTTATAGTACAAAATACATAACTACAAAGTTATAATGACCATATCGCGTCTTGAAGGCTATCTTTGGGATATGATACTCCTGAACCCTGAGTTGATGATACCCAGACCTGAGATCTATTTTTGAGAAATACTTGGCACCCTGAAGCTGGTCAAACAAATCAATCGATCCTGGGTAAAGGATACTTATTCTTAGTGTTGACTTTGTTCAATTGTTGATAATCAATGCAGCGAAGCGAACCATACTTCTTTCAAACAAATAAGACTGGTGCACCCCATAGAGACTTGCTCGATCGAATGAAACCCTTATCTAACAGATCCTTCAATTGATCCTTCAACTCTTTTTAGCTCGGCTGGAGCCATCCTATAAGGAGGGATAAATATATGCTGCATGTCGGTAAAAGGTCAATACCAAAATAATTTCCCTCTCAGGAGGAACACCTAGCAAATCATCGGGAAATACCTCTGGATACTCACGCACCACTGGAACTAACTGGATAGTCAGGATCTCGGAAGACTGACTCACCTAGCAAATGGAACTCTACTGCACGAGTTCTATAATTTACAGAAGCATAACATGCATACAACCAAGCCATGCTAAGAATAATATCGAAGTCAGTCATGGATAACTCTACAAGGTCTATGGAGGTGACTTTATGCAATATAGTGACTGGGCATCCTCTATACGCTTGCCTAGCTACAACTGAATCACCAACGAGAGTAGAAACTGAAAATAGTTTTGATAGAGTCTCGAGACTAACTCCAAAGCTAGTAGAAATATAAGGAGTCACAAAAGACAAAGTAGCCCCCGGATCTAGAAAAGCATAAACATAAGTATGTAAAACTCGCAACATACTAGTGACCACATCCGGGGAGACCTCCTGCACTTGGTGGGGTGCTAAGGCATAGAACCTATTTTGGTGCTGACCACAGGCTAAACTAGTCGAGGCACCCTGCTGTGGGGGACGTGCCGTGGGAGCGGCTGAACTAGTTGCTAGCATACGGACTCCACCGCCCCCCGATCTAGCTTAAGGACAATCCTTGAGTCTGTGTCTGGGTTTTCCCCACCCGAAACAAGCATCGAAGCCAACTAGGCACCTTCTTGAGTGATTTGATCTTGGGCAGATTTATATGCCCAAGTGATACTCAAACGTATCATTTTTACCTTGTTTGTTGTGCAATGTGTATATAATATCATGTATTTGGTAATAAAATGCGAATTTATAGAAACCAACATGATTAGCATTTGTTTTGCAGGATAATGTGATTTTTAAGAGCTAAAATGCGTGTTGGAACTATGTCGGAGTTGGACTTGGATGCGAGCATGGAAAATACCTCGGATGGCACATTTTACAGTGGCTCCGCGATGGAGCCGTGCCACGCTGCCATCGCGGTAGCACACTGCCTGGGCAGAAATAAAAGTGGCAATTTCCAGTGGGCCTGCGCGTCAGCTCCGTGGCACAGAGATAGGCCTCCACGATGGCCTCGTGCCACGTTGAGGCCAATTATCCGGACCCTGCAATTTCCAGAGAGGGTCCGCGTCCACGCCGTGTCACGGAGGCAGTGCTCCGCGTTGGCCTCCGTGACACGTTGCTTGTTATTCCGGGAAAAATTTCCCACTAGTATAAATAGCACACTTAGGTTATTTTTAAAGGGGTTTTTTTAGTTTTAGTTTTTGGGAGCCTGAGTTCAAAAGTGGGAGCAGGAACGTGGTTTTGTGGCAGCTGAAGAATAGAAAAGATAAGAGTTTCGTTCTCCTCCCTTCTTCTTTCCTTCAATTGTATGCATGATTCACACTCATTCTAGGATGATTAATCCAAGAATGAGTGGCTAATTCCTTTCTTGCTGAGGTTTTGAACTTGTGTAATGAATGTTGGTAATAATTGATATGGTTTCTTCTTCTTCTTGCATGTTGTTCTATTAATTCTTGTGCTGATTACATTCTTGATTGGCCACCATTAATGTATATCTAAAAAGTCCAATTTCACTCGAGAGAGCATGAAATTGAAAAGTTGTGAATTAATAGGGTATTGTTCTTAACTTGATTTGGGAAAATTGGGTTTTGATGTGCTTTCTTGATAAAAATATACTTGAAAGCCGTATTAGTCAATTTAGGAACCAGAATTGTAGTGTTAGGTCATAAATTGCATTTGATCACAGAAATGTAGACGAATGGTTTATGAATCTAAAGTGAAATTAAATACGGAAGTTTTAATTTCTAGGCAAACGTTCTTGGCTAGCAATATGAAGAAGAAGATGACCAAATTATCATGATTATCAAGTTCATGAATCGTTCTTAACCTTGGCATGTGCATATCCATTGTCTAAACTCAACGTAAATAGTAGTTATTACTTTTAGTAGATAATTAGTTTAGAAACAAAACTCACTCAAATCTTGGTTGGATTGTTGTTAACATAGTTAGAAATAGAATAGAGATATAGTAAACTGGGCAGTTTTGCATATCTAGAGCAGCCTCCTTGGATCGATACTTGGCTACTTAGCCACTTTATTACTTGTTTGACCACGTACACTTGTGTGTCGGTGTATAATATATACCGAGCAGCAGAGCGCGAGCAAGTTTTTGGCGCTGTTGCCGGGGAGGCTAGGCGATTTGTAAAATTGTGTTAAGTGTAAATTTACTATATTTTTGTTTTATTTTCTTATGTGTTGACAACTTGGTCTAGTGTTTGTTTTAATTCTTCTTTATTTTATTTTATTTTTCTGCTTGTTCGTATACCCTTATTGACATGACATCGTGGAATATAAATGGTTTCAATGGTGGATACTCATATTTTAGTGAATCTTGTCTGAACTGTGGAGGACACCACTTGTGGCAAAACTGTAACACGTGCAATATATGTGGGTGTCAATATGGCCATTGGGGTGATTGTCCAAAGGCATATTCCCCTCCCCCAAGCCCCTACTATGATCCTTTTGTTGATTTTGCTGAATATAGGCATGTTGAAAATGAGGACTTGGGACGCCAAGTTCAAATAGAGGACATGATGAAACAACTCCTGGAGCAATCAGAAGCAATGAAGGAGTCGGTGGCAGAATTGATAGCTCAGCAAAAGGAGAATGCAGAGGCTGTAAGCAGGATGAGCGTCCAACTCACGGAGATGTGTGCTGAGGCTGAAGCTTGTGATAATTTGCAGGTGACAGTTTTAGCCGATATTCAAGAGGAACTACAAGAGGAAGACAAGGGTGACTTTGTGGATGAAGCCCAACAATTGGAATCTCTTGAGTGTCCCTGTGATGAGCTCACACTTATGGAAAATCTACTCATGGAAGAAGAGATGGAGTATTCCCCATTTTACATTAATGAAGAGATAGATGTCGATGCTGAGAAGGAGTATACAAGTAAGGAGGTCAAGCAAAATGTAGTTTCAGAGTTGAGGTGGATTGGACCACACTCGAAGCATTTCTCGATATTAAGTTTGGTTGACGACACAGAAATAGAGTCTTCCAAGATTATGGAGAAATGTCTAGAGGAGGACCAAGCCCCTTATATTCTGAAATTTGCTTACCCGAAGCAACGAAATGACTTTACTTACATAAGGGCCAATAGGTTCAAAAGAAAACATCTACTGCTTGGTCCTTACAATTTTTCACCACCACCCCTAGAGCATAAGAGGAAATTAGAAAAGAAATTAGGGGTGAGATTCATATCCTCAAGGTGGAGGGAAAAGTGGTGAAACTTGGTACGTTGAGCCGCGACGTTAAAACAGGCGCTGCACGGGAGGCAACCCGTGAAAAATATATTTTTTCTTTTTCTCTTTCTTTAGTGTAAATTTTTTTATTTTATTTTATTTTATTTTCTTTTTCTTGACTAGGTTTAGAATTGCATTTTAATTAGTAATTTTTATTTTTATTATTTTTTTTAGTAGGGAATCTAGTCATTTAACCAATTTTTGTTTAGTGAGGTGATTTTCAGGTATACCGGAGGAAAAATACGTGGAATCGAGAAAACGAGGCGAGGTATGAAAAATAAAATTTGATAGTGAAACAGAGCACTGGCGCATTGGCGCCGTGTCACGGAGGCAATGCTCCGCGTTGGCCTCCGTGACACGTTGAAGGCAAATCTGGAATTTTTTTAAAAATTCCAGTAAGCCAACGCGTTGGCTCCGTGTCACGGAGGAGGGCCTCTGCGTTACCCTCGGTGACACGTTGCCCTTATCCCAGTGCCGGGTCACACCGGGTTTCCGGGTGACCCGCGTGTTTCTTTTAAATAAACCCCCGATTTTCGCCCATTTTTCCCCATTCCCTCTACCCTCAGCGACCAAACACCCATTCCCCTACCCCCAAGCTCTATGCCACGTTAAGAGGCAAGGAAAACGTCAAGTCTTTATCGATTCTTCAATTCCAAGGTATGTTTTCATCGTCTATCTCAAATTTTTGGCAATTTTTGTCGATTTTGAGCATGTGAGGTGAGATATATCACCCTAGGTAGAAATTAAACATGACGTGAATTATTTTGCGATTGATTGTGTTCGGATTGTTGTAGTTGACGGGTGAACTTATCGATTGATTGAATAATTCATTGTTGATTGTCGAATTGAGTTCTAGGGCTTGGGGTTGTTGAATTTTAACATGGGTAACTTGATAGTTTGACGAAATTGATGCCGGGGTGTGTTTATTATTTGAGATAAGTCGTGGTAAATATTGTATAATTGGTGAAAGACGACTAATTCTCGAATTTTTGTGGGACATTGCGTAAAATGTGAATTGGTTGAATTGCTTAGATTAGTGTATATAAAATGTTTGTATTGTTGTTTCTATTTTGTTGTTGTTATCGTTGCTAAGTGCTATGAGTGAATAGCTGTCGATAGTAGGATTGGGTTAGCTGTATGAAGTCTGAGTAGTTCGCTAGCCGTTATGCTGTCGAATTTTTGTGAACGCACTAAGCAATATGTTTATAGTGATTGTGCTTGGGGTGTAAATAGATCTATCCTTGCTAACATGTTGTAAATATTGTTAAAGACTAAGTGTGGGGTAAATTTTGTTTAACCCGACCTTAGCCGAAGCTAGCAAGTTTTTAGCTTAACGTTGTGCTTGTTTGTGTAAATTGACAGGTACAATGGCCAGCCGACAAGATAAAGGCAAGGGTGCTTCAACCTCAGGCACCGGCAGAAAGAGAATGTGACTGGGCACTGCTGTCCCAGCTGCCCCTGCTGTTCCACGCGGTCAACACCGCCGATACGGGACACGATGGGTCACCGATGAAGGGAAGAAATGGTACGCAAAGCATAAGGAGAACAAGTACTTCCCGGAGGAACATATTGCAAGGGAACCACTCGCATAGGAGTTCCCTCGCATTGTACAGAGGATTGAGGCAGCTGGGCTCAACTTTATTTTTCAGGAGCCCAAGGAGTGTAACCTTCACTTGGTCCGGGAATTTTATGCCAACTGGAACCCGGCCATCAGAAGCCACACTATTAAAATCAGAGGGCAGATTGTCACTCTGGAACCCCAGCAGCTGAATGCCATCATTGGAGCGCGGGACACAGACGCCCACGTTCTCCGCCAGCTTAACATCACCCCACCGTACACCGACATCAGACGTACGTTGTGTGGGGCTCGATCCACAGCCCGATGGAGTAGACACAAAGAGAGGGGTTACCACCAGACTCTGCCTTATTCGCAGATGAACAGGGAGGCCAGAATCTGGCTAAAAATTGTATGTTCGTGTTTGATCCCGGGAGTACATATGACAGACGTGACCCGGGACCGTGTCTGCCTGGTGTATGCCCTTATGAAAGGGCTTGAGATTAATGTGGGGGCGGTTATAATATCCGCCATGAAGAGAGCCAGACTACACCAGGGCCACAGATACGGGTTTGGCGGACTCATCACCACCTTCCTCCGAGGCCTCGACGTTGAGGAAGAAGCCTTGGATTACATTCCGCAGTTGGAGCGGAGGGCCCTTGATGTGACAAAGACCAAGGCCCCCGACACTACACACGGACCTGTGCTGACTCTGGGCGAGCGACATGCTCGTGACGACCAGTATATGGACCGTATGTTAGGTATGCAGATGCTGCAGCTACGGATAGGTGGGAGACCAGCCACCGAGGATGAATTATGGCAGCTGGAGCTGGACTACCCTTTTGGCGAGAACGCCAGAGCTTTATGCAAGGTGGGGCCAGCCTTTGTGGAGCCGACAGACGACGACGTCCCTACTGATGAGGAGACACGTCGTGAGGACTCTGATGTGGAGTCCGATGACGGCGAGGGAGCTGATTCAGATATGGGCGACGAGGCCGCAGCACCGAATGAGGAAGTCGAATATTTTGACTGAGCAGGGAGTTTCACCACCCAAAATTTTGTGCTTTGTATTTTTGTGAACACTGGGGACAGTGTTCGATTTAAGTGTGGGGTGGGGAGTAGTTAGGTGCTGGGTCATAGGCTCTAAATCTGCTGTATATTCTTCCTTGACGTTTATGTATGTCTGTGCTTTCCCTGTTGTTGTGAACTGATTTGTGAATGATGTGTATATATTTGTTTGTGGCTAATGATGTGTGTTTTTAAAAAGTTATGGTTGCCCTTGTAAATATTTTGTAAATTTTGTAAATATTTTTTTTTTCTCTATCGATATGATCGATATTTTTCAAAATTTTTGCGAAAAGATGTTGCACTTATCAACATATTTTGTAAATATTTTTTTTTCATCGAAATGATCGATGTGTTGCAAAAATTTTGAAGTTTTATTTTTGGGTTTCTCGGAGTTTGTTTTCGGTTCTTTTACCGAGAATAGTCCCATTGAACCGATGTCATAGTTAGTGAACATTCCCTATGATGGATGGATGACGACCGTCTTAAGGGAAATGTAGTCGATAGGAGTAGATGTTTTGTTTTTAGTTTCTTTGGTGGATTGCATCAATAAACTGTAGTTGCTTATGGTTGCTAAAATTTTGTTGCATGTGTAATTGATGTTCGAAATGTGAAAGTGATTCGTTTGAAAGCATGCAATTGTGTAAATATGTTGAGTTACCTAGACTATAGTATTTGGTTCATTATGATTGAGGCTTAATCTTGAATTCATGTAATTGACTAATTAAAGAGTCTGTGAATGCATCTTGATTCGAGCATGTGCATGAAGTGTGAGTGAGGTTTTGCTATTCCATGTCATTGTGAATTGTCTAGAACTTGCCTGGCGTGTATACAAAGCGAAATGAAGGAGGTGTAGTGTCGGAAAGGATGTAGGCATTTCTTTGTTTTAACCGTTAGTTTCCATTTTTTTCTTGTCAAATTCTACCCTTTTTATATGTTGTATACCCTAGTCAGCCCGTTGAGCCTTTAGCCGATTTCTTTCTTTTGTCCAGAATTGTATGAACTAAGCTTTATTCCTTCTTTTCATTAGCCTTAAAGTCTATAAGAAGCTCTTAAGCGCTTACAAAGAACAGAAAATTGTTTCCCAAAGTGTTAAAGAGTGAAAAGAGTGAAAAGAAAAGAAAAGCAAAGTGAGGAAAGAAAAGATGATGTTGAAGAGGCACTAGTTGTAATTAAATGAAATTGAGGGTACATGAAAACCTTCCGTTTGGGGTCAAGTGTGCCTGATGAAATGGGCTATATGAAAGTAAACCAGCATGAATGGGAGAAAAAGAGAAAAGAGAGGAACAATGTCCATGAGTCGATGGGAATGAGTTGAAAAGGCGCTTAAGGATGCTAGCGACTATTATTGGCTAATCCAATATATATATACTAGATCCATAGCCCAGTTACAACCCATTAAAAGTCCTATTTGATCCTACACTGCATTTCTTTATATTAGTGGAGTAATACACTAAGGGCAGGCCTATGGGTCATGACATGATGCATGTGAATTCTTTTGGGAGAGAGAGTGAAATTAATTTTTATATGCCCCTACTTGCATGTTTGTGTGCTGCACGAGCATAAAAGGGGAAGTTTCTCTCGAGTTGTGAGGGTACATGCTTGATGAAAGATTGATTTTCGTGTCGGATTTCTTGATTAGTTGATTTGCATGAGTTTGCCGATATCAAGAATCAATTCTTAAAAGTCTAGGAAGCCTCGATGTATTAAGGTCATTGTCTTGTACGACCAAGCATGTTTTCTTGATGATTTGCAAAAATCGAATAATCGGTATGACCGTAACGTAAATGGTTGCACCATAGTGACAAAGGTTGAGATGTGATGTGCATGATTTGTGTATGTGTTGTTCGAGGACGAACAAGGATTTAAGTGTGGGGTAAGTGATCTTGGGCAGATTTATATGCCCAAGTGATACTCAAACGTATCATTTTTACCTTGTTTGTTGTGCAATGTGTATATAATATCATGTATTTGGTAATAAAATGCGAATTTATACTAACCAACATGATTAGCATTTGTTTTGCAGGATAATGTGATTTTTAAGAGCTAAAATGCGTGTTGGAACTATGTCGGAGTTGGACTTGGATGCGAGCGTGGAAAAGACCTCGGATGGCACATTTTACAGTGGCTCCGCGATGGAGCCGTGCCACGCTGCCATCGCAGTAGCACACTGCCTGGGCAGAAATAAAAGTGGCAATTTCCAGTGTGCCTGCGCGTCAGCTCCGTGGCACGGAGATAGGCCTCCGCGATGGCCTCCGTGCCACGTTGAGGCCAATTATCCGGACCCTGCAATTTCCAGAGAGGGTCCGCGTCCACGCCGTGTCACGGAGGCAGTGCTCCGCGTTGGCCTCCGTGACACGTTGCTTGTTATTCCGGGAAAAATTTCCCACTAGTATAAATAGCACACTTAGGTTATTTTTAAAGGGGTTTTTTTAGTTTTAGTTTTTGGGAGCCTGAGTTCAGAAGTGGGAGCAGGAACGTGGTTTTGTGGCAGTTGAAGAATAGAAAAGATAAGAGTTTTCTTCTCTTCCCTTCTTCTTTCCTTCAATTGTATGCATGATTCACACTCATTCTAGGATGATTAATCCAAGAATGAGTGGCTAATTCCTTTCTTGCTGAGGTTTTGAACTTGTGTAATGAATGTTGGTAATAATTGATATGGTTTCTTCTTCTTCTTGCATGTTGTTCTATTAATTCTTGTGCTGATTACATTCTTGATTGGCCACCATTAATGTATATCTAAAAAGTCCAATTTCACTCGAGAGAGCATGAAATTGGAAAGTTGTGAATTAATAGGGTATTGTTCTTAACTTGATTTGGGAAAATTGGGTTTTGATGTGCTTTCTTGATAGAAATATACTTTAAAGCCGTATTAGTCAATTTAGGAACCGAAATTGTAGTGTTAGGTCATAAATTGCATTTGATCACAGAAATGTAGACGAATGGTTTATGAATCTAAAGTGAAATTAAATACGGAAGTTTTAATTTCTAGGCAAACATTCTTGGCTAGTAATATGAAGAAGAAGATGACCAAATTATCATGATTATCAAGTTCATTACTCGTTCTTAACCTTGGCATGTGCATATCCATTGTCTAAACTCAACGTAAATAGTAGTTATTACTTTTAGTAGATAATTAGTTTAGAAACAAAACTCACTCAAATCTTGGTTGGATTGTTGTTAACATAGTTAGAAATAGAATAGAGATATAGTAAACTGGGCAGTTTTGCATATCTAGAGCAGCTTCCTTGGATCGATACTTGGCTACTTAGCCACTTTATTACTTGTTTGTCCACGTACACTTGCGTGTCGGTGTATAATATATACCGAGCAGCAGAGCGCGAGTATGATTCTTACCACAATTCCCATAAGATGGGAAGGTGTGCTCTATCTGCATGCTACCCTAGCCTCTCAAATCTGGAGCCCTGCTCCTCCGATCCCCTCAAAATCTAGATGGTGTACTGGCTGATGATGGTGCTGGTGCAATAGACCTATGCTGATACTGCTGGCATTGTCCACCACCTAATCTAACCTGAGAAGTCCCATAACTCTCTGTCCTGGCCCTCTTGGCCTCTCTCTACCTCCGATACATAGACTCCATCTGCTGGGCATGCAACACAATGCGTAGAAAATCTATATCCTGATGCAACATAGCGATCTTACAATCATTATCCAAGTAGTCCGCCACTCCATGCAAAATTGGTTCACTCAAGCCCTTTGGTCTGCCACCAACTCTAGTGCATATTTAGATAGTCGGGTGAACTCCAAAACGTACTCCTGAACCAACATGTCACCCTACTTCATGTTAACAAACTCGGTCGTCTTTAGCTCCCTCATCTCCCAAGGGAAGAATTGATCCAAGAATGCTGTGTGAAACTTTCCCAACCTAAAGGGCCTGCACCCACTGCCCTAGCATCTCTCCATTATTTGAACCATATATGTGCCACCCTTTTTAGCTGATAGGAGACCAAATCAACACAATCTCCATTGATCACCCCCATAACCTAGTGATCATTAGAATCTCCTCACCGAATTCGTGCTGATCTTCGTCCACCTGGGCCTAATGAACACCGGAGGATTCATCCTCAAAAGGTCTCTGATCCAGGCTGCTGCCGCATTACCATTCTGTGGAATATGAGCAACAGCCTACTGATTGACCTGAGCGGTCAATGCTAGCGCCAACATCTGGATAGCTTCCCAAAACACAGCGTGGGCAACTGGCTCTGGTGCCTGGGGCTCCTGAATAGGTGGGGCTTGTTAAATCCCTTGATCATTGCCATCTCCATGGCCTTCACCATTTCTATTTCTTCTTCCATTCATTCTTCTATGAGCCATGATTTTGCAATCGCGAATAGCATGAATTAGAAGGACGGGAAGACTTTTCATCGCATGACATAGATCATGAAAGAAGGAAACATTTCCTAAACGTATCGTAGCCTCTTTGTCATAACTGTGGCACGCTTCACACACATGAAAAAGACACTACTTAACACGACTTTTAGACACCCTAGGATACTTCAAAACCTATTGCTCTGATACCAAGTTTGTCACGACCCGAACATAGACCTAGATTGTAACACGGGACAAAGAACCCTAAGAGACCCCAAGTTGACCCATGGCATAAGCATATCTAACTTCATTCACATTAAGCGAAAGACTAAACATAAAACATAGCAGAAACATAAACGTAACATAGAACATCATAACATTTGGAAGTACTATACACATACATAAGCTGAGTACTACGTACTGTCTGAAAGCCTCTAACATATAAGATGGGTTAATGAGACAACACTACCAACTAACCCGTCAAATAGTAAAATGTAGAACATCATACATGCTTAATCAAAAGGCTCTCAAAACATGAGGACTCACCAACAAAGCTGAAAGAGAACTCTGGGATGGACTAAGGATGAGGATGAGCCTGAGAGACAGGTCCTATATCATGAAACGATACAACATAGAAAGTATACGGTTAGTGCGTGGATTAGACCGAGTATGCAAGGTAAGTAAAACAGACATTTAAATTATGCAAAAAGTCATAAAACATCATAGGAGTAGGACATCATGCTTAGATCGTAAATATCATAACATAACATAACATAAGGCTCAAGGTTTTTTGAAACATTCGTAATACATTTGTAATCATAATCATGAGAGAAAAGCCGTATTGAACATAACTTGAGCCCATATACATAATCATGGACATGCATGAATCACGAGGAATAAGGGGAGATTCTCTTAACCAACATACCCTATCATGAAGCCCGATTTGTAACCCTAGTCGAGAGGGTGTCCGTATCTTGCCAAGGATAGAACCATGAAAGTGTGATATAACAATGAAAAGGGACATTTCGGCCAGGAACAGTCAGATAGGAGGTCCCAAAATACCTACGGTGGCACGTAGTTTATGAGATCCGGTGCAGAACCTAGGCCCAAAACCTACTCGGTGTTCGATAGTACTCCCAAAACATATATAGTGCTCATAGTATAACATGCATGAATTTATGGGCTAGTTAAATCATGATATTCATATTCTTACCACAAGCTTTTAATAATATGGCCTTGATCTGTCACTACGTCCGACGTAAACTAGCCATGACTTAAGGCCCATGAGTCGACCAAAACATAAATCATGAATCATAGGTTTCATGCATACTTGTAGATCATACATATAACTTGTTAATCATCAAATCATGATGGGTAATTGAATAAATCCATATTTCAAATCATAAATCATGTTGGATTTGTGAATATCAACAATAGATGAGACGATCATAAATTGATTCATCATAGATCATGCATAATTAGGCTAAATTTGGTAGAAATTGAAATCAATAATTTTATAAGCAAAATAGTTGTAAAATCTGATGAAAATTCATAAAATATTATGAAATTTGCAAATCATAACAACCCATTAGTAAACCATTAGATTTACACAAAATTGAATTCAAAACCCCATGAGATTTTTGATAGATTTTTATAAATTAATAGAGAATGGGCATGGGTGTGAACGGAAACACCCATTTGTAACCCTACATACGTGGGAAAGATCGGATTTGAAAGTTCCTTGAATGCCCAAGGGTGAATTGATAGGGAAGAGCTTGAGGAATAGCTTGATCTCCCTAAAATTATTCTAACTTTCATGCATGGGAATAAGGATAATTAGAGGGTCTTAACCTATCTTATCATGCCCAAAAAATACATAAAACAACATAGTTTAGGGCCCTAGAGCATAGAAAGGTCGAAAACACCCTTAATGAAATGCCTAGAAAGTTCTGTAAAGATCGATCAAACGAGAGTACCAATGAGTCATTGGAAGTTACCACGACCCGTGGTATGGCCCGTTATATGCACTGACCAGGACCTGATCCCAGATTGATACCACGGCTCGATAGGATGACTCGTACTTTGATCAAATGGATCATTGGGTTGATTATCGCTTGTCTCCTGAATACCCTGAGCTTCTCTTCACAACAAGCCTCACCACGACTTGTTGTTCCCTCCAACGAGTTGTGGTACTCATCGTTAACTCCACTGGAGATCTAATCACCAAGGAAATGATTGGTGATAATGGATCATCATAGCTCACAATGAGTCATTGAAAGACTCGTTACATCCCCCATGCTTAAGTCCAATACTCACCCACGATCACAAATAACGAATCGTTGTTTCAAGCAATGATTCGTTACTCCACCTGTTGTATCCATTGCCACCAGGACTCCCATAATCACAACTGCATACAACGACACGTTATTTCCAACCACGAGTCATTACGTCGCCCGTTCTGTGAATGTTTCCCAGCTTTTCAAACAACTTCAAAATTTGATCCTAGGTCTAATCTTAGGCATTTTCAGGGTATTACAAATATGTAACCAATGCGCGCTTTAGACACATCGTAATACACAATAAAATTCTCTGTACCCTCTAGTAGGGTCAGCACTGGAGAAGTAGTCAAATGAGTTTTCAATGCCTGAATGCTTTTCTGACAAGCTTCAGACCATTCAAATGTACCCACTTCTAAGTCAACTTAGTCAAAGGAGATGAAAAACCTTCTAAGAATCTTCTGTAATAGCTAGCCAAACCCATGAAACTCCAAATATCAATTGGGGTTGTAGGTCTGGACTAACTTTTCACAACTTCAATCTTCTAGGAGTCAACTTGAATACCCTTGCTGGAGACTCTGTGGCCTAGGAATGCCATGGGCTTCAACCAAAATTCACACTTACAAAGCATGGCGAATAACTCATGGTCCTTAAGAGTCTGAAGAACTATTATAAGGTGAGTAGCATGATCCTCTTCACTTCTAGAGTAGACTAGGATGTCGTTGATGAACATATCTAGATATTGCTTAAACACTCTATTTATAAGTTCTATGAATTATACGGGAGAATTAGTTAGCCTGAAGGACATGACAGGAACTCAAAGTGACCATAATAGGTGTTGAATGCTATATTAGGGATGTCACTTTCTCTATCTTTCAACTGATGATAGCCTAATCTAAGATCTATCTTAGAGAAACACATGGCACCCTGAAGCTAGTCAAACAAGTCATCGATAGGAATGGGATACTTAATATTAAAGGTGACCTATTTTAGCTAGTGGTAGTCGATAGACATTCTGAGGAAACCATCTTTCTTATGCAATAAGAGGATTGGAGTGTCCCCAGGTGACACACTCGAGTGAATGAAACCTTTTTCCAGGAGATCCTTTTGATTGTTCTTTTAACTCTTTTTACACAGTTGGAGCCATTCTATATGGTGGAACAGAGATAGGCTGAGTGCTAGGAAGGACATCTATTCTACAATCTATTTCTCTATCGGGAAGGACTTCAGGAAGATCATCTAGAAATACTATTGGGAATTCATTCACAATTGGAACTAACTGAAAGGATGGTGTCTGAACATCAGAGTCTCTAACTCAAACTAAGCATACACCCCTTAGAAACTAACTTTCTAGCCTTAAGGCATGAAATGAAATGATCCTTAAGCATAACAGGCATACCTTCCCAAACTAATATTGGCTCATCTAGAAACTAGAACTCTACCACTCGGGTCCTATAATTGATTGAGGCATACTAGGAGTATAACCATTCCATGCCTAGAATAATATCAAAATCCTACATGTCTAACTCAACTAAGTCTGCTAGGGTGTCTTTATGATGACTGAAATTGTGGAATCTCTATAGATTCTCTTTGCTATGAATGGCTCATAAATAGGAGTAGAAACACTGAAATGCTCTAAAAGTTGTTCAGGGAAAATCTTGAACTTTATGGCTACATAAGGAGTTACTAAGGATAAGTTAACGCCTAGATCATGTAAGGTGTAAAAATCAATTGCAAAGAATTTTAACATACTAGTGATGCCATCTTGGGAGTTCTTCTGATCCCAGCAACTAGAAATGCCATACAGACCGCCTGCTGAAGCTGCTGAAATAGTAGATTGGGCTCTATTTTCCCCTTTTCCCTGCCTTGTAGATGGACGATCCTTAAGAAGTGGACCTATTGGCTAGTATATGTATCTCTACTTGAACGAAGCTTCGCCAAGTGATTCTTGCCACATATTCCACAAGATGGGTACCAAGTAGCTCAATGAGCCATACTACCCCGCTTATGGGAACTCTGAGCTCTGAAATTCTAATTTTTCTAAAACTTCTAATCATCTCTATTTCTCGGCACTGGCGCACTAGCGGCTGACAGTGTAGGTCTAGAAAACTTTTCCCAGAAGAAGGAGATGTTACTGTTCCCATTCGTATACTAATTGGCCTAATGGCTTGCTAACTTTACCCTCTTACTTTGATGCTCCTCCCTATATTTCTTCTTATCTTTCTCAGGATGTTGGGCATACACCATCAGTCAGGAGGATCCATGTCACTGATCATAGTGTATCCTTACACTCTTTCTTCACATGATTATAGACCAGACACAAACTTCCTCATTCTAGCTCTCATGCATAGCACAATCTCCGTAGCATACCTAGATAGCAGGGAGAACTTGAGACTACACTCCCTCACACTCATGGTGCCTTGCTTCAAGTTAATAAACTCTTCTACCTTAGCCTCTCTCAACTCCTAGGGAAAGAAATGGTTCAAGAATGCATCCTCGAAGTTATTCGAAACTATTGGAGTTGCATTCTCACTATGACATTGCTCCTAATGATCATACCACACATTTACAAATTCTTTGAGATGATAAGAACCAAGTTCAACCCTCTCGACTTCTGTTGCATGCATTACTATCATGATTTTCCATATTTCATCGATGATGTTCTTGGGGTCTTCTGCAACCTCAGACCCCAAAAGCAAGTTTATTCTGAGATTCCCTAATCCTTGACGCTACTAATGATTTATGAGCACTAAAGCTAGTATGTGTTGAGGGATGACGTCATGAATTAGCAGCAACAAACAGTGTGAACATCTATATAGCTCCTCTAAACTTTACCTCAGAAGTGGAAGCATGGGGAGGCTGAGGAACATGTGCTCTGGAATTCTCACAGTATTAGCAGGCACAATATCAGCTCCAACACTAGCATCCTGAATTGTCGAGCGAGTTCCATTCCTAGTCTGCATCATAGTCTGTATTGGAAGGTTGGATATATTGGTTCCAACGGAAACCTCAGCACTTGTATTATTCCTCTGATTGGTGATACGCTTTGAAGGCATGATCTGAAACATGTGAATGCACGAGTTAAGAGAAAATCCTTATAGAGTTAATGTAACACCCTAGAACTTCCTAAGGCTAGGCTTTAGATCTAAAACTTAATCCTACGGAATATTGAGGAAAATATCTCAATACGAGTCACAGTACGACTCATGCAATTGAGGTACGTATCATACCTAGACTCGTAATTGGAGGACGGAGAAGTACATTGAATGAGATTGGAGAAACCACGACTCTATGTTAGGAATCATATTATCCTGGTATGGATCATATTGACCAGTCATGGAATAGTTAAGATAAATGGTTAGGGAAATCCCTGGTAACAACGTGTCATGGTACGACGCGTGGTATAGTGGTATGACCCATAGGATGAGTCGTGAGAGAGATCAGACGAAGTCATAGAAGTAAGCTACGAATCGTAGTAAGACTCGTAGGATGTTGGTATGAGCCGTATTAAGCATTCATGGAAGACTTCAGAGAAATGGGTTGAACTAGAGTCCCTAACCATGAGAGATAGTACGGATTATAGGATTATGGTTTGATTGGTAGGTTGAGTCATACCACCTGTTGGGAAGAAATTTTAAAGTAGTTTTCAGGGGCATTTTAGTGACTTTCCATTACTTTAATGCCTAAGCTATGTCATTTGGGATTTGTTTAGAAGGGAATTTATGGAGGATTGACTGATCGTTTTCTCATTCTCCCTTAAACACTCAAAAACGGTACGAGAAACTCAGAAAACTCTCCCAGAGCAGGACTAGGGCTTCCGTTCTTCTCAAGCTTTCCAAGTAGTTCTTAAGGGAATTTCTACTCTTGGTATGTTGAATTTCATCAAGGGAATTTTCTCTTCCTTTGTGCCCTATAACTTTTTCAGAAAACTTTATCAATTCTAGCCTAGTGAAATATAGGAACTAGGGTTGTTCTTCAGTTAGATTAGGAAATTTCATTCTTGATATAATTCTTGTGATTCTTGAAGATTTCTACCAGCTATAATTAATATCGATATCCCTTTCCAAGAATATGTGTTTTAGCTCCAATCTTTAAATGTGGTTTGAACGAATCACGAATAATTGAAAGTCCTGATATAAATGTTGCTCGATTCTGATAGCTTCTTTTTATATCAACATGATAGTATGAATATGTGATTAGAAATTAGCTTATGGTTTGTTCAGTCATTAGCATTCTCAGTGTCCTACAAAAATATCAGCTGATCAGTTTGTCTATTGTCCGTCTTTTGAGGTGTTTAGTAAAACTCCATAGTCTATGTTATCAGTCCTTAGATTGTTCTTTAGATGGTTACGATGCTTTTAGGTAAAGTAGCTCTCATAAGTCTTGGAATACCTACGTTTCAGTTATCGGGTCCTATAGACTCTGAGGGCACTTCTAGATAAGTAGTTCTTATTTATGTCTTATGATATCAGTTTCGAGTGATCAGCCTAGTAAGTAAAAATGCGGATTTTCTAGTGGGAGTAGAACTTAGCATCGAGCGGGTCGGGGATCAACACATCCAATTTCCTAGACCACCGTAAGTTACTATCCTGAACGGGCTTCAAACAGTGATCACCCAGTTCAGCTACTATACCCTAGAAAGGTATAGTGGGCCTTCTCCGGTGGGGGGTATACATCGGACTCCATATCTAGTTCACGTGGTTATATGTCAGTTTTAGTCTCTCCCATAATATAGCACAGGATAGTACAGTATAGCCCGGTATAGTCTCAGTCTCCAACATAGTCCAGTCCTCCAAATTTCAAGATATGCTTATGACCTTCAGATAGAGTTAGTAACTCAGTGTGTTATCAGACATAATATGCGGCTTGATAGAGTTTTGTTAAGTTATGTTTCAATATTCTGCTTATAGACTTCATACAACAATTAGATTTTCAGTAGTATGCTATGGCATGGGTTAGCTTGGGGTCACTTGTGGTCCGAAGTACTGTGCCGCGTCCAAGGTGTAGACTTAGGTCGTGACAAACTTGGTATTAGAGTGCAGGCTTAGAGTGTCCTAGGATGTCTAAAAGTCGCATCAAGTAAAGTCCTTTTTATGGGTGTGAAGCACGCCACACTTATGAGGGGGAGGATACGAGGCCTTTCTAGGAAAATTCCCTTTTATTAATACATCTTATCATGTCTATAGCTTTAAAATCTAATGTGTTCTCCTAACTCGTTTTCACGCTTTTCAGATAACAATGCCTCTCAAGAGAGGAAACGATGGAAGGACCAAGAATGCTAACCATCCAGCCCCACCAGCTCCTCAGGACGACCAGGTGTCCTATATAGAATTTCGAGCCGCCATCCAGATACTGGCACAGGTGATAACTAATCAGGTCAACTAGCAGGTCATGGTACCAATGAATATAAATGGGTCTACAACTACGGCCAGGCTCTGAGACTTCACGGGAATGAATCCTCCATCCTTTTAGGGGTCCAAGGTAGAAGAGGACTCACAGGAGTTTGTGGACGAGGTATAAAAGATAACCTAAATCTTGGGTGTTACCTCCATAGAGAGTGCTAATCTGGATGCCTACTACTTGAAAGGGGTGGCTCAGATTTGGTACAAATACTGGAAGGAAGGAAGGCCAAATAGAACCAATCTAGTTGAGTGGGACAAGTTAGTTACGTCGCTCCATAATAGATTCTTTCCTCGGGAGTTGAGAGAAGCTAAGGCTGCATAATTTATGAACTTGAGGTAGAATGACATGAAACTAGAGAAGTATGCATTGAAGTTCACTCAGCTGTCAAGATATGCTCCGGAAATGGTTGCTGAGCCAAGGGCACATATGCTCAAGTTCGTTAATGGAGTTTCAAATTTAGTGCTTAATAAATGCAGGACTGCAATGCTTATCAAGGATATCAATCACTCTAGTCTCATCATTCATGCGTAGTAGATAGAGGTAAAGATGTTGAAGTAGATTAAGAGAGAGAACAAGCGGGCAAGGAGCCAGTTTGACCATAGCCAGCAGAGTTCAAGCAGTAATAGTAGCCCGCAGCAGCAGCAGAGACTTTCAGCACCCTCATAAGCCAGTGCCCCTTCTTTCCGATCCCGCAAATTCGAAGGACTGGAGCATCAAGATCCTAGTCCCAAAGCCATGTCTCCAGTAGTTGCACATTTCTAGCCTATCCTAAGTGTGGCAAGAATCACTCGGAGAAAGCCATCTAGGCAAAGAGGGTTGTTTTGTTTGTGGTTAGCTGGGTCACAAGTTGAGAGTGTGCCCGTTACAGGAAAAGGAAAGGCTCAATCTACTACCTTAGCAGCTCAGGCAGGTCGATCAACTCAGTAGGTCACCACTTCAGGCACAGGTGGCAGTCAACGCTAAAATCATTTTTACGCTCTATCTTCTAGGCAGGATCAGGAGAACTCATAGGATGTGGTTACGAGTATGTTGTGCCATTTCCATATTAATGTATATTCTTTATGATACCCAGGAGCCACACTTTCCTTTGTGGCTCCTTATATTATAGTCTAACTAGATATTAGTCCAGAAACTCTCTCTAAACTATTCTCAATCTCTACTCAGTTGGTGAGTCAGTTAGAGCCAGTCGGATATACCGAAATTGTTCAGTCTCAGTGTTGGGTAAGGTTATACCAATTGATTTAGTAGATCTAGACATGGTCAACTTCGACCGAATTTTTGGCATGGATTGGTTTCAATCTTGTTATGCCTTAGTTGAGTATAGAACCAAGATCGTTAAATTCCAGTTTCCTAATGAACCAGTCCCAGCGTGGAAGGTAGTATTCCAGCGCCTAAGGGTCGGTTTATTTCCTACCTTAAAGCTAGGAAAATGATCTCAAATGGGTACATCTACAACTTGGTTAGGGTCAAGGATTCTAGTTCCAAAATCTCGATGCTCCAGTCAAACCCAGTTGTCAATGAATTTCCTAATGTTTTTCCCGATGATCTTCCTAGAGTCCCTCCCGAGCGGGAGATAGACAATTGCATAGACCTCCTCCCAGATACCCAGCCTATCTCTATCCCTCCTTAAAGAGTGGCTCCAGCTAAGCTTAAGGAGTTGAAGGAAAAATTGAAAGACCTACTGGATAAGGGTTTCATCAGACCCAGCATCTCTATATGGTGTGCCAGTTCTATTCGTCTGAAAGAAAGGCAGTACCCTCAGATGGTGCATCGACTATGTTACACCCCGTAAGTTTCTAACATTTAGTCGGCCTATTCGTATGTTGGTTGAGAGTTTTAGAGTGCCATACGTACAAGGAAAGGGCCCGAGGAAAGGCCGAAAGAGTGCAAAGTCGGGATTTCACGGGAGGAGGCCGAACCAAGTTGCCCAGATGGGCAAAGTGATATGGAGAAGCCCCTCTATGTTACCTAGAGTGGCATGGAGCACAACCAGCGCGATGGGTAGAGTGCCACGTTGCCTTGTCTGCCACCTCAAGTATATAAAGGCCTCACACTTATGAGTTAGATCATTTTCAATATATACACGGCCATACCCGAGAGAGTATGAAGAAACCAAGTAAAAATCTTCCTATTACGCCACTAAACACCGTCCAAATCTAAATTAACTCTGGGAAGTGAAGTATAAGGCTGCAGAGAGCATCACTGCAGAGTTATTTTTGTAAAATACACCCGGCTAATCATCATCCTGCTGAGCCAGAGTTGGTGGAATTGCTTCAAACTAGTATCAATATGATCGCAGACATAAAGTAAGCATTTCTCCCTTATAGACTCCGGAGAAATTACAAGTTTTCAATCATCTTTCGATAGGTTTAAATATAGTTACTATATATATATAAAGTTATTGTTTTCTTCGAATTCAATAACGAAGTTGTCCCTATTCTTCCATTAATATGATTACAGTTGAAAAGGGCAGTCGAATACGAGCTGGTACTCATCATTTAGTCAGGAAACGGCGAACGAGGTATGTAAGGTTTAACTCTCGACAAGTATCCTAGTCGTACAGTGTTACGACTTATGTTCTTGAATAGAAATAACAAACTCAGATGCTGCAGATAGTTGCTACCATTAGATTGTAACTCGATATGTTGTAATTAGATGTTATTGATATACATATATGAATATCATCTATGTTGCAATTAGCTGCTAATAGGGATTACAGTTACATATATTCTGGTTAGCTACTTGAAAATGTATACAGATCATACTGCAGGACCCCTCACTGGAAGGGAGCACGTTAAATGTGATTCGCGTTGTGAACGGTATAGAAAGTCTTTTAGTTCTCCGTTTATTGTGATGGTAGACATATATGTTTGTTGCCAGGCCAAGACTTTAGAAGCTCGCAAGAGTTATTTGTCAGTTGGTTAAACAGTATGGGAACGGTTAGGCAGTCTAATGACCAGTTGGCGCCTGTATTGGCAGGAAAGCATCCCTAGAGGTCATTGACGTTATCGCTCGTTCCAGAACCAAAAAGAGAGACAGAATAGGTATATTCTAGAGTTAGCGACACCAGGGTTGTCCAGTTTATTGAGTGATCGTCCGCCATCCCTTTAGCCTTATCAGTGATTATCAGTCTTAGTCAATTTATCAGTTACCACGTAGGATGCCCAGAAAGCTAGCCCAGTCGTCAGAGTCAGATAAACCCATGGGTACCCCAAGGTGGGCCCACCTCAGTAGTCAGTGACCGAGCCAACACCCTAGCCGGTTCTTATAAGGTATTCAGGTACAGAGTGCCAGGGGAGGGCCAGCCTATATAGAATTGCCTATAAGATTGAGAATTGCCCAGAACAGTAATATAGATCCGAGTGGATTAAGACAAGGCCTAAGGAGTCAGTAGTACTCTGCTAGTACAGTGTTAACCACACGTTAAGGAGATCGGTAAGCTCTCTATGAAGGACCAGGATGCCGATCTCGTAGAAGCAAGTTTGACCAAGCCTAGTCCTATAGTTGATTAATTAGAAGAATAAAGTAGTTAGCTATTCGTGACCCCACAGTTATTCATGAGTTATAGATGTCCGAGTAGGACATTCATGGTATTGTTAGGCCACTTCAGACCTTGCTCTATTCATCCCGGACTATTAGAGATCATGATCACTATCAGGATCATCTGATCATATACGAGCGCATGGCGTGCCTACAGACAGCCATACAGATTATCGCAGAAGCGAATAGCATTAGCGTTAGGCCCAAAAGGCCAGATACGTTCTCTTTATACAGATAGATTGATATGTCAATATAGCACCTGGGTTGGGGTTTCCCACAGTTAGAAGCCTTCCATGACCGCCCCAGGGTTAATAGCTGTGTCGCCGCCCACCAGGGGCGAGGATACGTCGCTCTACGGAGTGACATGCCATATGCGAGGGACGAAGATGTGGATCCATATCCTCATATGTCGTGGTTGGCCTTATACACACCCCCGTCGAGCATTTACACCCGGGTGCTAGATATCTTGAGTCCTCCGAACTCAGACATAACTACAGTTTTGGGGCCATGCGGGCTCAGTTGTAGACCTAGGGGATCGGTAGGTTGGCTACAGTACCAGTAGAGTTGTAGACACCTGAGTAGGGGTATATAGATTGAGATGTGCTCGCTAGGACTTATGGGGGCCTGAATGAGTTATTTTATGCTGATTGTACCTCCCGGCTTATGGGAGCCAGGTGGGATTCTTGTATGAATTCTTGTCTTCAAGCTATAGTGTATAAATGTGTAAGTATGCAGTGTTAGCTTATGTACATGTAGTTTCAGCTAGATACAAATTACGAATCAGCAGGCGTACAGGTTAATCTTTCGGCCCTTCTTTTTATTTACTTCCAGTCCTGTTCAGCATATCTATTGCCTTACATATTCGGTACATATTATACTGACGCCCTCTTCTAGGGCACTGCATTACTTGCCAATAGGTACAGATAGACAAGGAGTAGGCACCTTGTAGTTCCAGTCAGCCGTAAAGAACCGTCAGCTCCCTTCTTACGGGGCTTGTGTAATAGAGGTTTATTGCTTTTGTTTATACAGTATGGGTAGGTCGGGGCCCTGTCCCGACCATCTTATTTCTTCTAGAGGCTTGTAGATTGTGTTACTCCCCTGTGTTTTAGATTATGTGTGTTGGCTGTGTGGGTCCCTGTTTAGATATTGATTGGCGGCCTTGTTGGCAAGCATAAGACTCCCCATGATTATTTGTCTCTGGTTAGCTGTTTACTTTCACAGGGGCTATAGGCCTTGTCGGCCGGGGGTTGTATTTACAGCCGCTATATTGCCCGTTATTTTCTTGATTCTAGAGTTAGAGTCAGCCCTGCACCAGAGGTGCTTAGGCTCAGTCAGCTCAGCAGTTCAGGTCCTAGTGGGGCACTAGGTGCCAATCATGCCTCCCAAGGTGGGGCGTGACAAACTTGGTATCAGAGCAGTTCGTGTTCTAGGGAGTCTGCAAGCCGTGTCTAGTAGAGTCTTGTTTATAAATGTGTTGTGCACCACATTCTATAAGCAGGAGGCTACGAGGCATGATAGTATGGTTACCCCTCCTTCTTCTCAGATCGTACTATAGAGCAAAGTTGTATAGGGTTAAGTCCTTAAGTCTTCCTTGTTATGTCTGTCTAGGGTAATGTTTAATATAAAACAGACACCAGCCAGTTGCAAGATAACTACAACGGCAGGAGGAGGTATCATTAAGATGCCATAGTTGGGAGATAGTCAGCCTAAGGACGGGAGCGGACGTCTTTTATCTCCCAAATACTCTTTCAAGGTACCAGGAACCTCACAATGTGATACATCTACCAGCACCATCCCAGTTCCTTTTTATAAACTCAGAGTAGGAAGTCTGGAGTATAGCATATATACAAGTCGAGTTATCTATTAGATATACATGATCTGTTCAAGATGACAGTTAATATTAGATTACCTGATGGATGTGAGAAAGAGAGGGAAATGCAGGATTCCCACCTCCATCCTTTCGAATGTTGTGCAGTTCCATATTTCCTTTTCATTGCATTAAGAAAAGGCTATTCCTACCTCCTAGTTTTGTTTCTAGTGTAGCAGAGTGCGTAAGAATTGAGGAGATGTTTCCCGTAGTAAATAGTAAGAGAAGGTTGGGTTGTTGACTCCAGAAAGTGTTAGGAAAGAGTAGGGACCCCCAATGTTATGTAAGTTGTCCGGACCTTCACGATAATAAGTCAGAAGAGCGGGTAAGACTACCAGATTACTCGAAGTGTGTGTAAGAATCCATGAGTGGTAAATTCCCAGTAATAGTCAAGTTCAAGTCAGAAAAAGGCTGAATCCACCATAGCATGTTAATGACAGTAGGATATGCCTGCAAGATAATGGTTATGATCTTAGTTTGTGATATCGAAAGACAGGGGGGGTCATATGAATAAAATGGGTCTGACTGCAAGCCAGAAGAAGTATAGGCCGAGACCTAGTCGGTAACCTATTTACAGTGTAAGGCAGAAACCATGAATCCCAAAGCTCAGTCTAAGGAAGGTAAGGGGAAAAGCAAGAATACCAGACTTTGGGGGAAATCAAAATCACCTCTAGGTTGATAGAACATCGTATATTGAGGACTAAGCCTCGGGATAACAGTTAAGAGACAGTAAGGTTGTAGCCTAGAATGTTGCGGTATGCTCGCCAAAGGGAAAAGTAAGAGAGTGCCGACACGGAGACTCTAATCTAGTGCAGCTTTGAAACAAGGCCCAGCGGATTGTTATGGGCTTTGAATATAACAACAAGCTAGGTCACAAGGTCCGGATGTTGACGTCACGTTCCAAGGGTGGCAGAACTTCAAATAGCAGACCATAGCTATGGTGCATGTGTTCGTTGCTCCCAGAATTTAATGAAAATGCAATGAGATTGTATGAGAGGACAGGAGATATCACTAAATCAACATAGCCCTAGTAATTGCCAGAAAAGGTGAAATAGCAGGAACTGAGTTGTCCAATATAAAAGATGGTCATGTCTGCAAGGGAGTGGAGAGTAATTAGTATGAATACAGTCACGGGATTATCTCACACCAGGTGTAGCCTGACCTTATTTGAGTCAGTATAATAAGAACAATGAGGTCAATTCGTGCCTCGCAAGATGAAATTATGTCACCACAAAGACTTATGCTAAGTTAAATATCACAGAAGTCATGGAGCTCCAGTGTTTTATAAACTTCGACAGAAGGGCGCAATCTACGACTAAATTTTAGGAAAGGATGCTAGAACAGCCGGGGACACATGTTAACTTAAGCACGGTTTCTCGTAGCCCAACTGGTGGCTAAGTATAATATACAACTCGAACTTCAAGGCCCACTATAAATGGAAGTGGAAGCCTTATAGATGATAACTTCAGGCAGATAGAGCAAACGTGGACATGTTAAAATGGGCAGAAGGAAAAAAATAAAGCTTATCAGAGAACGTATGCTGACTGCTCAGAGCCGCTGGAAATCTTATGTTGATGTGCGGCGGGGAAACCTAGAGTTTAATATGGGTGACTGGGTATTCTGAAGGTTTCACCAATGAAAGGCATGATGAGATTTGGTAAGAAAGGCAAGCTCAACCCGAGGTTTATTGGGCCTTATCAAATTCTCTGAAGGATATGCCAAGTGACTTATGAATTGGATTTACCTCCAGAATTAGAATCTCTTCACCTAGTTTTTCATGTATCACTAATGAGGAAGTGCATAGGAGATCCCTCCCGAATTTTCCCAGTTAAAGACGTCCAAATCACTGAGGAGTTAGCTTATGAAGAAGCTCTAGTAGCCATACTAGATAGGCAGATCCGTCGACTAAGAACTAAAGATATTGCTTCCGTTAAGGTGTTATGGCGGAATAAGAATCGAGAGGAGATGACTAGGAGGCAGAAGACGATATGAAAACTAGATATCCTCAGTTATTTCAGACTTAGTCAGATTGTACAACTAGAGGTATATTGTTGTTATTGTTTCATAAGTAGCATTACATACATGTATATGTGAGAAAATTGACTTCAGTCTATTGTGAAGTGAATGCTATAGTATTATGTGAAGTACCCGTATTGGACTTTTCTGCATTTCAGTGTTTTGGATAGTCCATATTACAGGGGAGACTCTGCCGAAATATTTCCAGAATAAGTAAATGCAAGGTTAAGGTTCTTGCAAGCAGAAGTTAACATTCGAAGACGAATGTTCTTAAGGGGGGAGGATGTTACACCCCGTAAGTTCCTAACATTTAGTCGGCCTATTAATATGTTGGTTGAGAGTTTTAGAGTGCTATACGTACAAGAAAAGGTCCTGGGAAAAAGCCGAACGAGTGCAAACTAGGGATTTCACGGGAGGAAGCAGAACCAAGTTTCCTAGAGGGGCAAAGTGGCACGGAGCATCCCCCTCCGCGTTACCCAGAGTGGCACGGAGCAGAATCAGCGCGATTAAGAGTTCTGTGTTGCCTTGTCTTCCGCCTGAAGTATATAAAGGCCTCACACTTATGAGTTAGATCATTTTCAATATATACACGGCCAGACCCGAGGGAGTATGAAGAAATAAAGTAAAAATCATCCTATTACGCCGCTGAACGCTGTCCAAATCTAAATTAACTCCGGGTAGTGAAGTATAAGGCTACAGAGAGCATCACTGTGGAGTTATTTTTGTAAAATATGCCCGGAGAATCGTTATCTCGCCGAGCCAGAGTTGGTGGAATTGCTTCAAACTAGTGTCAATACGATCACAGACTTAAAGGAAGCATTTCTTCCTTATAGACTCATGAGTAATTACATGTTTTCAATCATCTTTCTATAGGTTGAAATATAGTTACTATATATATATATAAAGTTATTGTTTTCTTAGAATTTAATAATTAAGTTGGCCCTATTCTTCCATTAATATGATTACAGTTGAGAAGGGCAGTTGAATACAGCTTATACTCCTCAGTTAGTCAGGAAATGGCGAACGAGGTATGTAAGGCTTAACTCTCGACAAGTATCCTAGTCGTACAGTGTTACGACTTATGTTCTCGAATAGAAATAACGATCTCAGATGCTGCAGATAGTTGCTACCATTAGATTATAACTCGATATGTTGTAATTAGCTGTTATTGATATACATATATAAATATCAGCTATGTTGTAATTAGCTTCTAATAGGGATTACAGTTACATAAATTCTGGTTAGCTATTAGAAAACGTACACAGATCGTACTACAGGACCCCTTACTGAAAGGGAGCACGT
Organism: Datura wrightii; assembly: GCA_035772735.1. Lineage (NCBI taxonomy): Eukaryota > Viridiplantae > Streptophyta > Magnoliopsida > Solanales > Solanaceae > Datura > Datura wrightii. The sequence continues at coordinate 92,915,170 of JASDFA010000020.1, forward strand.
TAAATCTGATTCGCGCTGTGAATGCTATAGAAACTCTTTTAGTTCTCCATTTGTTGTGATGGTAGACATATATGTTTGTTGCCAGGCCTAGACTTTAGAAGCTCGCAAGAGTTATTGGTCAGTTGATTAAACAGTATGGGCGCGGTTAGGTGGTCTAATGACCAGTTGGCGCCTGTATTGGCAGGAAAGCATCCCTAGAGGTCATTGACGCTATCGCACGTTCCAGAACCAACAATAGAGACAAAATATGTATATTCTAGAGTTAGCGACACCAGGGTTGTCCAGTGTATTGAGTGATCATCCGCCATCCCTTTAGCCTTATCAATGATTGCCAGTCTTAGTTGATTTATCAGTTACCACGTAGGATGCCCAGCAAGCTAGCCCAGTCTTCTGAGTATGATAAACCTGTTGGTACCCCAAGGAGGGGTCCACCTCAGTAGTTAGTGACCGGGCCAGCACCCTAACAGATTCTTGTAAGGTATTCAGGTACAGAGTGCCAGGAGAGGGCCAGACTATATAGAATTGCCTATAAGATTGAGAATTGCCCAAAGCAATAATATTGATCCTAGTGGATTGAGACAAGACCTAAGGAGTTAGTAGTACTCTGCTAGTATAGTGTTAACCACAAGTTAAGGATATCGGTAAGCTCCCTATGAAGGACCAGGGTGCCGATCGCGTAGAAGCAAGTTCGACCAGGCCCAGCCCTATAGTTGTTTAATTAGAAGAATAAAGTAGTTAGCTATCCGTGACCCCATAGTTATTCATGAGTTATAGATGTCCGAGTAGGACATTCATTATATTTTTAGGCCACTTAAGACCTCGCTCTATTCAGCCTAGACTATTAGAGATCATGATCACTATTAGGATCCTCTGATCAAATACGAGTGCATGGCATGCCTGCAGACAGCCATACAGATTATAGCAGAAGCGAGTTGCATTAGCGTTAGGCCACGAAGGCCAGATACGCTCTGTTTGTACAGATAGATTGATGTGTCAGTATAGCACTTGGGTTGGGGTTGCCCTCAGTTAGAAGCCTTCCATGACCGCCCCAGGGTTAACAGTTGTGTTGCCGTCTACCAGGGGCAAGGATACGTCACTCTATGGAGCGGCATGCCGTCCGCGAGGGACGAAGATGGGGATCTAGATCCTCATATACCGTGGTTGGCCTTATAAAAACACCCGCCGAGCATTTACACTCGGAGTGTACATATAAGGAGTCCTCCAGACTCAGAAATAGCTACAGTTCAGGGGCCAAGAGGGCCTAGTTGTAGACCCAGGGGACCGGTAGGTTGGCTACAGTACCAGTAAAGTTGTAGACACTTGAGTATGGGTATATAGATTGAGATGTGCTCGCCAGGACTTATGGGAGCTTTAACGAGTTATTTTGTGCTGATTGTACCTCCCGGCTTATGGGAGCCAACTGGGGTTCTTGTATGAATTCTTGTCTTCTAGCTATAGTGTATAAATGTGTAAGTATGCAGTGTTAGCTTATGTACATGTAGTGTCAGCTAGATTAAGATTACGAATCAGCAGGCGTATAGATTAATCTTTCGGCCCTTCTTTTTATTTACTTCCAGTCCTATTCAGCATATTTATTGCTTTACATATTCGGTACATATTGTACTGACACCCTCTTCTGGGGTGCTGTATTACTTGCGTGAAGGTACAGATAGACGAGGAGTAGGTCTCTCATAGTTCCAGTCAGTCGTATAGAATCGTCAGCTCCCTTCCTCCGGGGCTTATGTGATAGAGGTTTATTCCTTTTGTTTGTACAGTATGGGTAGGTCGGGGCCCTGTCCCGACCATCTTATTACTCCTAGAGGATTGCAGATTGTGTTACTCCCCTGTGTTTTAGATTATGTGTGTTGGCCATGTGGGGCCCTGTTTAGCTGTTGATTGGCGGCTTTGTCGGCCCGCATAAGACTCCCTATGATTGTTTGTCTCTGGTTAGCTGTTTACTTTCACAGGGGATATAGGCCTTATTAGCTAGGGGTTGTATTTATCGCCGCTATATAGCCCGTTGTTTTCTTGATTCTAGAGTTAGAGTCAGCCTTGCACCAGAGGTGCTTAGGCTCAGTTAGCTTAGCAGTTCAGGTCCTAGAAGGGCACCAAGTGCCTGTCATGCCTCCCATGACGGGATACCATCAACTGATCAAAGTCACAGTCTAGAACAAATATCCTCTACCCAGGATTGATGACTTTTTCGATTAGCTTCATGGAGCTAGCTATTTCTCCAAGATAGATCTCGGATCAGGATACCACCAGCTCGATGTCATAGAATGTGACATTCTAAAAACGACCTTCATAGCTTGGTATGGTCACTATAAATTTGTAGTTTCGTCATTTGGACTAACCAATGCTCCTATAGCCTTTATGGAATTGATGAACATGGTGTTTATGTTATACCTGGACATGTTCATCATTATCTTTATAGAAAATATTTTTGTCTACTCCAGAACAAATGAGGGGCAAACAAACCATCTGAGAAAAGTTTTGCAGACTCTTAAGGGCCATCAGTTATTCGTTAAATTTAGCAAGTGTAAGTTCTGGCTAAGATCAGTTGCCTTCCTCGGACACATGGTCTCCAAAGAGGGTATTCAGGTGGATCCTCACAAGATAGTAGCAGTTAAGGACTGGCCAAGACACACCTCTCCAACAGAGATCAGGAGTTTCTTGGGTCTAGCCAGCTATTACTAACAGTCTCTTAAAGGATTCTCCTTCATTGCCTCAGCTTTGACAAAATTGACTCAGAAGAGGTGATGTTCTAGTGATCTAATGAATATGATAATCGTTTTAAGAAGTTAAAGACTCGACTCACTATAGCCCCAGTTCTAACTCTTCCAGAAGGTTCAGATAGGTTCGTCATCTACTGTGATGCCTCCAGAGTTGGCCTCGGTTGCATTCTGATGCAACATGGTAAAGTCATAGCTTATGCTTCCAGACATCTCAAGATCTATGAGAAGAACTATTCGACTCACGATCTTCAATTAGCGGCGATAGTGTTTGGCATAAAAATTTAGAGACATTATATCTATGGGGTTCATGTGGATGTCTTCACTAATCACAAAAGTTTGCAGTATGTGTTCAGCTAGAAGGATTTGAATCTTTGTTAGAGGAGATGGCTAGAATTATTGAAAGGTTATGATATGAGTGTACTGTATCACCCAGGAAAGGCCAATATAAAGGCAGATGCCCTCAACAGGATGTCTATTAGAAGTGTTGCTCATGTCGAAGAAAGTAAAAAGAAGCTGGCAAGAGATATGCACAGGTTGGCTCAGGTTAGGAGTACAACTAGTTGATTCAGAGGATGGTGGAGTTGTAATCTAGAGTGGATCAGAATCCTCACTGGCGGTAGAAGCTAATTCAAAACAGGACGAAGACCCTATCCTACTCAAGTTGAAGGAGGTAGTTTTAAGAAAAGAGGTGGAAGCATTCTCAAAAAGGGAAGATAGTGTTCTTAAGTACCAGGGTAGATTGTGTGTTCCAGAGGTAGACGATTTGAGGCAGTGGATACTATTGGAAGCCTATAGTACTAGATACTCTATCCACCCAGGTGCCACTAAGATGTACCGCGATTTATGGGAAAACTACTGGTAGAATGGCATGAAGAAGAACATATGCAGAATTTATGGCTTAAGTGTCCAAATTTCCAGTGGGCCAAGGTTGAACATCAGAAACCTGGGGGTATGACTAAGGATATCATTATTCCTACTTGGAAGTGGGAATAACTAAATATGGACTCCATCACAGGCTTAACTCACACTTGCCGACAACACAACTCTATATGGGTGATCGTGGACCAGATGACTAAGTCAGCATATTTCCTGCCAGTTAAGACTACAGATTTAGCAGAAGATTATGCTAGGCAATCTTACTATCAGCGCAAAGCTTAATCCTTAATACGATACTTTATCAATCCGGGGTAGTTCTAATTTCCCCAAAAGATCTGACATTCCTGCTTCTTCCTCTCACCTTGCTTAGACTGAACTCTAGGGTTCAAGGTACCTGCCTTTCATTGCTAATGAGATTACTGATCCAGCCTCGGCCTATACTCCTTCTGGCGTATATTTAAGCCCATCTGATTCACCTGACCTCTATATCTTTCGAGGTCACAACTAGATCATAACTATAATCTTACAGGTATGTCTTACTATCTGTTAGCGTACATGGCAGACTTGGCCTTTTTCTGACTCAAACTTGACTATTATTAGACATTCATCCCTAGCAGGTCTGTTACCCCTACTTCGGGTAAGCTAACAGTCTTACTTTCTTTACTGGCATGTTATCATAAGGGTCTGCACAGCTTACGTAATCATAAGGGCTCTCTATATTTTCTACTACTTACTAGGATCAATCAACCCTTTTCGTATTGCAACAATAAAAGCATTCAATTGTACCACACCCAAAAAGATGTATCTGGGATTCCTGCATTTTTTTCTCTTTCTTATACTTACCTGGTGGTCTGACCTTATCTGTAATCATAATTAGATCTTATGTAACTAATAAGTAAATCAACTCATATGTACATTATACTTCTGACTTCCTATTCCGACGTTGTCATCGTATACTAGGAATAATGCCAATAAAGGTATCACGCTGGGAGGTCTCTAATACCCCCTCCTGCTGCTATAGTTATCCTGTAACTGACTGAGGTTCTCTTCTGTTGCTATTTCTGATCTTCTGCCTGTGATAGGGTAATGCTGATCTGCCTTTGTATCTGTAATCAAAGAATACGGTAAGTTCTCAGGGACTCAACCCTATACTGTACCGCTCTAAAGCACGACTGACTGAGAAAGAAGGGTAACCATCATATCATGCCTCGCAGCCTCCTGTCTATAGTATGTGGTGCACAACACATCCATAGACAAGACTCTACTTAGCACGGCTTGCAGACTCCCTGGGATACGACCTGCTCTGATACCAAGTTTGTCACGCCCCGCCTTGGGGGGTATGACTGGCACCTGGTGCCCTACTAGGACCTGAACTACTGGACTGCTAAGCCTAGGCACATCTGGTACCTGGCTGGCTCTGATTCACTTTTCTGGAAACAAAGGCCTACATAACGGCTGTAAACACAGCCTCCGGCCCATTGGCCTATAGCCTCCTGTACATGTAATAACAGCTGACCAGAACAAGCAACTATAGGGAAGCCTATGCGGGCCGACAAGGCCACCATGCTGTCTAGTTATCTGCATTCTGCAATAAAATACTAGAAGGCTGCGTGACCGGCAAGGTCACCACTACTGTCAAACTTATGGCCCCACACGGCCAACATAAAAGAAGCAAGAGTACTAACAGCTAACACTGCACAGCCTCACACGACCGGCTCAACTGACCACAGGGAAATATATATAGACTGCAAGCCTCTAGGAATAGCAATAGAAATGATCGGGACAGGGCCCCGACCTACCCATCCTATATAACAACAGAAACTGAAGTACACCTCTGGAATTCAGTCTCCGGATGACAGGAGCTGAATACTCAACGCTGATAGGAATCACATGGTGTCACCTGCTCGTCTATGAGTACCTGCAGGCAAGTAATACAGCTCCCCACCGGGCGTCAGTACCACTGGTACTGAGTATGTAAAGCAATAACTGAAAGAAAGTCTGAATACAATGATATAACTGAAGAAACTGAAGTAAAGAGAATAGACTAACTGTCTGATAATGTGCATCATACCTTTTCTCAATCTTTACTGGGAAGGATAAGAGTCATACCTGGAAACGTATTGTGCTACTGCTGATATACTTATATCTAACATAACATGGCATAACATGAAATAACATAACATAGCACACACAAACCTTACCCGGCCCCCATAAGCCGGGAGGTACAACCAGCACAGAATCTATACCCCTACCCTGGTCATCCCCTCTCCTATAGTGGTTGTAAGCATCCTGCCGGTCCCAGGGTATGCACTTGGGCTCGCTGAGCCCCTGACTATAACTGCATCTGAGTCCGAAGAACTCCTGAATCTGCACCCGGGCGTATCCGCTCGACTGGGGTGTGTAAGGGCCGATCAAGGCACAAATATGGGGAAAAACTGGCATCCCATCTTCGTCCCCTGGCGGGACGGCATGCCACTCCGTAGAGTGACGTATCCTCGTCCTCTGGTGGACGAGTCGATACAGCTATTAACCCTGGGAGGTCATGGATGCTAGGTGATCCAACCCCAAACAATACAATGGTCTCAACTGGTAATACTATCTGAGTATCTCGCATGCTGAGGCTAATAGGGGTAAAGTATCATATATATTACATGCTGAACTAATGATAGTAATCTGTACGTATTTAATACGTGCTGAGGCAGGTAAAGATGTATGAGTATGAATATAGTCTCCTGCCGGGCTGTACTGGGCAAATGCTACATAAGATAATGTTTCTGCTGGAAACTCTGTTGTTTACTAAGTTTCTGTATACACTATATGCTGGACTAGTAATAGAAATGTGTACATACTTAATACATGCTGAGGCTGGAAGTAATATATATGTATGTATGGATATAGTCTTCTGCCAGACTATACTGAGGCTAATGCTGAACATGATATAGACTTCCTGCTGAAACTATGTTGTATACTGACTTTCTATAGTAACATTAGTTACTATTCCTGACATACTTTCTAGACTTTATTTTAGTCTACTATTCTATGTCGGAAATGCTTTACGGATACTATACTACTCCGCGGGGTTTCAACTGAACACAACAATGTCTTAACGTAGCATATTACATCACATACTGATAGGTCTCGTACACGTTACAGCCCAATGCTTCTCATGTTGTACCAATGTTCATAATAACGCAATACTGAACTATACTGTATCTGAGATATTATCTGACTGTCTGCCTATACTGTAACTGAGATATCATCTAACTATCTGATGTTGCTTTACTAACTTTGATTCTGAGTATATGTATATCATAATATCATAAAAACACGCTTACTAAATTCAAACTGGACTTAGTGCTTGACTTATAAGTTCTTTCTTCTGTACATCACGCTATCTATCGTACTGGATTACTAACTTGCCGAAGGAATTAGCTTTACATACCTTATCCTTGAATTATTCGTCTGTCGGACGAGGCTCGGCCGGTACTTCAACTGTTTTCTCCCAACTGCATTCATAAACATATCAATTAACACTAAATACAACTTTATTACAAAAGGCAACGTCACTTTCGATATAGTTTATAGCCTAAACTTAGGCTTATCGAAAGACGGCTAGAAACTCGCTATTTTTCAGCGGCCTAGAAGGGAGAAATATTCACTTCACAGCTAGGAACACATAGACACTAATTTAGAGCAATTCCACTTACCTTGGCTTGGTGGCTCGACGATTCGTCGGCCGTATTTTATGAAACTGAATCCGTAGGAATGCTCTCTGCTGCTAAATACTTCGGTATCTAGGATTAATTTGAGTTTGGGCAGCGTTTGGCAGCGTAATCGGATGAAAATATATAATTTCCTTCGTTCCTTTCCTTTCCTCTACGTTGCCCTCTGTTTCTCTGGAAATTTTTAAGGATATAATCATTTAAAACCGAAGTGGGGCTTTATATACTTGGGCCTGGACAAGGCCAACGTGTCACGGAGCCAACGCGGAGGCTCCTCCTCCGTGACACGTTGCCATCGCGGAGGGGCTCTGCCTCGGCTCCTTCCGCGATGGTTCGACAGGCTTCTCATCCGATCTCTTCCCGGGCCTTTCTCCAACACGTATAGCCTTCAAATATGCTTAACCAACGTGGGAATAGGTCATCTAAGTGCCGGGAATTCTACGGGGTGTAACAAGTACCCTCCCAAACGGCTGTGCCAATCAACCTTGTAGTCATCTTCCTTGTCATAGGCATACTCTGAAAAAATAACACGATTTAGATATCACAGTACGTATGAGCTCGACCTACAACACGAACTATTAGTAAAAGAAGTGAAACAATTCCTAAATGTCCTGTAGCTTCCTGATTATAAGTATGGTGCACAACATACCCATAAGCAAGACTCTACTAGACACGACTTTGTGGACTCCCTAAGACACGACTTTCACTCTGAAGCTAAGAAAAGCAATGAAAAACCAATACAACTACACAACCCACACTACTATACAAACTAGTCCACATTAGCCTCTATAGAGTAAAAAAACTAAAATGCACGGGACAGGGCCCCGGCCTACACATGTTGTACACAAAACTGAAAATAGTCCAAACTAGGACATGACTCCTAGAAGAGAGGAGCATACCACTATTCTGCTGAAATATGGCTCCTACTACGTCCGATGATTTGAGCCTCAGCCTGTACCTACAGCACGATTGCAGGAAGGTTCCAAAGATAAAGGGACTTTAGTACGAATAAATTGTACTGGTATGTAAGGCTGAAAATTGTAAACATGTAAGATAAAAATGATAACTAGGCTAGAAATAAGGAGTAGTAACAACTCAAAATCCTGAAAACACAAACCTGACAATAACTCATTATTGAAGTGTAAAGGCAACCATCTAATACACAACAAAGACTATAACTGAAATTCCAGTAGACGGCTGACCCTAAAATCTATATACTTTTCTTCCAGACAGTGTACCACACCGGGGTAAAAATAAAAATGCCTCCAACCGGTGTACCATACCGGGGTAAAATCCGTCTAGCTAGTGTACCACATTGGGGTAAAATAACAAGACCTCCAGCCAGTGTACCACACCAGGTAAAATCAATAAACCTTAGAAAAATTCATAAATGGATCCGATATGGCTTATACTGGACAAGCTCAATACGTACATCATAGAAATGACGAATACTAAACTTGTGGCCTGCATAGGCCTCCTTCGTAATGCATAACAGGAACAGAGTACATATAATATGTAAAGCTTGAAAATAGAACTTAAATGCATGTATTAAAAACTTGTATAAATTATAAGGAACTATGGATGACCTAAGAGTTTCAACAAAATTTATAGATCGTGTTCAAGGGACATTATAGCTCAGAAACTCGCTAGCTTGTTGTTCGGATTAAGGGAAAGGGATTATGAAATCTCCCCTTGGCCTAACATATTTCATAACATACACATAATATAAAGGACAACCATAACTAGGTAATCCTAATTCTATAAGCTTGTTTACCCTTAATAGCTTGCGGCGTCTTTACGTGGCTTAAAATCGTTTACACGTCCTCATCTCGGCTCTTTCACCAATTTCAGTTAGCAACCAGACCTTTAAAAACATTTAACTTCACATATATATACACATGACATACAGTAAGGACCAGCTAACAATGCCCACGCTGAGGGGTCTCCAACTCAATGTACAACTCCGACAACAATCAACACAATATCACAATTTAGATGTCCCACTTTAGCTAGGCATAATATTAACGTTTATCCTCAATAAAACATGGAACTTTAAATATTAAATGATACCTAACATACTGCCTAAATACTTTTAAATAGGTTGTTGTCTCATTCGATTCACAACACATGAATCGTGCTTAAAAGAACGATAGACGGGGCCCCTTACATACATTTCTCCGATGAACTTTTCTCTAGCCGATTTCCTATCTCAATGATCAGCCTTCAACCTCCTTAATCTAGTGGTTTTACAGTACAACGACAAGCTTAATCTATAGGAAAAAAAATGACGCCAAAATAACTAACTAGAGGCAGTCACAATAGCAACAACAACACACGACAACATCAACAACACTTATCCATTTTATCAACTAGTTTTCACTAACTTTTGAGGGAGAAACAAGAGGAAATTTTATCTTAGTTTTTCTGTAATTCTACCCTTTAATATGAAGTATAATTCCAGCAAAACAAACAGCAAAAACGCCTAAGGAAAATGAGCAAAACTCAGCTCACAAACAGTCCATCGGCAGCTCACTTAGCTGCCATTTTCCAAAATGCTGCTTTGCAATATGATTGGTTTAAAAGGGGCAAAATCCTTATCTTTTCTCCTGATTTCAACACCTACTCAAAGATGGATATATAGTCAGTCCAAATAGATTTTGAAATGCAGAAAAACATCTTCTAAACCTTGCCAAAACGAGCTCCAAAACAGCCCCTAACACACTTGGCAAAGTAATCTCAACTTATCTTATGATTTTCTTGAACTTTGCTTGATGTTCCTCCTTGATTTCCTTTGTCCTAACTGCTTGAATTGAGAGAGAAATGGAATCCTTAGCAAGCTGGTCGATTTAGATTTAGCTGAAAATGTTTTCTACAAGTGAAAAATTAGATTTTAAGTGAATAGGGCGGTGGAGGCGCTAGGGCGTCATGCCCGCATTACCACTCGCGATACTTAGGTAAAATCCCCATATCTTTTTACTCCGAATTTCGATTGCCAAGAGGTTTGATGTTCTGAAAACTAGACTCAAAGACCTTTAATTTTATAGGTCGTGGGGCTTCTAATTAATTATGTATTGGTAGATATGATCATTTAAAGATGACCCTTACTTATGAACTTCACATACTCTTTGGTTTTTGATCATACGCAATTCCCTTGTCATCTACGACCACTATACACCCTTAATTTCCTTAACCTAGCATAAAAACATCAAATAATCACCAAAAATTTTCCAGGGTGTTATACTTAATCTTCAAGGAAAAGCTCTAAGTTGCATGCATGGAGTGGAGATACTTTAAATAGGTTTAACACCCTTAAAACCCTACTAACCGAGCTTAAAAAGTTAGGGCCTAGGAATGACAAAAATACCCTTAATGAAAAACATGAAAAATTTGCACTTCTAGTGATAACGACTGGTCCAACGGGTCGTCACTGGCTCCAACAGTTTGTTACTACCCTCATTGTTTCAGCCCTTTTTCAAGTGCCAGACCTGCTACCATGACAGGTACCATGAGTCGTACCCAGCTCCCACAACTCGTGGAACCCATCCAATTTCACAGTTGCCCATTTTCCGGAAACCTTCTAACGGGAGCATAACATGACCCGTGGCTCGAACTAACGACTCGTTCCATGACTCGTGACTACCTCCTTGATCATGAACAACCTCACAATGACTCCCTTTCAATGACCCGTTATATCAACCAATAGGTCGTCCTTAGACCCGTTGTCACAAAACTCCTCACAGCAGCACCCTACCACAACTACTTCTCACGACTAGTCAGACCTACCAATGGCTCGTACCACGCATCGTTCTGAGGGAAATTTCTAGTTTCTCTGCTACTTTTCATTTAAAATATCGAGTCTAGTCTTAAGCACTTTCGGGATATAACAATATCTCCCCCTTAGAAACATTTGTCCTCGAATGTGGGCAAACATACCTAAAAGTTGAGAAATGCAACCACCATGCCAAATATGAAACATTTAATCTGAAAACTAACGGAGTAACTAACTCCGGACTAAAATATATAACTGAATTGAATTTATAAATCCCACATACATACATTTTCATGAAGGAAATCAGGGGAACATGAACTGGACATGAAACTGCATAGAATACTAAGGAGGAAACTGATACCTCAAGTTGGAACTGAGATGGAAGGGAATAGAAGTGGGTATCTAGCCATCATATCTGCTTCGGCTTCCCATGTAGATCCCTCAACGTGCTGGTTCCTCCACAATACCTTCACTGAAGCTACTTCTTTGTTTCTTAGCTTCCGAACCTAACGATCAAGTATTTTCACTGGAACCTCATCAGAGCTAAGGCTATCCTTCACACCTACACTCTCCACTAAAACAACTAGAGCTGGATCACCCAAACACTACTTCAAGAGTGATACATGGACAACTGGATGAACTGAAGCTAATTTTGAGGGCAACACCAACTCATAGGCCACCTTGCCAACACGTCTCACAATTCGGTATGGACCAACATAATGGGGATTGAGTTTTCCTTTCTTTCCGATCCTCATCACTCCCTTCATGGGAGATACCTTCAGAAACACCCAATCATCAACTCCAAACTCAATCTCCCTCCTCCTCACATCCGCAGAGGACTTTTGGCAACTATGAACTATCTTCAACTTGTCCCTTATAAGCTAAACTTTCTCTATGGCCTCATGGACTGAATCTAGTCCTATCAACACAGCTTCACTGACTTTGAACCAACCAATAGGAAATCTACATCTTCGCCCATAGAGAGCCTCAAACAGAGCTATCTCAATGCTAGAATGGTAGCTTTTGTTATAGGCAAACTCAATGAGAGGCAAATGATCATCCCAAATACCCTTGAAATCAATCACACATGCTCTCAACATATCCTCTAGAGTCTGAATGGTCTGCGCCTCCTGACCATTTGTTTGTGGGTGAAATGTTGTGCTAAGATTAGGCTGGGTACCAAGTCCCTTCTGAAATGATCTCCAAAAACTGGGAGGTAAACTGAGTACCTCTATTTGATATGATGGACAAGGGCACTCCATGCAACCGAACTAACTCCTGAATATATAACTTAGAATAATCCTTCGTTGAATCGGTAGTTTTGACCGGTAGGAAATGAGATGCTTTAGTCAACCTGTCTACAACCACCCAAATAGAGTCATACTATCGGCATGTAAGAGGCAACCCCATAATAAAGTCCGTATTGATTTCCTCCCACTTTCAAGTAGGGATACAAAGTTCCTGAAGCACACCTCCTGGTCTATGATGCTCAACCTTCACTTGTTGACAATTCGAACACTTAGCCACAAACTCTGCTATGTCCTTCTTTATGCCACTCCACTAATAGACTTCTTGTAGGTCATGGTCTTTGTGGCACCTGGATAGATAGAATATCTGGAACCACGAGCTTCATGCAACATCTGTTCCCTCAAGTAACCAGCATTCGGTACACACAAATGACCCTGATATCGTAGGCCACCATCTCCCCCTTGGGAGAAGACCTCGATCTTCTAGTTCCAAACCACTTCCTTCAACTTCACCAAAATAGGATCCTCGTGTTTACTAGACTTAATATCGGTCATTAAAGATGATTCTGATCCATTTTGAATAATGAAACCACCATCCGTCGAGTCAACCGGACGAACTCCTTGTCATGCAAGTAGGTTCACATCCTTCACTAACTCTTTCCTTTCATCTTCTACATGCGATACCTGCAGTGGCATGTAGTTCTGAGACCACAGGGTTTACCTGAACACGGGATCTACTCAGTGCTAGACACTACTCCAAAAAACATGCACTTGAGGGCTCATATCATAATCATAAAATCATTCATGAAGTTCCTAGCCCAATAAATAATAACATGATGGATCCCACTTGAAATACTAGATTATCCATGAATAAGGGATCATGAATCGGCCAAGAGTCATAAATCCATAAATCATGCAATCAATGCATATTTTTAAAGCATGTATATACTTGATATTCATAAATACATGATGAGAACTTGATAGAAATCATATCATAAATCATAAATCGTAATTCAGGGCTTAAGAAAATCAAGATCATGATGGGATCATAACTTGACTTTTCATAAAGCATACATAATTGGGCATAATTTAATTAGAAGTTGAAACAATAAATTAATAATCAAAATTAGTATAAAATCTACCCATAGATCATAAAACATGATTTTATACATAAAGGGAACTAGCCCACAGATAGATCATAGAGAATGTCATAAGAATTGGAATAAACCCCGTAAGACCATAAAACTTGAATCTAAGATAGGAATTTATGGAATTGAGAAGGGTTTAGAGCATGAGAGTGAAAGGAACCCCCACTCATAGCCTCACATACCTAGGTAAATTTGATTCACACTGCCACTTGAAATCCCAAAGGAAATTAGGGAGAATTTGAAGAAATTCTTCAAACTTAAACTTCAAGGAAAGGCTCTAAGTTGCATGCATGGAGTAGAGATACATAGAATAGGTTTAGCACCCTTAAAAACCTACTAACTGAGATTAAAAGGACGTATAGGACTTTAGGGCCTAGGAATAACGAAATTACCGTTAATGAACAACCTGGAAAATCTGCACTGCCAGTGACAATGACTGGTCCAACGGGTCGTCACTAGCTCGCACTGGTCAGTACTTCCCCCATTGCTTCAGCCCATTTTCCAGTTCCAGACATGCTACCATGATAGGTACCACGAGTCATACCCATCTCCCACAACTCGTGGCAACCATCCATTGTCACCACTGCCTATTTTTTAGAAACCTTCTAATGGGAGCATACCACGACCGGTGGCTTGAACTAATAAGTCATTCCATGACTTGTGACTTCCTCCTTTATCATGACCAACATCATAATGACTCCCTTTCAACAACCCATTTTATCAACCAATGGGTCGTCTTTAAACCCGTTGTCATAGAATTCCTCACAGCAGCACCCAACCACGATTGCTTCTCACGACTCGTTAGACCTACCAATGACTTGTACCATGAGTCATTTTGAGGGAAATTGCTAGGTTCTCTGTTACTTTTCATTTCAAATCCTGAGTCTAGTCTTAAGCACTTATAGTGTATAACAAGCAGCAACCACGCTAGACTGGTGACCAAGACGAATAGAGCCTGACACACAAAGGAGGCTAAGGATGCTGCAGGTACATATGTTATAGGGATGACTATGGAGCAATGCAAAATAGAGGAGGAGTGTGATCAGGAGTTGGCTCACATAAGAACATTGCTAGACTTGCTCACAAAGCATACTAAATATTCTGGAGCTCAAAAGGTTAATGCAGTGGGAGGTCAGGGTCAGGAACTGGGGTATAAGCAGTCGGATTTCGAGGAGGAGAAAAGTTCTTGGAAAACTAGGTAACAGGTTTTTAGGCCAACACCCAAGAATCTCGACAGGACGCTTGCTACCAAGGTTCTAAAAATCAAGGTCAGAACTAGTATAGAGACAATTACAACAGGAATGGGTACAGGGATATGACCAGAGGCCGTGAGCGAGATGGTGACAAGAGAAAGAATGATGGTACTACAATGAATTAATGGGTTTATATGTTCCTCCTAGGCTCATTAGGGTGATGTTGGACGCTTGACATTGGATAGCATGATGGTTGAGCTGCTGAAGAAGGCAAAATCCACAAATGATCAACTAAAGGACATTCGGGGAGAAATATCTTGCATGAGAAAGTTGAATTGCATGCCACAGTGATCAAGCAAATTGAGCAGCAGTTGGTCCAGATGTCTACATCCCTAAACCAAAGGCAGAAGGGTACAGTTCCGAGCAACACAACCCCAAATTAAAAATATACAGTCACTGCATGGCTATGATGACTAGAAGTGGGAAGACCACCATTAACCCTCCCTTACCGATTGTAGTTGATATGGAAAGGCACAAGAAGATTGAGTTGAATGATGAGGATGAGATTTCTAAACACGATGTTACAGGTGTGACTGATTTAACTAAAAGGCACCAGGTGATGCAAAGGAGTCTTGAGCTAAAAAGGGAAGGAAACAGGGGCCACTCAGATCTACAGGCCCATCCCTTGATGACCACCACAATTCCCTCAGAGGATGAAGAAGAAGGTTGAAGATGGGAAGTTCCAGATGTTTTTATCAATGTTAAAGCAATTGTCTGTGAACATCCCATTGTTCAAGGCATTGGAATAGATGTCTGGGTATGTTAAGTTCATGAAGGACCTAGTGACTAGGAAGAGGTCTGTGAGCTATGAGCCAGTTAGGAACTTGCATCATTGTAGTGTCATAGTCTCACAGGTCCTTGCCCAAAAAAGGGATGATCCAAGTTCCTTCACCATCCCGTGCACTATCGGAGATATCAAATTTGCAAAAGCACTTTGTAACTTAAGTGCTAGCATGAACTTGATTGCATTAGCTGTGTTTAAATGGCTGGGTTTTGGAGCTCCCACACCGACTATAATGCGGCTATTGATGGAAGAATGCATAGTGAAGAAAATAGTAGGGATCTTCTAGGATGTGCTAGTTAAGGTGGATAGGCTTCTTCCCAGCTGACTGTGTGATCTTGGTTTACGAGGTAGACTTTGAGGTTCTCATCATTTTAAGGTGACCATGCCTTACCACTGGGAGAGCCCTAGTGGATGTTGAAGTGGGCCAGCTGAATTTTAGGCTGAACAAAGAAGAGGTCACCTTCAACATCTGTAGATCAATGAAGAAGCCTACTGAGTTTAGGGTAGTGTAAGCAATTGAAGATGAGTTTGAGAGTCTTGACGAATTCTGAGAAGTCAAGAGAACGCGATGTTAAATCAGGCGCTGTATGAGAGGCAATCCTTGAATGGTCGGTGAAGTCTGAGTAGCTGACAGGAGCGCTTAGAGTGCCACAGGTATGTCCTTCTCCTAGGTTTTTTTTCATTTTTACTGCTTTGGGGACAAAGCATGATTTTTTAAAGGGGGTGTACTGGTTGTGTTTTGGATTTTATTCGAGGGTTTCTGTTGCCGTATTTCTTTTCCTTCGGACATGCTATCTAGTAGAACCGGCATGTTTAGGATATTATTTTGTGTTTGTGTTTAACTAGAAGTAGCTTAGGAGTAATTTACAGCCAATAAATGCACATGTGTTTGATACTTTAGAAATTATTGAAAAATAGTCGTTTTTAAAATTTTTGTGCTTAGCTATGTATGTTTACTGCAAAGCATGACTACTACGGGTCTTTTTATGGCATTTGATAGATTAGCATGTGCAATTTTAGTTTAGTTGTGCATAAACTAGATATGTAGAATAAATGCAAACTTGTACCATGAGTGAGTGAGGATTCTTACTTAGTTCAATACTGTGTAGAGGATCTAGAACTTGCCCCGTTGGTCTTTACATTGGTAGTAGGATAGTTGGTTAGGAAAGGATCATAGGCCGTTTTCGATTTAGCTCACTTGTCCTACGAAATAAAATGAATCCCTTGATCCCACGTTTGAGCCTAAAAGTGACTTTTTTGTTAATTAGTCCATTCACCTTCCCTATTTTGCTTATAATAAACCTGTTTTGGCTGTGGTCCCTCCTTGAACATTGTGAACCTCAACTCAAGAAAAATTCCTAAGTTGAGGGTGACTATTGTAGGGGTGCATAGATGAGGTGGGGGAGAAAAAGAGAAAAAGCTTGTTCAAGAAAGGTTGGGTGTGGTTGAAAAAAAGAGAAAAAGAGAAAAAGAAAAGAAAAAGAAAAAAATGCAATCAATAAACTTGAAAAAGAAAAGAGAAACTTTACCACATCCACAAATTAAAGTTGAATGGAGAAAAAGAGAGGAAGTAGTAGAAAAAGAAAAAAAGGGACTAAAAAGTAAAAATTGAAGCAAAAGTGTGTAGTGGCCAGGAGGGTTAGTCACTATTTACATATCTACCATGCCCGGCCCGAATCCTACATTACAAGCCAATGAAAGTCCTATAATGATCCAAGATGACTATCGAAAAAGCCAAAGTAGAGAAAATAAGGGCAAGACTATGGTATCAGTTGTGCAGTATGTGTAACTTCTTTGTGAGAGTGAGAGTCTTACTTGTTAGTCCCTCTCTCTCTCTCTCTCTCTCTCTATATATATATATATATATATATATATATGTATGTGACTATTAGGGATTTCATTTGCTGTGAAGGTACATAGTTTGCATTGTATTCTACTAGTTGTCTGTGTAAATAACATTAGTGATAGCTTAGTTCACTTCTAATAGTTAGATGCCACACATAGATCCAGTGTGTAATGAGTTGTAGTTGCATGTATGCATAGCTGACTTGGTTTTGAAGAAAAACGGGTCAACATCTTATAATGGTCGTTTGTGAAAATTTTGTTGTGCTGAATGTAGGTCTTCTACTTTACTTGCTAGTTAAGCGTCGTTTTATAGTTTTGTTTTCTTTGCCTAAGGACATACAGAAGCTTTAAGTTTAGGGTGTTGATGTGTCATGGGTTTACAACACTCTCGATGCTTAAAGTTGAGGAAAGATGTGTAGTCTTATATGTGTTTATACAGATACGATGCACCTTTGCGGTGTTTTCAGGGAAATCATGTGTTGGACTTGAATTCTGTCAAAGAAGTGAAAATTGCAGAAAAAGGTGAAGTTGTACTCCTTAGTGCGAGTCATACCTTGGTGGTACGAGCTGTACTATGCTTTTGTGATAAAATTCATCGGAACTTCACAAGTCACTGGCCAAGTACAACTGTTGGTATGAGTAGTACCATCATAGTGTAAGTCGTACTAGAGAAGCCGTGGAAAACATCAGAAAAATGTTGATTAGTTGATTCTATGGTACGAGAGGATGCCATGGGTCATACTATCAATGTACGTATTGTACCCAAGGCTCGTGGAAAACTTCAGAGGATGCTAGACTTCACAGGATATGACCATGATAGAGATGTACGACTCGTGACAGAACTGTACGAGTCATACCAATTCACAAGACTTAACCAACTTCACGACTACCTAGCATTGTATAGATGGAAGGTACAACTCATCGCTACAAGCTATAATTCGTAGGATCCAGCGGCAACAGATTTGACATATTCCCTGTTAATTTAGGAAAGGTTTCTAATTATTTGTATAAATACTTTTCTATGTTATTTTTTTGAGAGGACGGATGCTTTTGAGATTCTTTTGAGTTGTATTCAGGATTCTTGAGCCTTCCAATATTCTTGGAGATCAATTACACAATATTTCTTAAAGAATTTATTCATTCTTTTTGATTATTTTAAAGTTAAATCATGCAATAATCAATTGGGTTTTATTTCAATCATTATTTTAAGTCTCTAATTATTATTTCTTCAATGAATTCTAATTTTTCTCTTACAAGTATGAGAGGCTAAAGTCTCCATAACTAGGATTGTGGGAACCATGGTGGAATAACTAACAAGGCTTTGCACATAGTGATTGTAAATCAATACTTATGCTTGTATTTTCTTCTCTTCATCTTAAACATTTCTTAATAGAGAACATGACTTGCCCAAATTCTTTACTTTCTTTAACCTAGAGAGGTAGAGATTAGGAAAAGAGAAAAACAACAAAGCCTTGAACTTTATGATTCATTGAATAACTTGAGCTACGATTAGAGGTTCGTCATATGAAAACACTTAAGACACCTAATATGGTGATTGAGTACAGTCATCCAATAGGGATGAATTAATCATTTGGATGAACCTATGTTATCAGTTTTGCTAAGTATTGGGATATATCACTAATGTAATCAACCCAAATTATTATGAATCCGTAGGGAACACCTCCTTAGTTAATTTCATAAATTTGATCACAACTATAATCTACCACTTTCTTAGTTGATTCTTTCTTTAAAAACCCCCCATTAGGAAATTACTGTACTAAAAAAGAATAAATATTAGCATTATTCTACATCCTAACCATATTACTTATGGGATCGACCCCAATATTGTTGGGTTCTTTATTGACAACGTCCGCGTCATACTTCTACTGGAGTGTGATTTGAGCATTATCAATTTGTAAAACAAGTAACAGTATTTTGAAAGTGATTTGTAACCTATAGTTATGCAATCAACTAGGGAGGTGTTCCCCATGGCTTCCGGACTAGGTCAGATTATTACTCTCGTCAATCCCAATACATAGCCTGAAGAACTAATAAATTATTCTCATCTAAGCGGCTGATTCATCCCTATTATATGACTTTACTCAAACATCGGGTTAGGTCTCATGATCGATTTTAATTTAACCTTCATCAATAGTTCCAAATTAACTAACCTACAATCGCAGGTCAAGCTAATAAATGAAACTGAATTTCAAGGCTTTATTGTTCTTTTCTTTTCCTAATCTCTACTTCTCTAGGTTCAATAAAGAAGATATTTCGGGCTAGTCCTAACGGTTCGCATCGTTAATAAACATTAGTCATCCACAAAAGAACAATACATGCATTCATATTTGTTTAGAATCACTTTGTGTTAACCCTAGTTTGTTATTCCATCATAGTTCCCACAACCCTTGTTGTGGAGGGTTTAGCTATTCAATATTGCAAGAAAAAGATTAGATTTCATGCAAGAAAACATAATTAAAGACTTACAATAACGATGAACGAAAGCACCCAAGAATTGATTGCACAATTAATTGTCAAAAACTCAAGAACAATGAAGAATTTTATATAGGTATTTGAATAGCTGATCCCCAAGAACATAGGAAACTGAAAAACTATGAATACAATATCAAAAGTGCCAAATCTCCCTATGGAAAATAAGTAAAAAGTACTAATACAACTAATGAAAACCTTTCCTAAATTAACATAGAATCTGTTGCTTCCACATCCTATGAGTCGTACCATGATGCTATGAGTCGTGGCTTCTATTCGTAGTGTGAAATTTAGCTTATGTCTTCTTAGGGATGGGCAAGTGGTATGACTCGTACAATGTTGCTACGGGTCATAAGTGCAAGTCGTGGTTTGTACTTCTGCAAATCTGACATCCTCTGAATCTTTCCACGAGTCCTTGGCACGGTTCATAACTTTGTGTTATGACTCATGGAGTCTGCTCATATATTGGGATCTGTCTTAAAATTTTCCACGACTCCATTGTATGGTTCGTATGTAGCCTTAATGGTCCGGTCTTCTGCTCGTACCAGAATCTCCTGCAAGTTTACCTCCTCTGAAGTTGTTCACGACTCCTAGGTACGGTTCATAACAAAATGGTACGACTTGTACCATGAGTCATACTTTGGCCCAGCACTTGTGCATTTCTCTGAATTCTGCTACAGTTGCTTTGTATGGCTTGTAATGAGACCCGTGACAACCCATTTTTCTACACTTTTCTGCTCTTTTTTTCACAATCCAACTCCAGAACCTAATTTCCCTGAAAACAAGATAAAAGCACCTCACATCTGTATAAACACACCTAATTCACAACATATTTTCTATGTTTTAAGCATCAAAAGTTTCGTAAATCTATGACACATCAACAGCCTCAACTTAGAACTTTTGCATGTCCTCAGGAAAACAAAAATACTACTACAAAAACGATGCTTAACTAGAAAGTAAAACAAAAGACACACAGCCAACAACACCAAAATTTGCACACATGAGCTCAAACAGATACTAAACCTCTTTTCATCAAAAACTAGGCTAGTTGTGCTTATATACAACTACAAGTCATGATACAGAGGGATCTAGAGATGGCATTCAATCATTAACAGACAACTGGGCTATCACTAATGTTATGTACATAGAATATTGGCAGAATTTAATCCAACCCATGTACCTTCACAACAAACGAAGTCCCAAACACTCAAAATGATATATATATATATATATATATATATATATATATATATATATATATATATATATATATATATATATATATATATATGCATAATAAACTGAGACTATCAAGCAAATCTCTCACTCTCACAATGATGTACCAAATACCGCACAAGTGATACCATAGACTTGCCCTTATTTTCTCTACTCTGGCTTTTCAGACAATTAGGTCGGATCACTATTGGACTTCTATTGGCTTGTAATATAGGCTTAGGAATGGGTGTGGTACATATGGATAATAGTGACTAACCCTCCTCGGCTACACAACTCTTGGCTCTACTTTTAACTGCTTTACCCTCTTTTCTTCTTTTCCTTCCTTTCTTCTTTTTATTAAGCTTTCACTTGGTGGGTGTAGTGTAGTTTTTTCTATTTTTTTGTCACGCCCTAACGGACAGGCCGTGCAGGAACCTACATCGACTTTACTCGATAGGAGGACCCTTGCAAACATTATTATTAATATACAAGTTTAGTCTCAAACATTTCCATTTCTTCTCATTAATTGATAAAAATGTCAATAAAATAACTCTCCCAAGATCTAGTCTAGATAGGTACAAGAGCTCTATTTGAATACTTGACAATAAAATGACCCAACTTCGTTCGAGAAGAGGAACACTGAAGCTGGAGTTGAGTACTCCACGCCAATCAAGGAAATTCAACCTACCACATCCTACACCCAAAAGAAAAAGGTGTAGCAAGGTAGTATTAGTAAACCACACGTACTGGTAGGGATCATCGGCCAACTAGGACTAGTTAACACAACAGTACAAATTCAATATACAATCAATAATACCAAATTAGGCATTTACTTCATTTATGTAGCATCCCACTAAGTTTAATCACCATAGTACTATTTATTATGACCCACCAGGATTCACACAATTATCCTATGCTTATGGTCGTTAATTAGCCTATTAGTCTGCCTCTCTCTATTTCCGCTGCAGGGAAGGCTAAGGCCACTATAGGGATCTCATTGCTGCGGCGATGTGTCCGCTGCAGGCTACCCCATCCAGCCAGTAATCAATTCCCCATAGTCCAGTTCTATTTTACTCCGCTATATAATTTATAGTTCAACTACCCCCCTTACCATTTCACTAAGAATGACCAAGTCCGTTTCTACCATTTATTAGCCTATTTAGTTACCTATATGCATTTCCAACTTGATGTGATGTGAGTTTACAGCATGTTTGACGCTTAAAACTTAGAAAATAGCATGGAATTAGGTATGTTTATATGGATATGAGGCATATTTACTTTTATTTCAGGGAAAATAAGTGTTGGAGCAAAGATCTGCAAAAGAAGGCTTAAAATGCAGAAAATCAATCAAAGTACCTGCCTCAGTATGAGTCGTACCTAGATTGTATAAGCCGCACTAAGAACCGTGATGAAAGTTAGAAGGCTGAAGTGAGAAGAAGGAAATATACGACTCTTAGTACGAGCTGTAACTGGAGTCATGGAATTATTCAGACGAAATTGCACAAAGGAAGACTACTGGTACGGATGGACTTATGAATCATAGCATCAATGTACAAACTCTGTACCATGAGCCATGGCGAACTTCAGAAGATCGTTTGATACTTTGCAGAACTTCAGACACTAATGACAGTACGAGTCATAGGAAGAAGGTACAAGTTGTACCACAAGTCGTGGAAAATTTAAAAAGATATAAGAGTTCTTAGGGCCAAATTACGGAAGCAATGTACAACTCGTAGGATGAAGGTACGAGTCATACCAGCCTACCAACACTAAGCCAAATCTGCAGCAGCCAAGAACTTACCAGAAGCAGGTAAGACCCGTACAATCCTGTTATGGGTCGTAGGTTTTGTCGTGACAGTCCTCACCAGATATGGAAAATATCCTATTAGCTTCGGAAAAGGTTTCTAATGTCTGGTTCTGGCACCCTGGGCAGCATGGGCCGCCCACTGCTACCGCCCAAACAAGTATATAAGGCTCCTTTGTTTCATTTCGTTTCATTTTCCATAATTCACATGGCCAGAGAGGAGGAAACACGAGGGAATCAATAAAATTTAATCCGGTTATGCTATGAAACCCCGCCCGAATTCAAATTAACTTTGGATATCAAAGTTTAAGTCTATAGGGAGCATTACTACGGAGTTATTTTCGTGAAATTCGCCCGGCAAATCGAAATCTCGCGAAGCCAAAGTTTTCAGAATTGCTCAAAACTAATTTCTATACGATCACAGGCTTCGAGTAAGCATTTCTCCCTTCTGAACTTTCAAGAATTTATACATTTTCGACCGTGTTCCGTAAGTTGAAGTATAGTTAATATTTACATAGAAAGTTATCATTTTTGCCGAATTTAGTACTAAAACTAGTCTCATTCTCCCAGTAATATGATTACAGTTTTGTAGAGTTGTTAAGTATAGTTTGAAACTCGCCAGTTAATCAGAAATTGGCGATCCAGGTATGTTAAGGCAAATTCATTCGGCAAGTTAGTTTCTTCATTACTATAATTCAGTTTTAATCCTAGTAAGAAAGACAGAAGTATATCTATTGTGATTAGCAGTTGTTAATAGCTAACACCAGTATTCCAAGTGTAGTTGGGGATTGACGTTGCCCTGTATAGCCTTCCATAACCAACCCCAGGGTTAATAGCTGTGTCGACGCTCACTAGGGGCGAGTTGATGTCGCTCCAAGGAGCGGTATGCCGTCCGCAAGGGATGAAGTGGGGTCCAAGGTCCTCATACAGTCCATTCCATGGATAGACTATTTTTATGCTGATTGGCACTACACCACACCCCCTATCGAGCCTGGTGCCCGGGGTGCAGATGTCAAATATCAGGAGTCCATGAGACTCAAACACAACTATAGTTTAGGGGCCCAACGGGCTCAGTTGCAAATCCAAGGGACTGGTAGGATGGCTATAGCTATTAGATGATTCATTATGACCTTGTTATGGGTATATAGATTGAAGTGCACTCACCAGGGCTTATGGGGGCCCCAGGTGGGTTATTCTATGCTGGTTCTACCTTCTGGCTTATGGGGGCCAGGTAAGGTTCTTGTTTTCATTAGTTACTAGTAGATTAGATAGTAGGAAGTCCATCTATTCAAGTAGTGTTTATATCCCTACTTTTCAGTTACTTTCGGTTTCATTTCAGTTCATTCAGTTATTTATAGTTATTGTCTTACATATTCAGTACATATTGTACTGATGCCCTTTTTGGGGTGCTACATTACTTGCCTACAGTTGCAGATAGACACGGATCAAGACCTTCCTATTTGTCAGCCAGATTAGCAGTGTAGTCGGTTCCTTTCCTCTGAAGCTCATAGTTAGAAGGTTTACTCTTCTTTTGTTTGTATAGTTTACGGGTAGGTCGGGGCCCTATTTCGACCAGTATATTACTCCTAGAGGCTTGTAGATTGTTTCTAATTCCCTGTGGCTAGTTGTTATTGGCTGTGTGGGGCCCATATGTATTTTATCTTGTGTGTTGGCCGTGTTGGGCCTTATTTAGCTATTAGTTAGCATCCTTGTCGGCCATAGATTAGTTTACTACTAGATTTACTTTAGAGTCATAACTAGAAATCATGGTGGTCTTATCAGCCCGTATAGGATTCCCTGTTATTATCTGTTTTTTGGTAGCTGTTTTCTCTTACAGGTGGCTATACGGCCTTGTCGGCCAGAGGCTTTATTTACAGCTGAGATATAGTCGTTGTTTTCTTGAGTTGATATTTAAGTGTTAGTCATGCACCAAATGTGCGTAAGCTCAATCAGACCAGTTCAGACCCTAGTAAGGCACCAGGTGCCAGTCATGCCTCCCAAGGTGGGGCGTGACAAAGCAGATTGTATCCCATGGAGTCTGCAAGCCGTGCTAAGTCGAGTATTGTCTAAGGATGTGTTGTGCACCACATACTATAGACCATAGGCTGTGAGGCATGTTAGGATGGTTACTCCTCTTTCTCTTCCAGTTGTGCTATGGAGCTGTGCTATAAAGAGATGAGTCCCTAAGCTTATCGTAATCTGCTTTTCTATAGCGAGATGTCGGACGCGCGACAGAACACGACTTGCAGGAAATTAGATGTTCCAGCAGGAGAAGGCACTAGCAGGGTGCCTCAGTCAAAGTCGGCTCGGTCTGAGGGCGGTAGGGAGACTACATCTCGGTCTCCCCAACACTCTCTGCCACGCCAGGAGCCTTCCAGAGCGGCAGATGTGTCGACACCGCCTCTAGCAGTCTCTATATGATGCCATTAGATCAGGAGGTCAAGAGTGTTGTTTTTATGATAGCTCAGATGATGGCCGCTCTGTGTCAACCAGTGGGACCCGTAGTTGCGGAGTCTTCGGGAGGGCCTTGTAGTTCTAGGTTTCAAGAGTTCCTTGCTCTAAGTCCCCGCAGTTTACGGGGATGGACCTGGACGAGGAAGCTCAAGACTTTTTGGACCAGCTGCAGTGGATCCTTAGAGTAATGCATGCCACACCTGCAGAATCAGTTGAGTTAGCAGTATTTCAACTACAGGACATAACAATATTATGGTATGAGAGTTGGGAAGGGTCCCGAAGTATAAATGTCCCCCCTCCGACTTAGTCCAACTTTTGAGAGGCCTTCTTGGACCATTATTTCTCTCGGGAGATCTGACATGCCCGAGTAGATCAGGTTTTGCATTTGGAGCAGGGCTCGATGAGTGTTCGAGAGTATGCTATGAGGTTTGATTCCCAGGCCCTATATGCCCCAGCTTTTGTAGATACCATGCCAGCCAGAGTGCATCGGTTTATCATGGGGTTGAATCCAGAATATGTAGAGACTTGTATTATATCAACTCTTCGAGAGGAAATGGATATTTCCCGCGTTCAAGATTTGCTCAAAATATGGAAGGGATCAGACAGCGGCAACAAGAGATAGAAAGAATGAATTAGGAGTAGTGCTGCAAGGCTAGACCGAGTGATGTGAAGGCAAAATTTTAGGGCGGACCCAGGTTGCGACTATCCAGAAAAACACCCAGACCCCTACCCCAACAACAGCATCAGGGTAGTAGATTAGGCCGTCAGGGGCAGTCAAGACCCGATGAGAGTTCACGACCATCAGGCTCGTAGCAGTAGAGGGGGTCATAGTAGAGTAGATTTACCGTGCCACTTTTCCCTATTTGTAGTCGCCGTCATCCTGGGGCATGTAGGTATGGTTCTTCTACGTGTTACATCTGCAGACAGGAGGGTCACCTGATGAGAGACTGTCCAACAAGGGTTCAAAGTGATAGGGACTGATAGGAAAAATCTTTAGTAGGGTCACGTGCCCCAGAATCTCCAGTAGGGTGTAATCGCTCAACTCCAGCTGGCAAAGGCTGAGGCAGATTAGGGGCATCTAGCTCAAGCACCGATCCATATCACACTTATGCTTTATTGGGATGACAAGAGTCAGATTCGTCACCGGATGTGATGATAGTTATGTTGTACATATGCTCTCATTTTTTATATGTCTTGATAGACCCAGGCTCCACTTTGTCTTATGTTACACCATTAGTGGCCCAGAAGTTCGGTATTACGCCAGAATTGCTTCAGTGACCTTTTTCAGTGTCTACCCCCGTTGGTGACTCCATCATAGCCAAGAGGGTTTACCGAGGGTGCATGGTAGAGGTTGCTGGCCGTCAGACTTTAGCTGATTTGGTGGAATTAGAAATGATTGACTTTGATGCAATTACGGGTATGGATTGGCTAGCACTTTGTTATGCCAGTGTAGAATGTTGGACCAAAACTATCAGATTCCACTTTCCAGGGGAGGTAGTACAGGAGTGGAAAGGTAATGCAGCCATGCCAAATGGTAGGTTTATATCCTTCTTTGGGCAAGAAAGTTAATAGCAAGGGGTTGCATCTATCATATTTTCAGGGTTCAGGATGTTCAAGCCGAGTCCCCAACTCTCTAGTCCATTCCAATAGTCAATGAATTTCCAAATGTATTCCCAGATAAACTTCCTGGTATTCCCCCATAATGGGAGATCGATTTTGTAGTTGATTTATTACCAGGTACTCAGCCTATATCTATCCCTTCATACCAAATGTCCCCTATCGAGCTCAGAGAATTGAAGGAAAAGTTGAAAGATCTATTAGATAAGGGCTTCAACAAGCAAATTATTTCACCGTGGGGTGCACCAATTCTATTTGTGAGAAAGAAGGATGGCTCCCTCCGCATGTGTATAGACCACCGACAGTTGAATAAAGTCATCATAAAGAATAAATATCTACTCCCCAGAATGGATGACTTGTTTGACCAGGTACAGGGATCAAAGTACTTCTAAAAAATTGACTTAACATCTGGGTATCATCAGGTTCGGGTTTGAGAGAAGGATATCCTGAAAACAGCTTTCAGGACCAGGTATGGCCTCTTTGAATTTCTAGTCATGTCGTTCAGACTAACGAATGCTCCTGCAGTGTTCATGAATTTGATGAACAGCATATTCAGGCTATATCTAGACTTGTTTGTGATAGTCTTTATTGATGATATTCTGGTGTACTCTCATTCAAAAGCAGAGCATCAGGATCATTATTCGCGGCTCTGCTGCTCGGTATATATTATACACCGACACGCAAGTGTACGTGGTCAAACAAGTAATAAAGTGGCTAAGTAGCCAAGTATCGATCCAAGGAGGCTGCTCTAGATATGCAAAACTGCCTAGTTTACTATATCTCTATTCTATTTCTAACTATGTTAACAACAATCCAACCAAGATTTGAGTGAGTTTTGTTTCTAAACTAATTATCTACTAAAATTAATAACTACTATTTACGTTGAGTTTAGACAATGGATATGCACATGCCAAGGTTAAGAACGAGTAATGAACTTGATAATCATGATAATTTGGTCATCTTCCTCTTCATATTGCTAGCCAAGAACGTTTGCCTAGAAATTAAAACTTCCGTATTTAATTTCACTTTAGATTCATAAACCATTCGTCTACATTTCAGTGATCAAATGCAATTTATGACCTAACACTACAATTCCGGTTCCTAAATTGACTAATACGGCTTTCAAGTATATTTCTATCAAGAAAGCACATCAAAACCCAATTTTCCCAAATCAAGTTAAGAACAATACCCTATTAATTCACAACCTTCCAATTTCATGCTCTCTCGAGTGAAATTGGACTTTTTAGATATACATTAATGGTGGCCAATCAAGAATGTAATAAGCACAAGAATTAATAGAACAACATGCAAGAAGAAGAAGAAACCATATCAATTATTACCAACATTCATTACACAAGTTCAAAACCTCAGCAAGAGAGGAATTAGCCACTCATTCATGAATTAATCATCCTAGAATGAGTGTGAATCATGCATACAATTGAAGGAAAGAAGAAGGGAAGAGAAGAAAACTCTTATCTTTTCTATTCTTCAACTGCCACAAAACCACGTTCCTGCTCCCACTTCTGAACTCATGCTCAAAAAAACTAAAACTAAAAAACTCTCTTTAAAAATAACCTAAGTGTGCTATTTATACTAGTGGGAAATTTTTCCCGGAATAACAAGCAACGTGTCACGGAGGCCAACGCGGAGCACTGCCTCCGTGACACGGCGTGGACGCGGACCCTCTCTGGAAATTGCATGGTCCGGATAATTAGCCTCAACGTGGCACGGAGGCCATCGCGGAGGCCTGTCTCCGTGCCACGGAGCTGACGCGCAGGCTCACTGGAAATTGCAACTTTTATTTCTGCCCAGGCAGTGTGCTACCGCGATGGCAGCGTGGCACGGCACCATCGCGGAGCCACTGCAAAATATGCCATCCGAGGTCTTTTCCACGCTTGCATCCAAGTCCAACTCCGACATAGTTCCAACACGCATTTTAGCTCTTAAAAATCACATTATCCTGCAAAACAAATGCTAATCATGTTGGTTAGTATAAATTCGCATTTTATTACCAAATACATGATATTATATACACATTGCACAACAAACAAGGTAAAAATGATACGTTTGAGTATCACTTGGGCATATAAATCTGCCCAAGATCACTTACCCCACACTTAAATCCTTGTTCGTCCTCGAACAACACATACACAAATCATGCACATCACATCTCAACCTTTGTAACTATGGTGCAACCATTTACGTTACGGTCATACCGATTATTCGATTTTTGCAAATCATCAAGAAAACATGCTTGGTCGTACAAGACAATGACCTTAATACATAGAGGCTTCCTAGACTTTTAAGAATTGATTCTTGATATCGGCAAACTCATGCAACTCAACTAATCAAGAAATCCGACACGAAAATCAATCTGTCATCAAGCATGTACCCTCACAACTCGAGAGAAACTTCCCCTTTTATGCTCGTGCAGCACACAAACATGCAAGTAGGGGCATATAAAAATTAATTTCACTCTCTCTCCCAAAAGAATTCACATGCATCATGTCATGACCCATAGGCTTGCCCTTAGTGTATTACTCCACTAATATAAAGAAATGCAGTGTAGGATCAAATAGGACTTTCAATGGGTTGTAACTGGGCTATGGATCTAGTATATATATTGGATTAGCCAATAATAGTCGCTAGCATCCTTAAGCGCCTTTTCAACTCATTCCCATCGACTCATGGACATTGTTCCTCTCTTTTCTCTTTTTCTCCCATTCATGCTGGTTTACTTTCATACAGCCCATTTCATCAGGCACACTTGACCCCAAACGGAAGGTTTTCATGTACCCTCAATTTCATTTAATTACAACTAGTGCCTCTTCAACATCATCTTTTCTTTCCTCACTTTGCTTTTCTTTTCTTTTCACTCTTTTCACTCTTTAACACTTTGGGAAACAATTTTCTGTTCTTTGTAAGCGCTTAAGAGCTTCTTATAGACTTTAAGGCTAATGAAAAGAAGGAATAAAGCTTAGTTCATACAATTCTGGACAAAAGAAAGAAATCGGCTAAAGGCTCAACGGGCTGACTAGGGTATACAACATATAAAATGGTAGAATTTGACAAGAAAAAAATGGAAACTAACGGTTAAAACAAAGAAATGCCTACATCCTTTCCGACACTACACCTCCTTCATTTCGCTTTGTATACACGCCATGCAAGTTCTAGACAATTCACAATGACATGGAATAGCAAAACCTCACTCACACTTCATGCACATGCTCGAATCAAGATGCATTCACAGACTCTTTAATTAGTCAATTACATGAATTCAAGATTAAGCCTCAATCATAATGAACCAAATTCTATAGCCTAGGTAACTCAACATATTTACAAAATTACATGCTTTCAAACGAATCACTTTCACATTTCGAACATCAATTACACACGCAACAAAATTTTAGCAACCACAAGCAACTACAGTTTATTGATGCAATCCACCAAAGAAACTAAAAACAAATCATCTACTCCTATCGACTACATTTCCCTTAAGACGGTCGTCATCCATCCATCATAGGGAATGTTCACTAACTATGACATCGGTTCAATGAGACTATTCTCGGTAAAAGAACCGAAAACAAACTCCGAGAAACCCAAAAATAAAACTTCAAAATTTTTGCAACACATCGATCATTTCGATGAAAAAAAAATATTTACAAAATATGTTGATAAGTGCAACATCTTTTCGCAAAAATTTTGAAAAATATCGATCATATCGATAGAGAAAAAATATTTACAAAATATTTACAAAGGCAACCATAACTTTTTTAAAGACACACATCATTAGCCACAAACAAATATATACACATCATTCACAAATCATTTCACAACAACAGGGAAAGCACAGACATACATAAACGTCAAGGAAGAATATACAGCAGATTTAGAGCCTATGACCCAGCACCTAACTACTCCCCACCCCACACTTAAATCGAACACTGTCCCCAGTGTTCACAAAAATACAAAGCACAAAATTTTGGGTGGTGAAACTCCCTGCTCAGTCGAAATATTCGACTTCCTCATCCGGTGTTGCGGCCTGGTCGCCCATATCTGAATCAGCTCCCTCGCCGTCATCGGACTCCACATCAGAGTCCTCACGACGTGTCTCCTCATCAGTAGGGACGTCGTCGTCAGTCGGCTCCACAAAGGCTGGCCCCACCTTGCATAAAGCTCTGGCGTTCTCGCCAAAAGGGTAGTCCAGCTCCAGCTGCCATAATTCATCCTCGGTGGCTGGTCTCCCACCTATCCGTAGCTGCAGCATCTGCATACCGAACATACGGGCCATATACTAGTCGTCACGAGCATGTCGCTCGCACAGAGTCAGCACAGGTCCGTGTGTAGTGTCGGGGGCCTTGGTCTTTGTCACATCAAGGGCCTGCCGCTCCAACTGCGGAATGTAATCCAAGGCTTCTTCCTCAACGTCGAGGCCTCGGAGGAAGGTGGTGATGAGTCCGCCAAACCCGTATCTGTGGCCCTGGTGTAGTCTGGCTCTCTTCATGGCGGATATTATAACCTCCCCCACATTAATCTCAAGCCCTTTCATAAGGGCATACACCAGGCAGACACGGTCCCGGGTCACATCTGTCATATGTACTCCCGGGATCAAACACGAACATACAATTTTTAGCCAGATTCTGGCCTCCCTGTTCATCTGCGAATAAGGCAGAGTCTGGTGGTAACCCCTCTCTTTGTGTCTACTCCATCGGGCTGTGGATCGAGCCCCACACAACGTACGTCTGATGTCGGCGTACGGTGGGGTGATGTTGAGCTGGCGGAGAACGTGGGCGTCTGTGTCCCGCGCTCCAACGATGGCATTCAGCTGCTGGGGTTCCAGAGTGACAATCTGCCCTCTGATTTTAATAGTGTGGCTTCTGATGGCCGGGTTCCAGTTGGCATAAAATTCCCGGACCAAGTGAAGGTTGCACTCCTTGGGCTCCTGAAAAATAAAGCTGAGCCTAGCTGCCTCAATCCTCTGTACGATGCAAGGGAAATCCTGTGCAAGTGGTTCCCTTGCAATATGTTCCTCCGGGAAGTACTTGTTCTCCTTATGCTTTGCGTACCACTTCTTCCCTTCATAGGTAACCCATCGTGTCCCGTATCGGCGGTGTTGACCGCGTGGAACAGCAGGTGCAGCTGGGACAGCAGTGCCCAGTCTCATTCTCTTTCTGCCGGTGCCTGAGGTTGAAGCACCCTTGCCTTTATCTTGTCGGCTGGCCATTGTACCTGTCAATTTACACAGACAAGCACAACGTTAAGCTAAAAACTTGTGAGTTTTGGCTAAGGTCGGGTTAAACAAAATTTACCCCACACTTAGTCTTTAACAATATTTACAACATGTTAGCAAGGATAGATCTATTTACACCTCAAGCACAATCACTATAAACATATTGCTTAGTGCGTTCACAAAAATTCGACAGCATAACGGCTAGCGAACTACTCAGACTTCATACAGCTAACCCAATCCTACTATCGACAGCTATTCACCCATAGCACTTAGCAACAATAACAACAACAAAATAGAAACAACAATACAAACATTTTATATACACTAATCTAAGAAATTCAACCAATTCACATATTACGCAATGTCCCACACAAAATCGAGAATTAGTCGTCTTTCACCAATTATACAATATTTACCACGACTTATCTCAAATACTAAACACACCCCGGCATCAATTTCGTCAAACTATCAAGTTACCCAAGTCAAAATTCACCAACCCCAAGCCCTAGAACTCAATTCGACAATCAACAATGAATTATTCAATCAATCGATAAGTTCACCCGTCAACTACAACAATCCGAACACAATCAATCGCAAACTAATTCACTTCATGTTTAATTTCTACCTAGGGTGATATATCTCACCTCACATGCTCAAAATCGACAAAAATCGCCAAAAATTTGAGATAGACAATGAAAACGTACCTTGGAATTGAAAAATCGATAAAGACTTGACGTTTTCCTTGCCTCTTAACGTGGCACGGTGCTTGGGGGTAGGGGAATGGGTGTTTGGTCGCGGAGGGAAGAGAGAATGGGGAAAATAGGGGCAAAATCGGGGGTTTTTATTAAGAAAACACGCGGGTCACCCGGAAACCCGGTGTAACCCGGCACTGGGATAAGGGCAACGTGTCACGGAGGGTAACGCGGAGGCCCTCCTCCGTGACACGGAGCCAACGCGTTGGCTTACTGGAATTTTAAAAAATTCCAGATTTGCCTTCAACGTGTCACGGAGGCCAACGCGGAGCATTGCCTCCGTGACACGGCGCCAACGCGCCAGTGCTCTGTTTCACTATCAAATTTTATTTTTCATACCTCGCCTCATTTTCTCAATTCCACGTATTTTTCCTCCGGTATACCTGAAAATCACCTCACTAAACAAAAATTTGTTAAATGACTAGATTCCCTACAAAAAAAATAAAAATTACTAATTAAAATGCACATCTAAACCTAGTCAAGAAAAAGAAAAGAAAATAAAATAAAAGAAAAACTTTACACTAAGGAAAAAGAAAGAAAAATATTTTTCACGGGTTGCCTCCCGTGCAGCGCCTGGTTTAACGTCGCGGCTCGACAGCCTTTACGCTCAATTTTCTACTAGGGAGATGGACGATTTGACCCGATCATGGTCATCTCCCCAGTAGTTCTCAACCTTGTCTGGTGGCCTACCTAGTAACTCTCGGGAATCACTCAATCTATTTGCATTCCCATGATCAATCACGTTGATCACCGAGAGTTCCTTATAGATAGTCGGGAGCTTAGGTGCCTTGTACACATCGAACACCTCAACCTTGTCGTGTGCTCGCATCGTGAGTTGACCCGCAGCTACATCGATCAATGCCTTTCCGGTTGCCAAAAATGGTCGTCCCAAAATAAATGGGACTTCTGCATCTGGCTCAAAATCCAGAACAATGAAATCTACCGGAAAAATGAGGGAGCCTACCTGCACTAGCACATCCTCAACTATGCCATCCGGCTTAGCTAAAGACCTGTTTGGTAGCTGCAAGATCACTGTTGTAGGTCTAGGACTCCCTAGCCCTAACTTTCTGAATACCGAAGATGGCATCAGATTTATACTTGCCCCCAAGTCGCATAACCCACGAGCTCGGATACTTTGCCCAATCGTCAGCTGGATAGTAAAACTTCCAGCATCCTTCAGTTTAGTGGGCAACCTGTTCTGAATACGAGATGTGCATTCCTCCATTAAAGCCACCGTGGCATACTCGGTCAAGCGACTTTTGTTGGCCACGATGTCTTTGATATACTTTGCATATTTTGGCACACCCTGCAAGACATCAACAAGAGGTAAGTTAACATGTACCTGTTTAAGTACCTCCATGAATTTCTGGAAACACCCCTCCTCCTTGTGTTTCTTAAGTCGTTGAGGGAACGGGGGTGGAGGCCTTGTTGGTTCAGCTTCTTTGGTCTTCCCCGTATCTGAGGTTTGTTCTCCCTCAACATCTGTTGCTCCTGACTTCTGAGGCGGTCTTTCTGGTTCCACCTCCTTTAATTGTAAACCACTCCTCGTGGTCACTGCATTTACCTGCTTAGGATTGGGATCCGTGTCGCTAGGTAGTCCTCCCCTTGGTCAAGTATTTTGGGCACTGGCAAATTGCCCAAACTGATATTCAAGAGCCTTGGTTGGCAATTGATTGTTCTTTACTTTGGCCGCCAGTTTGACATAGTCAGCCTGCAATTGTGCCTGGTTGGCAATCATGGTCTTGAACATTTTCTCAATAGTCGGTGATGGTGGTGGAGGAGGGGCATTGTGATTTCTGAACTGATTCTGATAGCCTTGTTGCCCTCCTTGGTTTCTGTGCATACCCTGCCCTGAACCCTGGCCTTGTTGATTGTTTCTACCCCACGAAAAATTTGGATGATTCCTCCAATTCGAGTTGTAGCCACCACCAAACTGCTATTGATTCCTCTGTGCATTGCCCACAAAGTTGACAGAATCAGGATTTGCACCACAGCATTTAGCTGAATGCTCACTACTACCACACACTTCACACCACATCTGTTGGACTGAATTGACTGAGGCTGACGGCTGGTTCAAATTCATATTGCTGAAGTGAGTGTTTAACTGATTTTGCAAAGTAGCTATCTGTGCAGCGAAAGCTGTGAATCAATCCACTTCAAGCACTCCCGCTGCTTTCCTTGCTCCACCTCTTGAAGAATCTGCATTCCATTCCGGATTGCCTTGTGAAATTCGGTTGAGCAAAGTGTACAGCTCCTCATAAGTCTTCTCCAGCGCTTGCCCTCCAGCTGCTGAGTCTAACAAAATTTTAGTGTGGGGTTCCAAACCCTCAATAAAAGTGTGGACCAATACCTCATTTGGCTGATGATGATGAGAACAGTCCCGTAACATGGACTTGAATCTTTCCCAGGCTTGATAAAGATTTTCTCTTTACCTCTGTTTAAAACTTAGAATCTGACTTCTAAATTTAGCTGTTTTACCTGAAGGGAAAAATCTGATCAAGAACTTCTTTGCAAGATCATCCCACGTTGATATAGAGTTGGGTGGTTCAGCTTTTAACCACCTCTTGGCTTCACCAAGTAAGGAAAATGGAAATAAGGTGAGCCGAACATAATCAAGTGACACTCCAGCGGGGATGTAAGTGTCACTTATCTCCACAAAGTTCTGGAGATGTTGTTGTGGATCTTCGTGAGGGAGACCGGTAAACTGCCCTCTAGTGTGCAAAAGTTGCACCATATTTTGCTTTAACTCAAATCTCCCCCCAGGCTCTGGTTTGCGGATGCTAGAATGTACATTATTAGCGTGTGGGATTGCCACCTCGCGAACCGGCCTGGCTGCTACTTCCTCGGGCACTAACACTGCCTGCACAACTGGTGGATTGGGTTGCTCCATTATAGACTGTTTCAGCAACTGCAACTTCTTCCGAAGAGCTTCTCTACGTTGACTATGCAATTCACGTTCTGGCTCTAAGTAAGATTCCACCAGCTCCTTGTCCCTTGCCAGTGTTCACAGAAATAAAAATCTGCAAAATACAGGCTAAGACCAAGTTGTTAACACTTAAGAAAATAAAAATACAAATACAGTAGATTTACACTAAACAAAATTTTACAAATCGCCTAGCCTCCCCGGCAACGGCGCCAAAAACTTGTTCGCGGCTCTGCTGCTCGGTATATATTATACACCGACACGCAAGTGTACGTGGTCAAACAAGTAATAAAGTGGCTAAGTAGGCAAGTATCGATCCAAGGAGGCTGCTCTAGATATGCAAAACTGCCTAGTTTACTATATCTCTATTCTATTTCTAACTATGTTAACAACAATCCAACCAAGATTTGAGTGAGTTTTGTTTCTAAACTAATTATCTACTAAAATTAATAACTACTATTTACGTTGAGTTTAGACAATGGATATGCACATGCCAAGGTTAAGAACGAGTAATGAACTTGATAATCATGATAATTTGGTCATCTTCCTCTTCATATTGCTAGCCAAGAACGTTTGCCTAGAAATTAAAACTTCCGTATTTAATTTCACTTTAGATTCATAAACCATTCGTCTACATTTCAGTGATCAAATGCAATTTATGACCTAACACTACAATTCCGGTTCCTAAATTGACTAATACGGCTTTCAAGTATATTTCTATCAAGAAAGCACATCAAAACCCAATTTTCCCAAATCAAGTTAAGAACAATACCCTATTAATTCACAACTTTCCAATTTCATGCTCTCTCGAGTGAAATTGGACTTTTTAGATATACATTAATGGTGGCCAATCAAGAATGTAATAAGCACAAGAATTAATAGAACAACATGCAAGAAGAAGAAGAAACCATATCAATTATTACCAACATTCATTACACAAGTTCAAAACCTCAGCAAGAGAGGAATTAGCCACTCATTCTTGAATTAATCATCCTAGAATGAGTGTGAATCATGCATACAATTGAAGGAAAGAAGAAGGGAAGAGAAGAAAACTCTTATCTTTTCTATTCTTCAACTGCCACAAAACCACGTTCCTGCTCCCACTTCTGAACTCAGGCTCAAAAAAACTAAAACTAGAAAACTCTCTTTAAAAATAACCTAAGTGTGCTATTTATACTAGTGGGAAATTTTTCCCGGAATAACAAGCAACGTGTCACGGAGGCCAACGCGGAGCACTGCCTCCGTGACACGGCGTGGATGCGGACCCTCTCTGGAAATTGCATGGTCCGGATAATTAGCCTCAACGTGGCACGGAGGCCATCGCGGAGGCCTGTCTCCGTGCCACGGAGCTGACGCGCAGGCACACTGGAAATTACCACTTTTATTTCTGCCCAGGCAGTGTGCTACCGCGATGGCAGCGTGGCACGGCACCATCGCGGAGCCACTGTAAAATATGCCATCCGAGGTCTTTTCCACGCTCGCATCCAAGTCCAACTCCGACATAGTTCCAACACGCATTTTAGCTCTTAAAAATCACATTATCCTGTAAAACAAATGCTAATCATGTTGGTTAGTATAAATTCGCATTTTATTACCAAATACATGATATTATATACACATTGCACAACAAACAAGGTAAAAATGATACGTTTGAGTATCACTTGGGCATATAAATCTGCCCAAGATCAATCATCTGCACACAGTGCTCCAGATTCTCAAAGATCGCTAGTTGTATGCAAAATTTTCTAAATGTGAGTTTTGGCTAAATTCAGTGGCCTTTTTGGCTCACATTGTGTCAGAAGCTGGTATTCAGGTAGACTCACAGAAGATCGAGGTATTAAACACATGGCCTTGACCGACAACTCCAATAGAGGTGCGTAGTTTCCTGGGGTTAGCCGGGTATTACAAAAGGTTTGTAGAGGGGTTTTCTACTCTATCAGCGCCTTTGACCAAGTTAACTCAGAAAGAAGCTAAATTTCACTAGACCGAAGCATTTGTATAGAGTTTTCAGGAGTTGAAAAACAGGTTGACATCAGCACCACTGTTAGCTTTGTCGAAAGGGTCACAGGGTTATACAGTGTACTATGATGCTTCAGGCGTCCGATTAGGATGTGTTATGATGCAACATGGTAAGGTAATTGCTTACGCTTCAAGACAGTTGAGGAAGCATGAAGGAACTGCCCCACCCATGACCTAGAATTGGCTGCACTAATTCATGCCTTGAAAGTATGGCGCCACTATCTGTATGGCGTCCACAAATATATTTTTACTAATCATAAGAGCCTCCAGTATATTTTTACACAGAAAGAATTGAATCTGCGGCAGCATCGCTGGTTAGAACTGTTGAAGGATTACGATGTGAACATTTTATATCACCTAGGGAAGGCCAACGTTGTAGCAGATTCCCTCAGCCACAAATCTATGGGGAGTTTGACATACTTGAAGCCTAAACAGCGGGAACTGGCCTAAAAATTACATCAGTTAGCCAGTTTGGCCGTCCGAATAGTAGACTCGGGAGACAGTGGAGCAGTGATCAGAATACTGTAGTATCATCCTTTGTTGTAGAGGTGAAAAGACGAAATTATAAAGACCTTAACCTAGTTCAGCTCAAAGATAAAGTTCAGCAAGGGGAAGTATCGGCTTTCGAAGTAACTGCAGATGGGGTATTGAGATACAGGGGTCGCCTCTGTGTTCTAGATGTGGCAGGACTTCGCTAGCAGATCATGGCAGAGGTACATTATTCCCATTATTCTCTTCACCCAGTTTCAACAAAGATGTATCATGACATAAAAGAAATTTACTGGTGGCCGGAAATAAAGAAGGAGGTAGCAGAATTTGTGGCACAATGTCCTAATTGCCAACAGGTGAAGGCTGAACATCAAATATCCGACGGATTGACATAGGAAATAGCAGTGCCTATGTGGAAGTGGGAAGCAATCTATATGGATTTTCTGATCAGATTACCCCGTACTAGATGTAGATTTGATTCCATTTGGGTGATTGTCGATAGATTGACGAAGTTAGCTCATTTTCTGCCAGTTACGGCTACCTTCTCAGCCGAGGACTATGTTGAACTGTATATCAGAGAGATAGTTCGATCGCATGGTATTCCAGTATCAATTATCTCTGACAGAGAGGCGCATTTCACAGCTAAATTCTGGCAGTCCTTTCAGAAGGGCCTTGGGACATTGGTTAACCTGAGTACAGCTTTCCACCCTTAAACAGACTGGTAGGCAGAACATAATTTAGACACTTGAGGTTATGTTACGGGCGTGCATATTAGACTTCGGAGGCAGTTGGGATGAGCATTTACCCCTTATTGAATTCGCTTAAAATAATAGTTATCATTCAGCAATCCAGATAGCGCCTTATGAGGACTTATATGGGCGAAAATGAAAGTCCCAAGTTTGTTGGTTTAAGGTAGGAGAATCAGAGTTGATTGGGCCAGATATAATCCACCGGTCAGAAGGGAAAGTAAAGCTTATCATAGA
This sequence comes from Datura wrightii, assembly GCA_035772735.1. Taxonomy (NCBI): domain Eukaryota; kingdom Viridiplantae; phylum Streptophyta; class Magnoliopsida; order Solanales; family Solanaceae; genus Datura; species Datura wrightii. Next base: position 92,954,525 of record JASDFA010000020.1, read on the forward strand.
ATGTCTGCTGACAGCTCAAAGCCGCCAGAAATCCTACGCTGATGTACTACATAGAAATATGGAGTTTGATGTAGGTGACTGGGTAATTTTTAAAGTTTCGCTAATGAAGGGCGTGATGAGGTTTGGTAAAAAGGGCAAGCTTAGCCCGAGATTTATAGGATCATACCGAATCACTCAGAGAATAGGCCAGGTAGCATATGAGCTAGAATTGCCTCTAGAGTTGGAATCTGTTCACCCAGTCTTTCATGTGTCAATGTTACGAAAGTGCATAGGAGATCCATCTCAAATCGTGCTAGTTGAGGATGTCCAAATTACTAAGGAGTTAGCCTACGAAGAGGTTCCAGTGGCCATACTAGACCGGCAGGTTTGTAGGTTGAGAACCAAAGATGTTGCCTCTGTTAAGGTACTGTTGAGGAACAGGAATAGAGAAGAAATGACATGGCAAACTGAGGACGATATGAGATCCAAATATCCTCATTTGTTCCAGTCTTAGTTCAGACTATACAGTTGAGGTAAAATGTTGATTCAGTTGTTGTTTCATAATTTATGTTACATATATTGCTCAATTGACTACAACATTGTTGTAAAAGAGTTATTTAGTATTATGTGAAGTGTCTGTGTTGGAGTTTTCTACATTTCAGGATTTTCAAATAGTCCATATTACAGGAGAGACTCTGCTAAATTTTTTCCTGAATAATAGTTAAGAAAGTTAAATTCCAATTATAGTTGACATTCGAGGACGAATGTTCCTAAGGGGAGAGGATGTCACACCTCGTAAAAGTTAACAATTAGTAAGCGTACGTGTGGATTTGTGGTAAATAAAGAGAGTACAAAGTGTGTAGCGAAGCCTCTTAAGAAGGGTAGGGTGAGGCGAGGCCGTAAAGGGCCAGCGCCATGCGCCAACCAGCAGGGCACCGGCCAGTGCACCGTGCCAGCATCTTGGTGTTGTGGGGGCCACATCATGGGGTTGGTTCTGGCCCCCTTGGTGGCATGGGGCACCCCATTCCACCGCCCAAACAAGTATATAAGGCTCCCTTGTGTAATTTCTTTTTATTTTCCATAACTCTCACAGCTAGAGAGGAGGAAACACCAGGGAATCAATAAACTTTCATTTGTCTATTCTACGAAATGCTTTCCGAATTCAAATTAACTTCAGGTATTGAATTTTAAGGCCATAAGGAGCACTACTACGGAGTTATTTTCGTGAAATTCACCTGGCTAATCGGAATCCCACCGAGCCAAATTTTCAGAATTGCTCCAAACTAATTTCTATATGATCATAGGCTTCGAGTAAGCATTTCTCCCTTCTGAACTTTTGAGAAATTATACATTTTCGACCATTTTCCGTTAAGTTGAAATATAGTTAATATTTATGTAGAAAGTTATCATTTTTGCCGAATTTAGTACTTAAACTAGTCTTTCTCCCAGTAATAGGATTACAGTCGGGAAAAGTTGTTGAGCACGATTTGAAACTTGCCAGTTAATCAGAAATTGGCAATCCAAGAATGTTACGGAAAATTCGTTCGGCAAGTTAGTTTCTTCAATACTATAATTCAGTTTGAATCCCAGTAAGAAAGCCAGAAGTATATCTATTGTTATTAGTAGTTGTTATTAGTTGAGACCAGTATTCAAGGTGTAGTTGGGGATTGACTTTGCCTTGTATAGCCTTCCATAACCAACCCCACGGTTAATAGTTATTTCGACGCCCACTAGGGGCGAGATGACATCGCTCCAAGGAGTGGTATGTCGTGCACAACGGATGAAGATGGGTCCAAGGTCCTCATACAGTCTATTCCATGGCTAGACTATTTTTATGCCGATCAGCACTACAACACACCCCTGTCGAGCCTGGTGCCTAGAGTGCAGATATCAGATATCAAGAGTCCATTGGACTCAGACACAGCTACAATTCAGGGGCCTAGCGGACTTAGTTGTAGACCCAAGGGACTAGTAGGATGGCTATAGGTATTAGATGACTCAGTATGACCTTGTTAGGGGTATATAGATTGAAGTGCACTCACCAGGGCTTGTGGGGGCCCCGAGTGGGTTATTTTGTACTGGTTGTACCTTCCGGCTTTTGGGGGCCAGGTAGGGTTCTTATTTGCATTAGTTACTAGTAGATTAGACAGCAGGAAGTTCAGTTATTCGGGTAGTATTTTTATCCCTTATTTTTATTTACTTTCGGTTTCATTTCAGTAATTCAGTTATTTATAGTTATTGCCTTACATATTCGTTACATATTGTAGTGATGCCCTTTTTGGGGCGCTGCATTACTTTCCTACAGGTGTGGATCCACACAGATCAGGACCTTCCTAGTTTTCAGCCAAATTAGCAGTGCAGTCGGCTCCTTTCCTGCGGAGCTCATAGTTAGAAGGTTGACTCTTCTTTTGTTTGTACAGTTTATGGCTAGGTCGGGGCCTTGTCTCGACTAGTATATCACTCCTAGAGGCTTGCATATTGTTTTTAATTCCCTTTGGTTAGTGTTGTTGGCTGTGTGGGGCCCATGTGTGTTTTATCTTACGTGTTGGCCGTGTGAGGCCTTTTTTAGCTGTTAGTTAACGGCCTTGTCAGTCATAGCTTAGTTAATATTAGATTTACTTTACAGTCATAACTAGACATCATGGTTGTCTTATCGGCCCGCATATGATTCCCTATTATTATCTGCTTCTAGGTAGCTGTTTTCTTTTACAGGTGGCTATACGGCCTTGTCAGTTGGAGGCTGTGTTTACAGCCGGGATATAGCCCGTTGTTTTCTTGAGTTGAGATTTAAGTGTTAGTCATGCACTAGAGGTGTGTAAGCTCAATCAGACCAGTTCAGAACCTAGTAGGGCACTAGGTTCCAGTGATGCCTCCAAAGGTGGGGCGTGACAAAATCGCTTATGAGACCCGACCTAGTGATTGAGTGTCTTCTAAATGGGATGAACCAGTTGTTTGAATGAACCCTAGTTATCAGTTCTACAAGTAAGGATTGGGATTAATCATGTGTGTATACCTGAAGTAGTTATGAACCCATGGGGAACACTTATCCTAGTTGTTTATAAATCTTGATTTAAATCACAAATGTAATCTTTCTTTAATATTGTTTTCTTTAAAGCCCCCCAATTTGGAGATAACTCACCAACAAGTTCAATTGCCGGCATTAGTCTAGATCTTAACCTATTTCCTGTGAGTTCGACCCCAACCTCTTAGTTGGGTTCTTTATTTACAATAACTGCGTCACACTTTGACAAAAAGTGTAAGTTTGAGCGTTTTCAAAAAGTGGCGTCGTTGCCGAGAAATATGGCTAAGATTAGATTATTGCCTGTATTTGACTTTTTGTTGTTATTTCCTGAATTATGTTATCTTTTTATTTTTTGATATCCACAGGTTGTTGCGTGGTGAATGCCAAGTACTCATCATAGTGGAAACCCCCTGATTCCGTTGGATCTCGAACTTGAATGAACACTGCATAAGATGGAAAACCAGGAGCAGATAAATGCCCATATAGCTGAAGAAGCTAAGCAAGGTTCACTTCAGGATACATAGGATGCTCAAGATGAGGTTGTTAATGTTGGTCAATATGGGAGGGGAAATAGAGGCAAAAGATATGCCCCTCAGTTCTTTGATGAAAATGACCCAGACAACGATGAAGTCGGGTGAACCGAAGCCATTGTACCACCACCACTGATTGCAGGGGCCAAATTTGATATCACTAGCACCATGATTTAGTTATTGAACATGAAAGGGGTGTTTAGTGTTCATGCAGCTGAGGATGTCAACCTACACCTGATGAACTTCATGGGAATATGCAAGGCGTACAGGTTGCCCGGAGTCAGCCAAGATGCTATAAAGCTAAGACTCTTCCTCTTCTCTCTATCTGGGGAGGCCACATTATAGTTATTGAAGTTGCCCAACGACTCCATTACCAACTAGAGGGAGCTCAAGCAAGCCTTTTTAGAGAGATTCTTTCCACCCTCCACGATGCTGCAGCTTAAGGATGAGGTCTACAATTTCTGACAACTGAAGACCAAGGCACTTCATGAGACCTGGTTGAGGCTCAAAAAGAAGTCGACCAAGTTCCCAAACCACAAAATTCCTGATGACAGTCTGTTGGAGATTTTCTACAGATCATTGAACAATAGCAAAAAAGCAGTAGCAGAGACAGTGGCAGGAGCAGCACTGATGAGTCACACATGGGAGCAAGCTGCTACTATTCTTGATAGGGTGACAAAAACAAATAGAGCATGGCACACTCGGGAAGTAGAAGCAGCGGCTGGTACATATGCTATTGGTTTGACTGCAGACCACGTAGGAAAGAAGAAGAGAGGTATCACGAATTGACTCATATGCACTCATCATTAGATTTTCTTACAAAGCACATCATGGGAGCTAGATCCATAAAGGTAAACGCAGTTGGAACACATGGATAGGAGCCAGGGCTAGACCACTCGATTTCGAGGAGGAGGCAAACTTCTTCGACAACCAGGTGGCGAGTTTTCGAGCCAACGCCCAAGGGTCTAGACAAGACACTTGGCACCAAGGTTCTGGAAACCAAGGTCAGAACCAATATAGAGACAACTATAACCAGAATGGGTACAGAAATAGAAGCTGAGGTCATGAGCATAGGGATATTGGAGAAGTAATAGTGGTTACCTTAGCGACTTAGCTGGATTATACTCCAGAGGTGCGTCCTTCCCGGTCCTCTCGTACTAGGTAAAGGTCCTCCCAATGCTCTAAAGCCCACATCGGATATGGACCGAATTGTCTCATGACGTTCTGAACCCAGCTCACATACCGCTTTAATGGGCGAACAACCCAACCCTTGGAACATACTACAGCCCCAGGTGGCGAAGAGCCGACATCGAGGTGCCAAACCTTCTCGTCGATGTGAGCTCTTAGGGAAGATCAGCCTGTTATCCCTAGAGTAACTTTTATCCGTTGAGCGAAGGCTTTCATAAATATTCTCGTAGAATCGAGAATGAAGTTTTCATTCTGTACATGCCAAATCATGAATTAGTAACTGCTTCCAATTTCCAAAAACAATCCCAATTGTGTCGAACTTTCCATTTTTGGAATAGTTACAGAATCTCCATGAATAGGATCAAACCTTATTCCATGGTATTTACATGAGGTTCCTCTTTAAGAAAGTCCTCGAGAGGGCTTAGTTGATCCATGATTTATGTTTCATCTTTCACCGAATTGGAAAAATTGGGTCCTATCATAAAGATTTGCATCGGCTAAGTTCACAAGTTGGAGATAAGCGGACTCGAACCGCTGACATCCGCCGCAGGGTAAACCACCGCCTCTCAGGTCCCCCTACTGATTCTACCATAGAGGCCAACGATACACAATAACTCCCCCCCGAACACAGCTTACAACTTTCATCGTACTGTGCTCTCCAAAGAGCAACTCTTCTCAAAATCTCACTCAAAAGGTGCACCGCCATCCAAGCGCGAATACCTTCGTTTAAGAGACTATTTTTGGTGTAGAAAGTCTCAAATTCAGGATCTTCCGCTGCGTGAATTTCCTGAGAAATGAAGTCATAGGCACATAGGTTCAGGGCTAGACCGACTACTCTAAGAGCACTCATCCATAAATCGGTTACTGGTACAAATAACATAAATAAATGTAACCAACGTTTATTGGAAAAAGCAACCCCAAAGATTTGGGACCAAAAGCGGTTAGCGGTGACCATTGAATAAGTTTTTGATTTTAAAATTTTCTTAGGATTTGATCTATTCCACATAGAGAATTCTTTTTATTGGCCATTGTTTTGTTTTCTAATGGTCAATTTCAGCCTTCTAAATTGGAACTTGCAAAAATTCTGAGATACATTGGAACAATGATCAAAATACTCTTTAATGTTTTGAATTTTCCTCCTAATGCATGTGAGGAGGAGGCTGGACAGTCAAAGTTAGAAAGAATGACAGCTAAGATGCTAAAAAAGGTGAGGTTCACAGATGATAAGTTGAAAGACATCTATAGTGATATATCAAGCATGGGTTAGAGAGTGGAGTCACATGCAACAGCCATCAAGCTGATCGAATAGCATCTAGGGCAAATGACAACATCTATGAACCCTAGGCAGGAGGGTACACTACCTAGCAACACAGCCCAAAATCCAAAGAATGATGGTCACTGTATGGCTGTGATGACGAGGAGTGTAAAGACCACGATTGACCCCCCCCCCCTACCGGTGGTAGTTGAAAGGAATAAAGAAAATGTGATTAAAGATGAGGAGGATGTTGCTGAGAAGGAACACAACGAGAATGCTGAGTTGACTAGGGCCCCAAATGGTGAAGACGGGCCTGAAGCTGAACAAGGAGCCATGAAAATTTACAAGGTTATTCCACGACCACCACCACCGCTCCGCCAGAGAATGAAAAAGAAGGCGGGGAATGGTAAGTTTTAGAAATTCTTATCAATGCTCAAATAATTATCTATAAACATGCCATTGGTCGAGGCGTTTGAACAGATATCGGGATATGCCAAGTTCATGAAGGACCTTGTGACGAAGAAGAGGTATGTGAGCTATGAGCCCATTGATAATGTACACCGTTGTAGTGTTATAGCTTCAGAGGTCCTGGCCAAGAAGAAGGAAGATCCAGGTGCCTTTACTATTCCATGCACAATTGGGGATGTTGAGTTCACATGGGCACTCTGTTATTTGAGAGCAAGCATCAATCTGATGCCACTAGCTGTGTTTAAGCAGCTGGGCTTAGGAGCCCCCACACCGACTACCATGCAGATGCTGATGGCCAAAATAACTATAAAGAAGCCTGTGGGGATCTTATTGGATGTTCTTGTCCAAGTTGATAGATTTATATTCCAAACGGACTTTATGATCCTTGATTACAAGGTTGATTATGAGGTCCCCATCATTTTAGGGCGACCCTTCCTTACCACTAGGAGGGCCTTAGTAGATTGGAGGCTGGCCAGTTGAAGTTTAGACTCAATAAAGAAGAGCTCGCCTTAAATGTTTGTTGGTCAATAAAGCAACCTAAAAAATACAGAGTTGTCTTAGCAATTCGAGATGAATTTGAGTTCCTTGATGAAGTATGAGTAGTCAAGATACTTGCATCGTGCTGCGATGTTAATTCAGCCGCTTCTTGGGAGGCAACCCAAGTGGTGGTTTGGTGAATTCTGAGTAATCGAGCCACTTGCGTCATGCTGCGATGTTAAATCAAGAGATTCTTGGGAGGCAACCAAAGTTAATTAACTAATGCATGTCTAGTGTGTAGGGGAGACAAAAATAGGTGACAGAAATATTATTGAACAAGCATGTGCTACGATTCTTAGTGTGACTAGTGAGAAGGTGGTACGAGTCATAGCACGAGTCTTGGTGAGAATTAGAGATGTAGTTCGGTGCATGAGTTAAAGGTACAGTTGGTCGTATGACTTATAACCTCATTGTACGAATCATCGTACTTACTATTGCTATGAACTATGCAAGGTATGGACCACAGTAAAAAGAAAAGACCTACGAGTCATAGTATGAATCATACCCCAATAGTTTAAGTCATAGGATGCGCTCGTAGGTCCATAGGTAAGTCTCTCAATCTCTCTATTATGGGTCCAAGGGAGAAGTTGTAGGATCTTCCTAGGTCTCGTGGTATGAGTCATGACAGGTCAAAATTTTAAAATCTACCCTACTCGGCCTAGATTTTTAAAAATTAGCCCTAAGAACTATATAAGCCCAAAAGAATCATACCCTTCTTCCATGCTCCCAAAACCCAAACTCACTCACGACTCCTTCACACCCGTAACTCACCACCAAGAATCAGTGAACAAGTTCTAGCTCAAGATTACATCGAAAACCCTAATCCAAATACTAGTCTTGATTGACAGTTGAAGTACCAACATTCAAGTAAGTGTATTCCTTCAAAATAGATAGATGTAACTCGTATGCTTGATGTAAATTTGCTAAACACCCTGAGAGTCCTCTCATTGCTTGGAAAAATAAAAAAGGACAGTGACCAGGAGTGTTAGCGAACTGTGTATGAATAGGTAGGAGCTTGAAATTAATTAAATTGTGCATTGAACTATTATAAATTGAGTTATAGGTCATTATCTAAAAGGGGAGGAATGAGTAGTTGTAAAGCTCGTAAAATGCATGCCTAGACCTGGGGATTTCTGAGTACCCAAACATAAAATAAAACCCCCTACAAACTGAACCAAAATTGAGGCAGGGGCAGGCTTCACAAGCCTTCCTATAACTCGTGGTTTCATACTACGACTTGTAGGATGGCTCGTTAGACTGTCGCAAGTCAAATTTGAAATAATCAAAAGGTATGAATCCTAGTATGACTCATGGATTACTGCTACAAGTCGTACCTGGCAGGCGTACCAAGATTCTGAAAAGGGTCAAGTCCAAAAATGTCAGTACGATCCTTTCTATGACTCGTGGAATTGACTTACAGGTCATACCATGAGTCGTGGAAAAATACAAAAACAATTATTTCAGAGGGGCATCCTCACACGACTCCTGGTATGAACCACACCTTCAAGGTACGTGTCATACCTCTGAGGCGTGACACTGACCTGAGATATTATGGGTCTCAGTATGAATTGTACCTCTAAGGTACGACCCGTATTGTTGACCCGTAATAAACTACAAAGGAAATTGTTCTTGCTTTCTTTTTCTCAGATATTGAATTCTAACCCTTTTTCTCCACAGGTAAAATGACGTTGAAGCATAATCATCAAATGCAACTGCATGAAGGACATTACTTGATGAGACCTCTGCCGATCAAGCAGGCAGCTCCCCCAGTGGTTCAGTAGAGGAATATAGGGTTGACACATCCGAGAATGATGGGACCCAAACAACTAGGGTGAAGGCCAAAGCCTAAGATGTGGTGGCTACTGCCATATCTGTCGGTGCTCCCCAGTCTGAGGAGGGAGCTGAGGAAAGAGCTTAAGATTCGAGAAATGGCTCTAAGAAAGAAGAGGGGTCCAATGAGACCCAATCCGAAGATGCAAGCAGCGGTGCTAGATCAGAGGAGGAGGCACCAAATGCTAAGCAGGAATAGACTCCACCTAGGGAGAACTGCACTATCCAATGGAGAGTACTAGGAGCCTAGATATATGAACAAGGTATTGCTCTCACCTCCAAAAACAAACCTAGGAGGAGCATTCAAGAAGAGTCGTGGATCCTCACAAATTAATTAAATGAGGTAGAGGAGATTAAGCGGATATTTAGCTTCTACAAATTCGAGTGGTTGGCTAGGGCCCCGGACCAATACACTCCAGAAATTGTCCGGAAGTTTTGTGAAAACTATTTTGTAACCATGAGAAGAAGAAGAAAGAGGGGCAAAAATTCAAAGATCAACCTAAGATGGAGAGTGTCCTAGTCAAAGGACGAGAGGTTGATATATCCTAGTGCACTATTGCTCGAATATTATATGGCCCCCAATTCATCCCACCATATGCTACACCAAAATATAAATATCAGGTTTAGGTGTTGAAACAGATCAAGCAGCTCGACAATGATGAGTGGAGGAGGCAGATACAGTGGTTGTCCGACGTGATCGCTGAGGACAAAGAAGAGGCAGAGTGCGTCTCTAGCAGCAAGCAGGTCACAAAGAATTCCCTGAATTTCATAGAAAAGGCCTGTTGGATGTTAGTGCGCCACCGGTTGGCATTGACAGTTATTGACAAAACCCCCAGCATAGATAAAATAGCTTTGGTGGACTATATCATGTCCAGATACCCCATCAACATTTCGAGGGTCATTGCAGAGGAGATGCGAGATTGGGCTATGGGATTGAGCACTACCATCCCATTCTCGAGTCTCGTTTTCAAATTATGCACTACGGCAGGCGTCACAGCGTGTTGAGGTTAGGAGCGCCTGATTAGAGGACAACAGATCAGTGACATTGGCCTGATCTAGGATGAGATGAACCCGGTAAGTCAAGCCCAACTTTCCACCACAGTTCCATTGACTCGGCCAGTTGGGGGCGCATAGGTGAATGCCCCCGCCTCACAGGAGCAGGAAGAGACACCAGCTATAGATGTCGGTTATTCAAATGCTGCTCCCAACACTTTTGATACACCACCTACTAGCCTCTCGAGCCAGACTCCAGCAGGGTACATCCTAGTGCCCCAGGAATTTCTCCAGAAGCTAGCCAAGAGACTGACCATGGCTGAAAGGAAGATTCTATCAATGATGGAGAATGTTAAGCCGTGGGTGAAGGCTGAGATTAAGACAGCTGCACAAGCCTTTCATGCTAGATTAGACAGGTTTGAGAGCAGATTCAATATACGTATAGCTGAGCAGACTGATACAGGCAGCCTCGTAAGGAGTTGGGGGCTCTTTGAAGCCAAGTGGCCGAGCTATCATCACGGCAGCCGGTAGTTATACCAGCCCCCGCTCTTCCTGACATCAATGCTGATATAGATGAGGAGCTTGATTTTGCATCCTAATGGGAGCCCATAGGAGCAGTGAAAGAAAAAGGGAAAAAGAGGGTCTCTGAGGATTTTAGAGACGAGACTTCAAAAACAAAGAAGAAGAGAGAGAAAAGAGAAGGCAAGCAGGCACGATTAGAGAGCGTGTAGACTAATTACAAACACTTGCCAGAGCTACAGGAACGAGCTAGAGGATCAGGTCTCTCCACCATGGCCTAGGAATAGCTTGCTAGTGGCAGGGACCCTTTGGGCAAGCCACATTCATCCCTGATCATTCAAGAGGTCATAGAGACAGGAGAGACTACTAAGGGGGTAGCCACTCCCCCTATTGATCCTCTAGTGAGTGCGCCGGTGATATTGCAGTCGAGGCACCTCTTGTGCAGGATGGCAGGAGTGCTTAGTGCATCGCCGGTATGTTCCCTTCCCTTAGTTCTTACATTCTATGCTTTGGGAACGAAGCATGCTTTTTAATAAGGGGAGGGGGTGTACTTGTAATTTTTGGTTTTTGATTCTTCCAAGGGTTTTTCTTTCCATGTTTCTTTTCCTTGGACATGCTATCTAGTAGAATCATCATATTTAGGATTTTACTTTTATGATTTTTGTTTGATTGTAGCTTAGGAGTACTCAGCCAGTAAATTTCACTAGTTTTGATATCTTGAAAAATTGGCCCTGTTTAAAAATTTTTGATGATTAGCTGTGTACTTGTGATTGCATGCATGATTTATGTGGCTCTTTTTATGTCATTTAGTTTATTAGCGTGTGTAGTTTTTGTTAATCCATGAATGAACCGAACAGGTAGAGTGATTGCAATGTATCTTGAGTGAGTGAGGTTTGATATTTAGTTCAATTCTTCGTAGAGGATCTAGAACTTTCCCGGGTGGTCTTTGCATAGGTTTTAGGATGGTTGGTTAGGAAAGGATCATAGGCCATTCTTGTTTAGCCCATTTTTAGCTTAAATAACCCTACCAAAATAATATTATTTCCTTGATCTATATTTTTTAGCCTTAAATAGACCATTCTTTGATTAACCAATTAATCATACTCATTTTTATAATGAACCTCTTTTAACGCTGGTCCCTCCTTAGACATTATGAACCTCAACATAGGCAAAATGCCTAAGTTGATGGTGGCTAGAGAAGGGGTGCATAAATAGTGGGAAGGTGAAAAAAGGGAGAGAAAAGAGAAAAGGTAAAGAATGAGGTGTGGTGTGACCAAAGAAAAAGAAAAGAAAAAGTAAAAAAGAAATTTCAAAAAGAGAATGATCCATGAAAAGCGTGAAGAAACATACCACACACATACAGGTGCATAAAAAGGGTGAAAAGGGAGAAAAAGAGAAAAAAAGTGAAAGAAGCAAAAAGGGTGAAAAAGTGAAAAAATAGAGTCACATGTATGTAGTGCCAAGGAAGGGTTTAATCACATAAAAAGATCCCATATCTACCATATCCAGCCCGAAATCCTACATTACAAGCTAAAGCAAGTCCTATAGTGATCCTAACCTGAACATCTAATAAACCGAGAAGCAGAGAAAATAAGGGAAAGCCTATGGTATTTGATATGCAGTATTTGGAACTTCTTTGTGAGAGTGAGAGTCTTGCTTGTTCAGTCCCATGTTATATATTTTACTATATCTGTGAGTGGGGACTTCATTTGGTGTGAGGCTACATGGTTTGTGTTTAACTCTACCAGTGATCTATGTAAAAAGCATTGGTGATGACTTGAGTAACTGTTAATAGCTAGATGACATGTCATGATCCTTGCTACACATGTTTTATGATAGCTTGTAGTGCATGTGCTTATTTGGTTCACAGAAAAAGGGTCAAAAGCTTTCTGAGTTAATAGTGGAAAATTTGTTTGATATTGGTTGTAGAACCCTAGGTTTATTTTCTAGTTAAGCGAAGTGTTTAGTTTTATTTTTCTTTTCCTGAGAACGTGCAAAAGTCTTAAGTTAAGGGTGTTGATGAATTGTGAGTTTACAACACTTTCGACGCTTAAAATTAAGAAAATAGCATGGACTTAGGTATGTTTATATGGATATGAGGCACTTTTACTTTGATTTCAGGGAAAATAAGTGTTGGAGAAAAGATGTAGAAAAAGCTTTAAAATGCAGAAAATCAGCCAAAGTACCAGCCTCAGTATGAGCCGTACATTGATTGTAGGAGCCGTACTGAGAACTGTGATGAAAGTCTGAAGGCTGAAGTGAGAAGAAGGAAACATATGACTCTCAGTACGAGCTGTAACTGGAGTCGTGGAATTATTTATAGGAAATTGGACAAAGGCAGACTACAGGTACAGATGGACTCACAAATCGTGGCATCAGTGTACGAACTATACCATGAGCCGTGGTGAACTTCAGAAGATTCTTTGATACTTGGCAGAACTTTAGACACTATAGACAGTACGACTCATATGAAGAAGGTATGATTCATACCACAACACCTGTGAAGAATTTTAGAAGATCTCAGAGTTCTCAAGACCAAACCACAGAAGCAATATACGACTCACAGGATGAAGGTATGAGTTGTACCAGTCTGCCAACACTTAGCCAAATATGCAGCAGCCAAGAACTTATGAAAACAAGATACGATCCGTATAATCCTTCTATGGGTTGTACGTCCAGTCGTGACATAGTCGGCACCAGATATGAAAAATTCCTTGTTAGCTTAGGAAAAAGTTTCTAATGTCTGTATAAATAGTCTTTATGTTTTATTTTAGTTAGAGAAGGACAAAATCGAGTTAGCAGATGTATGAAGATTTATTTTTGTGAACTTTATCATGTTTTGAGGAGAAATTCTTGGGATCAAACCCGATTCATGTCGGTATATCCTGTACCACACTGGTATACAAATTACCTTCCTGTATTTGCAGCTGTATGTATAGCAACCATATCCACATAATTTTTGTATCGCAATCATACCATTGGTGATATGCCGGGCACACGCCTCTGCCATATCACTGTACAAACATGTCAGAGGGTCTTATGCTTGCCCTTTCAGTCATGAATTGCAAGGGACTCTAGAAATTTGTGTAATGTACACCCAGCCGTATGAACATTCATCATACCTGTCCGTGTACCCGCTCGTACACCCAACAGCATGGTCCTTTATCCATATCCGTCTGTGTACTCTCTCATACCGCTCGCCTAGATGCTCACCTCAGGCATGAACCACTCGTGTATATGACCCTTATTAAAAACCTGATTGTAGTAACCTGTTCATCTGAGTTCCTTAAATTTGGGCATAGACCCCTCATTTACCATCATATCGATAACTTTCCCTCCATACTATCTGTCTTCGTCACACATTCATTTAATGCCAATTCACCCCTCAATCGTAGGACACATAATGAAACACAACACGAAACAGATCATCACACGACAAGAATTACACAGTTATAAAATAAGTACAATAACATGAAATTAAATCAACCTCATGTACGAAAAATAATAATGACATTTAATTCAGAAATTTATAAGAATTTTGACTTGGACCGCTCACTGGTTTGGGCTCCGCTGCATAGGCATCACCGTTGTTATAGCGGTCTCGCAGTAGCGATACTGCTAGCAGTACTACGACTAGACTTTATTACAATTTCTCCCATGTTTTGGTTTCCTTATATCCACCATAATGGGACAATGTCATAACAAGCTTAAATCGCTAATTATCTTACCATAGTGTCACCATTAACGCTGACAACAATCATAAATTCAGAAAATACAGTATTGGCCACAGAACATTAAAATCATTATGCAAGGGATTGCTGTCTGATGTCACTCGCTTCATCTCACACTCAAACATAGTCATAATTTATTAATCAATATGTTAATCGCATCTCCTACACAGAGTCTACGTGATTTACCCGGGGATATTTTGTTAACGACAGTCGAAAGTTAATCTCCTCAATAATGTTTGACTCAACGCATATCCTAGAACATATATACATTGATTGGTTGCAATATCTCCCCTAGGGTTTTACCTCATTATGAATTTTCATCACCCCTCTTCTAATATGCTTATTCTTATACTTTCATTGATTCTGATTAATAGACCATAACATAGTTAAAAGTACAACCCTACTCATCAAAGGTATTTGAATAATATACACGTATATGTTTAGCTAACCAAAGTCTAACACAAAAAGCGAATAAACCATAGCCTACCTGAGCACCATGCTATCGTCCTGATTGTCCTCGACTGCTGCTATTCCATTCGTTTGATTTCCTCAGGAGAGTTCCTAGCTATGGAGATCGAATTCAACCCTTTGGATCCTCTTGGTTCCCTCAAAAAGTCTATTTTCTATTTTTAGACGTTTTTAATAAGTCCACCTCAAGGACTAGGTTTCCAAAATCCTAATTATAATAGGATTGCGGATTTTTGGTCTGCATCATCCGCTGCAGTGGACACCCTTCCCGCTGCAGCGGTTTCGCTGTGGAGGAAATCATCCCACCGCGACAACACACGCTTTGGTCTGCCCAATCTTGACGATGCCCATTCGAATTTATTCTTCGTGCGTCCTTTGTTTCTGAAGGATTTATCGTGAATTTATAAAAAATTTAATTCACCCATTTTTATGTGGTAGGAATTCTACAACGGTTGGGTGGGTCATTACATCAGATACCAATTAGAAATCTGTTCGTCCTAGAATGACGCTATGATTTAGAGGTGGGCTTAAACAATTACCGCAAATTTCCTCTTACTCCTAGTCAGTGTGTGAACTCATTTAACTCCTGCGTTTAAAACTCTGGATTGATTATTTTAAAAACTCTTTTATTATTTTCACGGGTATCCAATAATTCTATTTGGGCAATAATTATTCGTCTAGGTTTTAACCTGGACCTAAACATAAATTCACGTCGTTACCCTTCCTTCGCTGTTACGAATATTCTCCTCTCTATTTGAATGTACTAGGTATTACTAATTTGTTGGACGACTTGAATTGATTCTTTTTGAAGTGGTGGGGTTCAACCGCAGAATCCCAACAATCAGTGTTTTTGACTGTCTGCTGCAGCGAGTGGGTTTCCCACTACAACTGTCCCACCACAGCAGAAATATGGTCTGTTGCAATGGATGATGGGGTTAGTTAAAGGCAGGAAAGAGAATTTTCAAGTTCATTTTCTAACTTTTCCATTTTGATCTGTACAAATCCTCTCGACTCTCCTGGCAATTTTTCTCGATATCTTAAGAAATGTTCACCTTCATAGCTTCTCTACTTCATTTACTAGTGAATGATGGGTGTATATGGCCTATTTCTCTTGTTTTTAGGGTAGTTATAGGGTAATACGTAGGCCTCCTTATTTGGAATTCCTAGCTAGATTTCCGTAGCATGCTAGTTGTTTTTACGTATTCATGTAATCCTTATGGTTCTATGGATGATCCTGGCCATTTTCATGGGGTTGTAAGGAAGAAAATTAGGTGTTGGGATGGGGTGGTGGTTTCGACTTTTTTGAGCCCTTGGGCTTGAATTCGTACCCTTTGGGATGGGTAATAGTTTCTAGAACTTGGGAAAGTCTTCTCCTTGCTCGATCTATTGCTAATTTGGCGAAATACGAAGGTTGAGATTTCAACCTCCATTGATAATGTCTGAAGGTTTGGAGAAGATGATGCACGCTACAGCGGTACCGCGACAGTGAGCTCACCTTCATTGTGGCAAACTTGCTGCGGCGAACATACGTCCACTGTAGCGGTTTTCCTTGTTAGTAGACCCTTTGCAAAGTTCTAGTCATTTGATTACTTTCCTAATACTTCCTATTAATGCAAGTTAATCATCATGCTCGCTTCCAGCAGCAGCATTCACACCGAGGAGTACATTCATTTTGTTAACAACCAGTGTCAATTACGGTATAGCGAAGAGACCATGAAGGATCTACTACGTGAGAAGTGTTTCATTATGAAGGAGTGGAGGAGAAAGCACTAGAGTTCTATACTCTCCTTTATGAGATCGGGTAGGGCCCTTTGGTAGAGGCAGCTATTCTGAGTGGGGTGAGGGTCAATGTGGGGGCCCAAATTATTGAGTGGAGGTATTTCCACACGAAGACTATCACTGGCTTGCAATTTTCTTCCCTTATCACCAGGCTATGTAAGCGAGCCTGAGTGCACCAAGAGTCCCGGGATGTCACTGTGGATTGTGATAGGCCTTTCAATTGCTTGAGGTTGAAGGGGGCTCTAGGGAGGGGCAGAAAGAAGAGAAAGTCTACCTCGGCTGAGGGTGATGGCAAGGATGACAGTTCTAGACCCTCAGGGCCATTTGAGAGGATAGAGGCCAAGATGACAGCCATGTGTGAGCTCCTCGGAGGGTTCCCGGACCTCCTACCCTTAGCAGACCTTCTGCCAGTTGACCTTCCACCAGTCGATGTCTTTGGTGCAGCTGTCGTTGATTCGAGATATTGAAGGGGGCAATTGCTGCCCTAGCCCAGGCCCATGTTGACTCTGGGAGGACTTGGAGCGGGAGAGGAGAAGACGGCATCTCGGGAAAACCTAATTATCTGGATGTGGAAAGGGATCAAGAATATCCTAAAGGCCCAAGCTCCTAAGGAAAGGTCTCCGCAGGTTACATGGCAGGATCTCTCCAAGTTCTCCTTCCTTAGATGGTTTGACGAGGGAGCGGACAAGGACGCAGGCAGTGGCACTGATGAGGCCTCCAGCTAGATGAGTCGCAGTATCTCCCCCTCCCCCCTTTCTTAGCTTTATTTTGTTTGTTTGGTAGCCCCTATTCGGGGCTTGTAAGACTTACTATTTCCTTTTTTTTTCTTCTATTTTTTGATGTTGGTACTTGTTCCTTTGAGTGCCCATTTGGGATTCCCTGACATTGGTCGTGTTGGCCCCCTTACATTCTATCACCGTGGTTTTACTTATAGTGGCATTGCTTATTCGTTTTTCACAAGGTGCTATTTTCTATCTGATGTTCGCAATAGGGGGTACTAAAATTCTAAAATCTTTCATTCTGTGTGACCACGTCCACTGCAGTGGTTGTCCTTCCATGATAGTGGATTCGTGACCGCGGTACTTCTTCTGCTATAGTGAGCCCGCTGCAGCGAAACTCGCTAAGTGGAGAAAATGTATAACAAGGTTTCCTCATCTCCCTGGTCAACTTAAGTCAATCCCACCCACCAATCTTATCGTGGGTTTTTATTAATCACACTTAGGCAGATACTAATTAGGCCTGTCGAGATACCAATTGGAACCTTCCATATACCAATTGGACTCAACTCGGGCGATGGACGACATGGGACTTCCTAAATGCCTTATAGCTTCTCGAAGAATAGATATGGACATTTACACACCAATCCGCAGGAGTCTACTCGATATTGCTCTTGTACTTGTAGACTGGTTACCTAGACACTCTGATACCAACTTGTCACAACCTAAATAGACAGGTTGTGCGAGTACCTAAATCAACTTTACTTGATAGGAGAAATGTTACTATTAATATACATGAATCAGTCTTAAACATTTCCATTTCTTCTTATTAATTGATAAAAATCTCAACAAAATAAAATTACATGATTCCCCAACCATGACTCTCCCAAGATCTAGTCTAGAGAGGTATAAGAGCTCTATTTGAATACTTGACAACAAAATGACCCAGCTTCATTCGGAAAGAGGAACACTGAAGCTAGTGCTGAGTACTCCATCCCAATCAAGGAACTTCAACCTGCCACATCCTACACCTAAAAGAAAAAGGTTTAACAAGGTAGTATCAGTACACCACATGTACTAGTAGGCAATCATCCGCCGACTAGGGTTAGTTAACACAATAGCATAAAATCAATATATAATCAATAATACTAAATTCAACAATTTCTTCACTTATGTAACATACCACTAAGTCTAATCACTACAATATTGTTTATTATGACTCACCAGGGTTCACGCAATTATCATACTCTTTTGGTCGTTAATTAGCCTGTTAGTGTGCCTTTCTCTATTTCTGCTGCAGCGAAGGCTTAGGCTGCTACAATGATCCCACTGCTGCAGCGATGTGTCTACTGCAAAGCTACCCCATCCAACCAGTAATCAATTTTTTGTAGTCCAGTTCTATTTTATTCTGCTATATAATTTATAGTTCAACTACCCCTTCACCAATTCACTAAGAATGACCAAGTCCATTTATACCATTTATTAACCTATTTAGTTACCTGTAGACTTTTTCCAACTCTCTGTAGTGTAGAACATCAAATAATAATGTCAACTTGCTATCTCACAACACTGCACTATCTTCCAGTCAAACTCGTCCTACTATCATCCATAGCCCACAAAATTCATTTTTAAACAAAAAAATCAAACGCAGTTACAAATTATTATCTCAAGTACATACAAAAGACATCATAACAATATGAGGGGGTCAATTTCCCAATAAAATATCATAAGATACTATACCTAAACTAAATAGCCATAAACAGTATTCCATATTGGTTCCTTACCTCAAAACCAATTCATGTCAGTATATCTTGTATCACACTGGTATATCAATTACCTTCTTGTATCTGCAGTCGTATGTATATCAACCATACCCATATAATTTTTGTCTCCCAATCATACCATCGATGATATGCCGAGCACGCGCCTCCATCATATCACTATACACACATGCCAGAGGGTCTTATGCTTGCCTTTCCAGTCATGACCTGCAAGAGACTCTAGAAATCCATGTACTATACACCTAGCCATATGAACATTCATCATACCTGTTTGTGTACCCACTCATACACCTAGCCGTATGGTCCTTTAGCCATAGGTGTCTGTGTACTCTCTCATACCTATCGCCCAAATACTCACCTTGGGAATGAGTCACTCGTGTATCCAACCTTTATTCAAAACCTGATTGTATTAACTTGTTCATCTGACTTCCTTAACATTTGTCATAGGCCCCTCATTTACCATCATATCGATAATTTTCTTTCTATACTATCCATCATATCCGTCACACATACATTTAATTTCAATTCACCCCTCAATCATGGGACGCATAATACAACACAATTCGTAACAGATCATCACACTACAAGAATTACACAGTCACACAACAAGTACAATAATATGAAATTAAATCAACCTCATAACCAAACAATAATAATACATTTAATTTATCAAATTATAATAATTATGACTTGGCCTACTCAATGGTTTAGGCTCCACTGCACGACATCACTACCATTACAGCAGTCTCGCTGCAGTAGTATACCACCCGCTACAGCGATACTATTGGCAGTACTGCGACTAGTCTTTATTCTAGTTTCTCCCACGTTTTGGTTTCCTTATACCCACCATTATGATACAATGTCATAACAAGCTTACATTGATAATTAACTTACCACAGCATCACCATTAACGCTGACAATAATAATAAATTTAGAAAATACATTACCAACCACATCACATTCAAGTCTTTATGTAAAGGATTATTATCCCACGTCACTCGCTTCATCTCATGCTCAAACATATTTATAATTTATTAATCAGTCCATTAATCGCATCTCCTACATAGAATCAACGTGATTTACCCGGGAATATTCTGTTAACGACACTCGAAAGTTAATCTCCTCAACAATGTTTGACTCAACACATATCCTAGAACATATATCCATTGATTGGTTGAAATATCTTCCCTAGGTTTTTACCTCATTATGAATTTTCATCACCCCTCTTTTAATATGTTGGATCTTAGACTTTCACTGATTCTGATTAATAGACCATAACATAGTTAAAAGTACGACCGTACTCATCGAAATCATATGAATCATAAGCACATATATGTTTAGCTAACCAAATTCTAACGTAAAGAGCAAGTAAACCATAGCTACCTAGGTGCTACTCTATCATCCTGATCATCCTCGACCGCGACTATTCCATTTGTTTGGTTTCCTTGCGAGAGCTCCTAGCTATGGTGATAGAATTCCACCCTTTGGATCCTCTTGCTTTCCTCAAAAAGTCTATTTTCTATTTTTAGACATTTTTAATAAGTCCTCCTTAAGGACTATATTTTCAAAATTCTAATCAGAACAGTATTGCAAATTTCTGGTCCGCATCATCCGTTGCAGAGGACAACCTTCCCTTTGTAGCGACTTCGTTGTGGCGAAAATCTTCCCGCTATGGAGGGCACTAACTTGGGTCCCCCCAATCTTAACTACGCCCATTTGAATTTATTCTCCGTGCGTCCTTCATCTCTTAGGGATATATCGCGAATTTTTAAAAATTTTAATGCACCCATTTTTATGTGGTCGGAATGCTATAACGGCAAGGTGGGTCATTACATTTTTTTCTTTCAAATTTCTTCTCTTTTTTCTTTTTTCTCTTTTTTTTCACACCACACCCTCACCTTTTAATGACTAGTGATGAGTTGGTAATTTACCAACTCATTGGGATTTTAAACATAAGGTTTTGCGTAGTTTTCAAAATCATTTAAGAGGATTTTGTGGTCTTTCTATTTAAGTTTTGCAGGTATTTAAATTAAGGAGAGAAAGAAAGAACTTGGGCAAAAGCATGGGATTTAAGAAGAGGATTGAAGCTTGAACGGATCGGACAAACGCTCCACCATTGGCGAAATGCCGGCCGGGACGTACAAGCTACTAGACCAAAGTGGAATAAGCACCAGCGGAATGCAGGTGAGCACCGGCGAACCTTCGGTGCCAATGCCGATTGGACCTAAGACTCACTGCCCATGCACCGATGATGCAGTGGCATTCCACGGAGGGGCACCGGGGAAGTGCGGGTGACTCACAAGTGGCACCGCCTACAGGACGGGCAAAATCATCTAGCATAGAAATTTAGGAGCATTTTGACCTATTTCTGTACATTCCTTTGGAAAGTACCAAATATACTTACTAGATTTTTAGAAAGTAGAAAGTAGAGAATAGTGAATAGCTTTATGCTCATCTTCTTCTTCTTCTTGAAGGTAAAAAAACCTCCATTGAAAATCATATATGAGATTAAATTTAGTTGTTGATGATGAATTTGATGATTTTGCTTGTTAAAATAATTGTATATTTTTCATCAGTGAGTAGCTAAATCTCCTTGATCGGGATGTGTGCATGAATTGGTGCTAAATTGGATTGGGTATTATATTATAAATTTTTTGTCTTCTGTCAATTTATTGTTGATTTACCCATAGGTGCAAATGTGGCTGTTGATTACTTATTTGATTTTTTCTTTGAAAAGAGAAATTTAATATGGGTGAGAAAGTAATGGTAGGTAATTAGGTATTGGTTATGTAGGCTAGGCTAGACATAACTAAAATCCATGGCCATGAACCCATGAGAGATTAGAGGCTAGAAATGGCTCAAATCTAACTCGTCTTAATGGATTTATTGTTTGGGACCTTGGGATGTGAGAAAACCCAAGGAAAAAGACACCCCATCGTTGAAAAACATCGGATGTCACCTCGTCCAAGAATAATTGTAATTATGAGTAACTAAGTGATTTCTTAGTTAGTTCTAATCCAATTGATGCCCCATTCAAAAGCATACCCCTGGCTCTTTCTCACATTTGTATTACAAGTTGGTTATCATGTCAATTGATCAATAGCTGATTGCATTTTAGTTGTGATATTGCAAACCCCCAAATTTTACCTTCTCGTTTTCAATATAATGATGCTCTTTATTTTGACAAGATTGACAACTTCAATGCCATTTAAGCGCATTCTCTGTGGGATTCGATCCCAACAATCTTCAGGTATATTTGTTTTGCCAATGGTCGTTTACACTCTCTCTTTGTGAGGAGTGAATTTGGACGCCATCAAAAATAGTGTCGTCGCTAGGGAATGTCATTAGATAGCCTTTAGTTGATTGTTGAGTTAAAGTAAATTAGCATCTTGTGTTTTGCTTGTGCAATTGTTTTGTTTTTGGGTACCTTTATAGGATGACTGATATTGGTCAACCATCTCAACAGGGTTCCGTTGATGGTCATATGGACTACGAAGATGATGACCCTATGATGCCAGACATAACAGGTGCCATTCGCCTACCACCTAAGTTAGGAAATGTGGTGTTCCATATGACTAGTACAATGCTACATTGCTATAGATGAAAGGACTCTTTGGTCGTCGGCCAAGTGAAGATGCAAATTGACATCTTCAAAATTTTCTTGAGATTTTCCAACCATTTAACATCTTGCTCCGTATAGATTGTATAACATCATGTCAAGAATTAATCGAAGCCTTCTTGGACAGGTTTTTTCCTCCTTCAAGTATGTTGCAGCTAAGAGATGATAGCACCAATTTCAGGCAAAGACCGGGTGAAGCTTTACATGAGGCTTGGTTGAGGTTCAAGAATAAAGTGGCTCCTTGTCCCAACCATGGTTGTTATACTCTGGGAACCCAAGGATCATACCGGGGAGTCAAAATGGTGAAAATCTGAAATTCCGCACCAGGTCACAGGACGAATCTGAGGAGGCACTTCAGGAGTGACCATGAGTCGTAAGGTGACTCCTGGTCAAGTAGGGTTGGAAGGGCTTGTTGAGAAGACCACGGGCATGACAACGAGTCATGGTCAGGCCTCACGACTCGTGAGGTCTCCCTGGCCTAGACTGGTTGTCGCAAGGAGGCATTGGGCAATAGAAGCCACGGATGGTGACCACTAATCGTGGTCACCCACCACGAGTTGTGGTGTCTTTCGTGAGGTCACCTAGTGGTTTTGAGCAGTGAACCAGATGACTCATAGCCACGAGTCGTGGCCTATGAGCACGAGTCATCCAGTCCTTCGTGGGGCTGGCAGTCAGCCAAATTCTACGATTTTAGTAAGGACTTTTTCTTAATTCCTAAGTCCTAGGGGCCTATACTATGTTGTTTAAGGCTCGTTTTAGTGTGTTTTAAGAGGGGAAGACCTATTCTAAGTCATTCGTTCCATGCATGCAAGCCTGAGAGGTTGACGAGGTGATTCGAGGATAGTATTCAAGGTTTCCATCCAATTTCCTCTTTGGCAATCAAAGATTTGGTGGAATCAATTCCTTCCAGAAATGTAGGGTTATGAGTGGGTGTTTCCTTCCTCACCCATGCCCAATCTCTATTTAAGTATGAGAAATTCCTATGATCAAGTTATGGGGTTTTTACCTAATTGGATAATTCTTCAATTTCTATACATGGGTATAGTTAGATTATGTTTCTATTGATGAATTGTGAAGCTTGGGTAGATTTTAAATTGTTTTCAATCAAATTGTGTTTTATAGATTATGAAATAAAATGCCCATTGATGAGAAGTTCATGAAAGAAGAGAACGATGATGAATATATGATGATGATGAGATTGAAGATGAAAATCATGTTTCTAAAGCTACCCATAATTATGATATTGTTTTCAAAATGAATAGAGTAGATCCAAGCATGATAATGTTTTGGGCAAGACCCTTATATTGAGAATGATGATGTAGTATTTCTAAAGTACGCTTACCACATGGTTTTTAGAGTAGATTCTCCCACTTATCTTTGAGCTTGTGGTATGTTTCAAAATAGAGCTTCTCATATGCATGAATTCATAATTGCGATGTATGTTATTATTGAGCTTCGTTTTCATACCATGTCGGTTCTATGCATAATTTTATTATTGAGATTTGTCAAATGACAATGTTAAGCTTCATTACATATGATGTTGAGTTTACGCATGATTCCATTGTTGATATTCATCAATAGATGATGTTGATATTTTTTATAAATGATGTAGAGCATTTCTTGTCTTGGGAGAAGAGTCTAGCACCGAGCGGGCTAAGGGTCGATCACCCTATGTCCCAGAACTATACGCCAACGTAGGATGATACTATTATGTTATTGGGACCTCCCTTTTGAGCTATCCCCAGCCCTAATTGCCCATGATCTTGATATCAATATCATGGTAACATCCTTAGCCCTGGCAAGGTTTTGGACGGCTTTGCCCACTTGAGTGTGATAGTCGGGACCAGGTAAGCCCAATCGTGGTATGTCGGTTAAATGACGAGTCTCCCATTGTCTATATGATTCCAATTTGCATATTCATTACTCATGGTTATTGTTTTACACATGCATGTTCTAAAGCAAGGTTTGACTCATTGTTCAGCTTTTCTATAATTGTCATATTTAAGCTTTGAGTCATTCGATTCAGTTATGATGTTATGAAGCTATGCATGGTCATATTATGAAAAGATTACAATTTCAAAATGAATGCATGTAGTCTTTCCTCTTAGATTTGAATGTTTATGATATGTAATGAAATGTTTTAAATGATTTACTTTACTTAAGTGGTTTTACTTACCTTGCATACTCGGTGCATTCCACATACTGACCGCATACTTTCTATGTTGTTTCATAATATAGGACCCAGCTCCCAGGCTCAACCCCGCTCGTAATCGATTGGTAGAGTCTTCACCTACTTGGTTGGTGAGTCCTCATCCTTCAAGGACTAGACTATCAGTTTCCTTATGTATTTTCAGTTTCAGTATTGTTGAATTAGTTGGGGTCTTGTCCCATCAATTCGTCCAGATTGAAGGCTTTTCAAACATCCTATATTTTTAGCTTTAGATACTTATTCTGATGTTATGTTGAGCTAGACTTCCGATGAGTTTATATTGATGTTTTCTTCCATTTATCGAATGAGTTAAATGTATGGTTATACCATGGGTTGACTTGGGGTCTCTCAGGGTCCCTTGTCCCGTGTCTATGATCCGGACCTCCGTTCGGGTCGTGACAAACTTAGTATCAGAGCCATTGGTTTGAAGTGTCCTAGGGTATCTGAAAGCCGCATTACTTCTTCATGTGTGAAGCGCGCCACACTTATGACGGAAAGGCTGCCAGAGGTTTAAGAAATGTTCCCTTCTTTCATGATCTATGTGGTGTGATGAAAAGTCTTTCTATCCTTCTAATTCATGCTATTCGCGATTGTAGAAACTGGCTCCTCGAAGAATGAATGGAAGGAGGAATGGAGGTGGCGAAGCCCACGAGGATGGACATGGTTATGGGTGTCAGCCAGCCCTACCAGTTCAGAAGCCTCAGGCACCAGAGCCAGCCGCTCATGTTGAGTTTCGGGCTGCTATTTAGATACTTGTGTAGGCCTTGACCGCTCAGGTCAACCAGTAGGCCGTTGCTAATGTTCCACAAAATGGCAATGCAGCGGTGGCTCGAGTTAGAGACATCTTGCGCTTGAACCCGCCAGAGTTCTTGGGGTTCAAGGTAGATGAGGACCTGCATGATTTCATTGTTGAGATTGTCAAGATCACCCAAGTCATGGAGGTGAGTACTGTTAAGTGCATAGAGTTGTCCTCCTACCAGTTGAAGGGGGTTGCACATATATGGTTTCACAAATAGAAGGATAGCAGGGTCGCAGGAGCAGGTTCAATCACGTGGGAGGAGTTTCAGGTTGCGCTCCTAGATCGCTTCTTCCCTTGGGAGATTAGGGAGCTGAAGGCAGCTGAGTTTATAAACCTAAAGTAGGGGAGAATGACAGTGCAAGAGTATTCCATTGAGTTCATTCTCCTATCGAAATATGCCCCGGAGTTAATGGCTGACCAAAGGGCTCGGGTAAGCAGGTTTGTGCATGGTATAGCGAGGTATTTGGACAAGGAGTGTCGGATTGTTGTGCTTCACCAGGATATGGACTTCTCTCGCAGAGTGTTGTACGCCCAGCAGATGGAGGTGGCACATTCGAGAGAAAGGGAGGCCAAGAGGGCCAGGACCGAAGATCACAGATTCTCTCGGTAGAGGTTCGGTGGTGGGCACCGACAGCAGACTCACTAAAGATCATCATCCCTAACATCTTCGGCATTAAGTGTGCCATCCAGGCCTAGACATGATCAAAGAGGTCAAGCATCAGGCTAGAGGGGTCAGAGCAGCAGACCCGTAGATTCTAACATTCCAGCTTGTCGCAGGTATGGTCGAGGCCACACAAGCCAGTGCTTGGCAGGTTCAGGTGCTTGTTTCAGGTGTGGGCAGCCCGGACACATGCTTTGAGATTGTCCAGCTGCAAGGCAGGATCAGGTTGGGGGCCGAGGCCTAGCTTCTAGTTCAGCAACCCCTCCCCCACACTCAGCATATCAGGGGGCATCTACTAGCACAGCTGGCGGTCAACGCTAGAACAGATTTGATACTTTAGCTTTCCGTCAGGACTAGGAGGTCTCCCCGGATGTGGTCACTATTATGTTGCAAGTTTTCCATATTGATGTTTAATCTTTGCTAGATCCGGGGGATACCTTGTATTTTGTGACACCATATGTGTCCAGTAGCTTCAGAGTCAGTCCCGATGTCTTTTCAGAACCCTTCTTAGTTTCTACTCCTATAGGTGACTCAATTATAGCTAGATGGGTGTATAGGGGTTGCCTAGTGTCAGTCCTTCATAAGGTCACCTCGGCAGATTGGATAGAGTTAGCCATGACTGATTTCGATGTTATGTCATGTATTGGCTATTTGCATGCGATGCTTCAGTTAATTGTAGAACCCGGGCAGTAGAGTTCAAATTCTCGGATGAGCCTGCCTTAAAATGGATGGGTAGTTCAGTTGTGCCTGTAGGTCGATTAATTTCCTATCTTAAGACTAGGAAGATGATTTCCAAGGGTTGCATGTACCATCTAGTTAGGGTTAAGGATGTGAAGTCCGAAACCCTGACTATCCAGTCAGTTCCAGTAGTATGTGAGTATCTAGAAGTCTTTCCTGATGATTTACCACGTGTTCCTCCCGAGCAGGAGATTCATTTCGATATAGGTCTTTTTCTCGACACACTGCCTATATCTATTCCGCACTAAAAAATGTCTCCAGTCGAGCTAAAAGAATTGAAGGATCAGTTAAAGGATTTGTTAGATAAGGGTTTCATTATACCGAATAAGTCTCCATTGGGTGCACCAGTGTTATTTTTCCAGAAGAAGGATGGTTCGCTTCGAATGTGTATCGACTATCAGCAGTTAAACAAGGTCACCGTTAAGAACAGATATCCTTTTCCTATGATCGATGATTTTTTCGATCGAATTCAGGATGCCAAGTGTTTCTCTAAGATTGATCTCAGATCCGGGTATCACCAGCTCAGGGTTTGAGAGAGCGACATCTCGAAAATCAATTTCAGGACCCGGTATGGTCACTATGAATTTGTTGCTATGTATTTTGGACTAACCAATTCCCCTACAACTTTTGTGGATCTAATGAACAGAGTGTTCAAGGCGTATTTGGACATGTTCGCCATTGTGTTCATTGATGACATCCTTATATACTCTCGGAGCAAAGAGGAGCATGCCTCTCACTTGAAAGTAGTGCTTTAGACCCTCAAGGATCGTCAGTTATATGCAAAGTTCAACAAATGTGAGTTTTGGATGGACTCTATGGAATTTTTGGGCCATGTGGTATCAAGTGAGGGCATAAAGGTATATCCTCAGAAGACCAAGGCGGTGAAGAATTGGCCCAGATCGATGAACCCATCAGATATCAGGATCTTTTTGGGCTTAGTGGGTTACTGTCGGAGATTCATTGAGGGCTTTTCATCTATTGCATAACCTTTGACCAATTTGACTCAAAAGAATGTAAAGTTCCAATGGTCGCAGGCTTGCGAGAAAAGCTTCCAAGAGTTGAAGACTCGACTCACTTTAGCACCAGTGTTGACCGTACCCGAGGGTATCGATGGTTTTATGGTGTATTGTGATGCTTTGACAATCGGACTTGGGTGTGTGTTGATGCAGCATGGGAAGGTGATAGCATATGCCTCAAGATAGTTGAAGGTCCATGAGAAGAATTATCTGACCCATGATCTCGAGCTGGCCGTGGTGGTGTTTGCATTGATGATATGGTGGCATTACTTGTATGGGGTCCACATGGATGTATTTACGGACCACAAGAGCTGCAATATGTGTTCACGCAGAAAGATCTCAATCTTCAGAAAAGGAGGTGGTTGGAGCTACTAAAGGACTACGACATGAGTGTCCATAAAATCCAGGTAAGGCTAATATGGTAGCGGACGCACTTAGTAGGCTCTCTATGGAGAGTGTGTCCAATGTGGATGAGGGAAAGAAGGAGTTGGTGAAAGATGTCCATCGACTTGCTAGGTTGGGAGTTAGATTGGTTGACTCGACTGATGGAGGCGTTGTTGTGCAAAATGGATCAGAATCGTCCTTGGTGACTGATGTGAAAGCTAGGCAAGACGAGGATTCGATTTTGGTGAAGCTAAAGAAGTCGTTCTGAGTCAGAAGGTGGAGGTCTTCTCCTAAGGGGGAGATGGTGTGTTGCGGTACCAGGGTCTTCTGTGTGTTCCAGAAATTGATGATTTGAGGAGCTGGATATTACATGAGGCACATGGATATAGGTATTCTATCCATCCGGGTGCCACCAAGATGTATCATGATTTGCAAGAAATATATTGGTGGAATGGCATGAAGAAGGATATTGAAGAATTCATAGCTAAGTGCCTGGACTGTCAGCAGGTGAAAGTTGAGCATCAAAGACTAGGAGGCATACTTCAAGATACTAGCATTCCCACTTGGAATTGGGTAGAGATTAATATGGATTTCATTACAGGCTTACCTCATACAGGCTGACACTATGATTTTATTTTGGTGGTGGTTGATAGGTTGACCAAGGCTGCACATTTTCTTCTAGTCAAAACCAAAAATTCAGCGGATGATTATTCCAAACTATATATCCAAGAGTTGGTGCAATTACATGGAGTGCCCTTGTCTATTATCTTAGACCGAGCTACTCAGTTTACCTCTCAATTTTGGCGGTGTTTCCAAAAAGGACTGGGGACTCAAGCCAAACTCAGCACAACATTTCATTCGCAAATAGATGGTCAGGCAGAGCAGACAACTCAAACTCTCGAGGACATGTTGGGAGCTTGTGTGATGGATTTCAAAGGTAGTTGGAATGATCACTTTCCCTTGATCGAGTTTGCTTACAATAATAGCTATCACTCCAGCATCTAGGTTGGCGTAAATGTATATCGCCCATCGGATGGTTTGAGGTTGGTGAGGCAGATGTGATAGGACCTAATTCGGTTCATAAGGCTATGGTGAAGGTTCAGTTGATAAGGGACAGGCTGAAAACCGCTTGGAGTAGTCAGAAGTCACATGCTGATGTGAGGAGGAGAGAGTTGGAGTTTGAGGTGGATGATTGGGTATTTCTAAAGGTATCCCCCATGAAGGGAGTCATGCGGTTAGGAAGGAAAGGGGAACTCAGTTCCCGCTATGTTGGTCCCTACCGGGTTATGAGGAGAGTTTGTAAGGTAGCGTATGAGTTGGACTTGCCATCAGAATTATCTTCAGTTCATCCCATCTTTCATGTATCGCTCTTGAAAAAGTGCTTAGGAGATCCAACTGTAGTAGTTTCGGTGGACAGTGTTGGTGTGAGAGATAGCCTAAGTTATGAGGAAATTCCAGTTGCAATCCTGGATCGTCAGATTCGGAGGTTGAGGAAGAAAGAAGTACCTTCGCTAAAGGTATTATACAGAAACCAGGATGTTGATGAAGCTACATGGGAAGCTGAAGTGGATATGATGGCTAAATACCCCCACTTGTTCCCTATCGGCTCAATTCCAGTTTCAGGTATCAGTTTTTTCCCTTATTCTTTAATCAGTTTCCATGTTCAGTTCAGGTGCGCAAGTTTGATTTAAGTTATGATTGATGTATGTGACGTCTGAATTCAGTTCAGTTATGTAGTTCTTTTCGAAGGTAGTCATTCCGTCAGTTTTCGATTTAAATGATTAGTGTTTGCATATGATGATTGCATGTTTATGATTTTCTGTGTGTTTCTAACATTGGAGGATGAATGTTCCCAAGGGGGAGATATTGTTATATCCTGGAAACCCAAGGATCAGACCCGGGAGTCAAAACGGTGAAAAATTAAAATTTTGCACTATGTCACAGGACGAATCATGAGGAGGCTCGTGAGGAGTGACCACGAGTCATGAGGTGACTCATGGTGCAGTAGGGTTGGTAAGGCTTGTTGAGAAAACCACGGGCATGACAACAAGTCGTGGTTAGGCCTCACGACTCGTGAGGTCTCCCGTGGCCTAGACTAGTTGTCGCAAGGAGGCATTGGGCAGTACAAGCCACGGATGGTGACCACAAGTCGTGGTCACCCACCATGAGTATTGGTGTCTTCCATGAGGTCCCCTAGTGGTTTTTAGCAGTGAACCAGATGACTCAAAGCCATGAGTTGTGGCCTGTGAGCACGAGTCATCTAGTCCCTCGTGGGCACTGGCAGTCAGCCAAATTCTTCGATTTTAGTAAGGGCTTTTCCGTAATCCCTAAGTCCTAGGAGCCTATACTACATCGTTTCAGGCTCATTTTAGTTGGTTTTAAGAGGGGAAAACCTATTCTATGTCATTCATTCCATGCATGCAAGCATGAGAGGTTAAAAAGGTGATTTAAGGCTAGTATTCAAGGTTTCCATCCAATTTCCTCTTGGGCAATCAAAGATTTGGTGGAATCAATCCCTTCTAGGTATGTAGGGTTATGAGTGGGTGTTTCCTTCCTCACCCATGCCCAATCTCTATCTAAGTATGAGAAATTCCTAAGATCAAGTTATGGGGTTTTACCCAATTGCACAATTCTACAATTTCTATACATGGGTACGATTAGATTATGTTTCTGTTGATGCATTGTGAAGCTTGGGCAGATTTTAAATTGCTTTCAATCAAAATTATGTTTTCTAGATTATGGTATAAAATGCCCATGGATGAGAAGTTCATGAAAGAAGAGAATGATGATGGATGTATGATGATGATGAGATTGATGATCAAAAGCATGTTTCTAAAGCTACCCATGATTATGATATTGTTTTCAACATGAATTGAGTAGATGTAGGTATAATAAAGTTTTGGTCACCCTTATATTGAGAATGATGATGTAGCATTTCTAAAGTAAGCTTACCACATGGTTTTTGGAGTAGATGCTCCCACTTATCTTTGAGCTTGTGGTATGTTTCAAAATAAAGATTCTCATATGTATGAATTCATAATTGCGATGTATGTTATTATTCAGCTTTGTTCCATACGATGTGGTTTTGTGCATGATTTCATTATTGAACTTTCTCAAATGACAATGTTGAGATTCGTTACATACAATGTTGAGTTTATGCATGATTCCATTGTTGAGCTTCGTCAATAGACGATGTTGAGCTTCGTTATAAATGATGTAGAGCATTGCATGTATTGGGAGAAGAGTCTAGCCCCGAGTGGGCTAAGGGTAGATCACTCTATGCCCCAGAACTATGCGCCAACATAGAATGATATTATTATGTCATTTGGACCTCCCTTGTGAGCTATCCTTGGCCCTAATGGCCCATGAGCTTGATATCGATATCATGGTAGTATCCTTAGCCCTGATAAGGTTTTGGATGGCTCTGCCCGCTTGGGTGTAATAGTCGGGACCACGTAAGCTCTATCGTGATATGTCGGTTAAATGACAAGTCTCCCATTGTCTATATGATTCCAATTTTCATATTCATTACTCATGGTTATTGTTTTACACATGCATTTCTAAAAGCAAGGTTTGACTCATTGTTCCACTTTTCTATAATTGTCATATTTCCTCTTTGAGTCATTCGATTCAGTTATGATGTTATGAAGCTATGCATGGTCATATTATGAAAAGATTACGATTTCAGAATGAATGCATGTAGTATTTCCTCTTAGATTTGAATGTTTATGATATGTTATGAAATGTTTTAAATGATTTACTTTACTTAAGCGGTTTTACTTACCTTTCATACTCGGTGCATTCCACGTACTGACCGCATACTTTCTATGTTGTATCATTTCATGATACAGGACCCAGCTCCTAGGCTCAACCCCGCTCATATTCGATTGTCAGAGTTTTCACCTACTTGATTGGTGAGTCCTCATACTTCGAGGGTTAGACTATCAGTTGCCTTATGTATTTTCAATTTCAGTATTGTTGAGTTAGTTGGGGTCTTCCCATCAACTCTTCTAGATTAGAGGCTTTTCAGACTTCGTATGTGTTTAGCTTCAGATGCTTATTCTCATATTATGTTGAGTTAGACTTCTGCTAAGTTTATATTGATGTTTTCTTCCATTTATCGAATGAGTTAAGTGTATACTTATGCCATGGGTTGACTTGGGGTCTCTCGGGGTCCCTTTTCCCGTGTCTATGATCCGGGCCTCCGTTCGAGTCATGAAAATGGTCTTCGGGATGGAGTGCTCCTTCAAAGTTTTTATTATTCTTTGGACTCCATTAACAGGTCCATGGAAAAAAACTTGATCAATGGATCTCTTATGGACTAGAGGTATGGAAAACCTAGAGCTTTGTTGGATCGGATGATTATAATGAACCGAGCTCCAAAAGGTGTGGGTTCAAGTTTTCTGACCACTTTGATGAGAAAAAGGGATGAAGAGCGAGATGAAACTCTAGCAAAAATGATGACCCACCTTGAGTTGATGAAGAAGCATGTTATGGGGAGTGGTTCTAAGAGCGTCAATGTCGTAGGGACCCAAGGTCCAATGCCATATGAAAGAGAGGCCTTGCCACCTAGGTACGAAGAGGAGTGCCAATTCATGGCAAATAAAATGGGGGTTTCTCGCCCATTGTACCAAGGTGAAAATCAAGGCCCCTGAAGACCAAGGGAGGAGAATCAAGGTTGGAGGAACAGAGACAACCAGGTTTGGGTCAATCATAATGAAAGATAAAAAAATCAAAATCGTGATGGGGAACGTTATCATCGCTGATCAAACCCATATGTACCCCCTCCAAAGGCTGACAATCCCAAAACACAACCTGCTATGAGCAATGTGGAAGCTACAAGATCGAGGAGATGCTGGCTCGAGTACTCAAGAGAGTGGAATCTACCGATAGTGGAGTCAAGGAATTGAAAGGGGAGGTGTCGAACCTCGCCCAAATAGTGAACTCCCACTCGGCATCGATTAAGAGCTCCGAAGCACAAATGAATCATTTATCTTCCCAAATGAATCCCCACATGAAGGAGACACTTCCCAGTGACAATGTATCTAACCCAAAGAAAGACAACCATTGTATGGCAATTGTGACTAGAAGAGGCAAAGTATTGGAAGATGGGGGTAGGAAGCCTAAAAACGTTGTTGAACCAAAACCAAAAGATGTTGTGGGTAAAGAGGTGCCAAGAGCACCAAATGTTGTTGTTGATACTGATGAACTTGATGATAGGGAAGTTGAGGCTGACCTCGAGAAGGTAGTTAAGGAGGATATGAGCAAATAAGTTGTACCCAACATAGGCCAAGAGCCTCGGATTCCTCCCCCTGATGCCCGGAGATTAGCCAAGAAAAATGAAGATAATCAGTTCCACAAATTCGTAGAGATGTTTAGTAAATTGTCTATCAATATACCTCTAGTGGATGCATTGCTTCAAATGCCCGGGTATGCCAAGTTTATGAAAGATTTTATAAACAAAAAGAAGGTCGTTGATGCTAGCATGGGAGAAGTAACACACCACTACAGTGCTATAATGACTAGCAACCTCTCTCCCATACGAGAGGTCCCAGGAGCCTTTACTATCCCCTATATCATGGGGCTATGTGTGTTAAAAAGGCCCTTTCTGATTTTGGGGCCAGCATCAACTTGATGCCCCTCATCATTATTAAGAAGTTGGGGTTGTGGAATCCAAAACCCACTTCAATGAGGTTATTAATGGCAGATAGATCTACCAAAAAAACCAGTGGGAGTGTTGGAGGACATTCGAGTTTGAGTTGATAAGTTCATCCTTCCAGCTAACTTTGTTGTGCTAAACTGTGACATGGATGTTGAAGTGTCGATCATCTTGGGGAGACCATAACTTTCCACAGTAGAGCTTTGGTAGATATGGAACTTGGTGAGTTGAAGTTCAGAGTGGGAGGTGATGAAGTCACCTTTAATGTATGTCAAACCATCAAGCCCCCAGATGAATGCAACGTGATTTGGGTTTTGAATGATAAGGCTTCACAATATGAAGGTGGTATTGATGAGGCTGATTTGAAGGATGACCCTCCACAGTATTGAGAAGTGAGTTGGTATCCATCATGCCACAACGTTAAATAAGGTGCTTCTTGGGAGGCAACCTAAGTGTTTTTACTTTGGACGCTTTGATGTTTTTATCGTTTTTGGTTTTGTAGGTAGATTAGATAAGCAACAAGGAAAAGGAAAACAGGGCAGGCACTGTGCCAGACCGGTGAAGCACCCAGGCACAAGCGCGAAATTCTTCCCTATCACATGTGAGAAGTACAAAGTTGGATAAAAAGAAAGGAAACTGGTGACCAACAAGCGAAACGCCGGATGCGTTCTGCGAAATGCCTGTTCGGCATAGGTGTGAACTAGTATACCTATAGAAATTCTTAAAATCAAAGGGTGAGTTGCGACTCACCAACAAAACACAGGTTCATAACAGAAAGATATCGATAGAGCGTAGCCTGAACATAGTAAACTAGGTACATGGGCAGGTCACCGATGGTAGAATCAGCAAAACGCCGATACCCACCTGCGGCTGCAGGTCTAGCGTTGGTGGAGGTGTGTAAGTTTATTTTTAAATATTGACTAACCCATTGACCAACCCGATCGGGAGCACTTTAAAACTCACCCAAACCGATTAAACTCACCTTTTTACCTTTCCAAAATCTCCTCTCTCATCCTTTTCACCTAACCACTACCCTTTCACCTACCCAATTCCCCTTTATCCAAACCTACCATTAACATCCATCTTCCAACTGCCCACTCACATTTCCTCTTTCACACCTATATAAACCCACATCCTCATTCTCTTCTTCTCACTTCTTCTCACCCACACTTTCTCTTAGCAACATAAGTTTTCATTCAGTGAATCACCATTTTTTGTCAAGTTTGAAGATTTTAGTTTTTCACTTCTTCTCCAAGTCTCAATTCAATATGTGAATCCCAGCCTTCAATGTTGTTGATTTCACCCAAGCGCATGTGGTCGTCAAGTAATATAGGATTTTAAAGTCTAGATATCATACCTACAAAGACTTGTCAATTTAATTGTTATAAGGTTATTACTTTATTTTCACTATTCTAACAAAATAGGTTAAATGGGGAATGGTTTGGGAAGTTAAACTATCAAAAGCTTTAAATGTAAAATTAACTAAAATGGTTGTAAGCTTGATTGTATTTCGATGATGATGAGATTCTAGGGCAATGGCACTTAGTTGACTACAAGTTGAGTTTGCAGGACATAATTATAATAGTACAATTCTTCCTATGGTTGTTAGATGCAAGTTACTATACTATTTATTGCCACTATCCCTAGAATCGAAGAAGTATTTCATGAACCCTAACACCTATATCCCTATGGTCGCAGGAGAACAAAGAAACAATGATTATGCCTACTTGTATTTTAGCTTAACGAGGTTGAAGGGTATATCCCTATCCTCAATAACAACTTCTATCCTATCACCAATGGATTCAAGGGTCTTTGAATTTCTGTTCTGTATTTATTTTTAACCATTTCGATTCCACTTCCCAAGTTCAATCTATAGCCAATGGATTACTTACAAGGTGATCAATCTCATAAATAATATATTAACACAAATAACTATAGACAACCATAATTGAAGAATCAAAACTAGATTATATTTGTCTTTCAAACATTCAACTATCCAACATGGACACAACCCTAGAATATAAGTTTAGTCACTCATAGGCAAGCAGAAAAATGAATACTTAGACATCATCATGTGAAAAAACTAATGTAGAACTTTGTCTTCCTTCCGAACAGCTTACAAGCCTGCACAAACGAACTACGGAATGTAAAAAAATGATAAAAGATTGATAAAAGATCTCAAAAGATGTCTAACAAATGCCTTAGAGGATGTATTTATAGTTGAGCCTTCAAATGATGTTTCTGCCATCCAATACATGGCTTCAAAATCAGTAATTTCAACTCGAAATAGGTCTGGCACGCCTCCCCACCTATCTCACTATAGAGTTGGTCAAATTTTCAGCAATTTTACCTCTGAAATGGGTCTGGTGGGAAACCCCACCGATCTCACCAAGGACTTAGACAAATTTCCTTGCTCTAGAAGCTTTTGGCACCTAGCCCGATCTTTCTCACAAAGTTTTTCTCAAGTTTCTATGAAGTTTGGGACTTGGTGCACTACCTTCTCTATCTCTTTAGATTTTGTGAGATCTTTCCAAGTCTGGGATGCTCTGGTGCTATGGATGGGGCTCCACGCCAACCATAGCACCAAAATTTTTGGTGCTAAGAATAAGGTTCCACGCCTCTCATCTCGCCAAGGTGTTGAGTAGATTTTCTTCTAAAGTTTTAGACCTGATGTGGGGCGCTATCCATCTAACCAAAGTGATGAAAATAATTCTCTAAAGTTTGGCACTTATTGGGGGTGCCAGCTATCTCACTAGATTCTTCACTTAGCTTCTCAAACCTTCAACCTTGGTTCGTTTTGGGTCCTTTTTCCCTATTTTCCTGCTCAAAGCACCTCAAATCATTTGTTAGCATGAAAAACACATAAAAACAATGAGTTCAGGTATTTAATAAGGATTATTAACTCAAAACATGGTGAAAGATGGGCAAAAACATGCTAATGGGCATATAAACATGCCCATCATCACCACCCTACACTTAAACCATTGTTCATCCTCGCACGATATTTACTACACAAACAAAATCATCTTTTACCATCATCCTTGACACTCCATCAATTCATACTTAACCAACTAGAATAGAGCATAGATCAAGTGGTTCATCAACATACAACAATCCTCAACAAGCACATAGAAGGATTTCACAATCAAGAACACAGAACCTCTATAATTGACTGATATTTTCAAAACATAGGGTCAACATGATTGAATGTGAAACATGAAACAAATAGTACACCGACTTAAACAACTTGTGCCCCTCACTTTTAGTGATGTTCCTCTCTCAATTTATCAATTCAAGAATATGGAACATAAGAAGCAAGGGACATTTACGCTCACAAATGATGTAATGCACATACGTCACATACCATAAGCTTGCCCTTCATGTACGCTTAGACTACTTAGTTTTTTCAAGAAATGAGGATCACAAGAACTTTTCTTGATTGTAATGTTGGCTTAGGAATGGGTAGGAATGATATTTCTTTTATAGTGACCACCGCCCCAAGCACTTTTAAGATATTTTTTTTATTTTTCTTGTTCACCACTTTTTTTCTTCTTTGTTCACTCTTCACTAACTCATCCTTTTTCTTTTTTTCTTCTCATGCCCCTTTTTCACTACTTGCCAGCTAGTCTTTGCTTAGAGAATCAATAAGGATTTTACAATTAAATCTCTATCTTTCATTGTCCTAACAACAAGTAAATAACACAATTCTGTGGGCACCCCTTCTTCCTATTTTTCTTCTCATACCACAACTTTTTCTTTTCCCTTAACATTATACTTTGGTGGACCTTCACTTTAAAGTCTCAAAGTGCCTAG
This sequence comes from Datura wrightii, assembly GCA_035772735.1. Lineage (NCBI taxonomy): Eukaryota > Viridiplantae > Streptophyta > Magnoliopsida > Solanales > Solanaceae > Datura > Datura wrightii. The sequence goes on from JASDFA010000020.1 coordinate 92,992,219, forward strand.
ACTAATTTGGATCAATCAGTCTGAGGTCTCACAAAAAGAGGGATTAAGCTACTTTCTTAGCTAAAAAAATAATAAGGCTTATGGCTCAAATGGGGTTAACTAGGGAGAATGTATAGTAAGGTAAAACAATCATGGCAAAAATTGGCTTTTCCGAGAAATTCCTTGATCACTTCCTAAATCCTTAGTAACTAGCTATCATACATACACTAAGGCAAGTTCTAGATGCTACAATAAGTACATACAGAACAAATTAGCTCACCTCTCATGGAACTCGAGCGTCTACTCTATTTCAACAGCTACACATTCACATAATAACATCGAATAACAAGTTAAATTCATTATTAAGCCCTAAGGATATCTTGAGTCAAATTTAAAGAGATATGAGTGTCTCTCATGGATTCCTCACTTATGCATTCAAGATGACCACTTTACTAACTCTAGCATAGCAAATAAGCAGAATATCAACAAGCATACAAGTAGATAACTACGACTCAATCATAAAAATAAAAGCAAATGTGACGAATCTTCCCTTAAGAAAGTCATCATCCATCTATCATAGGGAAACTGTCACATCCCACCTTGGGGGGTATGATGGGCACCTGGTGCCTGCTAGACTCTGGACTGCTAAATGGTCCAGCCTGAGCACATCTGGTGCTTTGGCTGGCTCTGGCTCTATTCCAAGAAACAAACCGGCTATATAACGGCTGTAAACACAGCCTCCGGCCAATTGGCCTATAGCCACCTGTAGCTGTAATAACAGCTAACCAGAACACACTCATAACAAGGAACCTATGCGGGCCGACAAGGCCACCATGCTGTATAGTCATCTGTAATATCAACACAAGACTACTGTAAGACTACGTGACCGGCAAGGTCACCACTACTGTCAAACTAAGGCCTCACACGGTCAACATAAACTGAAATACTAAACAGCTACAGCAAACTGCATGGCCTCACACGACCGGCTCAACTGACCACAGGAAAATATATACAGACTGCAAGTCTCTAGGAATAACAACAGAAATGATCGGGACAGGGCCCCGACCTACCCGTACTGTACAAAAAAGAAAAGAGCTACACCTCTGGAAATCAGACTCCGGATGATAGGAGTTGAATACTCAATAGCTGACTGGAATCACGAGGGATCGCCTCCTCGTCTATGAGTACCTGCAGGAAAGTAATGCAGCGCCCCACTGGGCGTCAGTATCACTGATACTGAGTATGCAAAGCAACTGAAATAATACAACTGAAAACAACTGAATAAATATAGCATAACTAGCATTTCTGTATAGCAGGAGATAACTGAATCTGAAGAAGCTGACATAAACTGGATCGGGCTTTCTGTACTGATAAGGCAGAGGCGTACCTGTAGACGCAACGGCCTGCTGTCTAGTAGCTAGTATACAATATATATAGCACATAAATAGATATACAAGTAGCAAGCAAGAGCCAATACCAACCCCCATAAGCCGGATGGCGCCAAGCAAGCAAACAATCTATATACCCCTACCCGGGTCAAAACCAACCAAAAATAAGTCACTCCACTCATCTACTCACTTCGGAGCTCCTCTACCGGCCCCCTGGGTCTCCGGCTCGGGCCATAGCCTCCGATATAAGCAACCGTGTCTGGGTCCGGAGGACTCCTGTGTAGACAGTAACAGATAGGGTCTGGATCCCCGGACACACTCAACGGGGCTACCTGAAACCGGAGCTACACCTGTAATAACTGAATGTACAGACAGTAACAGATAGGGTCTGATTCCCTGGACATACTCAACAGGGCTATCTGATACCGGAGCTGCACCTGTAATGCTGATCAGACTGCTGTGGGGAAAGCTACATCCCACCTTCGTCCAAGCTGGGGATGGCATGCCACTCCTTGGAGTGACGTAAAACCCACCCGCTCAGTGGGCGACACGATTACCAACCCAGGGGCGGCGAGGACGCTCAATAAGGTGCCCTCACACCACAACAAGTCTCAACAAACAAATAGCACATATAAATAGCAAGCATGTATAGCTGAAAAGACTATCTGAAATTTAGCTTCTTGTTCTGATCTGTTTCTATACTGAATTGATTCTTTTATTGATTATACTGATTCTGAAATCTCTGTTAACTGTATGGCTAATCTGTAGCCAAGATATTATCTGTCTGGATGGCTAATCTGTAACCATAAGTGTCTGTCTATCTGATCTTTTTTTACTGACTTTTATTATGAAAATCTGTTTCTTTTTATTCTTACAACATGCTTGCTAATCACATAATAGGCTATACTGGATCTGAACTACTAACTTGCCCTTGGGCGCATGCTTTTCTAATTTTCAGACTGAATACGATATAACAGCGTGACTAGATTTACTAAACTTGCACAATACTTAACATTCAACTCTGGAAATTCTACTACGGAGTTTACTGTACTATACAAGGCTAAAACTACTAACTTGCCGAAGAAACCGGCTTTACATACCTTAACCTCGAGTTATCCGTCTGTCGGACGAGGCTCGGTCAATACTTCAACTATTTCTTCCAACTGCATTCATAAATATGTCAATTAATACTAAATATAGCTTTATTCCAAAGAACAATGTCACTTTCGATATAATTGTAGCCTAAACTTAGGCTTATCGAAAGACGGTCGAAAACTCGCTATTTTTCAGAAGTCCAGAAGAGAGAAGTATTCACTTCACAGCTAGGAGCACATAGACACTAGTTTGGAGCAATTCTACTTACCTTAGCTCAGTATCTCGATGATTCGTCGGCCGTATTTCGCGAAACAAAATCCGTAGGAATGCTCCCTGCTGCTAAATACCTCGGTACCTGAGGTTAATTTGAATTTGGACCCCGTTTGGCGGCGTAATCGAGTGACAATTTATCCATATCCTTCGCCCCCTCTGTTTTCTCTCACGTTTCTGGAAAATATAATGAACATACTAAATTAAAACGGAAGTGGGGGCATAAATATAATTGGCACTATAAATCGCATTCATGGAATGCGATTTATAAGTCGCATTTTGCCTTGCGACACGCCGACTTGGCGCTTGTCCGATCTTTCCCCGGGCCTTTTTCTAGCATGTATGGCTTCCAAATATGCTCGACCAATGCACGAATAGGCCATCTAGGTGCCGGAAATCCTAGGTGGTATAACATTCTCCCCCCCCCTTAAGAACATTCGTCCTCGAATGTAAACTTCTATCTAGAGGACTACTCAATTAGCTTAACTTGTTCTTAGGAAAATTTCGGCAGAGTTTCCCCTGTAATCTGGACTATCCCAAAATCCTGAAACACAGAAAAGTCCAATACAGGTACTCCACACGATACTATAAGATTCATTCGATAACTAAACATCAATCTTTCTCACTTATATATAAACAACTGTAAGGTACTGCATAGGTAACAATACTGACATACTTGTCGCCTAGCTAGGCTTGGAATAAGTGAGGATATCTAGCTTTCATATCTTCCTCCGCTTCCCACGTCATCTCTTTTTGGTTCCTGTTACGCCACAATACTTGACAGACGCAATATCCTTAGTTCTCAATCTACGAATCTGTCTGTCTAAGATGGCTACCGGAACCTCTTCGTAGGCCAGTTCTTCTGTAACCTGGATATCCTAGACTGGGACTGCTCTTGACGGGTCTCCCAAGCATTTCCTTAGCATGGATACATGAAAGACTGGATGAACATATTCTAGTTCTGGTGGCAAGTTCAACTCATACGCCACTTGGCCAATTCTTCTACGAATCTGATATGGCCCGACAAATCTTGGGCTGAGCTTACCTTTCATGCCAAATCTCATCACCCATATAGAGTCATGTATGTGTCTAGTACGGGGTAATCCCGCCACAAAATCCATATTCACTGCTTCCCATTTCCAGAGAGGTACAACTATTTCCTGAGTCAAACCGTCTGGTTTCTGATGTTCTGCTTTCACCTGCTGGCAGTTAGGACACCGGGCTACAAATTCAGCAATTTCTTCTTTTCATACCTGGCCACCAGTAATTTTCTTGATATCATGGTACATCTTTGTCGCGCCGGGGTGGAGAGAATAACGGGTGCAATGTACCTCGTTCATGATCTGCTGGCGGAGGCCTGAAACATTGGGAACACATAAACGATCTTTACCACGCAGCACTCCATCCTCTGTTACCTGGAATCCTGGAGCCTTCCCTAACGGAATATAATCTTTAAGCTGAACTAGGTCAGGATCCTCAAATTGCTGTTCTTTCACTTCCACAACTAACGATGACACGGCGGTGTTCTGAATTACCGTTCTACCGTCCTCTATTTCTGCTACACGAATGGCTAGGCGAGCTAACTGATGTATTTCCCTGACCAATTCCCGCTGCTCGGGCCGAAAATACGCCAAGCTCCCCATGGACTTTCGACTGAGAGCATCTGCTACAATATTAGCTTTTCCCGGGTGGTACAAAATGTTCACATCATAATCTTTTAACACCTCCAACTAGCGACGTTGCCGCAGATTCAGCTCCCTCTGAGTGAAGATATACTGTAGGCTCTTGTGATCTGTGAAAATATCAACATGGACGCCATACAGGTAATGTCTCCACATTTTCAAGGCGTGGATCACTGCGGCTAACTCCAGGTCGTGGGTAGGATAATTCTTCTCGTGTTTCCTTAGCTGTCTGGAAGCATATGCAATCACCTTACCATGCTGCATCAACACACAGCCTAACCCAACGCCTAATGCATCGCAATATACTGAATAACCTTCTGTACCTTCCGGCAAGGCTAACACTGGGGCGGAGGTTAATTTATCTTTCAGCTCCTCGAAGCTCTGCTCGCATGCCTCTGTCCACTGAAACTTTACTGCTCCATTACCTCTTCTTGACTGATATAACATTTTCATACTTAGAGAGCTCGGCATATAATTGACGGTCATACTGGCTTGTCTTGCCGAAGAGATCAACAGGTAGTTTACAGGTGTAGCTAGAGCTTATCTGGCCTTCCGGCCACATGCTAAGGCTACTTGTTGCTGGGATAACCTGAACGACCGTCTGTGCACCTTGTGCCTTTATCTGATCAGAGGATCCTCATATTGATCATGACCTCTAATGATCTGGCTGCATAACCTTAAATAACTGAATAGTCAGGTTGAATGACCCGAATGTGGCAGTAGTCTAACAATGCTCTAACTATTCTACTTGAGTACTTATAGTTCATGCATAACTGCAAACTTGTGGGCATCTAATTGCTTTGTTATTTTTCTTGAACCACTGTAAGGCTGGGCTTAATCAAGCTTACTCCCACACGATCAATCTCTGGATCTTCACGGGGAGTCTACTGATCTCCTGGTCTTAATAAACACTGTGCTAGCAGGGTACTATCAATTTCTTACGCCTTGTGTGTATCCACTTGGATTTATACTGCTATTCTGGGGAATTCTCGGTCTTATGAGCTATTCTATAAATACTGGCCTTCTGCTAGGGCTTTGTATCTGAATACCTTACGAGAACCAGCTGAAGTACTAGTCTGTCACTGACTACTGATGTGGACCCTTTCTTGGGGTGCCCACGGGTTTGTCTGACTCAGACGGCTGGCTAACTTGCGGGGTGTTCCACGTAATAATTGCTAGGTTGACTAAGACCGACTCTCCCCTATAAGGCTGGGAAAATGATGTACGACCACTTAACATACTGGAAAAATTCTGGTTCTGGCATATGCGATAATGCTATTGATTTTTAGGGATGCTTCCCTGCTAATACAAGCGCCAGCTAGTCGTTAGACCGTCTACCTGTGCTCTTATCATCTAGCCATCTGATTCAGGCCATTAACTCTGGTAAGCTTCTAGAGCCTAGATCTGGCAACAACACATAAGTCTATTAACTTAATAACTGAGAATTGAGATAGTTTCTATGAATTCATACGTAATTCACACTTAACCTGCCCTTTCTCTTCTCCTTTCCCTTTCTCCTTTCTTCTCTTCTTTTCTTTCTTTCTTTTTTTTTTGGCAAGGGGGTCCTGCAATGCAATTTGTATATACTTCCCAGCAGTAATATGCATCTGTGTGATTGTAACCCCTATTAGCAGCTGCTCAGAGCATATTTATTATCTACACAGATATATATTAATAAATACGTACAATACATACTGAATTTTGCAGTGATACGTAATCTCTGACACACTTTGCTAAATTTCATATTGTACATGATATACTGCTTCTATGGTCTAATAATACCTCCTGCCTTCTCTTAACATTTCATTGTATTGTCACCCCATTCTGAACGTAACAAACATAAACACTTTAGTTATTGTCTGCTATTTGAAATGCCGCCACTCTTGCGATGTGGGGTCAACATTCGAATCTTGTGGCCTTACTTGGCATATATTGAGAGCCCATGACTGTCTGCTGGGCCTTATCTCTAGGCCACACTAGATTAAATTCGTTGTATCGGTAATTTCTTAACTTCCCCATAAACGAACATACTGCAACATTCTGGACCACAATCTTACTGTCAGCCCGAGGCTTAATCCTTAATACGATATTCTATCAATCCGGGGGTAATCCTAATTTCCCCACAAAATCTGACATTCCTGCTTCTTCCCCTCATCTTGCTTAAGCTGAACTCTGGGTTCAAGGTACCTGTTTTTCATTGTTAATAAAATTACTGGTCAAGTATCAGTTCATACTTCCCCTGACTTGCAGTCAGACCTATCTGATTCACATGACCCCTCACCCTTTCGATATCACAACTGGATCATAACTATCATCTTACAGGTATGTCTTGCTATCTGTTAGCATATATGGCGGACTTGGCCTTTTTCTAACTCGAACTTGACTATTACCCGGCATTCATCCCTAACAGGTCTTTTACCCCTACTTCGGGTAAGCTAACGGTCTTACTTTCTCTACTGGCTTATTATCATAAGGGTCTGCACAACTTACGTAATCATAGGGGCTCTTTATACTTTCTAATACTTACTAGGATCAATCAGCCCATCTTTACTTACTGCTTGATTTGGCAACCCCATCTCAATTCTTATGCCCCTTTACTATACTGGCATCAAAATCAAGAGGTAGGAATAGCCCTTTTCTTATTGCAACAAATAAAAACATATAATTGTACCACATCTGAAAAGATGTGTTTAGGATTCCTACATTTCCCTCTCTTTCTCATACTTATCTGATAGTCTGACCTTGTCTGTAATCTTAATCAGATCTTATATATCTAATAAATAAGTCAACTCGTATGTACATTATACTTCTGACTTCCTATTCTAACGTTATCAACGTATACTGGGAATAGTACCAATAAAGGTATCACGCTGGGAGGTCTCTGGTAGCTCCTCCTGCTGCTGTAGTTATCATGTAACTGGCTGATGCCCTCTTCTATTGCTATATCTGATCTTCTGCCTATGATAGGGTAATGCTGATCTGCCTTTGTATCTATAATCCAAGAATACAGTAAGTTTTTAGGGACTCAACCCTATACTGTACCGCTCTAAAGCACGACTGACTGAGAAGGAAGGGTAACCATCCTATCATGCCTCGCAGCCTCCTGCCTATAGTATATGGTGCACAACACATCCATAGACAAGACTCTACTTAGCACGGCTTGCAGACTCCCTGGGACACGACCTGCCCTGATACCAAGTTTGTCACATCCCACCTTGGGGGGTATGATGGGCACCTGGTGCCTGCTAGACTCTGGACTGCTAAATGGTCCAGCCTGAGCACATCTGGTGCTTTGGCTGGCTCTGGCTCTATTCCAAGAAACAAACGGGCTATATAACGGCTGTAAACACAGTCTCCGGCCAACTGGCCTATAGCCACCTGTACCTGTAATAACAGCTAACCAGAACACACTCATAACAAGGAACCTATGCGGGCCGACAAGGCCACCATGCTGTCTAGTCATCTGTAATATCAACACAAGACTACTGTAAGACTACGTGACCGGCAAGGTCACCACTACTGTCAAACTAAGGCCTCACACGGCCAACATAAACTGAAATACTAAACAGCTACAGCAAACTGCATGGCCTCACACGACCGGCTCAACTGACCATAGGAAAATATATACAGACTACAAGCCTCTAGGAATAACAACAGAAATGATCGGGACAGGGGCCCGACCTACCCTTTACTGTACAAAAAGGAAAAGAGCTACACCTCTGGAAATCAGACTCCGGATGATAGGAGTTGAATACTCAATAGCTGACTGGAATCATGAGGGATCGCCTCCTCGTCTATGAGTACCTGCAGGAAAGTAATGCAGCGCCCCACTGGGCGTCAGTATCACTGATACTGAGTATGCAAAGCAACTGAAATAATACAACTGAAAACAACTGAATAAATATAGCATAACTAGCATTTCTGTATAGCAGGAGATAACTGAATCTGAAGAAGCTGACATAAACTGGATCGGTCTTTCTGTACTGATAAGGCAGAGGCATACCTATAGACGCAACGGCCTGCTGTCTAGTAGCTAGTATACAATATATATAGCACATAAATAGATATACAAGTAGCAAGCAAGAGCCAATACCAACCCCCATAAGCCGGATGGCGCCAAGCAAGCAAATAATCTATATACCCCTACCCGGGTCAAAACCAACAAAAAATAAGTCACTCCACTCATCTACTCACTTCGGAGCTCCTCTACCGGCCCCCTGGGTCTCCGGCTCGGGCCATAGCCTCCGATATAAGAAACCGTGTCTGGGTCCGGAGGACTCCTGTGTAGACAGTAACAGATAGGGTCTGGATCCCCGAACACACTCAACGGGGCTACCTGAAACCGGAGCTACACCTGTAATAACTGAATGTACAGACAGTAACAGATAGGGTCTGATTCCCTGGACACACTCAACAGGGCTATCTGATACCGGAGCTGCACCTGTAATGCTGATCAGACTGCTGTGGGGAAAGCTACATCCCACCTTCGTCCAAGCTGGGGACGGCATGCCACTCCTTGGAGTGACATAAAACCCACCCGCTCAGTGGGCGACACGATTACCAACCCAGGGGCGGCGAGGACGCTCAATAAGGTGCCCTCACACCACAACAAGTCTCAACAAACAAATAGCACATATAAATAGCAAGCATGTATAGCTGAAAAGACTATCTGAAATTTAGCTTCTTGTTCTGATCTGTTTCTATACTGAATTGATTCTTTTACTGATTATACTGATTCTGAAATCTCTGTTAACTGTATGGCTAACTGTAGCCAAGATACTATCTGTCTGGATGGCTAATCTGTAGCCATAACTATCTGTCTATCTGATCTTTTTTTACTGACTTTTATTATGAAAATCTGTTTCTTTTTATTCTTACAACATGCTTGCTAATCACATAATAGGCTATACTGGATCTGAACTAGTAACTTGCCCTTGGGTGCATGCTTTTCTAACTTTCAGACTGAATACGATATAATAGCGCGACTAGATTTACTGAACTTGCACAATACTTAACATTCAACTCCAGAAATTCTACTACGGAGTTTACTGTACTATACAAGGCTAAAACTACTAACTTGCCGAAGAAACCGGCTTTACATACCTTAACCTCGAGTTATCCGTCTGTCGGACGAGGCTCGGTCAATACTTCAACTATTTCTCCCAACTGCATTCATAAATATGTCAATTAATACTAAATATAGCTTTATTCCAAAGAACAACGTCACTTTTGATATAATTGTAGCCTAAACTTAGGCTTATCGAAAGACGGTCGAAAACTCGCTATTTTTCAGAAGTCCAGAAGGGAGAAGTATTCACTTCATAGCTAGGAGCACATAGACACTAGTTTGGAGCAATTCTACTTACCTTAGCTTAGTAGCTCGACGATTCGTCGACCGTATTTCGCGAAACAAAATCCGTAGGAATGGTCCCTGCTGCTAAATACCTCGGTACCTGAGGTTAATTTGTATTTGGACCGCGTTTGGCGGCGTAATCGAGCGACAATTTATCCATATCCTTCGCCCCCTCTGTTTTCTCTCACGTTTCTGGAAAATATAATGAACATACTAAATTAAAACCTAAGTGGGGGCATAAATATAATTGGCACTATAAATCGCATTCATGGAATGCGATTTATAAGTCGCATTCCTGGAATGCGATTTATAAGTCACATTTTTCCTTGCGACGCGCCGACTTGGCGCTTGTCCGATCTTTCCCTGGGCCTTTTTCTAGCATGTATGGCTTCCAAATATGCTCAACCAACGTACGAATAGTCCATCTAGATGCCGGGAATCCTATGGGGTATAACAGAAACGTCATTAATTTACAATGAAAATGACTCCTAAAAATGAAAAAACTACCCGGTTCGAAGGTTCTTCCCTTCGGAAAAGAACCAACGCATAAGAAAAATCGAAGGGTGGATGAGACATGCCATTTTCAAAAAATTTCAACTAAACTTGCTGGCATGCTCACCCTTAACCTCAAAATTTTGGGAGATATCCCCTCATCCCATACTTAAAATAATGATTTGTTCCCCTTCTCTACAGAAGAAAAAAAAACAAAGAAAAAGTGACACTAGAAAAAATAAGAAAAATTACACTATTACAAATTGGGTTAGATCCTAACAAGCGCCTGATTTAACGTTGCGGTACAACGCCATCAAGTTTCACCACTTTTCCTTCCATTTCTAGCTTATAAATTTCACCCCTAGTTTCTTTTCCAATTTTATGTTATACTCAAGGGGTGGTGGTGTAAACATGAAGGGACCAAGTAATAGATGTTGCCTCTTACCCTTCTTGGCCCTTAAGTGAAGGATGTCATAATGTATCTTTAGCATAATAAATTTTAAAATATAGAGATGTTGTTCCTAATCTACACATTTCACCATAGGCTTGGAAGGCTCTATTTCTAGGTTGCCAACCAAACACAATGTCGAAAAGTATTTAGAATGAGGACCGCTATGCCTTAACTCCAAGATTGTTGTCATGACCCGAACATAGGCCCGGATTGAGACACGAGACAAAGAACCCCGATAATATCCAAGTCGACCCATGACATGAGCATGACATCTAAACTCAATATATAAATGCGAAACTCTAACATATATAAAATACAGGAAGTTTGAATATCTAATAACATCATATATCTGAATACATAACAGTGATCTTAAATTGAAAACATACTATGTCTGATAAACCTCTACATACTGATGAGTTGATGGTACAATACCCAAACTAAAACTGAAATTGAAGATACTGAATACAACTGATAAAGGGTGCTCGAAGGATGAGGACTCACCAACTCTTGCTGGGAGATGCTACTCTGAGGATCTAGCCAATGGAGGGGCTGAACCTGAATGCCACAGCCTGTGTCATAAAATGATACAACATAGAGTATGCGGTCAGTACGTGGAATATATCGAGTATGCAAGGTAAGTAAAATCGCTAAGTAAATAAAATCAGAGATCATGCATATCATAAAACATTTTATCATAAGATTCTGAGAGTAGGGCTTGCATGCTAGTATCTGAAAATATGATTTAAATATAACTGAATATCATAACTGAATCGAATGACCCAAAGCTGAAACTGGTTATTCACAAATAAAAATGAACATTGGGTCAAACCTGCTGAAAACATAATATCATGACTGATGAACATGCATAACTTAAATCATGAAGAATAATGGAAGACTCGTCATATAACTGACATTACCATAATAGAGCGTACGTGATCCCGATTATTACATTCAAGTGGGCAGAGCCGTCCAAAGCCTTTTCAGGGCTAAGGACGCTACCATTATATCGATATCAAGATGAAGGCCCCTTGGGGGTAGGGAAAGCTCACAAGGGAGCTCCCAAATAATCTGAACATACCTACATTGGCACGTAGTTCTAAGGCACTAGGTTGACTGACCCTTAGCCTACTCCGTGCTAGACACTACTCCCAAAAACATTCATATGCTCTCCATCATTTTTCAAAGAGGCTAAACCATCACCTAGTGACTAAGATGAATTGTAATAATACATGCATAATCTGAAAACATAACATGTGGAGCCTTTACTCAAATCTTACCACAAGCTGAAAGAGTGGAAGTCTAGACCCCAAAATCCATGTGATAAGCTAATGACGTGAAATTGAGAAACATCATCAAACATACTTGATCATATGGGCTTTCCCAAACTTAAAAATACTTGAAATAGACTTTGATGGTCCAAACCATGAATATAGACATGGGTAATTCGAAATCATGCATTCATCGTATATATATATATATATCATCATGCTTGAAAACATACGTTATAATCTCAACCTTTCATGAACTTTCATAATTGGGCATCATCATTTGTAAAACATTGAAAACGTGAATTTTAACTTAAAATATTATAAAACATTCCCATGAATCACAATTCAACATTAGAAACATAAATAGAGGATACTCATGGTAGACACTTAGAAAATTCACAAGTTGGGTTAAAACCCCATAGATTTTCATCAACTAGAATTTAAATGAATTTGAGAAGGAATTGGTCATGGGAGTGGATAGATACCCAATTCATAACCCTACATACCTAGGTAAATCTTATTTACACTCCCTCTTGAAAGCCCAAATGAAATTGGAGAGAAATTGGGGAAATTCTTCAAGCCTAATCTCCAACGAAGAGTTCTAATTTGCATGCACGGAATGGTAAGGCTTAGGATAGGTTTAGCACTCTTAAAACCCTGCTAACTGAGCTTAAAATGATGTAGTTTAGGACCTTAGAGCTTAGGAATTACCCAAATACCCTTCATGAAATGTTTGAAATTTCTACACTGCTAGTGATAACGAGTGGTACAATGGATCTTTCTTTGATACAATGACTTGTGGTATATGTCTGTTACTTCTTATATCATTTTTTAACTTCTTTGATCCTGATATAATGAATCAATAGAACGATTCGTAACTCCAAACGATGACCCATTACTGCCTCCCATTACCTCGCTAGATTCCAACTCAATTCTCCGATAACGACTGTTTAGGATGAGTCGTTACTAGTCCCAACGACTCTTCATTTCTGGCCATTACTACCATTGCTCATATTCTAGAATTCCCCCCAAAGGAAACCTACCATGACTCGTTTTCCCAAACAATGATTCATTCCATGACTCTGCTAGTCACCCTAGAAAAGGACCATCCTCACAACGACCCCTTACCACGATCCGTCACATCAACCAATGGGTCGTCCTTAGACTCGTTACCAAAAAACCTCCTACTGCAAAACCTAACAACCAGTGTCTCCTACGAGTCATTAGACCCTCCAACGACTCGTACCACTAGTTGTTCTGAGTAAAATCTCAGGTTTTTCTACTGCTTTTCATTTCAAATTCCCCAGTCTAGTCTTAGGTGATCTTGGGCAAATTTATATGCCCAAGTGATACTCAAAAGTACCATTTTAGCCTTGTTTATCTATCAATGTGTATACATTCTCATGTAATTGGTAATAAAATGTGAATTTATACTAACCAACATGATTAGCATTGTTTTTGCAGGTAAAATGTAATTTCGGGAAGCTAAAATGCATGTTGGAGGATATCGGGGTTGGACTTGGATGCGAGCAAGGGACAAGACATTGGACATCATGAAATAAAGGGGCTCCGCGATGGAGCCGTGTCACGCTGCCATCGCGGAGGCCTTCTGCCTGGATAGGGAAATTTCGCCCAAATTCCAGAGAGGGTACGCGATAGGTCCGTGGCACGGTGGCTTGGCTCTGCGTTGCACGCCGTGCCACGTTGGGATTTATTTCCTGGACCCCCAGTTCCAGTGAAGGTCCGCGTCCGTAGCGTGTCACGGAGGCAGTGCTCCGCGATGCATCCGTGACACGTTGCTTGTTATTCCGGGAAAAATTCCCACCAGTATAAATAGAACACTTAGGTTCATTTTTCAATATTCTGACTTGGTGGAGCAAGAACGTGGGTTACAGGCAGTTGAGGGGACAAAAATATCAGGGTTTTTCTCTCTTTCCTTCTTCTTTAATTCAATTGTTTTTATGTTTAACACTCATTTAACGATGTTTAATCCACAAATGAGTGGCTAAATCCTCTTCTTGCTGAAGTTATGAACAATTGTAGTGAAATGGATTGTTGATCATAGTGGTTTTTCATCTTTTCTTCCATGTTGTTCTATTAATTCTTGTTCTTACTGCATTAATGTGTGGCCTACGTTAAAGTACATCTAAAAAGTCCGGTTTCACTCGAGAGAGCAAGAAATTGGAAAGTTGTGAGTTAATAGGATATGATCTTTACTTGATTTGGGAAAATTGGGAATTGATTTACTTTTAGGATAGAAATATACCTGAAAGTCGTATTAGTCAATTTAGGAACCGGGTTTGTATGGCTAGAACATGAATTGCATTTAATCACAGAAATGTAGGTGGATGGTTCATGATTCTTAAGTGAGGTTGAATACGAGAGTTTTAATCTCTTGGCAATAGTTCTTGGCTAGCAACTGGAGGAAAAGACTAACCAAATTATGTCGATAATTAATTTCATTACAAGTTCGTTTAACCTCATCATGCTCTCATTCATAGTTCAGACTCAAATTAGATAGTTGTTTTAGACTTACCATAATAATTATAAAACAAAATATTGAAATCTTGGTTACACTGTTGTCTGCATTTTTAGAATTAAAATATAGTACACTTGAGCAGATGGCACTTCATTCCAGTCCCTGTGGGATCGATACTTGGCTTACTTAAGCCACTTTACTATTTGTTTGACCACGTGCACTTGCGTGTAGTTATACCCATATAACGCAGACCCGAACAAGTTTTTGGTGCCATTGCCGGAGACTTGGAAATTGGTGAATTTTTTTTAAGTGTTAATTTACTATATTTTTATTTTCTTAGTGTTGACAACTTGGTCTTAGCCTGTATTTTGCAGATTTAATCTCTGTTGAACGCTGGCAAGAGACAAGGAGTTGGTGGACTCGTATATAGAGCCAAAAAGAATATTTCATAGTAAGAGGACAGAAGCTCTACAAAGAAAGCTGCAGTTGCTCAGACAGATGATCATGGAGCAACAACAGAATCCACCGGTAGTACGGGCAGTGTTAGTGCACGAAGAAGTAGCAGCTCGGCCGGTTCGCGAGGTGGTAATCCCACATGCTAATAATGTCACATCTAGCATATGCAAACCTGAGCCAGGAGGGAGGTTTGAACTTAAACAGAATATGGTGCAATTGCTGCACACTAGCGGGCAGTTTACCGGTCTCCCTCATGAAGATCCACAGTAGCATCTCCAAAATTTTTTGGAGATAAGTGACACTTATATCCCCGCTGGAGTGTCATCAGATTATGTCCGGCTTACATTGTTCCCATTCTCACTATTGGGAGAAGCCAAGAGGTGGTTGAAAGCTGAGCCACCGAATTTTATTTCTACGTGGGATGATCTTGCAAGGAAATTCTTGATACGGTTTTTTCCCTCCGGTAAAACAGCAAGACTTAGAAGTCAAATTCTATGTTTCAAACAGAGAGAGGGAGAGAATTTATATCAGGCCTGGGAGAGATTCAAGTCCATGTTGCGGGATTGTCCTCATCATCATCAGTCCAATGATGTGCTGGTGCACACTTTTACAGAGGGTTTGTAACCCCACACAAAAATATTGCTAGACTCGGCAGCTGGAGGACAAGCGCTGGAGAAAACTTATGAGGAGCTGTATACCTTGTTGAACCGTATTTCGCAGGGCAATCCGGAATGGAATGCTGATTCGTCAAGAGGCGGGACAAGGAAAGCAGCAGGAGTGCTAGAAGTGGATGGGTTTACAGCTATTGCTGCACAGATAGCTGCATTACAAAATCAACTTAACACCCACTTCAGCAACATGACAATGAACCAGCCTCAAGCCCCAGTTAATGCAGTGCAGCAAATGTGGTGTGAAGTGTGTGGAAGTAGTGAGCACTCAGCTGAGTGTTGTGGAGCCAATCCTGACTCGGTAAACTTTGTGGGTAATGTGCAAAGGAACCACCAACAGTATGGTAATAGCTATAATTCCAATTGGAGGAATCACCCTAATTTCTCATGGGGTAGCAACAACCATCAGGGGCAAAGTTCGGGTCAGGGTGTGAAAAGGAACCAAGGAGGGCAGCAGAATTATCAAGCACAATTCAGAAACAACAATGCACCTCCTCCACCACCATCACCCAGTATTGAGGAGATGTTCAAGACCATGATAGCTAACCAAGCGCAATTGCAGGCTGACTATGTGAAATTGGCAGCCGAAGTGAAAAACAACCAGTTAGCTACCAAGGCACTTGAATATCAATTTGGGCAATTTGCTGGAGCCCAAAACACAAGGCCTAGAGGAGGACTTCTGAGTGACACAGATCCCAATCCCAAGAAGGTGAATGCAGTGACCACAAGGAGTGGTTTGCAGCTGAAAGAGGTGGAACCAGAAGGACCACCTCAATAATCGGGAGCAGCAGAAGTTGAGAGGGAGCAAAGTACTGAAAGGGGGAAGACTAAGGAAGCTGAATCAGAAAGACCACCACCCCCTTTCCCTCAACGATTAAAGAAACACAAGGAGGAGGCGTGTTTCAAGAAATTCATGGAGGTGCTGAAACAGGTACATATTAACTTACCTCTTGTTGATGTTTTGCAGGGAGTGCCAAAATATGCTAAGTACATAAAGGACATTGTGGCAAACAAAAGTCAGTTGACTGAGTATGCTACGGTGGCTCTAACGGAGGAGCGCACTTCCCGGATTCAAAACAGACCGCCCACAAAGCTCAAAGACCCTGGGAGCTTTACTATCCAGATTACTATTGGGCAGAGCATCCGAGCTCGTGGATTGTGTGATTTGGGAGCGAGCTTAAATTTGATGCCGTCATCGGTATTCAGAAAGTTGGGTCTAGGGAGTCCTAGACCCACAACAGTAATCTTGCAATTGGCAGATCGATCCTTAGCCAGACCTGATGGTATTGTGGAGGACGTTCTGGTGCAAGTTGGCTGCCTAATTTTCCCGGTAGATTTTATCGTGCTGGATTTTGAACCAGACACGGAAGTCCCATTTATTTTGGGACGTCCTTTCTTGGCGACCGGGAAAGCACTAATTGACGTAGCTGCGGGGCAGCTAACAATGCGAGCACACGACAAGGTGGAGGTGTTCGATGTGTACAAGGCACCCAAGCTCCCGATGGTGCACGAAGAACTCTCGGTGATCAATGTGATTGATCAAGGTGATGATGAGCAGATTAAGGATTCACGGGAGTTAATGGGAAAACCACCGGATCGGTGTAAGCACTACTGGGGGAAGACGGTGATCGAGATAAATCATCCATCACCCTAGAGGACAACTGAGCTTAATGACGTCGAGGCGAGACGGTAAACCAGGCGCTGCACGGGAGGCAACCCGTGAAAAATTTTTTCTTTCTTTTTGTAAATTGTAAATAGATTTTTCTTTTTCTTTTTCTTGATTTACTACAAAATTTGTCGTTTTAGTTTTTGTTTTATTTTTTATTTAGAGTGAAACCTATAATTCTAACCAATTTTGTATAGTGAAATAAATTTCAGGTCAAACGGAGGAAAATATGCACGGAATCGCAAAGGAAAATTCGAGGTATGAAAATTAACAAAAAGTGGCAAAACAGTGAGCTGGGGCGATAACTCCGTGTCACGGAGGTGGACCTCCGCGTTACCCTCCGTGACATGTTGAGGTATAATCCGGATTTATTTAAAATTTCCAGAATAGGCTCGCGATGGCTCCGTGTCTCAGAGGAAGTGCATCGCGATGCACTCCGTGACACGTTGCTGTCTATATCGCGACGGGTCACACTGGGTCGCCGGGTGACCCGCGCGATTTTACTAGTTTTTAACCCCGAAAAACCCTCCCTTTCCCTTAATTTTCAATCACTCCACGACCAAAACCCCCCAAAACCCATCCCCCTTCAACGTGACACGGAGTAGGATAAGAAAATCATCAAGTTTGCGTAAATTCTTCAACTTCAAGGTATGTTCTTCGATTCCATCTCATTTCTTGTTGATTTTCTTCGATATTGAGCATATGAGGTGAGCTAAGGTTGCCCTAAGTAGAAATTAATCATGAATTCAATTTAATTGTTGTTGATGAATGTTCAGAATGTCGTTATGATTGCTTGAACTTGTCAATTGCATAAATTAATCGAAATTTCTTGATAATATCATTTCTAGGGCTTGTTTTTGAATTTGAAGTTGAAAATGTAGTGAACTTGTGAATTTCATGCCGGGATGTACATGTTGAATGAGATGAGTCGATGTACTAATTGTTAGGATGTTAATAGAATGACGGATTCTCGGGTTAGGGGAATGTTGAAATTTGCAAGAATTGGGTTGGGTGTATAGGTTCGTGTAGATAAATTTTTGTTGTTGTTTTCGTTTCTTTGTTTTTCCTTGCTAAGTGCGATGGATAAAATGTTAGGGATGGTAGTGATTGTGATTAGCTGTACGAAGTCTGAGTAGTACATAGAAGATATACCGCCAAATTTTTCGTACGCACTAAGCATGATTGTATTGTTGGTTATTGTGTGTAAATAAAGATGATCTTGCCCGTATTGTTGTAACTGTAGCTAAGGACTAAGTGTGGGGTAACCTAGCTTAACCCGACCTTAGTCAAAGTTGATATTTGTTAGCTTAACATTGATCTTGTCTACTTAGGTTGATAGGTAAAATGGCAAGCAGGCAAGAGAAAGGGAAAGGCACATCAACTTCGGGCGCCGGAAGGAAGCGAATCAGACTGGGCACAGCAGTCCCAGCAGCACCAGCAATTCCACGTGGCCAACGCCGCCAATACGGAACAATATGGGTGACGGATGAGGGGAAAAAGTGGTACGCAAAGCACAAAGAAAACAAATACTTCCCCGAGGAGCACATAGCACGGGAACCATTGGCACAGGAGTTCCCTAGGATGGTCCATCGGATCAAGGTAGCTGGGCTCAACTTCATCTTTGAAGAGCCCAAGGAATGCAATCTGCACCTGGTTCGGGAGTTCTATGCCAACTGGAACCCGATGATCAGAAGTCACACCATCAAAATCAGAGGGAAAATAGTCACCTTGGAGCCCCACCACCTCAATGCCATCATAGGAGCGCGAGACACAGACGCTCACGTGCTCCGACAGCTGAACATTACCCCACCATATGCGGACATCAGACGCACTTTGTGTGGGACCTGATCGACAGCTAGATGGAGCAGACACAAAGAGAGGGGCTACCACCAGACTTTGCCCTATTCACAGATGAACAGGGAAGCCAGAATATGGCTGAAGATTTTCTGTTCCTGCCTCATCCCGGGGGTACATATGACAGATGTAACCCGGGATCGTGTATGCCTGGTGTACGTCCTGATGAAAGGGCTAGAGATCAATGTGGGGGCGGTGATTATCTCCGCCATGAAGAGAGCCCGGTTGAATCAGGGGCACAGGTATGGCTTTGGTGGACTACTCACCACCTTCCTCAGGGGCCTAGATGTCGAGGAGGAGGCCCTTGACTATATCCCACAGATGGAGCGGCGGGCCTTAGATGTTACTAAAACTAAGGCTCCCGACACCACCCACAGGCCAGTGCTTACACTTGGCGAGCGACATGCTCGTGATGACCAGTATATGGCTCGAATGTATGGGATGCAGATGCTCCAGCTGAGGATAGGCGGGAGGCCGGCGATAGAGGAGGAGCTATGGCAGCTCGAGCTAGACTACCCCTTCGGCGAGAACGCCAGGGCTCTATGCCGAGTGGGGCTAGCATTTGTAGAGCCCACGGATGATGATGTCCCCACAGATGAAGAGACACGTCGGGAGGACTCCGATGTGGAGTCCGATGATGAAGACGGGGGCGATTCAGACATGGGAGATGAAGCAGCAGCACCCGACGAAGAAGTGGAGTACTTTGACTGATCAGGGAGTTCCACCACCCGATTTTGTGATATTTTAATTTTTGTGAACACTGCGGACAGCGTTTGAGCTAAGTGTGGGGTGGGAGTAGTTAGGTGCTGGGCTGTGCTGTTATGTATGTATGCTCTAATCTGTTGTCGTGCATGTGAAATTTTGTTGTTCCCTGTGATTTATGAATTGTTAAGTTGTTGTTTTGTATTTGTAAATTTTTGTGAAATTGATGTGTGTTGCTGAATGTTGCTAGCTGATTTTGTACATATTTTTGTGATCGAAATGATCGATATTTTTAAAATTTAAAATCTTTTGTACATATTTTATTTTTTTATCGAAATGATCGATATTTTTGACATTTTTTTTACTTCTTGGGTTTCTCGGCGTTTGTTTTCGGTTCTTTTACCGAGAATGGTCCCATTGAACCGAAGTCATAGTAGTGACCATTCCCTATGATGGATGGATGACGACCGTCTTAAGTGAAATGTAGTCGTTAGGAGTAGATTTTTCATTTATTTTTCAGTTTTTTTCTTTGGTGGGTTGCATCCCAAAACCTGTAGTTACTATATGGTTGCGAAATTCTGGTTGCGTGTTGTACATGATATTTAATATGCAAAGGTGATTCGTATGAAAACATGCAACTTTGTAAATATGTTGAGATACCTAGGCCATAGAGTTCGATTCAGTGTGATTGAGGCTTAATGTTTGAATTCCTGTAATTAGCTGATTGAAGAGTCTGTGAATACATCTTGAATTGAGCATGTGCAAAAAGTGTGAAGTGAGGTGTTGTTATTCCATGCTATTGTGAAGTGTCTAGAACTTGCCTGGTGTGTGTGCAAAACAAACGAAGGAGGTGTATTGTAGGAAAGGATGTAGGCATTTCTTTGTTTTAACCGAGAGTTTCTATTTTTCCTTGTCGTACCTACCTTGATTGTATACCCTAGTCAGCCCGTTGAGCCTTTAGCCTTTTGTTTTTTTTCTTTTGTCCAAAAAGTGTAAACCGAGCTTAATCCCTTCTTTTCATTAGCCGTAAAGTCTATACAAAACTCTTAAGCGCTTAAGAAGAGAAAATAATTTTCCCAAAGTGTCAAAGAGTGAGAATGGTGAAAAGAAAAAGAAAAGCAGAGTTATAGAAGAAAAGAAAAGGTTGAAGGTGCACTTGCTATAAATAAACTATAATAAAGGTGCATGAATAATCTTTGTTGTTGTGTCAAGTGTGCTTAATACGATGGGCCAAACTAAAGAAAAACATCAAGAATGGGAGGATGAAAAGAAGAAACAATGTCCATGAGTTGATGGGATGTGTTGAAAAGGCGCTTAAGGATGCTAGTGGCTATTACTGGCTAACCCAATATATACTAGTTTCGTAGCCTCCATTACAACCAGTTAAAGTCCTACGTGATCTTACATCGCACTTCTTTATATTAGTGGAGTAATACACTAAGGGCAAGCTTATGGGTCATGACATGATGCATGTGAATTCTTTTGGGAGAGAGAGCGAAATTGTGTTTACATGCCCCTGCTTAAAATTTTGTGAGTCATATGAGCAAAAAGGGGAAGATTCTCTTGTGTTTTGAGGGCACATGCTTGATGAGAGATTAATTTTCGTGTCGGATATCTTGATCAGCTAATTTACATGAGTTTTCCAATATCGAGGGTCGATTCTTGAAGTCTAGGAGGTCTTGATGTATTGAAGGTCATTGCATTGATAGGACCATGCATGTTTTCTTGATGATTTGTTGTATTGAATAATCGGTATGACCGTAGCCTAAATTTTCAAACCAAAGTAGCGAGGTTGGGATGTAAATTGCATGAAGTGTAGGATTGTTGTTCGAGGACGAACAAGGATTTAAGTGTGGGGTAGGTGATCTTGGGCAAATTTATATGCCCAAGTGATACTCAAAAGTACCATTTTAGCCTTGTTTATCCATCTATGTGTATACATTCTCATGTAATTGGTAATAAAATGTGAATTTATACTAACCAACATGATTAGCATTGTTTTGCAGGTAAAATATAATTTCGGGAAGCTAAAATGCATGTTGGACGATATCAGGGTTGGACTTGGATGCGAGCAAGGGACAAGACATTGGACAGCATGAAATAAAGGGGCTCCGCGATGGAGCCGTGTCACGCTGCCATCGCGGAGGCCTTCTGCCTGGATAGGGAAATTTCGCCCAAATTCCAGAGAGGGTACGCGATAGGTCCGTGGCACGGTGGCTTGGCTCCGCATTGCATGCCGTGCCACGTTGGGATTTATTTCCTGGACCTCCAGTTCCAATGAAGGTCCGCGTCTGTAGCGTGTCACGGAGGCAGTGCTCCGCGATGCATCCGTGACATGTTGCTTGTTATTCCGGGAAAAATTCCCACCAGTATAAATAGAACACTTAGGTTCATTTTTCAATATTCTGACTTGGTGGAGCGAGAACGTGGGTTACAGGCGTTGAGGGGACGAAAATATTAGGGTTTTTCTCTCGTTCCTTCTTCTTTAATCAATTGCTTGTATGTTTAACACTCATTTAACGATGTTTAATCCACAAATGAGTGGCTAAATCCTCTTCTTGCTGAGGTTATGAACAATTGTAGTGAAATGGATTGTTGATCATAGTGGTTTTTCATCTTTTCTTCCATGTTGTTCTATTAATTCTTGTTCTTACTACAATAATGTGTGGCCTACGTTAATGTATATCTAAAAAGTCCGGTTTCACTCGAGAGAGCAAGAAATTGGAAAGTTGTGAATTAATAGGATATGATCTTTACTTGATTTGGGAAAATTGGGAATTGATTTACTTTCAGGATAGAAATATACCTGAAAGTCGTATTAGTCAATTTAGGAATCGGGTTTGTATGGCTAGAACATGAATTGCATTTAATCACAGAAATGTAGGTGGATGGTTCATGATTCTTAAGTGAGGTTAAATACGAGAGTTTTAATCTCTTGGCAATAGTTCTTGGCTAGCAACTGGAGGAAAAGACTAACCAAATTATGTCGATAATTAATTTCATTACAAGTTCGTTTAATCTCAGCATGCTCTCATTCATAGTTCAGACTCAAATTAGATAGTTGTTTTAGATTTAGCATAATAATTATAAAACAAAATATTGAAATCTTGGTTACACTGTTGTCTACATTTTTAGAATTAAAATATAGTACACTTGAGCAGATTGCACTTCATCCAAGTCCTTGTGGGATCGATACTTGGCTTACTTAATTTACTTTACTACTTGTTCGACCACGTGCACTTGCGTGTAGTTATACCCATATAACGCAGACCCGAACATTAGGCACTTCCGGGGTATTACAATATCCCCCCCCCCCCTTGGGAATATTTGTCCACAAATGTGAATGAACATACTGAAAGCTGGGAAAAAGGGTTGGCATCTCAAATATTGAACATCTAAAGCTAAAAACTGACAGAGTGACTGACTCCGGACTAGAATACATAACTGAATTGAATTCAGGAATCACACATACATGCATCTACATGAAAGAAACTGGAACACATAAACTGAACATGTAACTGAATAGAGTACTAAGGAGGAAACTGGTACCTCAGCTGGAAATGAACTGGAAGGGAATAAATACGGGTATTTAGCCATCATATCTGCTTCGGATTCCCATGTAGCTCCATCAACATGCTGATTCCTTCACAAAACCTTTATTGAAGCTACTTATGTATTTCATAGCTTCTGAACCAATAATCAAGTATTTCCACCAGGACCTCTTCGTAGCTGAGGCTATCCTTCACACCTACGCTCTCCACCAGGGAAACCAGAGTTGGTTCACCTATACACTTCTTCAAAAGAGACACATGAGACACCAGATGCACTGAAGCCAATTCTGAGGGGAACTCCAACTCACACGCTACCTTGCCAATCCATCTCACACTCTGATACGGGCCAACATAGCGGGGACTGAGTTTCCTTTTCTTTTTGAATTTCATTCACTCCCTTCATGGGAGATACCTTCAAAAATACCCAATTATCAACTTCAGACTCATGTTCTCTCCTCCTCACATCCGCATAGGACTTTTGACGACTCTAGGCTGTTTTCAACCTTCCCCTTATAAGCTGAACCTTCTCCATAGCCTCATGGACTAAATCGATCCTACCAACGCAGCATCACCGACTTCAAACCAACCAATAGGCGATCTATATCTCCACTCATAAAGAGCCTCAAACTATCACGCCCCACCTTGGGAGGCATGACTGGCACCTAATGCCACACTGGGATCTGGGCTGACCTGGCTGGGCATATGCATCTCTAGTGCCTACCAACGACTCAAAATCAAGAAAACAAACTACTATATCTTAGTTATAAACATAGCCTCGGGCCAACAAGGCCATTGAACTCCTACAAAAGAAAACAGCTAACCCAGCCAACATAAAAATAGAAGGGATCCTATGCGGGCCGATAAGACCACCATGTTGTCTAGTTATAACAGAATGAAAAACAGGCAGATATATAAACACTACAACCAAAAAGGCCACTAACTGCAAGATATACTAGGCCTCGTGTGGCCATCTTATAGAACTGAACATATATAGGCCCCACACGGCCAACACAGACAACTAACTGAAGACTGTAGTCTGCAAGCTTCTAAGAGTGAAAATATTTGTCGAGACAAGGCCCTAGCCTACCAACATACTAAATAAGTAAAAGACAAATAAACCTCTACAACCTGACGACTTCGAATGAAAGGAGTTGTCCAATCTGCTGACTCTAGGAGATCCGCAATCTGTCTATCTAAACCTATAGGAAATTATACAGCGCCCCATGTGTGGGCGCTAGTACAATGTGTATCGAATATGTAAGGAAGTCATGGAAAGCTGAATAGAAGCAGATAAAGACTGAAAGTAAGTAGCAAGAACGGGCAGAAGATAACCTTTAAACTTTCTTATCCACAACCTGCATCTAGTAAATCATTATACGTATATGAGTTGAAACTATGACTATACATTCATCGGCTATATCTAACAAACAAGTATACAAACAAAAACCTAACCTGGCCCCCATAAGCCTGGAAGGTGGAAGCAACACAAAAATAGCCTACCAAGGCCCCCCATAAGCCCTAGAAAGTACAATTCAATCTATATACCCCTATCCAGGTTCTTATGATTCTACTGGTACTATAGCCAACCTACCTGGCTTCTAGGTCTGCATCTAAGCCTGTTGGACCCCTGTAACTGTGTTTGAGCCCGTTGAGCTCCTGTAACTTCACTCTGGGCACAGAAGGATCGATGGAGGGTCATGATGCCGATACGACATAAAAGTAGAAGCCTATATCATGGATGGATTGTAATATGGCCCTTGGGCTTGAATATAGTCCATTGGGACATCACATAGCTCCTTTGAGAAACATCATATAGCTCCTCTAAGCGACCAATAGTCCCATAGGTGATGACACAGTTAGCAACCCTAAAGTTGGTCAATAAATGACTATCCTTGGTGGGGTCAATCCTAACCAATACACTATATTTTAGTCTAAATCTATCCACTTAAAAGGCATATCTAGATCTTAAGGCCTAACGCGACTGCTACTCGCCCCTAGAATAGTCTTTATAGTTGTCAATAAGAACACCTCGTGTGCTTACATCTGATCAAAGGATCCTGGAAATGATCATAATCTCTAATGGTCTAGATAGGGTAGGGTGAGATCTAGAGTGGCCTAAATGATGCTCTAAATGTCATGCTTGGACAATGATAGCTCATAAGCAAACCATAAGATTACGGATGACTAACTATTTAGTTCCTTCGCTTTGGACAACTATAGGGCTGCTACTATTCTGACATGCTCCTGAACAGTCAGCCCTAACCTTCCATAGGCAGCGTACCATAATTCTTAGCCTAATGGTAATCCTATACCAATATGGTTCTTGTCCCTTTGACCTTAACTTGTTCTGTTCAAATTTCATATGTCTTCTTTGGGCAATTCCTAGCCTCGTAGGTATGTTTATCTGGACCTGGTCACTCATGGAAACCTATACCTGAGTATTTATATGAGCAAGCTGGGGCGTTGGCCCCACATCCAACTACTAATAAGGTCCCTTTTTAAGGTACCCACGGGTCTATCTGACTTGTATAACTGGGATAACTTCTTGTGGGACCTGCATGACAACCACTAAGTCGACTGCAACTAGCAGTCACTAGCAGTAGCTAACTAGATGGCAGGCTGTAACTCATTTTAGTAGGCAACCCTGGTGTCACTGACTCTAAGGTAAGACCATCCTATCCAAATTCTGGCCTTGGGGCATCAAGGTATGCCAATGGCCTCTGGGTGAGCTTTACTGACAATACAGGTGCCAAACTAAAAGTTATATCGCTCGACTGCGCCCTATGCTGTCCAACTTACCAACTCAGGCCCAACAGCTAAACCTAAACTTCTAAGGCCTTGGCATAAAGTAAAACATCAAAATTCTACTAATACAGTGAACAGAAGAACGGAGGAGCTTCTATGACGCTCCTAGCGTGAGTCACACTTAACATACTCTTTCCCGACAAGGGATACTGCAATATACTCTCAAAACGTATTTTAGCAGCTAACCACAACATATATATAATCATAATCTACTGACAGTAGCTAATCACAACATATATAATCATAATCTACTGACAGCAGCTAATCACAACATACATGATCCTTATCAACTAGCAGCAGATAATGTATATAATCATAATCTACTGATAGTAGCTAATCACAACATATATAATCATAATCTACTGACAGCAGCTAATCACAACATACATGATCCTTATCAACTAGTAGCAGATAATGTATATAATCATAATTTACTAACAGTAGCTAATCACAACATATATAATCATAATCTACTGACAGCAGCTAATCACAACATACATGATCCTTATCAACTAGCAGCAGATAATGTATATAATCATAATCTACTAACAATAGCTAATCACAACATATATAATCATAATCTACTGACAGCAGCTAATCACAACATACATGATCCTTATCAACTACCAGTAGATAATTACAACATATAGTATCATTGTCTCCATTCAAGAACATAGGTTGTATTATTATACGACGAGAATAACTTGCTGAAGGGATAATCCTAAACATACCTCGAATGCCGAGTTTCTTTCACCAAACATATTCCAACCTGAAGCCAGAAACTCCACTAAATTTCTGCCTTTACATTGAGAGAATAAGGCTATTTCAATAGTAGGCATCGACAAATAATGATATCTTTCAATAATAATAACAATGTTCAAATCTGTTTAATTCATCCAAAAACTCACATTTTCTCGAGAGTTTAAAAAGGAGAGATGCTTACCTATCACCTCTAGTAGCTCAAAACTCAATTTGAAGTAATTTCGACAACCTTTACTCGGCGGGGTTCTAGTACACCGAGCGAATTTACAAAAAATAACTTCACAGGGATGTCCCTAATAGGATTGGAACTCGTTATCCAAGAATAAATTTTCATTTGGATGGAGTTTAATGGCATAATTTGGCAAAAATCGAAAGAAAATGTCACCCAAGCCACTTATAACACCCCGGAAAATTTTTGGTGATTATTTAATTTTTTTATGCTAGGTTAAGGAAAGTACAGGCTGTATATTGGTTGTAGATGACAAGGGAAATGTGTACGATCAAAAAATCAAAGAGTATGTGAAGTTCATAAGTAAGGGTCAACTTTAAATGATCATATATCCCAATATATAATGAATTAGAAGCCCCACGACCTATCAAATTAAAGATCATTGAGTCTAGTTTTCAGAACATCAAATCTCTTGTCAATTGGAGTTCAGAGTTAGAAGTTATGGGCATTTTACCGAAGCATCATGAGCAGTGATGCGGGCATGACGCCCCAGCGCCTGCACCGCCCTATTTACTTAAAATATGATTTTTCACTTGTATAAAACATTTTCAGCTAAATCTAAATTGACCAGCTTGATAAGAATTCCATTTCTCTCTCAATTCCAGCAGCTAGGACAAAGAAAATCAAGGAGGAACATCAAGCAAAGTTCAAGAAAATCACAATATAAGTTGAGATTACCTTGCCAAGTATGTTAGGGGATGTTTTGGAGCTCGTTTTGGAAAGTTTTGGAAGAAGTTTTTATGCGTTTCAAAATCTATTTGGACTGCCTATATATCCATCTTTTAGTAGGTGTAGAAATCAGGAGAAAAGGTAAGAATTTTTCCCCTTTTAAACCTCTCAAATTGCAAAGCAAAAATCTGAAAATTGACAGTTAAGTGAGCTGTCGATGGACTGTTTGTTAGCTGAGTTTTTCTCTTTTTCCTTAGGACTTTTCACTGTTTATTTTTCTGGAATTATACTTCACATTGAGGGGTAGAATTACATAAAAACTAAGTTAAAATTTCCCTCTTTTTTCTCCCTCAAAAGCTAGTAAAAACTAGTTGAGAAAATGGCTAAATGTTGTTGATGTTGTCGTGTGTTGTTGTTGCTATTGTGACTGCCTCTGGTTAGTTATTTTGGCTACATTTTTTGCTATATATTAAGCTTTTATTTGGACTATAAAACCACTGTATTAAGCAGGTTGAAGGCTGATCATTGAGATAGGAAATCAGCTAGAGAAAAGTTCATCGGAGAAAGGTATGTAAGGCGCCCCGTCTATCGTTCTTTTAAGCATGAATCATGTGTTGTGAATTCAATGAGACAGAAACCTATTTAAAAGTACTGAGGCAGTATGTTAAGCTTCATTTAAGCTTTATAGTTCCATGTTTTATTGAGGATAAATGTTAAGATTATGCCTAGCCAAATTGAGACATCTAAAGTGTGATATTGTGTTGATTGTTGTCGTAGTTGTACCTTGAGTTGGAGACCCCTCAGCGTGGGAATTGTTAGCTGGTCCTTAATGTATGTCATGTGTATATATATGTTATGTTAAATGTGTTTAAAGGTCTGGTTGCTAACTGAAATTGGTGAAAGAGCCAAGATGAGGACGTGTAAACGATTTTCAGCCACGTAAAGACGTCGCAAGCTATTGAGGGTAAATGAGCTTATCAAATTAGGATTACCTGGTTATGGTTGTCCTTTATCTTATGTGTATGTTATGAAATATGTCAGGCCAATGTGATATTTCATAATCCCTTTCCCTTAAGCCGAATGACAAGCTAGCGAGTTTTTGAGCTCTAATGTCCCTTGAACACGATCTATAAATTTTGTTGAAACTCTTAGGTCATTTGTAGTTCCTTATGATTTATACAAGTTTTTACATGCATTTAAGTTATATTTTCTAGCTTTACATGTTATATGTACTCAGTTCCAGCTATACATTACGAAGGAGGCCTATGCAGGCCACATGTTTAGTGTCCGTCATTTCTATGTTGTACGTATTGAGCTCGTCTAGTATAAGCCATATCGGCTCCATCTATGATTTTGTCTAAGATTTATTGATTTTACCCCGGTGTTGTACACCGGATGGACGGATTCTACCCCGGTATGGTATACTGGTTGGAGGCATTTTTATTTTTACCCCGGTGTGGTACACTGGCTGGATGAATTGTATATATTATGGCCAGTTGTTTGGTGGCATTTCAGTTATAGTATTTGTTTTGCATTAGATGGTTGCATTTACACTTCAATAATGAGTTATTGTCAGGTTTCTATTTTCAGGATTCTGGGTTGTTACTACTCCTTATTTCTAGCCTAGTTATCATTTTTATCTTACATGTTTACAGTTTTCAGCCTTACATACCAGTACATTTTATTCGTACTGACGTCCCTTCATCTTGGGAACCTTCTTGCAATCGTGTTGTAGGTACAGGTCGAGGCTCAGATCATTGGATGTAGTAGGAGCCAGATTTCAACATAATAGTGGTATGCTCCTCTCTTCCAGGAGACATGTCCTAGTTTGCACTATTTTCAGTTTTGTGTACAGCATGGGTAGGCTAGGGAACTATCCCGTGCATTTCCATTTGTTTACTCTGTAGAGGCTGAAGTGGACTTGTTTGTATAGTAGTGTGGGTTGTGTAGTCATATTGGTTTTTCATTGCTTTTCTTATCTTTATTGTAGCATTGTTGGCTTTCCAGGTTGCATATTAATAATTTTCAAGGCATCATTGGCCCAGTATTTATCTTGGTTGGTTGTGACAGGTGGCTTGGTCAGCCTTAGTGTTACATTTATAGATGCTATATAGCTGGCTTCTCGGTCGACCATGAATTGAGTGTCAGTTGCGCCCTACCCTAGTTCTGGGGTGTGACACCACTCCTCTAATTTTGGGGAAATGTTAGAATGAATCATTAAACATTGAAGGAGGTTTATATAGTTTTGAGGCGGTGGCAGGGGGTGTGGCGCACCACCCATAGAGCCAAGAATTGGGAACATCGCGCCACTCAAGGATCTGGGTTGACCAACCCAATGCGACGCCCTGTGCGGCTGGCCTACGACGCCGATCTCCTGCTTGCTCGACTCCATACCCATCCGTTCATTCCTGAGCCTCTTTCTATATGTGTTCTACTCAAAAACTCTCGCCATACATACAAACATATCGGTTAAACGATAGGAACTTATGGGGTGTAAAACAAACGGAGCCATCTAAATGCTGGAATGGTAGTTGTTGTTATATGCAAATTCAGTGAGAGGCAAATGATCATCCCAACAACCCTTGAAATCAATCACACACAACCTCAACATATCCTCAAGAGTCTGAATGGTTCGTTCAACCTGACCATCAGTTTCTAGGTGAAATGTTGTGCTAAGCTTGACTTGAGTACCAAGTCCCTTTTGAAATGATCTACAAAACTGGGAGGTAAACTGAGTACCTCTATCTGATATGATGGACAAGCGCACTCCATGCAACCAAACTAACTCCCGAATGTACAACTTAGCATAATCCTCCACTGAATCGATAGTTTTGACCAGTAGGAAATGAGCTGCTTTAGTCAACCTGTCTACAACATCCCAAATAGAGTCATACTATCGGCGAGTATGAGGCAACCCCATAATGAAGTCCATATTGATTTCCTCCCACTTCCAATTTGGGATAGTGATGTCTTGAAGCACACCTCCAGGTCTTTGATGCTCAACCTTCGCCTGTTGACAATTCGAACACTTAGCCACAAACTCTGTTATGTCCTTCTTCATGTCATTAAACCAATAGACTTCCCGTAGGTCACAGTACGTCTTGGTGGCACCTGGATGTATAGAATATCTAGAACCATGAGCCTCATGCAACATATGCTCCCTCAAGTCATCAAAACCCAGTACACATAAACAACCCTGATATCGTAGTGCACCGTCTCCCCTTTTTGATAAAACCTCCACACTTCTGGTTCTAATCGACTTCTTTCAACTATACCAAAATAGGATCCTCGTCTTATCTAGTTTTGACCTCGGTCACCAAGGAAGATTCTAATCCATTCTGAACAATAGCACCACCATCTGTTGAGTCAACAAGACAAACACCTAGTCGTGCAAGCCGATGCACATCTTTCACTAACTCTTTCCTCTCCTCATCTGCGTGGGACACACTCAGTATAGAAAGCCTGCTAAGAGCATCTGGAACCACATTATCCTTGCCCATATGGTAAAGAACGCTCATATCATAATCTTTAAAAAGCTCCAACCACTTCCTTTAACGTAGATTTTAGATCCTTTTGGGTAAACACATAGTGTAGGCTTTTGTGGTCCGTAAGCACGTCCACATGGACTCCATGCAGATAATGTCTCCAAATCTTCAAGGAAAATACTACTACCACCAACTGGAGGTCATCAGTCGATATTTCTTCTCATGGACCTTCAACTGCCCGGATGCATAGGCTATAACCTTACCATGCTGCATTAATACATAACCAAGACCAATCCTTGAGGCGTCACAATATACCACAAACCCATCGGTACCCTCAGCTAGAGTCAACACTGGTGCTGACATGAGTCGAGTCTTAAGCTCTTGGAAGCTCTTCTCACAAGCCTCTGACCATTGAAACTTCACTTTTTTCTGGGTCAACTTAGTCAACGGTGCTGGAATGGATGAAAACCCTTCAACAAACCTCCCATAGTAACCAACTAAACCCAAGAAACTCCTGATATATGAAGGACTCACCGGTCTAGGCCAACTCTTTACCACTTCTATCTTTTGAGAGTCCACATGTACACCCTCACTTGACACCACATGACCCAAAAATGCTACTGAGTCTAGACAAAACTCGCACTTGCTGAACTTAGTATACAATTGGAAATCCTTAAGAGTCTGTAGCACCACCCTCAAATGAGAGGCATGCTCCTCCTTTCTCTAAGAGTATATGAGAATGTCATCTATGAACCCAATCATGAACAAGTCCCAATATGTCTTGAACAACCTATTCATCAAATCCATAAAAGTTGTAGGAGCATTCATTATTCCAAAAGACATAACTACAAACTCATAGTGATCATACCGAGTCCTGAAGGCTATCTTCAGAATGTCACTCTCCCGAACTTTGAGTTGATGATACCCAAATCTGAGGTCTATTTTTGAGAAACACTTGGCACCGTAAAGCTGGTCAAATAAGTCATCAATTCTGGGGAGAGGATACCTATTCTTAACGGTGACCTTATTCAGTTGTCGGTAATCAATGTACATCCGAAGGGAACCATCCTTCTTCCGAACAAAGAGAACTGGTGCACCCCATTGGGATTTGCTTGGTTTGATGAAACCCTTGTCTAAAAGGTCCTTGAACTTCTCCTTCAATTCCTTTAGCTCAACTGAAGCCATTCTATAAGGAGGAATAGATATAGGCTACGTATTCGAAAGAATAGATATACCTGGTAAATAATTTGGATACACTTCTGGATATTCACACACTACAGGAACTATCTAGATAGTCGGGGCTTCAGATGTAGAATCTTTAACCCTAACTAGATGGTACACGCAACCCTTAGAAATCCTCTTTCTAGCCTTAAGGTAAGAAATGAAGCAACCTAAAGGCACAGCTGAACTACCCTTCCATTCTAGGACTGGCTCACCCAGAAACTGAAACTCTACCGCATGGGTTCTACAATTTACTGAGGCATAACATGCATGTAGCCAATCCATGCCAAAGATAACATCAAAATCTGTCATGGCTAGCTCTACTAAATTTGCTCAGATGACTTTCTGAAGGACTGTGATAGGGCAATTTCTCCACCCATTGAGCTACAACTGAATCACAAACTGGAGTGGAGATTGAGAAGGGTTCTGATAGGATTTAAGGACTGATTTCCGAAACTACTAGCAACATAGGGAGTCAAAAAAGATAAGGTATCCCCTAGATATAACAATGCATATACATCAAGGTGGAATACTCATAACATACCAGTGACTACATCTAGAGAGGCCTCCTACTCCTGACAAGGTGCGAGGGCATAGAATCTGTTCTGACACCGACCACTACCTACACTGGTGGAGCCTCCCTACTAAACTGAGAGTGCTGGTGGAGCTGCTGAACTAGTGGCTGAGTCTTGACCCCTACCATGGCCTTATCTAGCTACTAGAAAATATCTAAGCATATGTCTGGGCTTCCGACATCCGAAACAAGCACCCATACTTGCTAAGCACTGACCAATGTGTCTCTAGCCACACCTAGCACATGCTAGAATACTGGGCTCCACAAATCTGCTCCCTTAACCTCGAGAGCCTAATGCTCGTCCCCTCTGGTCGAACCTAGATCTGGATGGCACACTTGCTGCTGACGGCGCTGGGGCAGATGATCTCTGGTGGGACTGCTAATGGTGCCTACCACCAGGTCTCTGTTGGGAGAATCCAAAGCTATCAGTCCTAGCCCTCTTGGCCTCTCTCTCGCTCACTCACCTATACCGCCTCTATCTACTGGGCATATAGAGCTATCCAAGGAAAGTCAATGTCCTGATGAAGCATCGCAGTCCAACAATCTTTCACCAAATAGTCTGTTATCCCATGCACGAACTGACTCACTCGAGCCCTCTAGCCTGCCACCATCTCAGGTGCATACTTGGACAAGTGGGTGAACTCCAAAGCATACACCTGGACTGTCATGTTGTTCTTCCTCAAGTTCACAAATTCCACTACTTTGATTTCCCTCATCTCTCGAGGAAAGAACTGATCAAAAAATGTGGTATGGAACTTATCCGAACCAATGGGGCCCGCTCCAACTGTCCTACTATCCTTCCATTGCCTGAACCAGATATGCGCAACCCCTCTCAACTAATACAAGGCTAGATCTGTGCACTCCACCCCATTCACCCACATGATTTAGGTGATCTTCGGAACTTCATCAATAAACTCATATGTATCCTCGCCCACCTTCGATTCGAGAAACTCCGGAGGGTTCATTCTCATAAAACTCTCTGACTCTCGCCACTGCCGTATTCCTATTCTGAGAGGACATGCACTACTGCCTATTGGTTGACTTGGGTGGACAAAACCTGAGCTAACATTTGAATGGCAGCCCTAAACTCTACATGGGGCACCTGGTCAGGCACATGATCCTCGGGAGCCGATAGGGCCTACTAGTGCCCATCCCCATTGTCATTATCGTGGCCATTTCCATTTTTGTTCCTTCTTCTATTAACTCATCTAGGAGACATGATTCTGCAAACGCGTATCGCATGATTTACAAGGATGGAGAGATATTTCATCTCACTACATAGATCATGAAAGAAGGAAACATTTCCTAAAAATTTCGTAGCCTCTTCATCATAAGTGTGGCGCGTTTCACACCTATGACAAAGACTCTATTTAATGAGGCTTTCAGAAACCCCAGGACACATCAAAACCTAATGCTCTGACACCAAGTTTTTCATGAC
The DNA here is from genome assembly GCA_035772735.1 of Datura wrightii. Taxonomy (NCBI): domain Eukaryota; kingdom Viridiplantae; phylum Streptophyta; class Magnoliopsida; order Solanales; family Solanaceae; genus Datura; species Datura wrightii. The sequence continues at coordinate 93,026,756 of JASDFA010000020.1, forward strand.
CCGAACATAGATCCGGATTGAGACATAGGAAAAAGAACCCCGAGAGGCTCTAAGTCAACCCATGGCATGAACATGACATCTAAATTCAACATATTAATGCGGAAGTCTGAAAATCTGATCATATCAAATATCTGAATACATAACATCAATCTAAAACTGAAATCATACTATGTCTGATAACATATTGATGACTTGATGGGACAAGACCCCAACTAACTCACTAAAATTGAAACTGGAGATACTTAATACAATCGATAAAAGGTTCCTCAAAGTATAAGGTCTCACAACCTCTGGTTGGGAGATGCTACTCTAAGGATCTGGCTAATGGCGGGGCTAAACCTGAATGTCGGCGCTTGTATCATGAAATGATATAGCTGTTATACCCCGTAGAATTCCCAGCACTTAGACGACCTACTCGCACGTTGGTTAAGCATATTTGAAAGCCATACGTGCTAGGGAAAGGCCCGGGAAAAGATCGGACGAGAAACCTGTAGAACCATCGCGGGAGGAGCCGAGGCAGAGCCCCTCCACGATGGCAGCGTGTCACGGAGGGGAGGCCTCCGCGATGGCTTCGTGCCACGTTGCCATTGTCCCAGCCCAGGTATATAAAGCCTTCACTTCGGGTTAAACTCATTGTTATCAGTTAATAATTTCCAGAAGCGTACTGAACAGAGGGAAAACGAAAGGAGGTTAAATATTTACTTCTCAACTAGGAACACATAGACATAAATCTGGAGCAATTCTACTTACTTTAGTTCGGCAGCTCGCCGATTCGTTGGCCGTTTTTCGTGAAACTAACTCCGTAGAAATGCTCTCTGCTGCTAAATACTAGGGTATCTAGGATTAATTTGGGTTTGGGCAGCGTTTGGTAGCGTAATCGGACGAAAATATTTAACCTCCTTTCATTTTCCCTCTGTTCAGTATGCTTCTGGAAATTATTAACTGATAACAATGAGTTTAACCCGAAGTGAGGGCTTTATATACCTGGGCTGGGACAATGGCAACGTGGCACGGAGCCATCGCAGAGGCCTCCCCTCCGTGACACGCTGCCATCGCGGAGGGGCTCTGCCTCGGCTCCTCCCGCGATGGTTCGACAGGTTTCTCGTCCGATCTTTTCCCGGGCCTTTCCCTAGCACGTATGGCTTTCAAATATGCTTAACCAACGTGCGAGTAGGTCATCTAAGTGCCGGAAATTCTACGGGGTATAACATTCTCCCCCCCTTACGAACATTCGTCCTCGAATGTATACTGTTATCTAGAGGACTGCTTACCTTATTTTCTGGAAAAATTTTGGCAGAGTTTCCCCTGTAACATGGACTATCGCAAAAACCTGAAATGCAGAAAAGTCCAACACAGGCACTGCACACAATGTTCTACAATCCACTAGACAACTAAGTATTACTTCTCTCTTTATCATTTACAACATACATATCATAAAGTACTGTATAAGCAATGATACGGACATACCTGTCGTCTGACTAGGCCTGAAATAAGTGAGGGTATCTGATTTTCATGTCTTCTTCAGCCTCCCACGTCATTTCTTCCCGATTTCTGTTACGCCACAAAACTTTGACAGATGCAACATCTTTAGTTCTCAACCTGCGAATCTATCTGTCTAAGATAGCTACGGGAACCTCTTCGTAGGCTAACTCCTCTGTGACCTGAACATCCTGGACTGGAACTACTGTAGAAGGGTCCCCTACGAACTTTCTTAACATGGAAACGTGGAATACTGGATGAACAGATGCTAATTCTGGAGGCAAGTTTAACTCATATGCCACGCGGCCTATTCTTCGCCGAATTTGGTACGGCCCAATGAATCTTGGGCTAAGCTTGCCTTTCTTACCAAACCTCATTACCCCTTTCATCGGGGACACTTTCAGATATACCCAGTCGTTTACCGAAAATTCTAGATTTCTGCGCCGTCTATCTGCGTATGACTTCTGACGACTCTGAGCGGTCAGTAAACGTTCCCGGATAAGCTTTATCTTTTCTTCGGACTGCCGAACGATATCTGGGCCAACTAATGCTGATTCTCCTACCTCAAACCAGCCCACCGGCGATCTACACTTTCGCCCGTATAATGCCTCGAAAGGCGCCATCTGGATAGCTGAATGGTAGCTGTTATTATAAGAAAATTCGATTAACGAAAGATGTTCATCCCAGCTACCCCCAAAATCTAATACACACGCTCGTAGCATATCTTCGAGCGTCTGAATTGTACGTTCAGCTTGCCCGTCTGTCTGAGGATGGAATGCTGTACTCAGATTAATCTGCGTCCTCAGACCTTTCTGAAATGACTGCCAGAACCTAGCTGTAAACTGTGCCCCTCTGTCTGAAATGATAGATGCCGGCACTCCATGTAACCTAACTATTTCTCTGATATATAATTCGGCATAATCCTCAGCTGAGAAGGTAGCCCTCACTGGCAGGAAATGAGCTGATTTCGTCAACCTATCAACTATTACCCAAATGGAATCATTTCTGCGCCTCGTACGGGGTAATCCTGTTACAAAATCCATATTTATTGCTTCCCATTTCCACATAGGTATTGATATCTCTTGAGTCAAACCACCCGGTTTCTGGTGCTCTGCTTTCACCTGCTGACAATTAGCACATTTTGATACAAATTCGGCTATCTCAGCTTTCATACCTGGCCACCAATAGATGTTTCTGATATCATGGTACATTTTCGTCGCCCCTGGATGAAGGGAATAGTGAGCGTAGTGTACCTCGTGCATGATCTGTCCGCGAAGTCCTGAGACATTCGGGACACAAAGGCGGCCCTTACAGCGTAGCACACCACTCTCGGTTGTCTGAAAATTTGGCTCCTTACCCTTCTGAACTCTATCTTTGAGCTGGACTAAATCGGGATCCTCATACTGTCGTTCTTTTACCTCTGCAACTAATGATGATACTGCAGAATTCTGAATTACGGCCCCATTATTTTCTGTTTCCATTACTCGAACGGCTAGGCTAGCTAACTGATGGATTTCTTTGGCTAACTTCTGCTTCTCAGGTCGCAAATACACTAAACTCCCCATTGACTTACGGCTCAGGGTATCTGCTACAACATTAGCTTTTCCTGGATGGTACAGGATGTTCACATCATAATCTTTCAACAATTCTAACCAGCGACGTTGCCGCAGATTCAACTCCCTCTGAGCGAAAATGTACTGCAAGCTCTTATGATCTATGTAAATATCAACATGAACTCCGTACAGATAATGCCTCCACATCTTCAAGGCATGAATTACTGCGGCCAATTCTAGGTCATGGGTAGGGTAATTCTTTTCGTGTTTCCTCAGCTGCCTGGAAGCATATGCAATTACTCTACCATGCTGCATCAACACACATCCCAATCCGACACCTGACGCGTCACAATAAACTGAATAACCTTTTGTGCCTTCCGGCAGTGCTAATACGGGAGCGGAGGTCAATCTATCTTTCAGTTCTTGGAAACTCTGCTCACATGCCTCCGTCCACTGAAACTTTGCTGCTTTCTGTGTCAATTTAGTTAAAGGTGCTGAAATGGTTGAGAATCCCTCAACGAACCTTCGATAATATCCTGCCAACCCCAAAAAGCTACGAACTTCAGTCGGGGTAGTAGGCCTAGGCCATGACTTAACTGCTTCTATCTTCTGCTTGTCTACCTGTATACCAGTATCTGAGACAATATTCCCTAAAAAGGCTACTGAGTTAAGTCAGAATTCACACTTCGAAAATTTTGCGTACAACTGGCGGTCCCTGAGTATCTGGAGCACTGCCCGCAAATGAGTCCGGTGATTTGCTTCGGAGCGAGAATACACTAGAATATCATCAATGAATACTATCACGAACAAGTCCAGGAAGGGTCTGAAAATACTGTTCATCAGGTCCATAAAAACTGCTGGGGCATTTGTTAGCCCGAAGGACATAACCAGAAATTCAAAATATCCATATCGGGTCCTGAATGCTGTCTTAGGGATGTCCCTCTCACGTACTCGGACCTGGTGATATCCGGACCGCAAATCAATCTTAGAAAAGTATCTGGCTCCCTGTAACTGATCAAATAGGTCATCAATCCTAGGAAGCGGATACTTATTCTTTACTGTAACTTTATTGAGCTGCCGATAATCTATGCACATTCGGAGCGAGCCATCTTTCTTTCTCACGAACAAGACTGGCGCACCCCACGGGGAAGTACTCAGCCTGATAAAACCTTTATCTAACAAGTCTTTCAACTGCTCCTTTAATTCTCTGAGTTCTGCAGGAGCCATACGATAAGGAGGTATTGATATTGGCTGAGTGCCTGGTAGCAAGTCAATAGCGAAGTCTATTTCCCTTTCTGGGGGAATACCAGGTAACTCATCAGGAAATACATCTGGGAATTCATTTACCACTGGGACAGACTGGAGTGTCGGAGATTCTGCTTGGACATCCTGAACTCTGACAAGATGGTAAATGCACCCCTTAGATATCAACTTTCTCGCCCAAAGGTAGGAAATAAACCTACCTTTTGGCGTCGCGGTGCTGCCCTTCCACTCCCGTACTGCCTCCCCCGGGAAATGGAATCGGACCATTTTGGTCCAACATTCAACATTAGCAAAACATGGTACTAACCAGTCCATACCCATTATGGCATCGAAATCTATCATTTCTAACTCAACCAGATCTACCGTGGTCTGACGATCGGCAACCTCTACTGTACACCCGCGGTAAATAGTGATCCAGAAAGGCTCCTGAAAAGCTGGACCAGGTAGGAGGGGGAACATCTCTCCCTCGGGACCTCTCCCAGCTTTCATACCATAACACCGCAATATCTCGCAACCGAAATGCGGCCAATTCAACTGACTCAGTAGGTGTAGCATGCATAACCCTGAAGATTTTCTGCATCTGATCCAGAAAATCCTGGGGGTCCTCGGTGCGGTCCGTGCCCGTGAACTGTGGGGGATTCAGGGCTAAGAACTCTTGGACCCTCGAACTACCGGGCCCTCCTGATGCTTCTGCAACTGTGGATGGCATTTGCTGCCGCTGAGCAGCCATCACCTGTGCTATCATAACTACAGCACTCCTAACTTCCTGATCGGAAGGTATCGGTATAGGGACTGCTGAAGATACTATCGCTCCAAACGGCTCCTGACGTGGTGGGGACTGCTGAGGTGGCTGAGATGAAGCCTCTGTAGGGCCCTCTGATCGGGCTGTCTCCAAATTAGGGGGAGGCATCCTGCTGGTGCCTTCCCCTGCTGCAATGTCTAAACTCCGACCTGTGACGGGATGGCGCTGGTCTGACATTATCTGTAGCCAAAGAATATGATAAGATTTTTTGGAATTCAACCCTATACTGTACAGCTCTATAGCACGACTGAATCAGAATAAAAGACAACCATCCTATTATGCCTTGCAGCCTCCTACCCATAGTATGTGGTGCACAACACATCCATGGACAGGACTCTACTTAGCACGGCTTGCAGACTCCCTGGGATACGACCTGCTCTGATACCAAGTTTGTCACACCCCGCCTTGGGGGGGGGTACGACCGGCACCTGGTGCCCTACTAAGATCTGACCTGCTAGACTGTTAAGCCTGGGCGCGTCTGGCGCCTGGCTGGCTCTAACTCAGATTTCTGGAAACAAAGGGCTATATGACGGCTGTAAATATAGCCCCCGGCCCATTGGCCTATCGCCTGCTGTACCTGTCTTGGCAGCTAACCAGAAATATAGTCACTCAGGGAAACCTATACGGGCCGACAAGGCCACCATGCTGTCTAGTTATCTGCTGTTTGTCAAAAAGCACAAAAAGAAGCTACGTGACCGGCAAGGTCACCACTACTGACAAGTATGGCCTCACACGACCATCACAGAAGTAGAGAGTAAATGCAACTATACAACTGCACGGCCCCACACGACCGGCTCATCTGACCACAGGGACTACATACAGACTGCAAGCCTCTAGGAATAGTAATAGAACTGATCGGGACAGGGCCCCGACCTACCCATTCTATATACAACAAAAGGAACTGAACTACACCTCTGAAATTCAGCCTCCGGATGACTGGAGCTGAATACTCAACCGCTGACAGGGAGTCACGTAGAATCACCTGCTCGTCTAGGAGTACCTGCAGGCAAGTAATGCAGCGCCCCACTGGGCGTCAGTACCACTGGTACTGAGTATGTAAAGCAACTGAAACACTATAACTGAAAATAACATCTGAAAGCAATAGTATGACTGATGAAGCTTAAATAGGAGGAATAACTTACTGTCTGATGATGTAGATCGCACCTGTTCTTACTGATACCGAAGGAAGTAGGAATCATACCTGGAAGCGTATCATTCTACTACCAACCCACTCGCGTCTAATATAACATGGCATAGTATACATAACGTAACACAGCACATACAAACCTTACCCGGCCCTCATAAGCCGGGAGGTACAATCAACACAGAATCTATGCCCCTACCCCGGTCATCCCATCTCCTATAGTGGCTGTAAGCATCCTGCCGGTCCCTGGGTATGCACTTGGGCTCGCTGAGCCCCTGACTATAACTGTACCTGAGTCCGAAGGACTCTAAATCAACACCCCGGACGTACCCGCTCGACGGGGGTGTATAAGGGCCGACCAAGGCACAATATGGGGAAACTGGCATCCTATCTTCGTCCCCTCGCGGGACGGCATATCACTCCGTAGAGTGACGTATCCTCGTCCTCTGGCGGACGAGTCGATACAGCCATTAACCCTGGGCGGTCAGGGATGCTAGGTAATCCAACCCCAATCAATACAATGGTCTCGACTAATCATGCTGTCTGTGTATCTCATAAGCCAAAACTAATAGGCGTAAGGTATTATATAAATCATGTACTGGGCTAATAATAGCAATCTGTAGGTGTCTGATACATGCTGAGACAGGTAAGTATAAATATGAATATAGTTCCCTGTCTAACTGTACTGGGGCAAAGGCTATACAAGCGGGTGTTTCTGCTGAAGGCTATGCTGTTCACTAGGTTTCTGTATTAACATGATTTCCTATTTCTAACATGCTTTCTAAACCATATACAGTTACTATTCTATATCTGGAATGCTTTACTGATGTTGTACTACCTTGCGAGGTTTCAGCTAAACACAACAATATCTTGGCAGGGCACATTATATCACATACTGAATATACGGCCAATCTTAATCATTTATATTCGAATCTATATCATACGGATAGGTATCGTACACGTTACGGCCCAAAACTGCTCATATTGCACCAATGTTCAAAATAATACAATAATCAATTTCTGAACCTTTTACTGGTCTGTAAATTACTACACTGCTTCAATGTCACTCAACTTGCCGAGGAAACTTAACTTTACATACCTTATCTTTGAATATTCGTCCGTCGGACGAGGCTCGGCCGGTACTTCTACTGCTTTCTCCCAACTGCATTCATAAATACGTCAATCAATACTAAATACAACGTTATTTCAAAAGGCAACGTCACTTTCGATATAGTTTATAGCCTAAACTTAGGCTTATCGAAAGACGGTCGGAAACTTGCTATTTTTCAGCGGCCCAGAAGGGAGAAATATTTACTTCTCAACTAGGAACACATAGACATAAATCTGGAGCAATTCTACTTACTTTAGTTCGGCAGCTCGCCGATTCGTTGGCCGTTTTTCGTGAAACTAACTCCGTAGAAATGCTCTCTGCTGCTAAATACTAGGGTATCTAGGATTAATTTGGGTTTGGGCAGCGTTTGGCAGCGTAATCGGACGAAAATATCTAACCTCCTTTCGTTTTCCCTCTGTTCAGTACGCTTCTGGAAATTATTAACTGATAACAATGAGTTTAACCCGAAGTGAGGGCTTTATATACCTGGGCTGGGACAATGGCAACGTGGCACGGAGCCATCGCGGAGGCCTCCCCTCCGTGACACGCTGCCATCGCAGAGGGGCTCTGCCTCGGCTCCTCCCGCGCTGGTTCGACAGGTTTCTCGTCCGATCTTTTCCCGGGCCTTTCCCTAGCACATATGGCTTTCAAATATGCTTAACCAATGTGCGAGTAGGTCGTCTAAGTGCCGGGAATTCTACGGGGTATAACATTCTCCCCCCCTTAGGAACATTCGTCCTCGAATGTATACTGTTATCTAGAGGACTGCTTACCTTATTTTCTGGAAAAATTTTGGCAGAGTTTCCCCTGTAACATGGACTATCGCAAAAACCTGAAATGCATAAAAGTCCAACACAGGCACTGCACACAATGTTCTACAATCCACTAGACAACTAAGTATTACTTCTCTCTTTATCATTTACAACATACATATCATAAAGTACTGTATAAGCAATGATACGGACATACCTGTCGTCTGACTAGGCCTGAAATAAGTGAGGGTATCTGATTTTCATGTCTTCTTCAGCCTCCCACGTCATTTCTTCCCGATTTCTATTACGCCACAAAACTTTGACAGATGCAACATCTTTAGTTCACCTGCGAATCTGTCTGTCTAAGATAGCTACGGGAACCTCTTCGTAGGCTAACTCCTCAGTGACCTGAACATCCTGGACTGGAACTACTGTAGAAGGGTACCCTACGAACTTTCTTAACATGGAAACGTGGAATACTGTCACAGCACCGCGGCGCCAAAAGGTAGGTTTATTTCCTACCTTCGGGCGAGAAAGTTGATATCTAAGGGGTGCATTTACCATCTTGTCAGAGTTCAGGATGTCCAAGCAGAATCTCCGACACTCCAGTCTGTCCCAGTGGTAAATGAATTCCCAGATGTATTTCCTGATGAGTTACCTGGTATTCCCCCAGAAAGGGAAATAGACTTCACTATTGACTTGCTACCAGGCACTCAGCCAATATCAATACCTCCTTATCGTATGGCTCCTGCAGAACTCAGAGAATTAAAGGAGCAGTTGAAAGACTTGTTAGATAAAGGTTTTATCAGGCCGAGTACTTCCCCGTGGGGTGCGCCAGTCTTGTTCGTGAGAAAGAAAGATGGCTCGCTCCGAATGTGCATAGATTATCGGCAGCTCAATAAAGTTACAGTAAAGAATAAATATCCGCTTCCTAGGATTGATGACCTATTTGATCAGTTACAGGGAGCCAGATACTTTTCTAAGATTGATTTGCGGTCCGGATATCACCAGGTCCGAGTACGTGAGAGGGACATCCCTAAGACAGCATTCAGGACCCGATATGGACATTTTGAATTTCTGGTTATGTCCTTCGGGCTAACAAATGCCCCAGCAGTTTTTATGGACCTGATGAACAGTATTTTCAGACCCTTCCTGGACTTGTTCGTGATAGTATTCATTGATGATATTCTGGTGTATTCTCGCTCCGAAGCAGATCACCGGACTCATTTGCGGGCAGTGCTCCAGATTCTCAGGGACCGCCAGTTGTACGCAAAATTTTCGTAGTGTGAATTCTGGCTTAACTCAGTAGCCTTTTTAGGGCATATTGTCTCAAATACTGGTATACAGGTAGACAAGCAGAAGATAGAAGCAGTTAAGTCATGGCCTAGGCCTACTACCCCGACTGAAGTTCGTAGCTTTTTGGGGTTGGCAGGATATTATCGAAGGTTCGTTGAGGGATTCTCAACCATTGCAGCACCTTTAACTAAATTGACACAGAAAGCAGCAAAGTTTCAATGGACGGAGGCATGTGAGCAGAGTTTCCAAGAACTGAAAGATAGATTGACCTCCGCTCCCGTATTAGCACTGCCGGAAGGCACAGAAGGTTATTCAGTTTATTGTGACGCGTCAGGTGTCGGATTGGGATGTGTGTTGATGTAGCATGGTAGAGTAATTGCATATGCTTCCAGGCAGCTGAGGAAACACGAAAAGAATTACCCTACCCATGACCTAGAATTGGCCGCAGTAATTCATGCCTTGAAGATGTGGAGGCATTATCTGTACGGAGTTCATGTTGATATTTACACAGATCATAAGAGCTTGCAGTACATTTTCACTCAGAGGGAGTTGAATCTGCGGCAACGTCGCTGGTTAGAATTATTGAAAGATTATGATGTGAACATCCTGTACCATCCAGGAAAAGCTAATGTTGTAGCAGATGCCCTGAGCCGTAAGTCAATGGGGAGTTTAGTGTATTTGCGACCTGAGAAGCAGAAGTTAGCCAAAGAAATCCATCAGTTAGCTAGCCTAGCCATTCGAGTAATGGAAACAGAAAATAATGGGGCCGTAATTCAGAATTCTGCAGTATCATCATTAGTTGCAGAGGTAAATGAACGACAGTATGAGGATCTCGATTTAGTCCAGCTCAGAGATAGAGTTCAGAAGGGTAAGGAGCCAGAATTTCAGACAACCGAGAGTGGTGTGCTACGCTGTAAGGGCCGCCTTTGTGTCCCGAATGTCTCAGGACTTCGCGGACAGATCATGCACGAGGTACACTACGCTCGCTATTCCCTTCATCCAGGGGCGACGAAAATGTACCATGATATCAGAAACATCTATTGGTGGCCAGGTATGAAAGCTGAGATAGCCGAATTTGTATCAAAATGTGCTAATTGTCAGCAAGTGAAAGCAGAGCACCAGAAACCGGGTGGTTTGACTCAAGAGATATCAATACCTATGTGGAAATGGGAAGCAATAAATATGGATTTTGTAACAGGATTACCCCGTACGAGGCGCAGAAATGATTCCATTTGGGTAATAGTTGATAGGTTGACGAAATCAGCTCATTTCCTGCCAGTGAGGGCTACCTTCTCAGCTGAGGATTATGCCGAATTATATATCAGAGAAATAGTTAGGTTACATGGAGTGCCGACATCTATCATTTCAGACAGAGGGGCACAGTTTACAGCTAGGTTCTGGCAGTCATTTCAGAAAGGTCTGGGGACGCAGATTAATCTGAGTACAGCATTCCATCCTCAGACAGACGGGCAAGCTGAACGTACAATTCAGACGCTCGAAGATATGCTACGAGCATGTGTATTAGATTTTGGGGGTAGCTGGGATGAACATCTTTCGTTAATCGAATTTTCTTATAATAACAGCTACCATTCAGCTATCCAGATGGCGCCTTTCGAGGCATTATACGGGCGAAAGTGTAGATCGCCGGTGGGCTGGTTTGAGGTAGGAGAATCAGCATTAGTTGGCCTAGATATCGTTCGGCAGTCCGAAGAAAAGATAAAGCTTATCCGGGAACGTTTACTGACCGCTCAGAGTCGTCAGAAGTCATACGCAGATAGACGGCGCAGAAATCTAGAATTTTCGGTAAACGACTGGGTATATCTGAAAGTGTCCCCGATGAAAGGGGTAATGAGGTTTGGTAAGAAAGGCAAGCTTAGCCCAAGATTCATTGGGCCGTACCAAATTCGGCGAAGAATAGGCCGCGTGGCATATGAGTTAAACTTGCCTCCAGAATTAGCATCTGTTCATCCAGTATTCCACGTTTCCATGTTAAGAAAGTTCGTAGGGGACCCTTCTACAGTAGTTCCAGTCCAGGATGTTCAGGTCACAGAGGAGTTAGCCTACGAAGAGGTTCCCGTAGCTATCTTAGACAGACAGATTCGCAGGTTGAGAACTAAAGATGTTGCATCTGTCAAAGTTTTGTGGCGTAACAGAAATCGGGAAGAAATGACGTGGGAGGCTGAAGAAGACATGAAAATCAGATACCCTCACTTATTTCAGGCCTAGTCAGACGACAGGTATGTCCGTATCATTGCTTATACAGTACTTTATGATATGTATGTTGTAAATGATAAAGAGAGAAGTAATACTTAGTTGTCTAGTGGATTGTAGAACATTGTGTGCAGTGCCTGTGTTGGACTTTTCTGCATTTCAGGTTTTTGCGATAGTCCATGTTACAGGGGAAACTCTGCCAAAATTTTTCCAGAAAATAAGGTAAGCAGTCCTCTAGATAACAGTATACATTCGAGGACGAATGTTCCTAAGGGGGGAGAATGTTATACCCCGTAGAATTCCCGGCACTTAGACAACCTACTCGCACGTTGGTTAAGCATATTTCAAAGCCATACGTACTAGGGAAAGGCCCGGGAAAAGATCAGACGAGAAACCTGTCGAACCATCGCGGGAGGAGCCGAGGCAGAGCCCCTCCGCGATGGCAGCGTGTCACGGAGGGGAGGCCTCCGCGATGGCTCCGTGCCACGTTGCCATTGTCCCAGCCCAGGTATATAAAGCCCTCACTTCGGGTTAAACTCATTGTTATCAGTTAATAATTTCCAGAAGCGTACTGAACAGAGGGAAAACGAAAGGAGGTTAGATATTTTCGTCCGATTACGCTGCCAAACGCTGCCCAAACCCAAATTAATCCTAGATACCCTAGTATTTAGCAGCAGAGAGCATTTCTACGGAGTTAGTTTCACGAAAAATGGCCAACGAATCGGCGAGCTGCCAAACTAAAGTAAGTAGAATTGCTCCAGATTTATGTCTATGTGTTCCTAGTTGAGAAGTAAATATTTCTCCCTTCTGGGCCGCTGAAAAATAGCAAGTTACCGACCGTCTTTCGATAAGCCTAAGTTTAGGCTATAAACTATATCGAAAGTGACGTTGCCTTTTGAAATAACGTTGTATTTAGTATTGATTGACGTATTTATGAATGCAGTTGGGAGAAAGCAGTAGAAGTACCGGCCGAGCCTCGTCCGACGGACGAATATTCAAAGATAAGGTATGTAAAGTTAAGTTTCCTCGGCAAGTTGAGTGACATTGAAGCAGCGTAGTAATTTACAGACCAGTAAAAGGTTCAGAAATTGATGATTGTATTATTTTGAACATTGGTGCAATATGAGCAGTTTTGGGTCGTAACGTGTACGATACCTATCCGTATGATATAGATTCGAATATAAATGATTAAGATTGGCCGTATATTCAGTATGTGATATAATGTGCCCTGCCAAGATATTGTTGTGTTTAGCTGAAACCTCGCAAGGTAGTACAACATCAGTAAAGCATTCCAGATATAGAATAGTAACTGTATATGGTTTAGAAAGCATGTTAGAAATAGGAAATCATGTTAATACAGAAACCTAGTGAACAGCATAGCCTTCAGCAGAAACACCCGCTTGTATAGCCTTTGCCCCAGTACAGTTAGACAGGGAACTATATTCATATTTATACTTACCTGTCTCAGCATGTATCAGACACCTACAGATTGCTATTATTAGCCCAGTACATGATTTATATAATACCTTACGCCTATTAGTTTTGGCTTATGAGATACACAGACAGCATGATTAGTCGAGACCATTGTATTGATTGGGGTTGGATTACCTAGCATCCCTGACCGCCCAGGGTTAATGGCTGTATCGACTCGTCCGCCAGAGGATGAGGATACGTCACTCTACGGAGTGATATGCCGTCCCGCGAGGGGACGAAGATGGGATGCCAGTTTCCCCATATTGTGCCTTGGTCGGCCCTTATACACCCCCGTCGAGCGGGTACGCCCGGGGTGTTGATTTAGAGTCCTTCGGACTCAGGTACAGTTATAGTCAGGGGCTCAGCGAGCCCAAGTGCATACCCAGGGACCGGCAGGATGCTTACAGCCACTATAGGAGATGGGATGACCGGGGTAGGGGCATAGATTCTGTGTTGATTGTACCTCCCGGCTTATGGGGGCCGGGTAAGGTTTGTATGTGCTGTGTTACGTTATGTATACTATGCCATGTTATATTAGACGCGAGTGGGTTGGTAGTAGAATGATACGCTTCCAGGTATGATTCCTACTTCCTTCGGTATCAGTAAGAACAGGTGCGATCTACATCATCAGACAGTAAGTTATTCCTCCTATTTCAGCTTCATCAGTCATATTATTGCTTTCAGATGTTATTTTCAGTTATAGTGTTTCAGTTGCTTTACATACTCAGTACCAGTGGTACTGACGCCCAGTGGGGCACTACATTAGTTGCCTGCAGGTACTCCTAGACGATCAGGTGATTCTACGTGACTCCCTGTCAGCGGTTGAGTATTCAGCTCCAGTCATCCGGAGGCTGAATTTCAGAGGTGTAGTTCAGTTCCTTTTGTTGTATATAGAATGGGTAGGTCGGGGCCCTGTCCCGATCAGTTCTATTACTATTCCTAGAGGCTTGCAGTCTGTATGTAGTCCCTGTGGTCAGATGAGCCGGTCGTGTGGGGCCGTGCAGTTGTATAGTTGCATTTACTCTTTCTTACTTCTGTGATGGTCGTGTGAGGCCATACTTGTCAGTAGTGGTGACCTTGCCGGTCACGTAGCTTCTTTTTGTGCTTTTTGATTAAGCAGCAGATAACTAGACAGCATGGTGGCCTTGTCGGCCCGTATAGGTTTCCCTGAGTTACTATATTTCTGGTTAGCTGCCAAGACAGGTACAGCAGGCGATAGGCCAATGGGCCGGGGGCTATATTTACAGCCGTCATATAGCCCTTTGTTTCCAGAAATCTGAGTTAGAGCCAGCCAGGCGCCAGACGCGCCCAGGCTTAACAGTCTAGCAGGTCAGATCTTAGTAGGGCACCAGGTGCCGGTCGTACCCCCCCCAAGGCGGGGTGTGACAAACTTGGTATCAGAGCAGGTCGTATCCCAGGGAGTCTGCAAGCCGTGCTAAGTAGAGTCCTGTCCATGGATGTGTTGTGCACCACATACTATGGGTAGGAGGCTGCAAGGCATAATAGGATGGTTGTCTTTTATTCTGATTCAGTCGTGCTATAGAGCTGTACAGTATAGGGTTGAATTCTAAAAAATCTTATCATATTCTTTGGCTACAGATAATGTCAGACCAGCGCCATCCCGTCATAGGTCGGAGTTTAGACATTGCAGCAGGGGAAGGCACCAGCAGGATGCCTCCCCCTCATTTGGAGACAGCCCGATCAGAGGGCCCTACAGAGGCTTCATCTCAGCCTCCTCAGCAGCCCCCACCACGTCAGGAGCCGTTTGGAGCGACAGTATCTTCAGCAGTCCCTATACCGATACCTTCCGATTAGGAAGTTAGGAGTGCTGTAGTTATGATAGCACAGGTGATGGCTGCTCAGCGGCAGCAAATGCCATCCACAGTTGCAGAAGCATCAGGAGGGCCCGGTAGTTCGAGGGTCCGAGAGTTCTTAGCCCTGAATCCCCCACAGTTCACGGGCACGGACCGCACCGAGGACCCGTGAAAAATATTTCTCCCTTCTGGGCCGCTGAAAAATAGTGAGTTTCCGACCGTCTTTCGATAAGCCTAAGTTTAGGCTATAAACTATATCGAAAGTGACGTTGCCTTTTGAAATAACGTTGTATTTAGTATTGATTGACGTATTTATGAGTGCAGTTGGGAGAAAGCAGTAGAAGTACCGGCCGAGCCTCGTCCGACGGACGAATATTCAAAGATAAGGTATGTAAAGTTAAGTTTCCTCGGCAAGTTGAGTGACATTGAAGCAGTGTAGTAATTTACAGACCAGTAAAAGGTTCAGAAATTGATTATTGTATTATTTTGAACATTGGTGCAATATGAGCAGTTTTGGGCCGTAACGTGTACGATACCTATCCGTATGATATAGATTCGAATATAAATGATTATGATTGGCCGTATATTCAGTATGTGATATAATGTGCCCTGCCAAGATATTGTTGTGTTTAGCTGAAACCTCGCAAGGTAGTACAACATCAGTAAAGCATTCCAGATATAGAATAGTAACTATATATGGTTTAGAAAGCATGTTAGAAATAGGAAATCATGTTAATACAGAAACCTAGTGAACAGCATAACCTTCAGCAGAAACACCCGCTTGTATAGCCTTTGCCCCAGTACAGTTAGACAGGGAACTATATTCATATTTATACTTACCTGTCTCAGCATGTATCAGACACCTACAGATTGCTATTATTAGCCCAGTACATGATTTATATAATACCTTACGCCTATTAGTTTTGGCTTATGAGATACACAGACAGCATGATTAGTCGAGACCATTGTATTGATTGGGGTTGGATTACCTAGCATCCCTGACCGCCCAGGGTTAATGGCTGTATCGAATCGTCCGCCAGAGGACGAGATACGTCACTCTACGGAATGATATGCCTTCCCGCGAGGGGACGGAGATGGGATGCCAGTTTCCCCATATTGTGCCTTGGTCGGCCCTTATACACCCCCGTCGAGCGGGTACGCCCGGGGTGTTGATTTAGAGTCCTTCGGACTCAAGTACAGTTATAGTCAGGGGCTCAGCGAGCCCAAGTGCATACCCAGGGACCGGCAGGATGCTTACAGCCACTATAGGAGATGGGATGACCGGGGTAGGGGCATAGATTCTGTGTTGATTGTACCTCCCGGCTTATGGGGGCCGGGTAAGGTTTGTATGTGCTGTGTTACGTTATGTATACTATGCCATGTTATATTAGACGCGAGTGGGTTGGTAGTAGAATGATACGCTTCCAGGTATGATTCCTACTTCCTTCGGTATCAGTAAGAACAGGTGCGATCTACATCATCAGACAGTAAGTTATTCCTCCTATTTCAGCTTCATCAGTCATACTATTGCTTTCAGATGTTATTTTTCAGTTATAGTGTTTTAGTTGCTTTACATACTCAGTACCAGTGGTACTGACGCCCAGTGGGGCGCTGCATTACTTGCCTGCAGGTACTCCTAGACGAGCAGGTGATTCTACGTGACTCCCTGTCAGCGGTTGAGTATTCAGCTCCAGTCATCCGGAGGCTGAATTTCAGAGGTGTAGTTCAGTTCCTTTTGTTGTATATAGAATGGGTAGGTCGGGGCCCTGTCCCGATCAGTTCTATTACTATTCCTAGAGGCTTGCAGTCTGTATGTAGTCCCTGTGGTCAGATGAGCCGATCGTGTGGGGCCGTGCAGTTGTATAGTTGCATTTACTCTTTCTTACTTCTGTGATGGTCGTGTGAGGCCATACTTGTCAGTAGTGGTGACCTTGCCGGTCACGTAGCTTCTTTTTGTGCTTTTTGACAAACAGCAGATAACTAGACAGCATGGTGGCCTTGTCGGCCCGTATAGGTTTCCCTGAGTTACTATATTTCTGGTTAGCTGCCAAGACAGGTACAGCAGGCGATAGGCCAATGGGCCGGGGGCTATATTTACAGCCGTCATATAGCCCTTTGTTTCCAGAAATCTGAGTTAGAGCCAGCCAGGCGCCAGACGCGCCCAGGCTTAACAGTCTAGCAGGTCAGATCTTAGTAGGGCACCAGGTGCCGGTCGTACCCCCCCCCCCCAAGGCGGGGTGTGACAATAGCATAGAGTATGCGGTCAGTACGTGGAATGTACCGAGTACGCAAGATAAGTAAATTGGCTAAGTAAATAAAATAATAGATCATGCATATCATAAAACATTTCATCATAAGATTCTAAGAGTAGGGCTTGCATGCTAGTATCTAAAAACATGATTTAAACATAACTGAACATCATAACTGAATAGAATGACCCAAAGCTAAAACTTATTATTCATAAGTAAAACTGAACATCGGGTTAAACCTGCTGAAAACATAATACCATTACTGATGAACATGCATAACTGAAACCATGAGGAACAACGGGAGACTCATCATATAACTGCCATTTCCACGATAGAGCTTACATGATCCCGACTATTACACTCAAGTGGGCAGAGTCGTCCAAATCCTTGCTAGGGCTAAGGACGCCACCATGATATCGATATCAAGCTGAAGGCACCTTGGGTCTAGAGAAAGTTCACAAGGGAGCTCCCAAATAATCTGAATATACCTACGTTGGCATGTAGTTCTGTGGAAAAGGGTTGACTGACCCTTAGCCTACTCGTTGCTATACACTACTCCCAAAAACATGCATATGCTCTCCATTATTTTTCAGTGAAGTTGAACCATCATCTAGTGATGAAGCTGAATTGTAATAAAACATGCATAATTTGATAATATAACATGAGGAGCCTTGGCTCAAACCATACCACAAGCTAAACGAGTGGGAGTCTAGACTCCAAAATCCATGTGATAAGCTAATAACGTGAAATTGAGATACATCATGAAACATACTTGGTCATATAGGCTTGACAAAACTTAAACATACTTGAAATAAACTTTGATGGTCAAAAACATGAATATAGACATGGGTAATTTGAAATCATACATTCATCATATATGTCTCTTCATGCTTGAAACATACGTCATAATCTCAACCTTTCATGAACTTTCATAATTGGGAATCATAATTTGTAAAACTTTGAAAACATGAATTGTAATTTAAAACATTATAAAGCATGCCCATGAATCATAATTCAACATTAGAAACATAAATAGAGTATACCCATGATAGATACTTAGAGAATTCACAAGTTGAGTTAAAATCCCATAGATTCATCAACAAGAATTTTTATGAATTTGAGAAGAAATTGGGCATGGGAGTGGATGGATATACCCATTCATAACCCTACATAGTTGGATAAATCTGATCTACACACCCTCTTGAAAGCCCAAAGGAAATTGGAGAGAAATTGGGGAAATTCTTCAAGCTTGATCTCCAAGGAAGAGTTCTAATTTGCATGCATGGAATGGTAAGGCTTAGGATAGGTTTAACACTCTTAACACCCTGCTAGCTGAGCTTAAAACGATGTAGTTTAGGACCTTAGAGCTTACGAATTATGAAAATATCCTTAATGAAAAGTTTGAAATTTCTACACTGTCAGTGACAATGAGTGGTACAACAGATTGTTCTTTGATACCACAACTCGTGGTATCCTTCTGTTACTTCTTCTATCACTTTTTAACTTCTCTGATCCTAATACAATGATTTGACAGAATGGATCGTTACTCCAAACGATGACCAGTTACTGCCTCCCGTTAGCTCACTAGATTCCAACTCCGGTCTCCAACAACGACTGGTTAGGACGAGTCATTACTAGTCCCAGCGACTTATCGTTTCTGGCCGTTACCACCGCTGCTCATCTTCTGAAGGTCGCCCTAATGAAAACCTACCACAACTCGTTATCCCAAACAATGAGTCATTCCATGACTCATGCCAGCCACCCTGGATATGGACCATTCTCATAATGACCCCTTACCATGATCCTTCACATCAACCAATGGGTCATCTTTAGACCATTACCATAGAACCTCCTACTGCAGAACCTGACAATGAGTTTCTTCATAGGGTCGTTAGACCCTCCAATGACTCGTACCATGATTCGTTCTTAGTAAAATCTCATGTTTTTCTGTTGCTTCTCTTTTCAAATTCTCGAGTCTAGTCTTAGGCACTTCTGGGGTATTAAAATTGCATTATGCTTGACATCCTCACTTTTATCCACCTCCTCAACATCGACATCAACCACCAAAGAATTGTCTAATGGTTGGGATTCTTCTTCTTGTTTCATGCATTGTCTAGTATCCATAACACTTTGTAGTTGGGCCTCAAACGCCTCAACTTTTTCATTCAAAAAACCCTGCAAGTCATGGATACTTGAGCCAAACTGTCCTATCTCTTGTCTGAGCTCTATTCTCCCTTCCACGTGAGGTTCCTCTTGAATATTGGCTAAGACTGTGACTTGCAAATCATTACAAGTTGTAGTCTCAACTATCATCTTTGTGAGCTTGGCACTCATCCTTTGTAAGGCTCCTCCCTATTTTGTAAGTTGCTCCCTCATTACTTCCATATTGCTCATTAGAGCATGATGTTCCTCCTGTAAGCATAAAAAAAACAGGAGTATCACAATAGGGATTGGGGGAAGGGGAACAAGAATATGGGTAATGGCTCCAATTGTCATCCCGGCGACCACATACACCACATGTATGATGGTGTTGCCACAAGTGAGGTCCTCCACTATTCAAACATGGATCACCAAAATATGAATACCCATCATTAGACCCATTTACATACTAAGATGTTATTTTAAAAAGAGTGTTAAAAGATTAAAACAAAATAAAAATAAAAATCTCTATATAGTGAATAGCGAAATAAAAATCTTAATCTAAAAATGATAAAACATATTCAAGTCCCTGGCAACGGCGCCAGAAACTTGATATCGCCCAATCGCATGTGGTCATCAAGTAATATAGGATTTTGAAGTCCATATATCGTACCCACATGGACTTGTCAATTTAATTGTTATAAGGTTATTACTTTATTTTCACTATTCTAACGAAATAGATGAAATGGGGAATGGTTTGAGAAGTGAAACTATTAAAAGCTTAAAATGTAAAATTAACTAAAATGGTTGCAATCTTTATTGTATTTTGATGATGATGAGAGTCTAAGGAAATGGTAGTTTGTTGGTTTCAAGTTGAGTTTTCAAGACATAACTATACTAGTATGATTATTCCTATGGTAGTTAGTTGTAAGTTACTATCCCATTTCCTGCCATTATCCCTAGCATCCAAGAACTATTTTATGAACCCTAATGCCTATATCCCTTTGGTTGCATGAGAAAAATAAAATGACGATTATGCCTATATGTATTTCAACTAAACAGGGTTGAATGGTATATCTCTATCCTCAAGAAAAACTTATATCCTATGACCAATAGGTTCAAGGGTCTTTGAATTCCTGTCCTGTATTTATTTTTAACCCTTTTGATTCCCTTTTTCGAGTTCAATCAAAAGCCGATGGATTACTTACAAGGTGATCAATCTCATAAATTATAAATTAACACATATAAATACAAACAACCTTAATTGAAGAATCAAAACTACATTAGATTATTCTATTAAACATCAACCATCCACCAAGATCACAACCCTACAATATAAATTTAGTCACTCATAGACAAATAGAACAATGAATACTTAGAAATCATCATGCAAAAATACAAATAAAGAAGAGAAAAACCTAGTGCAGAACTTTGTCTTCCTTCCAAAAAACTTACAAACCTCCAAAAACGAAGTACGGAGTATAAAAAATGATCAATGATTGATAAAAGATGTCAAAAGATGTCTAACAAATTCCCTAGAGAATTTTTTTATAGTCGGGCCTTCAAATGACACTTTTTCTCTCCAATACATGGCTTCAAAATCAGCAATTTTAACCTGAAATAGGTCTGGCACGCCGCTCCACCTATCTCACCATAGAGTTAGTTAAATTTTCAGCAATTTCAGCTCCGGTATGGGTCTAATGTGCAGCCACACCTATCTCACCAAGGGCTTAGCCAATTTTCCTTGCTCTAAAAGATTTCTGGTGCCTAGCCCCATCTATCTCACCAAGTTTGCTTAAGTTTCTTTGAAGTTTAGGACATGGGGTGCAACCTCCTCTATCTAACTAGATTTTTGTGAGATTTTGTCTGGAATCCTCTGGTGCTAGATATACTAGTTGGTGGTGAAGTCTGAGTAGCCCCATGTGTCTACAATAGCCTGATGATAGATAGAGTGACGTCCTTCTTAAGGGTAAATTTTCATTTTGCCTTTGTTGTGTTGCTTGGGAAAATAAAATCATAAAGTGCAATGAGTGAGTGAGTAATAAATGTGAATATGTCCTATTTTACTATGTTTGGGGGTGAAAATGTGCTGAACTGCATTCACCAGTGAATTGTCGGTAAGGACGGATGATACGAAGGATTGAAATGCAGGTCGAGGTACAAGGCTTCAGGCTACTTCCTAGACTCGCGTTTCATCGGCGCTTCACAGGTCAAGATCAGCAGAACATCAGTGTGGCGCCAGATGCATGCTATTTACCAAGTCTACTGTCAAGCATCGGCGGCTCACTAGCACCTCGTGGTCTTCACCTGAGTTTCTGCAGCATTCCTCCGGTAATGCCAGCAATTAATTTTTGAACCCTTCAATTTGTTTGACATCCAATCTTCATAATCTCTTTCCATAGCTTAGAATAGATGTTAATTTTTCTTTTCCATTATGAACAAAAAGAAGTATTACTTGTGTGGCACTAACATTTCTTTACAAATCATGACTTCATCTAAACAATCCAGCAAAGGAAAAACCC
Source organism: Datura wrightii (assembly GCA_035772735.1). Classification (NCBI taxonomy): domain Eukaryota; kingdom Viridiplantae; phylum Streptophyta; class Magnoliopsida; order Solanales; family Solanaceae; genus Datura; species Datura wrightii. The sequence goes on from JASDFA010000020.1 coordinate 93,048,564, forward strand.
CGATTACATCCAAAGACAAGGGAAAAAGGAAAGCTAAGGCAACCTCAGCCCCTCCCCCAACACAAGAGAAGCCATCATATTTTGCGTGCCAGGCATGAAGGGCCTTTATGATATTTATGAAGGGTGTTCTATCACAGTGGAGAAAAGGTTTGATTTGAGGCAGCTGAGGGGTGACTTCCCCAACATCATTGCCCAATTCGACCACCACCAATGGCATGTTTTTCTGAGACGTTGCTAGAATATTACACCAACTTGGTTCCTAACTTCTATGCTTCATACCTGGCACAGCAGGAGGCCAAGAAGCACAGGGAGAAAGTTGATGAATTCCCATGCCTATCTTTAGTTTGGATCAGGGGTGTGGAGGTTGATATCACCCCAACTGCCATCAATGCTTTATTTTGGGCTGATGAGACTGACCCCGAAATCGAGTACTTTGAGATAGTGTCCAACAAGGAGAATAAGTTCGGTCGGATAGCTCTGATCATTGCTAGCGGCCGACCATTTTCGGCATCCATGTATTCTTGTTTTTTATTCTTATTGTGGTGATAAAAATGGTGTGAAACCCTTAGAGGATGATGCTTTATGGAAAGATTTAGTTTAATTTTCTTGCATGAACGATTTTCTAGAACTTTCTCCAAGTATAACTCAAGGAGAAATCCTAAATGTATCTTCATTTAGAAGATAATTTTAGGCTTTCTTTTGGATAGCTACCTTACCCATATGACCTCCTTGAACATGAATCCTTGTTAGCCAATGTTGAGCCTTTAATCCTTTTTCTTGGAAACCACATTACAAGCCCAATACTCCTTTTGTAATTCCTCTTAGGAACCCATCCTCCTAGTACTAATTACAAGAACAAATGCCAAAAATGATGCTCGAAGTCCCAAAGGGTGGGAATATAAAAGAGAAAGATGAGGCAAAATCCTATGTTTTGGGGGTTGCAAGAAGGAAAATAGGAAAAACAATGTGAACTCCAACGTGAGATAGCACCACATCATGAAAAGAATGAATGAATTGCTTGAGTGAAAAGAATTAAATTATAAAAAGTGTTGCATGTTGCTCAAATTAGATGAAAAATGGTTCCTAAGGAGAGATAAGGAGGTCTCTTGTTTCTAAAGTAGAAATGATGTTAAGGAGAAATAAAGTGAAGGTAATCTAAGAGGAGAGTGGAGTATGCAATAAGAGTCACAAAAAGGGCATTAGGGAGGTTGTAGTTACTAGAACTTAAAAGTCATCCTACCTTTACCCCTAGATTACATCTTAACCCCTAAGTTCTAATTGATTTTTAGTGTAGCAACGCTACATTAGTGGTGAGTTATATGAAGGGAAAGCCTATGGGTCAAGTTATGTGCATAAGAATTTCTTTGTGAGAGTGAGCATAATTGTTTCATTCTATAATCCCTTGAGTGTGAGTTGCTTGATAACTAAATGGGATTCTCTCTTGTTGTGAGTAGCATCACCTCCTACGGGGATATGCTTGCACTTGCGAAAGGATATGATTGACATACGATTATGGTGAGCTTGAAGGCAAACTTTGAATTTGAATTTTTAATGACTTGAGAGGCTATATAAACTTGCTGTGAACATCAAGGCCCTTGTTTTGAATAAAGAAATCAAATGTGACTCATGCCAAATTGATTGTCGTTATTTTTTGAGGCATTTGCATAAAGGGTTGACTCTCCTCTTTTCCTTTGTGTTGATGAGCAATCTTTGGGTGGTTTCGGTCAACATGGTCCCTTGTGCATAACCTCATGTGACATTCTTATTCCTAAGTTCAGATGTAAAGAATTTGCATTAGTTGAGGACAAGCAATATTCAAGTTTGGGGGTTTGATGAGTTGGTAATTTGCAAACTCAGTAGGTTTTAAACATGAGCTTTGCCTAGTTTTCAAATCATTTAAGAGGATTATATTCTCTTTCTCTTTAAGTTTGCAGGTATATAAATTAAGGAGAGAAAGCAAGAATTTGGGCAAAAGAATAGGATTTGAGAAGAGGATTGAAGCTTGATCACACAAGACCGGCGCTCCACCGAATGGAGCTGGTGAAACATCGGTTGGGATGCAAAAGCTATTGGACTAGAGTGGAATGAAATCTGGTGGAACGTGGGCCAGAACCTGTAAACCGCCAGTGCCAGTGCCGGTTTGGCCAAGGATTCACTATTCATGCACCAGCGACGCTGCGACGATCCGCGTATGGGCACCGGTGGGAAGCCGGCGACTCGTAAGTGGCACCGCCTACATGAAGGGAAAAATCATCTAGCATGGAAATTTAGGAGCATTTGAACCTATTTCTGTACATAACTTTGGAAAGTAACAAATATACTTTACCGGATTTGTAGAGTAGAAGGTAGAGAATAGTTAATAGCTTTCTGCTCATCTTCTTCTTCTTCCTGAAGGTACAAAAACCTCCACTGAAAAGCATTTGTGAGCTTAAATTTAGTTGTTGATGATGAATGTGATGATTTTGATTGTTAATATAATTGTGTATTTTTCATCAATGAGTAGCTAAATCTCCTTGTTAAGGGTGTGTGCATGAATTGGGGTTAAATTGAATTAGGTATTGCTTGAGTAATCTTTTAGTTATTCATTTATTATAAATCTATTTTTTCTTCCAATTTATTGTGGATTTACCCATAGTTGCAAATGTGGGTATTGATTACTTATTTGATTTTTCTTGAAAAAGAGAAATTAAATATGAGTGAGAAAGCAATGGTGGATGGTTGGGTATTGGTTATATGGGGTTAGGCTAGACATAGCTAAAACCCATGGCCATGATCCCATGAGAGATTTGAGTCTAGTAATAGCTCACATCTGACCCAAGTCTTAATGGATTTATTATTTGGGAACTTGGGATTTGAGAAAATTCAAGGCAAAAGACACCCCTGTTTGAAAAACATCGGGTGTCACCTCGTCCATGACTATTTATAATTATGAGTAAGTGATTGTCTATTTAGTTCCTATCCAATTGATGCCCCATTCAAAAGCATACCCCTGGCTCTTGCTCACATTTGTATTTTAAGTTGGTTATCGTATCGATTGATCAATAGCTGATTGCATTTTATTTGTGATATTGCAAATCTCAAAACTTTACCTTCTTGTTTTCAATAAAATGATGCACTTCAGTTTGACTTGATAGACAACTTCTGTGTCATGTAACTGCATTCTCTATGGGATTCGACCCCGATATTCGTTGGGTATATTTGTTTTACCAACAACCGTTTACACTCTCCCTTTACGAGGAATGAATTTGGACATTAGCAACTAACATTTTTTCCTTTTTCCCCCACATCATCTATGCACCCCTACAATAGCCACCCTCAACTTAGACATTTTTCCTGAATTGAGGTTCACACTGCCCAAGGAGGGACTAGGGTCAAAATAGATTCATTATAAAAAACACAGGAAAGGTGAATGGGCTAATCAATAAAAGGATCAATTTCAGGATGAAACATGGGATCAAAGGATTCATATCATTTGGTAGAGCAATTTAAACTAAAGTGGGCTAAATCAAAAACAGCCTATGATCCTTTCTTAACCAACTATCCTATAACATAAGCAAAGACAAATCAAAAAAGTTCTAGATCACCTACACAGTATTGAACTAAGTAACAACTCACTCATACATGGTACAGGTTTGCATCACACACTACCTATCCAGTTCATGGACAGCTTATGCTACAGTTGCTCATGCTAGTCACTCAAATTCCACAAAAAGATCCATTATAATCATGCTTTGCAGTAAACTAACACAGCTAATCACAAATTTTAAAAAGGGTCATTTTTTCAAAAAAATATCAAAACATCAAACACATGTGCATTCTTATTGGTTGTTAAGTACTTCTAAGCTACTTCAAGTTAAAAAACCAAAATATCCTAAACATTCTGGTTCTACTAGATAACATGTCCGAGGGAAAAGAAACATGACAATAAAACCTTGGACGAACCAAAAAACAAACAGATACACCCCCCCTTTGAAAAACATGTTGTCCCCACAGAAGAGAAATAAGGACTAGGAGAGGGACATTCCTATGGTTCTCTAAATTCTTCTGTTGGCTTCTTAGAATTCACCCTCCATTCATGGGTTGCCTCCCATACAACGCCTGATTTAACGTCGCAACACGATGCAAGTCACTTGACTACTTCAGCCTCGTCAAGATACACTGACTCGATTCCCTTCACCTCATCAGTGTTTCCCAAATATAGTTTTACTCTTTGACCGTTTACTTTAAACTTCTTGCCATCTTTGCTCTCCAGTTCAATGGCACCATATGGGAATACTTCCACCACTCTATACGGTCCCATCCATCTGGACTTCAATTTTCCTAGATACAAGTGGAGCCTAGAGTTGAACAATAGTACCAGGTCACCAGTACTAAACTCCTGCTTTGCAATCTTTCGGTCATGGTAGATCTTCATTCTCTCCTTATATATGGCTGCACTCTTATATGCTCGGCATCAAAATTCATCCAACTCATTCAACTGATCTAACCTTAACTTGTATGTTTCACTCTAGTCCAGGTTCAACTTCTTAAGTGCCTACAATGCCTTATGCTCCAGCTCCACCAGCAAATGGCATGACTTTCCATAAATCAGTTGATATGATGAGGTGCAAATAGAGGGGTTCTGTAGGCTGTCTGATATGCCCATGGTGGATCATCCAACTTCTTAGACTAGTCTATCTAGTTGGTGTTCACTATTTTAGCTAAGATTTTCTTAATCTTCCTGTTGGAGACCTCTACTTGCTGCTTTACTAAGGATGGTAAGGTTTTACCACCTTATGCTTTACACCGTATTTTTCAATTAGGAGCTTTGAATAGGCGATTACAAAAGTGAGATGCACCATCGCTGATTATGGCTCTAGGAGTACCAAATCTGGCAAATATGTGCTTCCACAAAAATGTTGTGACACTTTTCTTTTCATTGTTAGGGAGTGTAATGGATTCCACCTACTTTGATACGTAATCCACAGCCACCAAGATATACTTCATCTTATACGAGCTCACAAATAGGCCCATGAAGTCAATACCCCATACTTCAAATAGCTCTACCTCCAAGATTGGGGTCAATGGTAGCTTGTGCTTATGAGTGATGCCTCCTTGTCTTTGAAATTGATCATGGGACTTGGAAAAATCATAAGCATCCTGATGGATTGTGGATCAATAATACCTGCACTATAGAATTTTATGTGCAGTTCAGATACCGCTGTGATGACCCCCAACCAGGGATCAGTGGCAAGCCTCTAGTATACTCAGTATCTCATCCTCTGGAGCACATCTGCGAATCAGCCTTTCTGCACAAACACGGAACAAATATGGCTCGTCCTAATAGAATCTTCGCGTATCAAACAAGAACTTCTTCCTTCGTTGTGAAGTCATATCAGCTAGAATCATGTCACTCACTAGATAATTTGAATAATCAGCAAACCATGGGATCAAATCCTGTGATGCATCCAAAACCTGCTCATCTGGAAAAGCATCATCAATGTTGATCTCGTCCTTCAATCTTGCTTCTGCCTCCAACCTAGATAAATGATCAGCCACCTGGTTTTCGATCCTTTACCTTGAAATCAAATTATTGTAAGAGCAATACCCATCTATGTAGCGTTCATTTAGCATCCTTCTTTGACATTAGGTATCATCACGTTGCATGGTCAGTATGGACAATCACCTTAGTCTCAAGAAAGTATGCTCAAAACTTCTCGAATCCAATGACTACTGCTAGCAGCTCCTATTCAGTCATGGTATAATTCTTCTGAGATGCATTGAGTGTCTTACTGGCATAATAGATTGGGTGAAATATCTTTGCTCTCCTTTGGCCAAATCCAGAACCTAGGGCAACTCTACTGGCATCACACATTACCTCAAACGGAAGCGACAAATCTGGGGCTACTATTAATGGGAGCTGAGTTGAGTCTCTCCTTCAGGAATTTGAAGGCTTTCAAACATGCTTCATCAAATACGAACTTCACCTCCTTCTCAAGTAGCTTGCATAATGGTTGTACAATTTTTGAGAAGTCCTTATGAACCTCCTATAGAACCCAGCATGCTCCAAAAAGCTCCAAATACCTTTGATAGAAATAGGTGGTGGCAATCCGGTTATCACCTCGATTTTAGCTTTTTTCCACCCCATCCCTTTCATTGATATCTATGGCATAGCACAATCCCCTCTTTGACTATAAAATGGCATTTTTCCCGGTTGAGTACCAAATTAGTTTCTTCACACCTGCTTAGCACTTTACTCAATTTCTCAAGGTAATCTTCAAAAGAATCACCCACAATCGAGAATTCATCCATGAACATTTTGATGGTTTCCCCGACCATGTCTAAAAAGATGGACAGCATATAGCATTGAAATGTGGCTTTTGTATTGCACAACCTAAAGGGCATCCTTCTGAAAGAAAAAGTCCCATAACGGTAGGTAAAGGTGGTTTTCTCTTGGTCCTTTCGAGCTATGGAGATTTGATTATACCCCATATAACTATCAAGGAAATAGTACCATCCTCTACCTGTCAACCTATCAAGCATCTAGTCCATGAAAGGCATCGCTAAATAGTCCTTCTATGTCTAATCATTGAGTCCATGCAAACACGCCAACCTGTAACCGGCCTTGTCAGAACTAGCGCATTTTTCTTATTTGGCACCATCATGATTCAACCTTTCTTTGGTACACACTGCACTAGATTCACCTACATACTATCAGTAATGGAATAGACAACACCAGCATCTAGCCATTTAATAATCTCCTTCTTCACCACCTCTTGTATAGGTGGATTCGTTGTTGATGCTCTATACTTGGTACATAGTTTGGCTCCAGTTGAATTTTGTGGGTGCATATGCCTTGAGGGATACCGTTGATGTCAACAATGGTCCAACCAATTGCCTGTTTGAACTTTCTCAATACTGACACTAGGGCCTCAACTTGCCACTTTACAAGATCTATAGCAATGATCACCGGCAAGGTACTGTTCTCCGCCAAAAATGCATATTTCAGGTGTGGAGGTAGGACTTTAAGCTCCAATACTAATGGTACTTCAACTGATGGTTTTTCTGGAGGGGTTTCACGATTTTTAAGATCAAGGTCCAGCTTCTTCGTCCTGAAGTTGTAGGACCCCATTCCTTCCAATGCATTTACCATCTCGGTGTACCCTTGGACATCAGCCCATCAAAGTTCATTAGTATTTCTGCTAGTTTCTCAACACTCAGCCTTTCTTCCAAGGGCACAAGAGACTTCTTATCCTCTATATTGTTGGTCATAAAGGTTGCTTTCAAGATAGGGTATATGTATGGTAGCCTGAATAGAAACAAACAAAAGAAAAAATGTAGATGAGGAAATAACGACTGAAAACTAAATAAAAGCAATTAATCTAATCCTAAGTTGTATTCCCCGTCAACGGCGCCATTTTTGATGTGCTTAAATTAAACCCCTAAAGAATTATTACACGGACATTGTCAATAAAGAACCTAACTTATATTGGGGTTGATCCCACAAGGAATAGGGTCAAGATACAGACTAATGCTAGTATTCACACTTTTATTTCAATTATTTCCTAAAGGGGGTTTTGTAAAACAAGTAACAATAATTTCAAAGAGAGTTGTAACCAATAGTTATATGTAACACCCCAAAGTCCATACGATTAAACCCTAGGCATATAGCACGTTTAATAGAAAATTCTACATTTTTTCTCTCAGAATGACTCGTGCTATGAGTCGTTGTTCCTTGGTATGGGTTGTAGGGGGGAATCATGGTAAGCCAGTAGTCATTGTTAGGAGTCGTGGTAAGCTACTGGTTGTCAGATCTTGGACCTACGAGTTAAGGTAAGACTCATCATGTGATGTAACAGGTCCTAGGTAAGGGTCATAGTATCTATTGAAGTTGCTGGCTTGGAGGAAATGACGAGTCATGGTACGGCTGGTTGTAGGGAACAATGAGTCATTGTATGTAGTCGTGGGATGTCAAGCTGAGGGATGAAGACCCTAATCATGAGCCATGGTATGACTCATTATAGGACTCAACGAGTCATTGTGAGGCCCGTCATTTGAGAAATAGTAAGCATGGAAATGTAGTTGCCTAGAAACGAGAGGAAACCACGAGTCATTGTTTGTGGGTATGACTCGCGGTACGACTCGTGGTACCTGGCAGAGAGATTTTAACTGCATGTTCCTGGAGGTATTTTTGTAAATTCTTAAGCTTCTAATTTCCAAATGAAATCATTTTGATCCCTGTAAGGAGTGTTTTAAGAGGGTTTAGACTAGCTTAAGTCATTAGGCTCCCATGCATGTATTGTATTGAATTTCTCTATCAAGATCAAACTAGAATTTCTCAATTTCTTCATCCATTCTCTTGGGATTTCAAGGCTAGTTCGGAAATTAGTTTACCCAGGTATGTAGGGCCATGAATGGGATTTCTTCCATCCTCATGCCCAAATTTCTCCTTTAATTCATGAATTCAAGTTCTTAATCAAGTGTCACTACTACAAAGAGGGCCTTTAGCAGCAATTAAAAATATGTTTAGCGGCAATACTAATTGCTGCTATAACATATACCAGCGATTAGGCTTTTGCCACTATACATGGGGTCGCTAAAACCTTTAACGACCATTTACAAAAGTGCCGATAAATGTTATTTAATTGCCGTTAAAATTCATAAGCTCTAATGGCAATTGTTAGCGACACTTATAATAGCTGCTAAATACATTTTGAAAATGACCTACTCCGCCTTTTAGCGTCAATTATAATGGCCGCAAAAAGGGCATTTTTTATGCCTATTGAGTAGAGGCAATTATAATGGCTGATAAATCTATTCCCTAGATGGTTGTGTAACACTTTTGTTGTCTATTCATATTACTACTAAATCCAATTTAATTGTCGCTAAAATTTACCTACTTTAACGACTATTGTTAGCGTCAATTATAATGACCACTACGTTTAACCCAAAAATGATTGCGTGAACACTTTTGATGTCTATATTTATTGCCACTAAATCTAAATAAATTCCAACTAGAAATTACATATATTAACAGCTATTGTGTAGCCACAATTATAATGGCTACTAAGTACATTTCTGAAATGGCTATATCAATAATTATAATGGTAAGTACTAATAAAACACACTATTGTAATTCATAAAAATATAATATATTTCATTAACTCAAGATAGAGAAAAGCAAGTACTAATTCATAATGCTAATGTAATTAACGAACTAAAAGATATTCTTTTCTGTTTAAACTAAATAGCTAACGTCATTGTAATTGTTCCTATCAATAACAAATTTCTAAATGCATATCCCTCAAACAAATCCGCAACTGATCTTCATAGTATTGTAATCTTCTTCCTGCTATTCGAACATCATATTGTATGACCTAAAATATTAAAATGAATAAATGTCAAAAGGTGAAATCTAATGTTAAAAAGAGTAGTAGAATTTATAAATCTAATATATTATGAAATTGGTTAGACTCAGAATTTTACCAAATTTTACTAACATTTTTAAAAATTTCGGTAGAGTCTCCCCTGTAAATAGGACTACCAAATTTTCAAACTTTTTAGAAAAGAAATTCTATCTTAAAGACACAGCCCAACATCTAACATCTCAAAATAGGAAGCTCAAGAAACATACAACAAATGGAGTACATCCAAAGTTACCTCATTATTAAGAAGAACAATACATAAACTCTACAGAATAGGTGTTCGAATCAAATATTTAGCGTCAAAAACACCAACACCAACATATCGCAAATTCATATAAGGAGTGCAATGTTAACATATTCAGATAAATGAATTATACTATGAGAAGATGGATTATTTTCAACAATATTATGTCCTTTAAACAACATTTGTGGTGATTGTTGTACTCGTTCATGGTCACTATTTGCATCAAGAACCTAAAAAGTAGACAACATTATTTTTGTTAGATTAAAATTTCAATAACATGTCTCAAACACTAAAAATTGAGTTACCTGGCCATATAAAACTCCATTGATAGTCTAAGTTATAGATAACTCATTAGGGCCATTTTTGCTCATTGCTTTTCTCATCCATGCTAATTCAGATAGCAACTTCTCTTGATTTTGTTTCACCAAACTTATTTCTTCATTTTGTTTTCCATTTAACTCTTTTAAGTGTGTTATCTCTTATTCTAACCTTTTTATAACCTCATTAGATGAATTATCTTCCACAATATTTTCAAAAGAAGATCTACTACCCCATAGTGCAGAAGGTGTTGGACCAAGTCCTAAACCACGAACATAACCTACTTGGAAATACACATCTTCTTCCCAAGAAACAGAGCGAGGATGTTGCTCATTTGATCCCTCACTATTACTCAACTTTTCATTGATCATGTCTTGTTTAATTAAGTAACCAAATATTATAATAATAATGACAAAATTTCAACCTAATTCCTACAACCAAATGTCCCTGTGGCTACAATGCCTCCAAATTTTGACAAGACAGGTTTCAAACACTTAACACATTAATGAATTTGAATTAATCATTATGATTTAATGAGCATTGGTATACAATTGGATATGTCCTTATTCTTTTCTGTTAATTATTATGTGCCAAAAAAAACTGAAATCATAGGCGCGGTTCCTCATAAGTTAACATCTCAAGTTTACGATTGAAAATATGAAATAATCAAAGACAAATAATGAGATGCAAATAAGATCAGGGAAGACTTGAATGAGAGATTCACTATGGTGAATGGCATGAGGATTCTATTCCTTCACTAAGAGATTCATACTCTATTAGGAAGAATAGAGACTATAACTAACTATTTTTCTAAATTAAAGGATATTTTGGGATGAATTTGATGCCCTCATACCATGTTCAGTTTGCCTCTGCCTAGAGTCAGTACGTTTGCTAGGTAGTAAATAACTATTTTTCTAAATTAAAGCACTTTTTCATACAACTATAGGCAGAAACTAAGAAGTAGATCAACTAAAATAATCCAGAAACACGAATATCTCATAAAAACTTGTAATCGAGATACAATGCTGCAATAATTGAGTACAAAATTCTTTAAAAAATAAAAAATAAACAATTGTAGCTGTAATTTCTTTTTGCTGTATTCCCGAGATTAGGCCATAAAGTCTGATGTAACATATAAGTTAAGAAAAGAAAAAGTAAAAGACGTCTAGCTACATTCAAGATGGTGCTTAGCATTGGTGATACAAAACTCACTTCCTCTATTTCTTCATTGAATTTTATGATCACCCATATATATATATATATGTATATATATATTCTTAAATGAATCAAGAAACCTTAATGCACATCCAAAAAACAAAACAAACATGGAAAAAGAAAAAGGAACAAACATTACCTTCTAAAGCAGAATCATCATAGAAATATTCCAATGTTGAACTAGCAATTAAATCGGGAGATGAATTTACACAGAGTCTACTCATGATCAATATCTCCAAAAAAGGAAAAGTAAAAAAGAAGAGAAAAATCTCAAGAAAGACAGAGAGGGAATGAAGTATATAGAGAATAAAAATGAAATGGAATGAATGCTAAATTAAGAAGAAAAGGGTACTTTCTAAATTATTTTTTCTTTCTTATCAGATTGTACAAAAAAGATAATTATAATATGATTTGAGAGATCCAAAGAAGAGAGATTGCTTTGCAAACCCTCATTCTGTTTCTCTTCTTTCCTTCTATGCTCTCATTATCTGAGAAATATTATTAAGTACTATGAGAAAAAACAATAAAATAAAAATGTTGTCCTATTCTATTTCTGTAGTATTCACTATTTTTGTTGGGAGTTAGCTCGTCAGAGAGAATGGTTGGCTCATTGCAGTTATTTTTTAAACAAGATCAGGGAAGACTTGAATGAGAGGTTCACTATGGTGAATGGTATGAGGATTCTATTCCTTCACTAAGAGATTCATACTCTAACAGGAAGAATAGTGACTATAACTAACTATTTTTCTAAGTTAATGGATCTTTTGAGATGAATTTATGCCCTCATACCATATTCAGTCTGCCTCTGCCTAGAGTCAGTAAATATGCTAGGCAATAAGTAACTATTTTTCTAAATTAAAGCACTTTGTCATACAACTATAGGCAGAAACTAAGCAGTAGATCAACTAAAATAATCAAAGTAAAGAATAAATCAAGCACAACATATCTTAGTGAAAGAAAGAAATCATATTGCTATTATATTTCACAAAGTAGACAACAATAATTGATAAATGAAAATTAATGAAGAATTGCATAACAAAGGAGAATCCTAGTAAGGAATAAATTTTATTCTACTTTATTAAAAAAAAGCAAATAAGAAAAATCTTACAATTGTCCTCGTAGACTCTTCATCTAGTGGTCTACCGTTACATTGTTTGTGAGTCAGTATAAAAATTTGTGCTCGTGTAGGCTCAATCCCATTTTCAGCCTAATACATTAATTGATGTCAAACAAGCGTGACAAAAAGAGTTTTAAAATATTATCAGCTTTAATTTATAAATGAACACCTTCTCGTCCATCAAGGTGGCAATACTTTTCAATCCTCCCGTGTGTGGCATCTTTTGCTTGGCCCTATTGTTTCTGTTTCTTTGGCTACGCCGCTGTCATTGAAACATAAAAAAACATGTTATAGTTTATACATAAAGGTATATTTTTCTAGGAAATATGAGTTCTTAAGACTTCTAAAATTGATGATACCTTAGCATTTTCTGAAACCCAATAGGAGATAGACCGATCCACTAATCCCTTGGTATACAATTCGGTTTATTCTTCAACAACACATCTTTGGTCTTAAATTTTATCATATAAACACTTTTTAAATCACATTTATAATCTTTCCATTTCTTTCCTATTGACTTTATGACAAAATCTTCTCCATGTGCTGGGATAGAACACTTCTTCTAGAAAAAACAAAAACAAATATTTATAAGATATCATGCCAAATGGAAATAACATCTTAAAAGATTCATGTATCATAAGATAATAATAACTCCATACCCTCACAAACTCTACCAATTTCTTCTTTTCATCTTTGTCAAATCTTCTCCGATCATTATGTGTAACGGTGTTTTTTCTGGAGTTATAGCGATAATTCCTAGAAAGCTTGCAAGCTTGCGACCATCTTTTCCAATGTCTTGATTACGAATATTAAACGGGACAACAACTATCTTTCCTGGAGGTAGCTTCCAAATATCTTTTAGTAATATGGGCCCATGAACCTTCCTTTCTTCCAAAGTACCTGGAAAAGATTTAAAGGTCATTAATCATTTATCATATCTAGGTAATTATAGGACTATCAACTAAGCATGGTTGGACCTAAGAAAAGAACCACCGTGAGCTTCATTTTCTTGCAAAAGAGTGAAGGAGTGAGAGAGGCTATGGCTGCTTATCACTGCTATTTCAGTACTATAAAGTTTTCATAATAGTCTTCTCTTTATGCACATTACTGATGAGACAAATGCAATTCATTCTGATGGAAATTCTACTTTATGTTGTTAACCAACAATAATTTCTTTGGAATGTAGTTAAAGAAGGAAGGGAGAAGGAATGAGTATGACATACATAAATTGCTAGCTTTAAATCAGCAACAAAAGATGGTGAGCATTTTACGTTCCTCTATGTCTGTCATTCTTCTCCAGTTGTTATAATGAAGAGAAATTTGATGTATATTCTAGTTGTGACAACCAAAAAATCAAGCTATCTAAAGTCTAACTTAAATGCTACGATTCTACTTCATAAAATGGATATGTGTAAGCGGGCATTCGAGTTGATCCCTGAAGAAAAATTCAGCCACTTGAACATCTATTCTACCAGATTAGAAGATAGCCTATTTCTTAAAAAACTTTGTCATTTAACATTTGTCATGGAGGAATGTGAAAGAAAACAAAAGAGTCTAGATATGTTACTAAAAAGGACAACTCTAAACCTGTAATACTTAGTACACAAACTAAACATACTCTTCCTTCTGTATTTATAAAGCAATCTATTAACAAAATTTCATCTACGCTAAGAAAAATCTCTCTGCGAGACAATATTTCTGTAAGGGAGAGAATTGACATGCACTACCAAAACATACGCTATGAACAACATGCCTGTAATTCTAAAATCCAGACTTTTGAATATTCCTCTATACTGAAATTTATGCCAAAGAGACACTTGCACGGAACTAGCACCAATAATAGCATTGAAATATAGAGGCAGTTCAAGTGGAAAACCAATTCATTATTGTTACCTGATTCATCATTTCATTGCTCTTCGGTGCCAGTAATTCTCAAATTATTAGAGTCACCATCATGTGTTTGGTCTTGAGAAAAGTTTCGACCAGCCATCAATTGATCCATATAAGGTCGTACAATTTTATCATCACGTTTTTTAATTGTAAATCTGCATCCAGCTCTGGTTCGCATAGTTCCTTCTCCAAATAAAGTAATTATGTAAAGCCTTATTGCAAAGATACTTCACAAGCTATGAGGTATTTAAGCACCAAAAATATTATTACTCAAATTCTAATGATAAGATCACATTAGTATCCCATAATATTACAAACATTTTATAATATAGCTAAGTCGGTGGCAACACTCTGCATTGAGGACTCAAACTGCATACTATGTTCATCTCCCATATCAAAAATGTCTCGAGGTTCAATTAACCTAGGGACAAACCATTCATGATCTTTAGGATCTCGCACAAATATTACTTGTTGTGCTTGGTTTGCAAAAGTAAAAGGCTTATGACTTCCTCGATTGCCAGAGTCTATTAGATGTGAGAAGTTCACAAGTGTGAAACCTAATTCATCTTCCTTAAATCTATACCTTTGGTTACATCAACCTAATCACACTTAAATAAGACAACCTTAAACTCTTCATAGTAATTTAACTCCACAATATCATTCAATCGGCCATAATAGGTGATATTTTCAAACTTAGGAGTATTGGCGCTTGTACTTGCATAACTTTCAATCATCGAAATGACCATAACACCACTATTTTGTGTCTCCATGAACTCTTCACATTGTTTTGTTTGAAATTGATACCCATTATTGACATTGCACTCCTTGAATCTTCTTGCAATGTAAGTTGGCCCTTTTGAAAGGAACTGGACATCCTTTGGGATGTTTGATGTATCCTCCAATTCCTTCACCTAACCAAATAAAAATATACAACTCTAAATACCAATACAAGTACAAGGATAATAGCTTAAAGAAATTATTGACTTAATCAAACTACTTACTTGCTCCTTGAACCACTCATTAAATGTATCAAAATGCAAACGATCAAGTTGATGTTGTGTAAGACGACGCTTACGATATAGTCTTTTGATTTCAGCAATATGTTCACTATTATGAAATTCAAGTATATCAAATTTTTATCAAAGAAAGCAACATACAAATATTTAGAAATCGATATACCACTCACTTTTTATAGTTCTCAACCACCTCTGATTTGCAATTTAAAAGCACATGTCGATGTTCTTGCAACTATGTTTTACCGTCCAATTCAAATGCATCTGTCATGCCAGCAGGTTCCCTAACAGAAAGGAATAGACACCCTTCTCTCTCAATCTGATGCTCAATCTCATCATCACTTTTTCTCGACCAATAAGACCTGGAATCTCCACCTTCCAAATATCGTACGCAAAATGTCAAACACTCATTTGCAATATATGTTTCTGCTATTGAACCTTCTGGCCATGAACGATTATGAACATATGATTTAAAAGTGCCCAACTACCTATTACACATAGTAATTCTATTAGTCTAATTCTTTCATGGTTAATAACTTAATATGTATAACAAAATCCAATGTTATTTTGCATACCTCTCAATTGGGTACATCCAGCGATGATGTACAATGTTACACCTCATAAAAGTTAATGATTAGTAAGCGTACGCGTAGATTCGTGAGGAATAAAGAGAGCACGATGCATGTAGAAAAGCCTCGAAAGCAGGATTGAGCGAGGTTAGGCTGCGAAGGGCCAGCGCGACACTCCAGCCGGTAAGGCACCGGCTAGCGTGGCGCACCGGCCCACTGGCGCGATGAGCGGCACGACGCGGGGCTGCTACTGGCGCCCCTCTGCCACCTCCCTAATATATATAAATAGTCCCTTATTTCAATTTTAATTCATTCTTATATGTTATCCACGGCTAGAGAGAACAGGGAACGAAGAAATCAAATAATTTTCATCTGTTTATGCGGCAAAACACCGCCTGAATTCAAATTAACTTCGAGTATTGAAGTTTAAGGCTACAGGGAGCATTGCTACGGAGTTATTTTCATGAAATTCGCCCAAAAAATATTAACCTCACCGACCAAAGTCGTTGGAATTGCTCCAAACTAATCTCTATATGATAACTGGATTCAAGTAAGCATTTCTCTCTTTTGGACTTTTGAGAAATTACGAGTTTTCTACTGTGCTCCATTAAGTTGAAATATAGTTAATATTTATATATAAAGTTATCATTTTTGCCAAACTACTTACTGAAACTAGCCATATTCCCCTAGTAATATGATTGCAGTTGAGAAGAACAGTTAAATACGAACTAAAACTCACCAGTTAATCAGTAATCAGCAAACGAGGTATTTTAAGGCGGTTTCCTTCAGCAAGTTAGTTTCTTTAGCCTGATAAGTCAGTTTGAATCCCAATAAGAATACCAGAAGCTTGTCTATTGTAATTAGTTGTTGTTATTAGCTGAAACCCGTATTCCATGTTTAGTTTGTGATGGATTATGCCTGTATAGCCTTCATGACCGACCCCAGGGTTATTAGCTGTGTCGACGCCCGCCAGAGGCGAGATGACATCGCTCTATAGAGCGGTATGCCGTCTGCGAGGGACGAATATGGGGTCCCAGGTCCTTATACAGTCCATTCCATGGGTGGGCTATTATATGTCGTGGTTGTCTCTACACACCCCCGTCGAGCCTAGTGCCCGGGGTGCAAATATCAGGAGTCCACTGGACTCAAACACAGCTACAGTCAGGAGCCGAGCGGGCTCAATTGCAGACCCAGGGGACTGGTAGGATGGCTATAGCTATTAGTTTACCTAGTACGACCTCGATAGGGGTATATAGACTGAAGTGTACTCACCAGGGCTTATGGGGAGCCCAGGTGGGTTATTCCGTGCTGGTTGTACCTTCTGGCTTATGGGGGCCAGGTAAGGTTCTTATTTCTTTAGTTATTTATAAATTAGACAATAGAGCGTTTAGTTACTCAGGTATGATCTCTATTCCTCCATTTCAGTACTCTTAGTTCTATCTCTTTATTTCAGTCATTTACAATTATTGTCTTACATATTCAGTACATATTGTACTAACACCCTTCCTGGGGCGCTGCATTACTTGCCTGCAGGTGTAGATAGATGAGGAGCTGGTCCCTCTTAGCTTTTATCAAAGATTAGCGGAAGAGTCGTCTCCTTTCTTCCGGAGCTTATAGATAGAAGGTTTACTCCTTTTTTTATTGTACAGTTTATGGGTAGGTCGGAGCCCTATCCTGACCATCATATTACTCCTAGAGGCTTGCAGATTGTTTCTATTTCCCTGTGGTTCGTTTTTGATGGCCGTGTGGGGCCCATATGTGTTTTCATTTATGTGTTGGCCGTGTGGGGCCTTGTTTAGCTGTCAGTAGCGGCCTTGTCAGCCATAGTTTAGCTTAGCATTAGATTTACCTTATATTCATAACTAGACATCATGGTGGTCTTGTCGGCCTGCATAGAATTCAATGTTATTGCCTATTTGTGGTTAGCTGTTTTCCTTTACAGGTGGCTATAAGGCCTTGTCGGCCAGAGGTTGTATTTACAACTGAGATATAGCCCGTTGTTTTCCTGATTTGGGGAGTAAGCCTGCACTAGGAGTACACAGACTTAGTTAAGTAAGTTCAGATCCTAGTAGGGCACCAAGTGCCAGTCATGCCTCCCAAGGTGGGGCATGACAGAGAAGGTCGTATCCCAGGGAGTTTGCAAGTCATGATAAGTAGAGTCTTGTCTATGGATATGTTATGCACCACATTCTATAGGCAGGAGGCTGCGAGGCATGATATGATGGTTACTTTTTTTTCTTATCCAGTTGTGCTATAGAGTTGTACAGTATAGGGTTGAGTCCCTAATCTTACCATATTCTTTTATCCACAGAAAAATGTCAGACCCACGACATACCACGAATGGCAAGGAGTTGGACATAGCAACAGGAGAGGCCAATAGCAGGGTGCCTCAGCCAGAGTCATCCCGATCTGAGGACGACAGGGAGACTTCATCTCGGACTCCCCATCACTCTCCACCACACCACGAGCCCCCCAGAGCAGAAAATATGATGGCACCACCTCCAGCAGTTTATATTTCGACACCGTCCGACTAGGAGGTTAGGAGTGTTATTGTTATGCTAGCTCAAATAATGGTTGCACAGCGTCATCCAGTGGCACCCGCAATCGTAGAATCTTCAAGAGGACCTAGTAGTTCGAGGATTCGAGAGTTTCTCACACTGAGTCCCCCACAGTTCACAGGGACGGATCAAGCAGAGGACCCTCAGGATTTCTTGGATCAGATGCAGTGGATTTCTTTGTTGAATTAGCGGTATTCCGGCTACAGGACATCGCAGTACTGTGGTACGAGAGTTAGGAGAGGTCTTGAGGGAGAGGTGTCTCCCCTTCGGATTGGCCCAGCTTTTCATAGGCTTTTCTAGATCACTACCTGCCATGGGAAATTTGACAGGCCCGAGTTGATCAATTTCTACATCTAGAATAGGGATCGATGAGTGTTTGGGAGTACGCTATGAGGTTCGACTCCTTAGCCTAGTATGCGCCAGGCTTTGTAGATACCCTGCCAGCTAGGGTGCACTACTTTATTATAGGGATGAATCCAGAATATATGGAGACTTGTATTACGCCCACTCTGCGTGAGGACATGGATATTGCTTGCACTCAGGCTTTTTCTCAGGATATTGAAGGTATCAGACAGTGGAAACGGGAGATAACAAGGGAAAATTAGGAGCAGCGCCATCGGGCCAGACCTACTGACATGCAGGCGGAGTCCCAGGGTAGACCTAGGCCACGATTCACAGACAGACCACCCAGACCCCCACCTCCATAACAGTAGCAATGGAGTGGATCTGGTCATTGGGGGCAGTTAGGGCTCGGCGAGAGCTCACGGTCAGCAGGTTCGCAATAGTATAGAGGAGCGGAGCAGAGAAGATTCACCGTGCCACTTTGCCATATTTGCAGTCGGCGTCATTTTAGGGCATGCAGGTATGGTTCCACAGCATGTTATATCTATGGAAAGGAGGGTCATCGGATGAGAGACTGTCCAGCCAGGGGTTAGAGTGATTGGGACCAATAGGATAAATCTTCAGTAGGGTCACGTGCCCCAGCATCTCCAGCAGGGCGTAGGCCCTCAGCTCCAGCCTATAGAGCCCGAGGCAGACCAGGGGCATGTAGTTCAGGTACTGGTCCGGATCGCACTTATGCCTTACTGGGATGACAGGAGTCAGAGTCGTTGCCGGATGTGGTGACAGGCATGCTGGACATTTGCTCTCATTTTGTTTATGTATTTATAGATCCAGGATCCACCTTGTCTTATGCTACCCCATTAGTGGCCCAGAAGTTCGGTATTACGCCAGAATCACTTCTGCGACCTTTTTCAGTATCTACTCCCATCGGTGACTCTATCATAGCTAAAAGGGTCTACCGAGGATGCACGGTAGGGGTTGCTGGTCATAGACTTTAGTGAATTTGATAGAACTAGAAATGATTGACTTTGATGCAATTATGGGAATGGATTGTCTAGCGCCATGTTATGCCAATGTAGAATGTTGGACCAAAACTGTTCGATTCCACTTTCCAAGGGAGGTTGTACGGGAGTGTAAAGGTAGTGCAGCCACGCCAAAAGGTAAATTTATTTCCTATCTTCGGGTGAGTAAATTGATAGTGAAAGGATGCATGTATCATATTGTCAGGGTTCAGTATGTCCAAGCAGAATCTCTAACTCTCTAGTCCATTCCAGTAGTCAATGAATTTCCATATGTGTTCCCAAATGAACTACCTGGTATTCCCCTGGAATAGGAGATCGATTTTGCAATTGATTTGTTACCAGGTACTCAGCCTATATCTATTCCTCCATACTGAATGGCTCCTGCTGAGCTCAGAGAATTGAAAGAACAGCTGAAAGATCTATTAGATAAGGGCTTTATCAGATCGAGTACTTCATCATGGGGTGCACCAGTTATGTTTGTGAGAAAGAAGGATGGTTCCCTCCGCATGTGTATAGATTACTGGCAGCTAAATAAAGTCACTATCAAGAACAAAAACCCGCTTCCTAGAATAGATGACTTGTTCGATCAGCTACAAAGGGCAAAGTATTTCTCAAAAATTGAATTAAGCTCAAGATATCATCAGGTTCGGGTTTGAGAGAAAGATATTCCAAAGACTGCTTTCAGGACCAGGTATGGCCACTTCGAATTTCTAGTCATGTCCTTTGGGCTAATGAATGCTCCAGCAATGTTCATGGACTTGATGAACAACATCTTCCGGCAATATTTGGTCCTATTTGTGATAGTATTTATCGATGATATCTTGGTGTATTCCCGTTCAGAGGCAGATCACCGAGATCATCTACAAACGGTGCTTCAAATTCTCAAGGATTGTTAGTTATATGCAAAGTTTTCTAAGTGTGAGTTTTGGCTGAATTCAGTAGCCTTTCTGGGTCACATTGTGTCAGATGCTGGTATACAGGTAGATTCGCAGAAGATTAGCTGTAAAAACATGGAATAGACCTACCACTCCGACTGAGGTACGCAGTTCCTAGGGTTAGCCGGGTATTACAGGAGGTTTGTAGAATGGTTTTCTACTCTGTCAGCCCCCTTGACCAAGTTAACTCAGAAAGTAGCTAAATTTCATTGGACCGAAGCATGTGAACAGAGTTTTCAGGAGCTGAAAAATAGGCTGACATAAGCACCAGTATTAGCTGTGCCAAACGGATTAGAGGGGTATGCAGTATATTGTGATGCTTCAAGCGTCAGGTTAGGATGCGTGCTGATGCAGCATGGTGAGGTGATTGCTTACGCTTCAAGATAGCTGAGGAAGCATGAAAAGAATTACCCCACCCATGACCTGGAATTAGCCTCAGTCATCCATGCCTTGAAAATATGGTGGCACTATTTGTATGGCGTTTATGTAGATGTTTTCACTGATCACAAGAGCCTCCAGTACATCCTCACACAGAAGGAGTTGAACCTGCGGTAGCGCCGCTAGTTAGAATTATTAAAATATTATGATGTGAACATTTTGTACCATCCAAGGAAGACCAATGTTGTAGCAGATGCTCTTAGCTGCAAATCCATAGGGAGTTTAGTACACCTGAAGCCAGAATAGCGGGAGTTGGCCCGAAAACTGCATTAGTTAGCCAATTTGGTTGTTTGTATAGTAGATTCAGGGGATAGCGGAGTAGTAATTCAGAATACGGCAGTATCATCATTGGTTGTGGAAGTGAAAGAACGTCAGTACGAAGACCCTAACCTAGTTCAGATCAGAGATAAGGTACAACAAAGGGAAGTAACATATTTCAAGGTAACCAAAGACAGAGTTTTGAGATATAGGGGTCGCCTCTATGTTCCGTACGCGGCAGGGCTTTGCCAGCAGATTATGGGCGAGGTACATTATTCCCGTTATTCTCTTCATCTGGGTTCAACAAAGATGTATCATGACATAAAATAAAATTACTAATTGATGGGAATGAAAAAGGAGGTAGCAGAATTTGTAGCACAATGTCCTAATTGCCAACAGGTGAAGGCTGAATATCAAAAACCCAGTGGATTGACGTAGTAAATAGAAGTGCCTATGTGGAAATAGGAGGCAATTAATATGGATTTTTTGATAGGGTTACCTCGTACTAGGTGCAGATTTGATTCCATCAGGGTGATTGTTGATAGGTTGACGAAATCAGCTCATTTTCTGCCAGTAAGGGCTACCTTCTCAACTGAAGACTATGTTGAACTGTATATCAGAGAGATAGTCTGATTGCATGGTGTTCCGTTATCAATTATTTCCGACAGGGGAGCGCAGTTTACAGCTAAATTTTGGTAGTCCTTATAGAGGGGCCTGGGGATGCTGGTTAATCTGAGTACGACCTTCCATCCTCAGACAGACTGGAAGGCAGAATGTACAATTCAAACGCTCTAGGATATGTTACGGGTGTGTGTGCTAGATTTTACGGGCAGCTAGGATGAACACTTTTCACTTATTGAGTTTACCTACAATAACAGTTACCATTCAGCGATTCAAATGGCACCTTATGAGGCCTTATATGGGAGGAAATGTAGATCACCAATTGGTTGGTTCGAGGTAGGAGACTCAGGATTAATTGGACCAGATATTATCCATCAGTCAAAAGAGAAGGTAAAGCTTATCAGAGAATGCCTGCTGATAACTCAAAGCTGCCAGAAATCCTATGCTGATGAGCGGCGGAGGAACCTGGAGTTTGACGTGGGTGACTGGGTATTTTTGAAGGTTTTGCCGATGAAGGGCATGATGAGATTTGGTCAAAAGGGCAAGCTCCGCCTGACATTTATTGGGACGTATCGAATACTCTGGAGAATAGGCCAGGTAGCATACGAGCTAGATTTGCCTTCAGAATTGGAATTCGTTCATCTGGTCTTTCATGTGTCAATGCTATGAAAGTGCATAGGGGATCCGTCCCGAGTTGTGCCGATTGAGGATGTCCAAGTCACTAAGGAGTTATCTTATGAAGAAGTGCCAATATCCATATTAGGTCGACAGGTTTGTAGGTTGAGGACTAAGGATGTTGCCTCCATTAAAGTACTGTGGAGAAACAAGAATAGAGAAGAGATGACCTGGGAAGCTGAGGACAACATGAAATCCATATACTCTCATTTGTTCCAGGCTTAGTCTAGATTATGCAGTTAAGGTAAGTTATTGATTCAGTTGTTGTTTCATGATTTCTGCTATATATATATTGCTCAGTCGACTCCAGCCTTGTTGTGAAATAGTTGTTAAAGTATTATGTGAAGTACCTATGTTGGACTTTTTTGCGTTTCAGGGTTTTTTAGATAGTCCATATTACAGGGGAAACTTTGCCCTATTTTTTTTAGAATTTAAAGTCCTGTAAACCAAGTAGGCATTCAAGGACGAATGTTCCTAAGAGGGGGAGGATGTTACACCCCGTAAAAGTCAACGATTAGTAAGCGTACGTGTAGATTCGTGATGAATAAAGAGAGTACGACGCGTGTAGAAAATCCTTGGACGAAGAATAGGGCGAGGCTAGGCAACGAAGGGACAGCACGACGCGTCAGCCGGCAAGGCACCGGCCAGCGCGGCGCGCCAGCCCACTGATGCGATGAGGGGCGCTACGCGGGCTGACACTGGCTCCTTGAGCAGCGTGGGGTGCCCCCCTGCCACTGCCTTAATATATATAAATAGTCCCTTAGTTCAATTTTAATTCATTCTTATATGTTAGCCACGACCAGAGAGAATAGGGAACGAAGAAATCAAATAATTTTCATCCATTTACGCTGCAAAACATTGCGCGAATTCAAATTAACTTCGGGTATTGAAGTTTAAGGCTGCAGGGAGCATTGCTATGGAGTTATTTTCACGAACTTCGCCCGGGAAATCGTAACCTCGCCAAGGCAAAGTCGTTGGAATTACTCCAAACTAATTTCTATACGATCACAGGCTTCAAGTAATCATTTCCACCTTCTGGACTTTCGAGAAATTATGAGTTTTTGACCGTGCTCCATTAAGTTGAAATATAGTTAATATTTAATATAAAGTTATCATTTTTGTCGAATTTAGTACTGAAACTAGTCATATTCCCCCAGTAATATGATTGCAGTTGAGAAGAGTAGTTGAATACGAACTGAAACTCGCGAATTAATCAGTAATCTGCGAACGAGGTATGTTAAGGCAGTTTCCTTCGGCAATTTAGTGTCTTTATCCTGATAACTCAGTTTGAATCCCGGTAAGAATACTAGAAGCTTGTCTATTGTTATTAGTTGAAACCATATTCCATGTTTAGTTTGGGATGGATTATGCATGTATAGCCTTCATGACTGACCCTAAGCTTATTAGCTGTGTCGATGCCTGCTAGGAGCGAGATGACGTCGCTCTGCGGAACGGTATGCCATCCACGAGGGACGAAGATAGGGTCCCAGGTCCTCATATAGTCCATTCCATGGGTGGGCTATTATATGTCGTGGTTGTCTCTACACACCCCCATAGAGCCTGATGCCCTGGGTGCAGACATCAGGAGTCCATTGGACTCAGACACAGCTACAGTCAGGAGCCGAGCGGGCTCAGTTGCAGACCCAGGGGACTGGTAGGACGGCTATTGCTATTAGTTGACCCAGTACGACCTTGGTAGGGGTATATAGACTGAAGTGTACTCACCAGGGCTTATGGGGCCTCAGGTGGGTTATTCTGTGTTGGTTGTACCATCTGGCTTATGGGGGCTAGGTAAGGTTCTTATTTGCTTTAGTTATTTATAAATTAGATAATAGTGAGTTTAATTACTCGGGTATGATCTATATTCCTCCATTTCAGTATTCTCAGTTCTATCTCTTTATTTCAGTCATTTACAGTTATTGCCTTACATATTCAGTACATATTATAATGACGCCCTTCTTAGGGCACTGCATTACTTGCCTGCAGGTGCGGATAGATGAGGAGCTAGTCCCTCTTAGCTTCCAGCCAGGATTAGCGGAAGAGGTGGCACCTTTCTTTCGAAGCTTATAGACAGAAGGTTTACTCCTTTTTTTTATTGTACAGTTTATGGGTAGGTTGGGGCCCTACCCCGCCATCATATTACTCCTAGAGGCTTGCAGATTGTTTCTATTTCCCTGTGGTTAGTTGTTGATGGTCGTGTGGGGCCCATATGTGTTTTAGTTTATGTGTTGTCCGTGTGGGGCCTTGTGTAGCTGTCAGTTAGCGGCCTTGTCCTCCATAGTTTATCTTAGCACTGGATTTACCTTACAGTCATAACTAGACATCATGGTGATCTTGTCGGCCCGCATAGGATTCCTTGTTATTGCCTATTTGTGGTTAGTTGTTTTCCATTACATATGGCTATAAGGCCTTGTCGGCCAGAGGTTGTATTTACAGCTGAGATATAGCTCATTGTTTTCTTGATTTGGGGAGTAAGCCTGCACTAGGAGTGCACAAGCTTAGTTTAGTAAGTTCAGATGCTAGTAGGCACCAAGTGCCAGTCATGCCTCCCAAGGTGGGGCATGACAGTATACGCCCCAGGATTTTAGCTTCTATTTTCAAGTGAATAACCAAGTGTACCATAATATTAAAGAATGATGGGAGGAAGATTTTCTCCATATTAGAAAGTGTTAAGGAAATTTTTTCTTCAAGTAATTTTAACTCTTGTATCTTAAGCGCTTTGCCACAAAGAATCTGAAAGAATGTGCATAGTTCAATTATAACAAAACTCACCTTTTTATCTGTTGAATTTCGCAATGCAATAGGAAGAAGTTCTTGCATTATAACATGGAAATTATAATTTTTTAGCCTAACAACTTTCATTTGCGAATGCAATGAGAAATATTAGAAACATGGCCATGTGGAAACTTGGCATTTTGTAGTACTTCATAAAACATCTCCTTTTCTGCAAAAGACATTGTGAAATAAGTAGGAGGAAGATATGTCCTCCCACTTTCCCGATGTTGAGGCCACAATTTGGGTCTTATTTTCATATCCTTCAAGTCCAATCGAGCTTGTACGTTGTCTTTTGACTTTTAACCAAGACCCAACAATGTATATATCAAGTTATCACACACATTTTTTCTATATGGATCACATCAAGATTATGACGAACCAAGTTATACTCCCAATAAGGAAGATTGAAAAAAATTCTCCTTTTTTTCCATGTGTTCTTCGTAACTCCACTTACCTTATCACACGATTACCCGAGAGTAAATTTTATGTCTCTAACTTGATTTAGAACTTGTGCCCCAAATACCGGATGAGGTGCGGATCTTGATTCTTTGGTCCCATCAAATGATCTTGCATCATTTCGATATTTATGATCCAGTTTCAAGAAGAGTCGATGGCCCATGAAGCAAAATTTTCTACCATGTTTGAGCCTTCTAGATTGAGTATTTATGTTACAGGAAGCGCATGCAAATTTTCCATGAGTACACCATCCAGATAGATTACCGTAAGCTAGAAAATCATTTACAGTCCACATCAGAGTTGCTCGCATTTGAAATGTTTCATTAGAAAATACATCATAGGTTGCTACCCCTGTATCCCATAATTCATTCAGTTTTTCTATTAAAGGTTACAAAAATACATCAATATTATTTTCGGGCCCTTTTGGACCAGAAATGAGTAATGATAGAATGAAGAACTCTTGCTTCATACACAACTATGGGGGAAGATTATACGACATCAAAATCACCGTCCGTGTACTGTAAATAGATCGTATCATGCCAAATAGATTAAAGCCATCAGAAACTAAGCCTAGGCGAATGTTATGAGGATCACTAGCAAATTCTGAATATCTATTGTCAAAAGTTTTTCAAGCTTCAGAATCTGTAGGATGTCGTAAAACTCCATCTTTATTTCGTTCTTCAGGATTCCATCGCATTAGTTTAGAAGTTTTTGAAGACATGAATAACCTTTGCATTCTTGGTTTTAGAGGAACATACCTTAAGACCTTGGCTGAATCTTTTTCTCTTTATTTTTTCATCTAGACACCCCACAAACTAAGCATTCATTGACTTCTTTATCAGAAAATTGATTCCTAAAAAGCATGCAATCATTGGGACAAGCATGAAACTTATTATACCTTAAGACCAAGCCTTCAACGATCTTTTTGGTCTCATATAAACAAGAAGGCAAATTAGCTCCTTCAGGAAAGGCATCCTTCAGTAGACCAAGCAAAGCATTAAAGGATTCATTTGATCATTTGAATATTCCTTTTATGTGGTAAATATGTAGCAAAAATGAAATTTTACTAAATTTTTTGCATCCAAGATAGAATTCCTCATTTGCATCTTTCATAAGTTGTTCAAATTTATCACTCTCTGGATAAGGTTGATGTGGATTATGAGTATTTTCTTCTAAGTTTGGCTCTGTCTCTCCTCCATCGCTAATGTTATTATTTTAAAAATGGGTACGATCTCCAAAAGCATCATGTATCATTTGTCTTATATCATTATCCCTTAAAGCTTCTTGCCTATCATTATTTTGTGAAGTCTTATTTGATTTATCAAGATGTTCCCCATGGCAATACCAAGTATTATATGATGGTATAATACCATTAACCACAAGATGATCATACGCCGTTTCCCGATTTACTTCATAGTGTAGCACACATTCCATACAAGGACACAAAATTGTACCTATCTCACGTTTTCCAGAAAATGTGTGATTTAAAAAATCCTCTACTCCATACAAATATTCTTTACTAAGTCTATCATACTTTATCCAACTTCGACTCCTACTATTGTCCATGACAATTCAAAACTTTGTTACTCTTATGCAATTTCAAGAAAGCAAAGTAAAATGTCATGATGAGAAATATAAAAAGTGAGAAAATGTGTCATATGTAACAAATGCATTTAGATAATTTAGTGGATAATTTTAACCTATGTTACAATAGGCAAGAAAAGCACTACAAATATGACATAAATTCCAATTTTGAAATAAGATTTACATATTCAAGTGTTGCAACAGAAGTACTACATGTTGTCACATTCATTATAGTTAGAAATTAATATTTCTTAAATAGTGTTGATATGTACCTGTTAAAAATTTCATCCTTGTTAATTCTGACCTATTTTCATGTCTAAATATTTAGATAGTGGTCTTTGAACAACATAGAATGTTTAATGATATTGGTTGTTGAATTTCTTAATTATGAGTAGCTAAATCATTAACTAGAGGTGTGTGATGATGAATGCTTGATTAGAGCGGGTATTGCTAGCGTCATCTCGATATTGTTTAACTAAGTGTAAATCTGTTAGATTCTCTTCAATCTATAATTGAAGATCCATTGATTATGATGTGGGTCTAATTGTTCTTGATTATGACGTGGGTCTAATTGTTCTTACTTGATTGTTTCTTGCAAAAGAATAATTAAGTATTGGGAGAGAATTTAATGGTGGATATGGATGAGAGATTGCGAAATTGGACTAGAAATAGGAAAAATTACATTCTCGCTCCTAATTAGTAGCTAGTAGCTAGAAATTAGTGCATCTATTAATCAAAATCTGATCGGGTTGAGCTAATGGTGTCTAGAGGTTTGATAAAACTCTAGCAAGAGGTATTTATACGGCTGAAAAGAAGTAAATGCCCATTTTTCTGAGATTATTTACACTAATTGAACTTATGAGATGACCTACATGACCCTACCTAGTTAGCATATCATCTACACCACACCTCTAATCTTTCACATTCTTGTTAACAACCTAGGTAATTTTCTATTGTAGTTAACCAAATTAGAAATTGTACTCTATTACAAATTCCAATCTCCCCCAACTTGTTTATTTCTATATTATTTCTATGTGGTGCAAGCTAAATTAAATTTCTCAACCGACACTCATAATTATCACTCACTAATTCTTGTGGGATTCGGCCTCGACATTCGTCGGATTATTTGTTTTGATACAGCGACCATCTATACTCTTTTCATGAAGAGTGTATTTTGGACGTTATCAAAAGTGGCGCCATTACCGGGGACTAAAGTTGTGATAATCCATTAGTTATTTATTGATTCGAACTAGTTTTGCATTTTTGTTTTACATCTTGTTTTGTTTTTATTTTGTTTTTTGATTTTTTGTTTTTTTGTAGTTGTATAATGGCATCGTGGAACGAAAGGAGGTTTGTTGGTTGCAACCCTTATTATGATGACCCATTTCCTTATTATAGAGGACCACACTATTGGCAAGATTGCAAATATGCCCCTAAAAGGGAGACAAGGTGCACCTTCTCCTTCCTATGATGGTTGTAGATGCACATTAAGTGGTAATCATAGGAGACATTGGGATGGATGCCCAAGTGAGGTCACTTCTCACTATAGTGGTTGTGATAGAAGTTGTGCTCCTAAGTTTGATAGGAATGAAACCATGGCAAGTGAGGGAAGGAGAAATACATATGGGCTCATGGAAGCCATGCTCCAAGATTTTCTGGAGTGGTGAGTCTAATGCGAGAAAGAATGTCAACCCCTCCATGCCCATGGAATCATCAACTCCTCAAGAAGAAAGCTGTAAATCTCTACAAGAAGAAGCGGAGGAGACATTGAGGAGCATAACAAGAAGAAGAGAACAATGGGGCATAGCTCAACTTGACTCATGGGAGGAAGCTCAAAATAATGATGAAGAAGGACTCAATGTGAACTTTGAAGAAGTCATATAGTTGTACCAACCAAGCAACATTGCAAAAATGCAAGATGCCAAGGTTGAAGAAGTGCCACTAGAGTCTCCAAATGACATCCAACAAATCATGCTCAAAGACTCTAGTGCACTTGAAAAGGAGGATGTCAAGCAAGAATCATTCTTGAAAGGTGAGCGACTTAAACCGCCCTCTTATCATTTTTCAACATTGAACTAGGTTGACAAAGTGAAGACTGCGGAGATCAAGTCAATGGAGGAAGTTGAGGAGGAAGATCAAGGTGGTTTCATCTTAGAGTATGTCATGCCAACAAGGTCAAAGCACATCCCTCCTTTAAGGGCCAAGAAATATAAGATGCAATGTCCATTTCTTGGCACCTTGATGCTTACACCACCACCCCTTAAGAGAAATAGGAGAATGGACAAGAAACTAAGGGTGCGATTCAAAAGCTCAAAGTGGAGAGAGAAGTGGTAAAGTTGAAGTCGTCGAGCCACGACTTGAACTAAGGCGCTTCTTGGGAGGAAACCCAAGTGCTTTTACTTTTTGTTTTTACTTTTTACTTTTATTTTGTTTACCTCTATGTTTGTGTTGTCTCTGATTTTCCAGGAGTGGAACAGGTGTGGAACATGGCAAACAGTGAGAGAAGAAAAAGAAAAAGGGGAGCATGGAAAATGCATGTAAAACGGATGCCTCCATCGTATCAGGGAGTTCTCTCACCCATTCCTTCCTCATTTTGTTTAAACTTAGGCATCGAGGACAATGCATTATTTTTGTTAAGGGGTGAATTCTGAGTAACCCACTTGTTAAATTATGCATGATATGTCCCTATGACAGATCGAGTGAAGTCATTCTTAAGGGTAAATCATCATTACCTGTTAGTAGTATTGTCACGCCCCGAGCCTACACCCTGGACGTAACACGGTACCTGAAGCCACAAGTGACCCCAAGTCAACCCCTGGTCTATCATACACTAGCATTCTGAGTAAACATGCACAACGAAACTTTAAAATAACAGATTTATCAGTTTAAGAAAATGTAAAGAGTGAAAGTAGAGAAAGAAATAATATATCTGAAATACAATTCTAAAAGACAAGTCTAGTCTAAAAGCCAACTACTTAGGAGTTGTTGGGACAGGCCCCCAGCTAACTCTAGGTCTCTACAAAACCATGTCCAACTGAAATAAATAAACAAGGCCCTCGAATGATGAGGACTCACACTCTGATCTGCTGAAATGGAATGCTCTGAAATTGAAGTAACTATCCGTGTTGAATCTGAGAACCTGCAGCAGTATCATGAAACGATACAGCATGAAAAGCATGTATCAGTACTTTGAATGTACTGAGTAAGAGGGAGAAACATACTGAATATAAAGTCTGAACTGAAATGACACGCCATAACCAACAGGTAAACTGAATTGAACTACTGATATAATCTGAAATGGTCCAGACGACCCTGTCAGATTGTCAAGGACATGCCCTAAGGCTGAAACACTGAATCTGAGATACTGTACTAAACTGAGCTTCTTATTTTGATACTGGACTGAACTGACTGGTGGGAGAGTCTATAATCAACATTTAACCATGTAAGCTAGACATGGAGTCTGATGTATACACCCCACCGAGTAGGACCCAATATACCTTGCCAGGGTATAAACGCTTGAACTAGGTGATCGCAAAAATATCTGGGGCCAATCAGGCCAAGTAATACTATAACCTATGTTGACAACGTAGTTCTGGAAACCTGGGTGTGCTAGAACCCCGACCCACTCTATGCTAAGTTCTACTCCCATTGGAAAACCTAAACTGAACTACTAAGCTTATATCTCGAAACTGGGGCCCAAGACTAGTCAGAGACGAATAACTACATGTAACTTGAGAGCCTTATCGGACCAAATTCTGAAACTGGATTCTAAGACTGGTCAGAGTTGCTTATCTAGAAGCGTCGTAACCGTCTACAGAACAACTGATAACTAAAATGGGGTCCTGGGGCTGGTCAGAGCTATAACTGAATGTCATGACCGCCTAATGGACCAAATAACTAAAATCTAAATCTGATTCAAAAAATGGGGAGGCACCACTGACACCTCAAAAATAAACTGGAGTCAAAGTAATCAGTTGACATTTTTTGGACAACACTGAGGTTGCTAAAATCTGACTGAAGCTAAACTGATATGATTCTGACTGAGACTAGCCTAATAGAGTTTTGTGTTTTAACTGACTAAATTACTAAGCAGCTAATAAAGAATTTCATTCAACGTACTAAAGTCATACTGATTCATGAGATATTTACCCAACACATATGTAAAGCAAGACAATTCTAGGAATTCAACCCAAAGTGTTCTTCATTCACTAGAGGAAATTTAACAAGTAAAATCATTACTCAAAAGTTAGGGCTTAAATTTACCTTTATAATAACACTAACAATTTTATAAGGAACTAATGGAAATTATATCAACAATAAATATGAACATCGTTCTAAGTGAAATCAACGAAAGATGATCGAAAAGAAAAGTTCAGCTCTAGCCCTTGCTCTGGAATACTCTGAAAGAGAATTCTATGATGTTCTTATGAGGATTAGCATGAGAATGAGGGGAGGGACCCTTTTTTCCCACTAAAACGTCTGAAATTAGTGCTTAAATGACGTGGTTTAATGCTTGGGAGAATAGGAAATTACTAAATAGCCCTTAGAAATTTACTAGGAAAAACTGTTAGGTGTCCCTAATGGGTGACCTAACGACTCATTACTACATCAGACAAGTCATTGGATCCTCTCGTCAAGTTCACTAGAAAATCTCTACCGACTCCTGACGGGCACATGACGAATCATCATGACTGGAAATGACTCGTCGTGTCGTCCGTCAGGTACACTGGTAAGAAAGCTAGAAAGGACTGTAAATGAAGGACTTGATGAGTCATTATTGCTGATGACGACTTGTGGTGACCTACAATCAAGTACATTGTCTACTTCTCAAATTCTGAAGCTCCAGCTTGGCAACGGGCTACTTAATGAGTCGTCCGGCCTGATAATGACTCGTTGGGTCATCCGTTGGGAAACACTAACTCATCATCTTGGCATCCTTATCACAGTAGACCTGAAGAGTCGTTGGGTCCCCTAACGACTCGTCGGGTTGGTCATTCTGCAACATTTCTACAGTTTTTCAGATTTTCTGATTTAAGTCCCGCATATTGATTTTGAGCTTTCGGGGCATTACAATATCTCCCCCTTGGAAACATTCGTCCTCAAATGTTAGAAAACTCATAAAAACCAGAAAAATAACAATTAAAGTATTCAAATAATGCTCATTCAACTTCAAAACGACCAACATGACTACCTACAATTTAAGAGAACATAACTAAACTGATTTTTCGCTTTTCATAAACACAATCAGAAAGAAAATTTAGTTACCTGAACTGAATTCAACAACTAGTTCAGGTCTTAAAACCAAAATTCATATTTCAAGCTACAGTAGAGTCGGTAGAGAACAAGTGTGGATATTTGTCCCTTATATCTGCTTCGGCCTCCCACATAGCTCCTTCAACTTGCTGATTTCTCCATAGAACCTTAACTAAATCTATTTCCTTGTTCCTCAACTTATGCACCGGATAGTCAAGGATCTGGACTGGTACTTCCTCATATGAGAGATTATCTTTTATTCCTACACTATCCAATGGCACAACCGAGGTTGGATCTCCGATACACTTCTTCAAAAGTGTCACATGGAAAATTGGATGTATAGCTGCTAGCTTTGAAGGTAACTCTAACTCATAGGCCACATTGTCGATACGCCTCAAAATTCTATGGGGTCCCATGTACCTCGAACTGAGTTTCCCCTTCTTTCCAAACCTCACACCCCTTTCAGGGGTGAAATTTTCAGGTATACCCAGTCATCAACTGAAAACTCCAGCTCTCTTCTTTGCACATTGACATAGGATTTCTGATGAATCTTCGCTGTTTTCAATCTCTCTCGAATGAGCTAAACTTTCTGCATTGCCTCGTGAACCAAGTATGGCCCAATAAAAGTAGCTTCACTGACTTCAAACCAACCTATAGGATATCTACACCTCCTACCATACAATGCCTCAAATAGGGTTGTTGTTGTACGCAAATTCGATAAGAGGTAAATGGTCATCCCAGTTACCCTTAAAATCAATCACGTACGCTCTTAGCAGGTTTGTATGGTACGGTCAGCTTGTCCATCATTCTGCGAATGAGTACTGAGTTTGACCTGAGTGCCAAGTCCCTTATGAAAAGACTTCTAGAAATGGGAGGTGAACTGGGTACCCCTGTCTGAAATGATTGATAAGGGAACCCCATGAAGTCTGACTAACTCCCACACGTAAAGCTTGGCATAATTCTCTGCCAAGTCTGTGGTTTTGATTGGGAGAAAGTTAGCTGACTTGGTCATCCGATCTACTACCACCCAGATTGAGTCATGCTGCCAGCGAGTCCACGGTAGACCTGTAATAAAGTCCATATTTACCTCTTACTACTTCTACGTGGGTATACTGATGTCTTGAGTCATGCCCCCTAGCCTTTGATGCTCCACCTTGACTTACTGGAAGTTCGGGCACTTAGCTACGAATTCGGAAATGTCTCTTTTCATGTCGTTCCACCAGTAAATATCCCTCAAGTCACGATACATTTTGGTAGCACCAGGGTGAATGGAATACCTTGAGCTATGTGCCTTAGCCAAAATCTACTGTCTCAACTCACCAACATCCGGCACGCACAATCTACCCTGGTAACGAAGCACCCCACTCCCCCTTGGGAGAAAGCCTCAACCTTCTTTCTGAGGACTGCTTCTTTAAGTTTAAGTAGAACTAGATATTCATCTTGTCTAGACTTAACTTCTACTACCAAGGATGAATTCGACCCGCTTTGTATTACCATGCCACCTTCAGCGGAATCCACCAACTGCACCCCTAACCGGGCAAGCTTGTGAACTTTTGCCAACTCCCTCTTGCCTTTCTCAATGTGAGCTACACTTCCCATAGACTGCCTGCTTAGGGTGTCAGCCACCATATTGGCCTTGCCCGTGTGATACAGCACACTCATTTCATAATCCTTTAGTAGTTCCAACCACTGCCTATGGCGCAGGTTTAGGTCCTTCTGACTGAGCAGATGTTGAAGGCTCTTGTGGCCTGTGAACACATCCACATGAGCCCCGTACAAGTAGTGTCTCCATATTTTTAGCGCAAACACCACTGCTGCCAACTCCAAGTCATGAGTTGGATAATTCTTCTCATGAACTTTGAGTTGTCTGGAGGCGTGGGCTATCATTTTGCCCCGCTTCATCAGAATGCAATCGAGTCCAACTCTGGAAGCATCAAAATAAACAACCAACCCATCTGATCCTTCTAGTAACGTTAACACTGGAGCGGTAGTGAGTCGAGTCTTTAACTCATGGAAACTCTTCTCACACTTATCTGACCACTGGAATTTCACCTGCTTCTGAGTCAACTTGGTCAAAGGAGATGCTATGGAGGAGAAACCGTCCACAAACCATCAGTAATAACCCACTAAGCCCAAAAAACTCCTGATTTCAGTAGGAGAGGTAGGTCTGGGCCAATCTTTTACTGTTGCTATTTGATGAGGGTCTACTCGTATTCCGTCACTCGATACCATATGACCCAAGAATGTCACAGACTTCAACCAGAAATCCCACTTGCTGAACTTGGCGAATAACCGGCAATCTCTGAGGATCTGTAATGCTATCCTTAGGTTATTGGCATGTTTTTCCTCATTTCTGGAGTACACCGGAATGTCGTCGATAAATATAATGACAAACATATCCAAGTACCGCTTGAAAACCCTATTCATCAAATCCATGAAGGCTACTGGGGTGTTTATGAGTCCAAAGGACATCACCACAAACTCATAGTGACCATACCGAGTTTTGAAGGCTGTTTTCGGTATGTCACACTCTCTAACTCTTAACTGATGGTATCCTGACCTGAGATTAATCTTGGAGAAACAACTGGGTCCCTGAAGTTGGTCGAACAGATCATTAATTCTAGGTAGAGGGTATCTGTTCTTAACTGTGACCTTGTTTAGCTGACGGTAATCTATGCACATTCTGAGGGTACCGTCTTTCTTACGCACGAATAACACTAGAGCTCCCTAGGGAGAGATGCTGGGTCTGATAAAACCCTTGTCAAGAAGATATTTTAGTTGTTTCTTCAACTCTTTAAGCTCTACTGGAGCCATTCTATAAGGAGGGATGGAGATGGGCTAAGTGTCTGGAAAGAGATCTATTCCGAAGTCTATTTCCCATTCAGGGGGAACTCCAGGAAGATCTTCAGAAAATACATCTGGGAACTCGCTGACAACTGGAACGGACTGAATGGTTGGGGCCTCAGAGTTGGAATCTTTGAACCAAACCAGGTGATATAAACATCCTTTAGAAATGAGTTTCTGGGCCTTAAGGAAGGAAATAAACCTACCCTTAGGCGTTGAACTACTACTCGACCATTCTAATACGAGCTCGTCTGGAAACTAAAATTTGACAACTCTAGTCCTGCAATCAACTGAGGCATAGAAGGAGTGTAACCAATCCATGCCTAGAATAAGGTCAAAGTCGACCATTTCTATCTCTACAAGATCAGCTAGAATGATGTTATTCAAGGCTGGAACTGGGTAGCTTCTATACACCCTGCTGGCTCTAACTGACTCGCCAACTGGGGTGGAAACTAAGAAGGGTTCTGATAGGACCTCTGGACTGATGCTGAACTAAACTGCTATATATGGAGTTACAAACGAAAGAGTAGCTCCTAGATCTAGGAGGGCATACACGTCTAGGTGAAAGAGACGTAACATACTAGTAACTACGTCAGGTAAGCTTTCCTGATCCTGATGAGAAGAGAGAGCATAAAAATGATTTTTGTGTTGACCGCCATCTGTACCTGATGGGTTGGCCTGCTGAGCTGGTCGGCCTGCTAGAGCTGATGAGGTAGTGGATTGTGATCTCCCTTACCCTGCTGATGAGCACTCCCTAAGCCTATGTCCAAGATGTCCACACCCAAAGCAGCCCTCTCATCCCTGAAGGCATTCTCCTAGGTGATTCCTACCACACTTAGGACAAGCTGGATACTTGTTTCCTATACTGTGGACGTGAGACTGAGTGCCAGAAGACCCACCCCTCCGATCCTAGTGGGACCGAAAGGTTGGGGCGCTGGCTGAGCTAGGTGTTGGGGCTCTCTACTGTTGATGCTGCTGTGGGCGGCTACCACCACCAGATCTCTGGTAGACAAAATCTATATGAACAGTTCTTGCCCGCTTGTTCTTACGTTCCATATCTTTCAGCTTCTCGGCCTCAATCTACTAGGCATACACAATTAAGCTAGAAAGGTACATGTCCTTTATTAGCATTGTCGTCCTGCACTCTTTGAGGACCAGATTAGATACTCCATTTACGAACTTCATCATGCAAACCCTTGGCTCGGCCACCAACTCTAGTGCATACTCCTCCACTGTTTGGTTGCCCTACCGTAGGTTCATAAACTCATCCATCTTAGCCTCCCTCAGCTCCCAGGGAAAGAACTTATCCAGAAAAGCTGTATGAAACTCCTCCCACTCAACTAGTCCTTCTTCTGCTGACCGCCCCTCCTTCCACTGCTCGTACCAAACCTGGGCTACCCCTTTTTGTTGGTAGGCAGCCAGGTCAGCACTCTTGGAGGAGCTGACACTCATGATCCTGCTGATCTTTCAAATCTCATCTACAAATCCTTATGGATCCTCTCCCACCTTTGTTTCGTGAAAGTTTGGAGGCTGCATCCGGGTGAAATCATGCACCCAGGCAGCAGCTGTAGACCCATTTGTGGCTACTGGAACCACCTGCGGGTTCACTTGATTGGTGACCGTCTGAGCAAGCAATTGAATGGCCACCTTGAATTCAGCGGTAGACACAGAGTTGTCCTGAGGAACTGCCAGAGCTGGTGGAGCGGGTCTGTTCGCTTTTCCATCTCTTCGCCCATTTCAACATCGAGGAGGCATTGTTCACTGAAAGGAAATAGGAAACAATTTAGAAAGACGCTAGTGGACTTTAAGGTATGATGAATAGCATGAACAAAAGGGGAATTTCCTGATAACACCTCGTAGCCTCCTCGTCATAAGTGTGGCGCGCTTCACACCCATGAAAAGGACTCTACTTGATGCGACTTTTAGACTTTCTGAGGATACTCTAAACCTAGTGCTTTGATACCAAGTTTGTCATGCCCCGAGCCTACACCCTGGACGTAACACGGTACCTACAACCACAAATGACCCCAAGTCAAACCCTGGTCTATCATACACTAGCATTTTAAGTAAACATTCACAGTGGAACTTTCAAATAATAGATTTATCAGTTTAAGAAAATGTAAAAACTAAAAATAGAGAAAGTAATAATATATCTGAAATACAATTCTGAAAGGCAAGTCTGGTCTGAAAGCCAACTACTGAGGAGTTGTTGGGACAGTTCCCCAGATAACTCTAAGTCTCTATAAAACCATGTCTAACTGAAATAAATAAACAAGGCCCTCAAATGATGAGAACTCACACTCTGATCTGCTGAAATGGAATGCTCTGAAACTGAAGTAACTATTTGTGCTGAATTTGAGAACCTGCAACTGTATCATGAAATGATATATCATGAAAAGCATGCGTCAGTACTTTGAATGTACTGAGTAAGTGGGACAAATATACTGAATATAAAGTCTGAACTGAAATGGCATGCCATGACCAACAGGTAAACTAAACTAAACTACTGATATAATCTGAAATTGTCCAGACGACCCTGTCTGATGGTCAAAGACATGCCCTAAGGCTGAAACACTAAATCTGAGATATTATACTGAACTGAGTTGCTTATTCTGATACTAGACTAAATTGACTTGTAGGAGAGT
Source organism: Datura wrightii (assembly GCA_035772735.1). NCBI lineage: Eukaryota > Viridiplantae > Streptophyta > Magnoliopsida > Solanales > Solanaceae > Datura > Datura wrightii. The sequence continues at coordinate 93,086,740 of JASDFA010000020.1, forward strand.
CTATAACCGACATTTAACCACGTGAGCTAGACGTGGAGTCTGATATATACACCCCACCGGTAGGACCTAATATACCTTGCCAGGGTATAAAGGCATGAACTGGGTGATCAAAAAAATATCTGGAGCCAATCAGGCCAAGTAATATAGTAACCTACGCAGGCAACGTAGTTATGGGAACCTGGGTACGCTGGAACCCCGGCCCACTCGATGATAAGTTCTACTCCCATTGGAAAACCTAAACTGAACTACTAAACTGATATCTAGAAACTGGGGTGCAGACTAGTCAGGGATGAATAACTACATGTACCCTGCGAGCCTTCTCGGACCATATTCTGAAATTGGGTTCTAAGACTGGTCAAAGTTGCTTATCTAGAAGCGTCGTAACCGTCTACAGAACAACAAATAACTGAACTGGGTCTTGGGGCTGGTCAAAGCTATAACTGAATGTCATGACCGCCTAATGGACCAAATAACTGAAATCTGAATCTAAGTCTGAAAACTGGGAGGCACCACTGAGACCTCAAAAATAAACTGGAGTCAAACTGATCAGTTGACATTGTCTGGACAACACTAAGGTTGCTAAAATCTGACTGAAGCTAGACTGATATGATTCTGCCTGAGACTAGACTGATAGAGCTCTATGTTCTAACTGACTAAATTACTAAGCAGCTAATAGAGAATTTCATTTAATGTACTAAATTCATTATGATTCATGGGATATTTACCCAACACATACGTAAAGCAAGAAAATTCTAGGAATTCAACCCAAAGCATTCTTCATTCACTAGAGGGAATTTAACAAGTAAAATCATTACTCAAAAGTTATGGCTTAAATTTACCTTTGTAATACCACTGAAAATTTGATAAGGAATTCATGGAAATTATATCAACAATAAATATGAACATCGTTCTAAGTGAAATCAACGAAAGATGAAACATGAATGCTTCTTATACTTGAAAGCTCATATCTTAAAACTGATAGAAGAAATTGAGGAGGACTTTGAGGACGCAAGGGAAGGACAATCCCCTTGCTAAAACCCCACATACCTGGCGAAGAAACCTGGAGAATCTACATGAAAATTGAAGAGAAAAGTTCAGCCTTAGCCCTTGCTCTGGAATAATCTGAGAGAGAATTCTACAATGTTCTTCTGAGGATTAGTGTGAGAATGAGGGGAGGAACCATTTTTCCCAACTAAAATTTCTGAAATTAGTGCTTAAACGATGTGGTTTAATGCTTGGGAGAATAGGAAATTACTAAATAGCCCTTAGAAATTCACTGGGAAAAACTGTCAAGTGTCCCTAACGGGTGACTTAACGACTCGTTACCAGGTCCAACGAGTCGTTTGATCCTCTCGTCAAGTTCACTGGAAAATCACTATCAACTCCTGATGGGCACATGACGAGTCGTCATGACTGGAAATGACTCGTCGAGTCGTCTGCTAGGTACACTAGTAAGAAAGCTAGAAAGGACTAGAAATGAAGGTCCTGACGAGTCGTTACTGCTGATGACGACTCGTGGTGACCTTCCATCAAGTACACTTTCTACTTCTCAAATTCTGAAGCTCTGGCTTGGCAATAGGAGACTTAACGAGTCGTGCGGCTGATAATGACTCTTGAGGTCATCCGTTGGGAAACACTAACTCATCATCTTGGCATCCTTCTCACGGTTTACCTGACGAGTCGTTGGGTCCCCTAACAACTCGCCAGGTTGGTCGTTCTGCAACATTTCTGTAGCTTTCCAGATTTTTTGATTTCAGTCCCAAATATTGATTTTGAGCTTCCGGGGCATTAGAAGTATCTCCTTTTTAGATAGTAGTCTTTGAATAAACTCCAAGGGTTTTTTAATACTACGGTTCTTTTGCAAGGAGCAATTTATTTGTCTTTTCTTTTTATTGTCGAACTAGGTTGGCATTTCCCAATGATAGATTGAGAGGCGACTTTGTTAAGGGAAAATGTCAAGCCTAAATTCTTGTAGAGTCTTTTGTTCACTTGTTTGATGAGGTACAATCAACATTTCTTGCTTAGAATTGTGCATGAATTTTGAAAAGAACAAAGGGGTATCTAAATGTGAAAATGAGCACTCTCTTATCATAAATAATAAATTCCTTGTTTGACTTGTTGATTCGTAACTAGCTTGTTAAAAGTCATCCTCTTAATGTGATGAAGGAAGTGTGTGAACTTCTTGGAATGTGATTCCTTGTGTGGTGAGATTTTTGGCTTAATTCTTGTGTATGCATGATTATCTAGAACTTTCCCTAAGTTTGATTCAAGGCTAAATGATAGATGTGGCTACACTTAGAAAATTATCTTAGGCCCTCTTTTTGTTAGTCACTTCACCTAAAATGACCTCCTTGAGCATTAATCTTTGATAGCCAATGTTTGAGCCTTGGACCCTTTCTTTGAAAACCACATTACAAGCCTAATGACCATTTTTAATCCTTCTCTTTGGCACCCATCCACCCTAATTTCTAGTGATAAAATAACGAGAAAATGGGATTTGAATCCCACGAAATAGGGAGCGATAAGGATATGAATGTGAGATGAGGAAAAAGCCCAAGTTTGGGGGTTTGCAAGAGAGGGGGAAAATGAGAGTTTCAATGTAGGTAGCACTAAAATCGTGATGAAATGAATGAATCGCTGGGTTGAAAGACCTCAAATCATCAAAAGAGAAAGAATAGCAAAAAAGGTGCTATCTCTTGCATATATAAGTCTAAATATGAAATTCACTGGTGTTATAAGGGTGGCTTGTGTTACACAAATGATGAAGATAATGAACAAGGATAAATAAGGTGGAGTGATCTTAGCAAGATGATGGGATGTTACAAGTGTTTGTAAAGGTACTAGGGAGGCTTTAGTCACCAAAAGCTAAACAATTATCCTACCGTTAACCCTAGCCTTCATTATGACACACAAGTCCTAATTTATTTTGAGTGTAGCAACACTACATTAGTGGCGAGATACATGAAGGGAAAGCCTATGGGTCAATTTGTATGCACTTGAATTTCTTTGTGAGAGTGAGCGCATTTGTTTTATCTTATAATCCCGTTGTGTGAAATGCTAAAAAAATGTGGGTGGGATTCTCTCTTCTTGTGAGGGGCATCATTTCCTTGGAGTACATGCTTAAAATTATTTTCAAAGAGAGGTATGATTAAGGCAAGCGGGTAGCGAACTTTAAGACAAGCTTTGAATGTGAATTGTCAATGATTCGAGATGCTCTTTGAACTTGTTTTGAGGAACTATGCCCCTTGTTTGAATGAAATAAATGCATGCAAGATATGTTTAATGATTTTGGTTACCTAGTGAAGCTTGTGCAACATGGTTTGAGCATTTTCTTTTTCTTGAAATTGGTACATAATGTGTGGGTTATCTTGAGGCTTGATGATTTTGTGTACAACTACCGCAGTGCTCCAAGCTTTAGCAATGTCCTCTTGTAAAAGAACGCCTTGATTGGTCCTTTATGCAAAAACTCATATATAGCATATTGTTCATTTTCTCAACTGTAAAGAATAGCATTACTTGAGGACAAGTAATGATTCAAGTTCGGGGGTTTGATGAGTTGGAAATTTACCAACTCATTAGGCTCCTAAGCATGAGTTTTAGCCTAGTTTTTGAGTTGTTTTATGTGGATTTTATGCCATTTCTCTTGAATTATTTGTAAGTACTTCATGTGAGTGGAGAAAGCATGAAATCGAGCAAAACACATGAAGCTTGAGATGGAATTTTGTAAGTTAGCATATGAAGGAGAGGATCTAAAGATAATGGAAGATTTGAGCTCAAGAAGAGGTGCAAATACATGATTTAAATCAGCAAAATGCGGATCCTGAAGGGAGAAACGCCGAAGCTACTTCCCAGACTGGCTATTCAACTGGCTGTTTGCAGAATGGCATCGGCTAAACGCCCATTGAACCGCCAGTTCCCCTTGACAGGACACTGTTTTCAACTGGCTATAGTTCGGTGCTCCGTGGATTGACACTGGCTAAATGTCGGTTCTTCACAGGAGAGGCCGCCTAATAAAGGGTAAAAAGGTCTAAAAAGGTCTCTAAATCGTCTAAAAGTATCAAGGTCATTTGGGGAAAGTTGTACATCAGAATGTACAGATATTTATATAGCTTTCATTGTACACCAACCATTCATTCAACAATTCATTCATCTAGACTTCATCTTCTCCATAGAATTTTTGGGTTGAATCGTTTCACCATAGAATTGTAGAGTTAGATAGAACTTTTCTTCTTCTTTTACTTTAACCCAAATTGGGGGAATTTCACTATTGTTGTAATAGCTTGTGAAGAAAATTTGTAAAGCTTATGTGATGAATGTGAGGGGAATCCTCTTGGTATCTTCTCTCTACCTCTAAATATGCTTTACTAATTTGTTAGCTAGAGGTATTTTCATGGTTGGTTTATTAATTTTATTGGGTTTTGATAAATTGCTTTTGGATTCCAATTGAAATTGTGGATCTATTATCTTCTCCCAAGTTATAATTGCTAAAATTGATGGTTTGCAAACATAAATTATGCTTTACTTTTCTTGCTTTTGCTTGAGAGAGAAAGGCGAGAATTGGGTGAGAAGATAATAGTGACGAATTGGAGTATTTGTGTGTGGGATTAAGCTAGAGATAGTTAAGACCCACATTTTCACTCCATTAAAGGTCAAGGCTCGAAATAGCTAGTCCTTCCTCAAGCTTGTGTGGTTGATTACTTGAATTTTCTTTGGGGTTTGAAAGAACCCAAGGCATAAACATTCTTATGGTTGAAAGACAAGAGAGTGTGAATTATCCACTTTTATCTATGCTAATTATGGGTCTAAGGCACTGAAGAAATTCCCAATTTAGTTGAGATCTTATCTATACAATGCCCCTAGCCATATCACTTGTGATTGCTTCAATTGGAATCCCCCCAATCAGTCTTAGTTCATGATTAGATAGTTATTTCCCTTTAATTTCCCCCCAATTTTACTTTTCAAGTATTGAACAATTATGCATTCTAGTTTGAAATTAGTTTATAACTCTTGAATTATCGATCAATTCTCTGTGGGATTCTACCCCGACATCTGTCAGGATATTTGTTTTGATACATCGACCGTTTACGCTCTTTCATAAAAGAGGAGTGTAGTTTGGACGTTATTAGGATCGAGAGTTGGATCTTGGGTCAAGGTCGAGGTTGGTGGTCAGGGTTCATGGAAGGGTGTTGAGTTGGGCCAATATTATGAGTCAAGATCGAAAGTTAGGGTTGGGGGTCGGGGATGGATATCATGGTTGGATATTGAAGGTTAGGGTCAATACTAGGGAATGGGTGTTGAGGTTGAGGTCGGGATCAGGGGTCGAGGTCGAGGTCAAGGTCTGGAGTTGGAAGTTAGGTTCGAGGGTCAAGGTCGAGGTCAAAGGTTAGGGTCGGGGATCGGGGTTGGGTATTGAAGGTCAAATATAGAAGGCCAGAGTCGGGGCCGAGGATTTTGGGATAGGGGTTGGGGGTCAGATTGAGTGTCTATTGTCGAGGTCGGATCGAGGGTTAAGGTCGGGAGCCAAGGTCGAGGGTAGGGGTCGCCTTCACCTATTTCTCTTTCCACCTTTATTTTTAGATCGTTATGCTAGATCTAACATATATATATCTATCTATATATATATATATATATATATTTATATGTATGTATGTATGTATGTATGTATGTATGTATGTATAATTTTAAATTATATATATTGATAGTTGTAAAACCCTAAAAATTTCATAGACCAAACTCAGATTCAGTAGGAAGAAGAAGAAAATTTTGTCTCAGAATGACCTAGACAATGAGTCATTATCAGCAGTAATGACCCATTGTCTAGGTCATGGTCAGCCCTGCCGGTTGCCTCCAAGAACCAACAAGACAGGGGATGACCCGTCAGAGGAGGTAACGAGTCATCCTGTCACTCATTGTATCCCCAGCTCAGAAACCTGATAGACCCTTCCCAAGAACCCTTGACTCGTTTTCTGGCATAACGACTCGTGGTGTTAGTCGTTAGTTGGGAATCCAAAGTGTTGTCAAATCCCTTTTCTAGTCACAACGAGTGGCAACAAAGACCCATTGTATCACACAACGAGTCATTGTTTCCATCCATGATGATAAGTCCAGAAATCCCTCATTTTCCCAGTGGTGACAATAAGAAGATACAATGACCCATTGGTTCAGGCAATGAGTCTTTGTGTCGTCCGTTAGTGGGGAGTCCAAGTTTTGTCAAAAATCCCTCCGGTAACCACGAGAGGAACCAATGACCCGTTGGGTCATTGTCCCCTCTCATTTTCCTATTCCAGAGAGCCCATACTTTTTGTCCCAGGACCAATGACTGATCCCAATGAGTCGTGGTGTCAACCAACGACTCGTTGTGTGACCCGTTGGTTCCTATCGAACAATTTTCCAAATTTTCTTTCAGGGACCTTTTTGTAACTTCCCACCTTTTTAATCCCTAAACTACGTCATTTTTATTATGTTTTCGAGAGAATTAAAGGGGTGATCAGATTAATCCTTCTCATTTTCTCTCAACTCACAATTTTCAAGACCTAGAAGTTCCAAATGGTCAATGCAGAGCTAAGCTAGGGCTTCCAGCTTTCTTCAAGACTTCTCAAGATTTCTCTTAAGGATTTTACTCCAGGTATGTCGGAATTCAACAAGGGAATTTCCCTTCCATTGTGCCCCAAAACCTTCTGTAATTTCCTTATCAGATCTAGCCTTGAAGATTAGATATAAGGTTAATTTTCAATCAAACTTTGAATTTCGTATGGATCGTAGTTCCTATGGATTCTAGCTATGTTTTCGCTATTCACCAAAAATGTTGTTACTCTCTTCATGAAATGTGTTATAGCCCTAATTCTATAAATGCAGTAAAATAGGTCTTGCATAGTTGACTAGATACTATTGTTGCCGACTTTGTTAGTTCTTGAATTTCCGTTTTGTTACCATCATGTGAGTTCACAGTCAATTTATATGCTAGTCCAGTCTCAGTCAGAAATTAACATTTTTAGTATCTTTCAGTAAGTCAGCTGATCAGTTTGACAATAGTCAGATCTCGAGGAGTTCAGTTCAGTAATTCTACTTAGTTTTAGTTATCAGTTAGTTCTCTAGACGGTTACGAAGCTTCTAGATAAGCAGCTCTGACCAGTCTTAGAACACTAGTTTTCAGTTATCCGGTCCTACAGACTCTCAGGTTACTTCTAGATAAGTATTCCTGACTTAGTCTAGGACCCCAGCTTCGAGTTATCAACTTAGTAGTGAAATTTAGGACTATCTAGTGGGAGTGGTACTTAGCACCGACTGGACTGGGGTTCCAGCGCACCCAGATTCCCAAAACGACATTGCCACATAGGTTATTGGCCCAAACAAGCCCCATACTTGTGATCACCCAGCTCAGCCACTATAACCTGGCAAGGTAAAGTGGACTTTCTCCGATGGGGTGTATACATCGGACTCCACATCTAGCTCATGTGGTTATATGTTGGTTATAGACTCTCCCACTTATCAGTATAGTTTCAGTTCAATTAAGTTCAGTTTAGCTCAATTCAGTCACTCAGTTACAGGACATGTTTATGACCATCAGTCAGGGTCATTATTGACCATATAAATTATAGCTAAGCTTTTACCAGTATTCAGTATCTGTTGGTTATTTCATGTTATTTCAGTTCAGTGCTTATCTTTTTCCATGCTTATTGTATATCTCACTTACTCAGGACATTCAAAGTACTGATGCATACTTTCCATGTTGTATCATATTATGATACAGAAGCAGGTTCTTAGTCTCAGCATCATCAGTAGTTCTCTTCGACAATTTTAGCAATAGCATTATTTGGTGAGTCCTCAACTTCCGAGGACGATGTTGCTTTTCAGATAGTTCTTTATTTAGTCAGACTTTAGAGTTAGCTGGGGGCTTGTCCCAGTAGCTCGTTAGTTAGTAGTTGGCTTTCAAACACAGTTGTTCAATATTCTTTTAAGTTATGTTTACTCTTTCCAAAACAATTTTAATTGGATAATTATTTTTAAACAGCTTCCGCTTATGCTTACTTAGTTTTCCAGTGTGATGTTAGACCATAGGCTAGCTTGGGGCCACTTGTGGCACCAAGTACCATGTCCCGTCCAGGGTGCAGCCTCGTGTTGTGACAAACTTGATATCAGAGCACTAGGTTTAGAGTATCCTAGGTTGTCTTAAGGTCGCGTCAAGTAGAGTCCTTTTCATGGGTGTGAAGCGCGCAACACTTATGACAGGGAGGCTATAAGATGTTGTTAGGAAAACTCCCTTTTACTCATACTCCTTATCATAAGTTGAAGTTTAATCCAAAAAAATGTCTTTGTAACTCGTGGTTCTATTCGTTTTAATGAAAATATGCCTCTGAAACCAGGAAATGGAAGGAAGGATGGCAATGCCAACCGACCTCCCCTACTAGCTCCAGCAGCCCCTCAAGTAAATCAAGTATCCTCCATAGAATTTTGAGCGGTGATTCAACTGTTGGCTCAGACGGTGACCAACCAAGTGAACCAACAAGTGATTCTGGTGAATGTGAATGGATCTGCAGTAGCTGGTAGGGTATAGGACTTCACCCGAATAAACCCTCCAGTTTTTCATGGATCCAAATTAGGAGAGGACCCTCAGGAATTTGTGGATATGGTGCGGAAGATCACCTAGATTATGGGTGTTAGTTCCATAGAGAGTGTTGATCTAGCTGCCTACTAGTTGAAAGGGGTGGCTCAAATTCGATACAACCAGTGGAAATAGGATCGGTAGAGTGGGATGAGTTTGCTACAGCATTTCTAGATAGATTCTTTCCTCGGGAATTGGGGGAGGCTAAGGTCGCAAAATTTATGAATCTGAGATAGGGTAAAAAAAATAGTGGAAGAGTATGCATTGGAGTTCACTCAGCTGTCGAGGTATGCTCTAGATATGGTTAGTGAGCCAAGGGCTCGCATGCTCAAATTCATCAATGGAGTGTCCATCTTGGTACTTAAGGAGTGTAGAACTGCAATGCTCATCAAGGACATCAACTTCTCTAGTCTCGTCATTCATGCATAGTAGATTGAGGTAGAGAAGTTGAAGGATATTGAGCGGGCGAACAAGCAAGCTAGAACAGGTAAGTTAGATTATGGCCACCAAAGTTCCGGAGGCAGTAATCGCCCGCAGCAGCAAAAACAGAGAAGTCCAGCACCCACATCAGCTAGCGCCCCTTCTTTCTGATCCCGCAAGGATCAGAAAGGTGGAGCATCTGGCTCTCAGTCCCAAAGTTACAGTGCCAGCAACCATTACCCAACTTGTCCTAAGTGTGGAAAGAACCATCCAGGTGAATGTCGCAGGGTAAAGAGGGTTGCTTTGGATGTGGGCAGTTGGGTCACATGTTAAAAGAGTATCCATCAGTGGGAAAAAGAGAAACTCGGTCTACTTCAATATCCCCAGCAGGTCGTCTAGCTCAGTAGGGGACTACTTCAGCTATAGATAGCAGTCAGCGCAAAAATTTCTTTTATGCTTTGTCCTCTCATCAGGATCGGGAGAGCTTACCTGACGTGGTCACGGGTATGTTACATATTTTCCATCTATATTCCCTACTAGATCCAGGATACACACTATCATTCATGACTCCTAATATAGTTTTTCAATTTGAAATCAGTCCAAAAGTCCTCTCAGAACCGTTCTAAGTCTCACCCCAGTTGGTGAGTCAGCTAGAGCCAGTCGGGTATATAAAAACTGCCCCGTCTCAATATTGAGTAAAGTTATTCTAGTTGATCTAGTAGGCTAGACATGGTTGATTTCGACCTCATTCTTGACATGGATTGGTTACATTCCGATTATGCCTCATTCGACTGCAGAAGTAGAGTTGTATACCGCTTTAATCCAAGCTCTTGGAATTGGAATAAATTCAGTAGCGAATCATGAAATCTTGGTGATCTTCTCTATCTATAATGGATGGATAGTGTTCCGGTGCCTAAGTTTAGTTTATTTCCTACCTAAGGCAAGGAGGATGATTTCGAAAGGGTGCATCTATCACGTAGTTCAGGTCAGAGATTCTAGCTTCAAGACCCCAACGATTTAGTCAGTTCCAATTGTCATCGACTTTCCTGATGTGTTTACTAAAGATCTTCCCGGAGTCCCTCCCGAGCGGGAAATAGACTTCGGCATAGACCTTCTTCCAGAACTCAAGCCATCTCTATTCCTCCATGCAAAATGGCTCTACCTGAGCTTAAGGAGTTGAAGGAATAGCTAAAAGACCTTCTAGATAAGGGTTTCATCAGACCCAACATCTCTTTGTGTAGTGCTCCAGTATTGTTCGTGCGGAAGAAAGACGATACTCTTAGAATGTGTATCGACTACCGTCAATAGGATTGACAACCTGTTTGATCAGCTTTATGGAGCCAGTTGTTTTTCCAAGGTATATCTTAGGTCGGTAGATCATCAGCTTAGGGTCAGGGAATGTGACATACCAAAAATAGCCTTTAGAACTCGGTATGGTCACTATGAATTTATGCTTATGTCCTCTGGACTAACTAATGCCCCAGTAACTTTTATGGACCTAATGAACAGGGTATTCAAATAGTATCTGGACACGTTTGTCATTGTATTCATAGACGATATCTTGGTATACTCCATAAATGAGGAGGATCATGCTAACCATCTGAGGATAGTGTTGTAGACTCTCAAAGACCACCAGTTGTTCGCTAAATTTAGCAAGTGTGAATTCTGGATGTAGTCTATGGCCTTCCTTGGTCATGTGGTTTCAGGTGAGGATATTCAGGTAGATCCTCAAAAAATAGCAGCGGCGAAAAACTAGACAAGACCCACTTTCCCAACAGATATCAAGAGTTTCCTGAGTCTAGCTGGTTATATCGATGACTTGTAGAAGGGTTTTCTTCTATCGCATCTCCTCTAACTAAATTAACTTAGAAAAAGGTGAATTTTCAGTAGTCAGATGCATGTGAGAAGAGTTTCCAAGAGTTGAAGACTTGACTAACTATAGTTCCAGTTTTTACCTTACCAGAAGGAATAGATGGGTTCGTAGTCTATTATGATGCTTCTAGAGTTGGCCTCGGTTGTATTTTGATGCAGCGGGGTAAGGTGATAGCTTATGCCTCCAGAAAGCTTAAAGTTCATCAGAAGAACTATCTGACTTATGATCTTGAATTGGCAGCAGTGGTGTTTGCTTTAAAAATATAGAGGCATTAACTTTATTGGGTTCACGTGGATGTTTTCACCAACCACAAGAGCGTTCAGTACGTGTTCAGTCAGAAGGGTTTGAACCTTGGTCAGATAAGATGGTTGGAGTTATTGAAGGATTACGATGTAAATGTGTTGTACCACCCAGGAAAGGAAAATGTGGTGGCGGATGCCTTAGATATTCACAGGCTAGCTCGGTTGGGAGTGCAGTTGGTGGATTGAACTGAGGGAAGAGTAGGACTACAGAGTGGGTCAGAATCCTTGTTAGTTGTTGAGGTTAAGTCAAAGTAGGATGAAGATCTCATACTGCTTAAGATGAAAGAAGCAGTCATAAGAAAGGAAGTGGAGGCTTTCTCTAAAGGGGGAGATGGTGTGCTTCGTTACCAGGGCAGACTATGTGTTCCAAATGTAGATGACTTGAGACAGCAAATACTTCAGAAGCACACAGCTCCAGATATTCTATCCACCCAGGTGCCACTAAGATGTACCGTGACCTACGAGAAAGATACTGATGGAATGGCATGAAGAGGGACATTGCAGAAATTGTGGCTAAGTGCCCGAACTAGCAGAAGGTTAAAGTTGAACATCGGAGACCTGGGGGTATGACTTAGGATATCAGCATACCCATGTGGAAGTGGGAAGAAGAGAATATGTACTTGATTACAGGTCTACCTCATATTCGTCGGCAGTATGATTCAATTTGGGTGGTAATAGATTGGATGACCAAGTCAGCATATTTCCTCCTAGTTAAAACTACAAACTCGGCTGAGGATTATTCTAGACTGTACATCCGGGAGTTAGTCAGACTGCATAGGGTTCTATTGCCCATCATTTCAAATAGAGGTACGCAGTTCACCTCACATTTCTGAAAGTCATTTCAAAGAGGAGTTGGTACTCAGGTCAAACTCAACAAAGCTTTTCACCCTCAGACAGATGGACAAGCTGAGAGGACTATTCAGACCTTAGAATATATGATGAGAGCTTGTGTGATCGACTTCAAGGGTAGTTGGGATGATCACCTATCTCTCATCGAGTTTACATACAACAATAGTTGTCACTCTAGTATTTAGGTGGCCCTGTTTGAGGCATTATATGGTAGATGGTGTAGGTTTTCTATAGGGTGGTTTGCGGTTGGCGAAGCCACTTTGATAGGACCATACTCAGTTCATGAGGCTATGCAGAAAGTGCAACTTATCATAGAAAGATTGAAAATAGCTCAGAGCCAACAGAAATCATATATAGATATGATGAAAAGAGAACTAGAATTTGCTGTAGATGATTGAATCTATCAGAAAATTTCACCCATGAAAAGGATGATGAGGTTTGGAAAGAAAGGGAAACTCAGTCCGAAGTATGTCAGACCTTTCAAGATTCTGAGGAGAATTGGCAATGTGGCCTATGAGTTAGAATTACCTTCGGAGTTAGCATCTGTGCACCTAGTCTTCCATGTGTCACTGTTGAAGAAGTGCATTGGTGAGCCAATCTTAGTTGTGCCACTAGTGAGTGTAGGAGTGAAGGATAGTCTCTCTTACCAAGAAGTCCTAGTTCAGATCCTAGACCGTTAGGTTCATAAGTTGAGTAACAATGAGGTCACTTCAGTAAAAGTCTTATGGAGGAACCAGCTTGTTGAAGGGGACACATGGGAAGCAGAAGCAGATATGATGAATAAATATCCCCATTTATTTTCTTCTGATTCAGTTTTAGCACCAGGTATTAAATTCCTCCTCAATACTCTATTCAGTTCAGAACTCATCAGCTTGATTCAGGTTTTTAATGTGCACTCTAGTTGTGTTAACTCAGTTATTATGCCTATTCCAGTTTGGAGTCAGTCACTCCTTTAGGAATCAATTTATAGTTTTAGTCTAGGAATTGCATCTCTTTTCCTAGTTTTTCAGCAATTTTAGCCTTCATTCGAGTTAGAATGCTCCCACGGGGGAAATATTATAACACCCCAAAACTTTCCTAGACCAAACTCAGACTCAGCAAGAAGAAGCAAAAAATTTTGTCTCAGAATGACCGAAACAATGAGTCATTGTCAGCAGCAATGAGCCATTGTTTGGGTCGTGGTCAGCCCTACTGGTTGCCTCCAGGAACCAACAAGACAGGGGATGACCCGTCAAAGGAGGTAACGAGTCATCCTGTCACTCATTGTATCCCCATCTAAGAAAACTAATAGACCTTTCCCAGGAACCCATGAGCCAGATGACGAGTCATTGTCTAGCATAACTGCTCGTGGTGTTATTCGTTAGTTAGGAATCCAAATTATTGTCAAAAAAAATTTCAAGTGGCAATAATGACCCATTGTATCACACGAGTCATTGTTTCCATATATGATGATAAGTACATAAATCCCTCAGTTTTTCCAGTGGTGACAACGACCAGATACAACTACCCATTGGATCAGCCAACAAGTCATTGTGTCATCCATTAGTGGGGGATCCAAGTTTTGTCAAAAATCCCTCAGGTAACCACAAGAGGAACCAATGACACATTCGTTCATCCAATGAGTCATTGTGCCCTCTCGTTTTCCAGTTCGAGTGAGCCTAGACTTTTTGTCCCATGATCAATGACTGATCCTAATGAGTCATGGTGTCAACCAACAACTCGTTGTGTTACCCGTCGGTTCCTGTCTGGCAGTTTTCCAGATTTTCTTTCAGGGAACTTTTTGTAACTTCCAACCTTTTTCATCCCTAAACTACATCGTTTTGGGCACGTTTTGGAGAGAATTAAAGGGGTGATCAACTTAATCTCTCTCTCAACTCATGATTTTCAAAATGTAGAAGTTTTAGACAGTCAGTGCAGAGCTAAGCTAGGGCTTTCTTCAAGACTTCTCCAGATATCTCCTGAGGATTTTACTCCAGGTATATGGGAATTAAATAAGGGAATTACCCTTCCCTTGTGCCCCAAAACCCTTTTATAGTTTCCTTATCAGATCTAGCCCTGAAGATCAGATATAGGGTTAATTTTCAGTCAAACTCTGAATTTCGCGTGGAGTGTAGTTCTTATGGATTCTAGCTATGTTTTCTCTATTCACCAAAAATGTTGTTACTCTCTTCATGAAATTGGATATAGCCCTAGTTCTATAAATGTAGTAAAACGGGTCTTGCATAGTTGACTAGACACTACTGTTGCTCGACTCTATTAGTTCTTGAATTTCCATGTTGTTACCATCATGTGAGTTCACAGTCAGTTTGCATGCTAGTCCGTCTCAGTTAGAAATTAGCATTTTTAGTATATTTCAGTAAGTCAGTTGATCAGTTTGATGATAGTTAGATCTCGAGGAGATCAGTTTAGTAATACTCCTTAGTTTCAGTTATCAGTTAGTTCTCTAGACGGTTACGACACTTCTAGATAAGCAGCTCTGACCAGCCTTAGAACACTAGTTTTCAGTTATCCGGTCCTATAGACTCTCAGGTTACTTCCAGATAACTATTCCTGACTTAGTCCAGGACCCCAGCTTCAAGATATCAGCTTAGTAGTCAAATTTAGGACTATCTAGTGGGAGTGGTACTTAGCACCGAGCGGACTGGAGTTTCAGTGCACCCAGATTCCCAGAATGACGTTGCCACCGTAAGTTATTGGCCTAAATGGACCCCAGACATGTGATCACTCAGCTCATCCACTATACACTAGAAAGGTACAATGGACTTTCTCCGATGGGTTGTATACATCATACTCCACGTCTAGCTCACGTGGTTATATGTCAGTTATAGACTCTCCCACTTATCAATACAATTTCACTTTAGTTTAGTTCAATTTAGCTTAGTTATGTCACTCAGTTCCAGGACATGTTTATGATCGTCAGTCAGGGTCAATATTGACCATATCAGTTATAGTTCAGGTTTTACCAATATTCAGTATTAGTTAGTCATTTCATGTTATTTTAGTTCAGTGCTTATTTTTTCCATGCTTATTATATATCTCACTTACTCAGGACATTTAAAGTACTAATGCATACTTTCCATGTTGTATCATATTATGATACAGGCGCAGGTTCTCAGTCTCAGCGTCGTCAGTAGTTCTCTTCGACAATTTTAGCAATAGCATTATTTGGTGAGTCCTCAACTTCCGAGGACGATGTTGCTTTTCATATAGTTCTTTATTTAGTCAGACTTTAGAGTTAGCTGGGGGCTTGTCCTAGTAACTCGTCAGGTAGTAGTTGCTTTCAGACACAGTTGTTCAGTGTTCTTTTCAGTTATGTTTACTCTTTCCAAAACAATTTTAATTGGACAATTATTTTTACACAACTTCCGTCTATGCTTACTTAGTTTACCAGTGTGATGTTAGACCATGGTTAGCTTGGGGCCACTTGTGGCACTAAGTACCGTGTCCCGTCCAGGGTGCAGACTCGAGTTGTGACAATAGTGTAAAGGTGTTTTACATTAATAACATTAATTAAATGACATTATGTAAGAAGATTTGGCAAAAAGACCATTTTGAAATTTTGATTTACAAAATGCCCACTCAATTTCTTTTTTTATTTGTTTGTTTTAGGGTTTAGAAAATTGAGGAAAGGCGGGATCAATGTGTTTTTTATAATCTTAAAGAGTTTGGGTCAAGGTTTTAAGTTTATTAAAAAACACTTGAGTCCATATTTACTCTTCTAAAAAAATAAGTCCCTTTCTCTCTCAAATTTCTCTTCTCATTCCCACTCTTTATTTTAGTAATCAGTCCAATCTCTCTACTTCCATTTCTCCTCCTCCCCCCCCCCCTCCCAATCATGAATCTCCACTCTTTATTCTCATAGATGTAATTTTCTCATTTCAACTATTTTTAGCTCAATATTGATATTATTTATTTAGACAATTCATATTTGTTTATCTGTTGATGAACCCTAGTGTTGATAATGTGTATTCTTTTTGATTTTTTACAATTTTATCTTATTTTTATTTCAAAATTTATGTTATTTCATTTTATTTTCTTGATTCACTAGCAGTTTCTTTGTTTATGTTTATCCGTTTTTATAGAGATTTAGTGTTTTTTCCACATTTTATTTATTTGAATACATGGAGGTCTATCACTAGACTTGGGAAATTTTTTTCTGTTACATTTTGTGCAAATTCATCATATTCTATTACTACCATTCTCCTTAATTATTATTATTTTTATATCGTGGTTGACCAATAATGATATATTATTTGTTTATAGATCATAAAAAAATAAGGAGTAGAGGAGGGAAGGTAATAACCTGTTCTGCTAATGAAAAAAGGTGAAGAAGATACACGAGATAACAAAAGACACAATAACTGGGATTCATGGGTATTATGATGATGGTGCTAAAGGAGATAGAGTTGAGGCTGGCGGTGTTAGTGCTGAGTAGTCTATTTCGGAGGAATCTGTTTCAAAAGATGAAGATGATGACCTCTTGTCCTTGCCATATTGTGAAAAGGTATTAATGTTAAGCAATATGATATGAATAGTTGGCTAGATTCATTGAAAGCTTTTCCAGTAAAAATTTTAGTAGGTCTAAATTGGTGTTTCTTGGCATGTTTAAAAAAGTTTTGGCCGATCAAAAACATAGGAGTAGGTTCAAGCATTCCTATTTTGGTCATTCTAGAAACCTGTCAAAACATTTTAATAGATTTAATGAATAGATTATCAATTACATGCTTCTTTTGTCCTGTTGATGAGCAGAAGAAGCATGAGATATGGTTTGCGGTGGATGACAAGCCTGCGTGTTTTGACTTGAAGGAGTTTTCTTTGATTACGATTTTAAGTTATCGATCTATTTTCTATGAAGTGAAATTGGAAAAGGTATATGCAAAAGATGAAGATTTTTATGAGAAGGTTAGTTGTGTCCAAAAGGTTATAGGAGAAAGGTTGTTGTCACTTGTTAGAGGGAGTATATCAATAAAGATGAGGAGTTGAAATGTTGTCTAGTGTGATTTCTGCATACTATCTTTCTTGTCAGGGATGTATCCAAGGTAGTGGACCTGAAGTTGATTAAAATGGTGTGCTCTTTGAATTTCTTCCAAAAATACTTTTGAGGAAAGAAATGTTTAACTTTACATTGAACTACTCAAAGAATAAGTTCGACATAATCAAGTAATGCACTGCACACGTGAAAGAGAAGAATGTATCATATGCTTTGTATGGCTTTCCCTAGGCACTAAATATTATAAACCAACTACCCAGTAAATTATAGAATGTGTTATTTATATGTTCTTGTTTTATTATTTGTGTGACTACAAGCATGGATATATGAAGTTTCTCCTTCACTTAGAAAGAATGTTGACAAATCATAGGATATTCCTTAGCTATTCCTAGTATTCCTAGATCACACACTTATAAAATCAAGTGATTTACTAAAGGTCATCCATTCAAGACCCAAATGGGAGTTTCAGAGGTATCAATTTAGACTTTATCATACATTATTTTACAAAAATATAAGCTAAATGCTAATATTATAGATTATGCACCCTTACATCATTCTTACTATTCATTATATGGAGGATGGCTAAATGACAATATTCATACCATATTCGGATGAGGTGAAGAATTTATTAATAGATGCCTTGAAGGATAAATTGGAAGGAGTGGCTATCATCGTTTTACCCAGAAGAACTCCTAGGAGGTTGAAAAAGGAGCCCTGATATGAGAAGGATGATACTGAATCACCAGATATTGGAGATAATACAAATGCAAAAAATAATGAAGGTTTATTACCAAGTAGAAAAACTTTTGACAGTCGTGAGGGATCAAGTATGGGACACTTTGATGATCATGAGGGACAAAGTAAGGGACATTTTATAGGGATCCAGCAGTAGAGTGTAACTGCTTCAGCGTGTGTCTAATATTGAGGGTGTCTTGAAGGGTCTTCTTGATTATGTGAACGAGAAAAAAATAAGGAGGACCTAGAAGGAGAAGAAAAGGCAAGAAACATCAAAGAGCAAGGTAAAATTTAATTGTGATAAATATTGTATGCGATATACATTTTTGTTAATTATGTTCATAAAATACAGTGAAATCACATGTGACACATCTCCTCAACATCCTAGAGAGGGAAACCTCAATGTGGTCGATGATGTGCAATTTGCCATCAACAAGGAGAATCAAGTCTTTGAGCTAAATAATAAGGTTCTTGAAGCAACTGCTAGAGCTGAAAATTAAATGTTGGGATCCTTAAACCAACTTTCGGAGCTGAAACACCAAATACTGATGAGTCCCTTGAAGAATCTACTGAATTTGAGGAGGCAACTGAAAAGGTCCTTGAACCAGCTAATCAGGTTGAGGAGGTACTGAGTAAAATGCAACAGATGTCCCTGAAAATTATGTTCTTGAATTACTCCTTGAACAAGATGTCTATGAACAAGATGAGAAATACATTGATATATTGTCCATTGTCACTGATATCTATAGTGAAAATAATTAATTTCGTAGTTGGTAATACTTTTTAAATTTTGGCATTGGATGGAGGTTGACAAATAATTTCTTTTGACTATTTTTATAGGTTTAGATGTGTTTAATTGATAATGTGACAATTACTTAATTTGAATTATTAATTATTATTTTTATGTGGCTACTTAGTTTAGTTCAGTGATCATGGTTGGCTCACCTAATGCTAATATTCTAAGGTTAGGTTGTTGAGACCTTATTGTCTATTGACATGGCCATACCTTATAATCTACTATAGTAATGATTGATAATTGACTTCAAGTCAATAATTATAACTATCTACTATGAATAAAAGATTATATCCAAACTCAAATATAGATGTTACAAATACACAAAACTTTTACATATATTTTTCAAATTTATTCACATTCCCAAAATTAAAAAATCAACCTCACTACAGCAGTCCTGTTACACATTTTCAAGTAGAAAACAACAATAACAAATCATATATCAGCATCCTCAATCGATTCCCTTTTTCTTCAAAAACAATCAACCTTTGTTTTAGTTGATCCTCTCAATTTTGGTATCTCTAAACAAATATTTCATGTGATCTCTCTTCTCTTCTGATTCTTTATACAATGTCTTAAGTAAATCCCTATTTTCCTTCAGATTCTATTTTTCTTTCCTATATTTCATACTTTTTTCAAGCCTTAAGATGTGATGTGTTAGGTTTATACGGGCACCTTCTAGGTCTTGGGCTCATTCTAAAACTTTTTTAAAAAAAACATTTCTTTTTTGTCATGGCATGGCTCGATCCACCTGAAATAGTCACATCCGCCATCAACCTAAATTAAACAACAAATAGTTAGAGGCTTTTATACGAGAACCACCTGAAAAAAGCGTACCTTTGGAATGAAAATCTTACACTTCCAACTGTACAATTATAGAATCTGCAACTTGAATTCTTTTAGATACATGATGTCTTCAAGATAGTGTATTTACCACAAAAACAAATGTTGGGCTTTGTGCTTGGGATATTTGAGATGATTGAAAAATTTTAGGTGTTTAAAATGACAAAAGAATGGAAGTGTTGATCAAGAAAAGAAAATGAAATATTTTGAAACATCTATGACTCTTTTATATGGACAAGGGTGTCTTTTTACCATTGGAAGATTTTGAAAAGGTGTTTAAATTAAGTTATTTTCTATTTTATTACCGTGAGTAGAAATAATGTCAAGGTTTTTGAATTTATAATAGACCAAAGTTCGATAATCATATACTAAGGCAGTGGTTGAGCACATATCAATGAAATCGAATAACTATGTGCATATAGGATCTACAATAAACTGGTGGTTGATACTAGACCTTTAAAAATAGGGACTAATGGAAAATTTATTGAATTTGCACATCTAACAAACCATAAACCCCAAAATAAGTATATGCTAAATTGGAACATTGTCAATATCTTAAAACCATATTCTATGCTCGACAAGCTAGTTGGTCCATCATCATTCATTGTTATATATAGACTAAAGTTGGCCTATGGCTAGAAAAGGCAATAAAAAATAAATAAAATTAAAATAGAAGACTTGACACCATTTAAACATCATAATACAACTTTGTTAGATCATATTAGAGTCCCCATCAAATGGTGACATGATCCAAAGAATTATAGGACAAAATAATTGTCCCTAAATTACCAATATTTAGCTAAAACCGCGATAAATAAATAAGGTTAAAATAGGGGAATTTCCATCATTTAAACATCATAATGCCGCTTTGTTACATCTCCCTATCAATTGGTGATATGATTCAAATATTTTTAGGACAAGTATTAATTGGTATAAATCACATCCTTAGATCAAGATTATGCTCTGAGAATCATTACTTGTTCTCAAACTAATTGGATAGTATTGCTTTAAGAACTATTACTTGTTCTTCACTATTCTTTGGATCATATGTCCATTTTATGGGTACTCTCATATAATGTAGCAAAGTATTTTAACTTTTAAGTTAGGGAAAGTCTCCTATTTTAAATTTATTTATTTCCATTTTAGCTAAATAATGGTAATTTAGAGATTATTACTTATCCTAAAACTCTTTGAATCATGTCACCGCTTAATGGAGGCTCTCATATGATGTAACAAAGTGGTATTATGATGTTTAAATGGTGGCAAGTCCCTTATTTTAATTTTTTTTATTTATATTTTCTTTTTTAGCTATAGACTGGTCTTAGTCTATAAATTACAACAGACGATGATAGACCAACTGGGTTATCGAGCGTAGAACACGATTTTTGAGGATTGGTGTTTGGGATTTGGTGGGAAGTCCTCTATTTTAATTTTATCTATTTATTTATTATCGTTTAGCTAAATATTTACTTTAGTCTCTAGATACCAACTTATCATATGACCATCCGGGAGGTCGATCATAGAACATGTTGTTAGATATTGTCAATGGGGCGGTTTATTATATACTTTTTTTGAGGTTTGAGATTTGAGGTTTTTCAGACTTGTGCAATTAAATTCCCATAAAATCATAATGTGAATGGTCTATCACCACCACTGATTTATTACAGAACTGGTTTAGTTGTTATTATCGTTCTATGCTTGACTACTAGTTTATTATAGACCATGTTTAATCATTATTATCAATCTTTGATCTACCATTTTTTTAGATTTGATGACTTGTTATAGACAATATTGGTTGATATAGTTCATAGCTATTGCATCGCTAATCATTGTGATAGAATGCAAGAGAATGTAGAAATTTTAAAATAGTGAAACAAAAGAATACATTCAAATTGATAAATTGATATTTTCATTGATTATATGTAATTCACTATATCACGACCCTAACACAAAAATAATAAAAACAACAAAAGAACTTTTATTTATAAAAGCCCAAAATCTTTCATCTGCGACTTTCATAAATGAAAGCTTGCATCAACTACATTAAAAATAAAAAAATTATAAAATAAACCTAGTGTTCGGGAAGGTGCGAGGGGTGTTGATGAGGTCATCCGACTAAACATCAAGCCTTTCAAGTACCACCACTAAAATGCGGGTGATACACTAGCGATACATCTCCAACCTTGCTAGATCCTCAACGAGCCCTGGAACAACCTTTCATAGTCATTCTGGAGAAGGATGAGGTCTTGAAGAGACATTTGGTGATGGTGTTTATGGTGGTAGGTTTTTGGGGGGTCATGGATCCTGCATTCTTCTAATCATTGTTGCTATTGTGTTTGAATTTTTTGTGTACTATAGTTTATACAAGAAATAGAGGAGATAGTAATAGACCAAAGGGAGAAGGGAAATGGAGTCATTAGGAAATGAGAAATGGCTACGTGGACATGACATTTACATATTAGAGATGATATAACTATCATGTCATTTGATTAGATGACTTCTATAGCATTCTAAATTTTTCATAATTATAACATCTCGATTTAGTGTAATAAGGGTTTTACCTGTTGATTATAGACTATAGGTTTGGGGGATTATACAACAACACGCCTAGTGTAGTCCCACAAAGTGAGATCTGGAAAGGGTAGAGTGTGTACAGACTTTACCCCTACTTGAAGGTAGAGAGACTATTTTCAATAGACCCTCATGTAACACCCCAAGAGTTTCCCAGATTAGACCCTAGAGTTGGATGAAGTTAAGCGAAAAACCAGACATTTGTCTAACAACGACTCGTCCAACGGGTCGTTGGTTGCTCTAGTGACCCATTTGATGGAGCTGTTGGAAGGGTTTCAAGAAAAGATGTTAAGTATTCTTGATACCATGAGAGGATAGAGTGAGTCATCTTAGGAAGCAACGACTCGTTAGATGTAGCCGTAGTGAGCTAGCAGACCAGACCTCCCAGAAACAATGAGCCAAGTAACGACCTGTTGTTAGCTGCAATGGGTCATACTGAGTGGTTGTTGGTTGGATTTCAGGAAGAGTTCAACTAAGTGGTTCAGTGAAAACGGATGGTTACCACGAACCATTAAGTGATGCAACGACCCATTGTGATGATTGTTAGAGGGATCTCAGGTTACGGAGGCAGTGACGATGATGGAAGGTACCCATGAGTCGTTGGGTCAAGTAATGGCTCATCCTATTGGTCGTGGGATGAAGAAGTAGAATCTGGAGAAATGACTCCTAAAGTAACGACGGTCACCATGAGCCATGGTAAGGACCAACGACTCGTGGTGAGTGTCATGGTGACTAACGGGCATATTTTTAATTTTAATTTCAGGGGTATCTTTGTAAAGTCCTATAATCCCAGTTCTTAAATGGAATTCTTTATGGTATTGAAAGGGGTTGAAATATAAGGGTTTTCACAATCCTAAGCCCCTCATTCTCAAAATCATCCGTAAGATTTACTTCTTCTTCTTCTCTCAAGCTCAAGGATCACCTAGAGTTTCTTCAAGGGCTTCAAGATTTAAGTTCTTGTGGGTGATTTCTTCAAGCCAGGTATGTGGGACTTCAACAATGATCTCCTTTCATCCTAGTGTCCCTATTATTATACTCAAACCCAAATCTCTATATTTCTAGGAAAGCATGTCCTAGGGTTTCAATTTATGGGTGAATTTTCATATGCCTTCTATGAATATTAAGACCCATCACGAATAATAGTCGTGTATGCTTACGAATTTTATTCCACTTTCTCGAATTGTGTACTTGATATATGAATAGCATGATTATAGAACTTTCACTATGATTTAGCCTAGAATTTCAAATGGGAATTCATTAACTATTCACAAGCTCTTACCATGAACATGTGTACATGTTTAAACCATGAGTCGATCATATGGGCTACCTAAATCTAAAATATATGTTTTAATATATGTGTTGAAACACGATTAGAACTTATGGGCTTGGGTGAATATGAAGTATATGTATGCCTTCACTATGATTTCGGGTATATGTTAAAGTATGTATTGGACCTATGGATCTTACATGAATCTAAAATATATGATATAGGCTATGAATTCGGAATTGAAATGTTATGAAATTCAAGGATAAAGCATGATTATAATCTATTTGACTTTCGGGCTTGTAAATAGTAGAAAGTAGCCTTGATCAGATTCTAAATGAATTTAGCATGATGTAATTAGTTGAATGCTAAGGTCTCTGAATTAGCTGAAGTAGCTTAGACTAGACGAATGACGTCCGATTAGTATCCTCCATATTCTAGCACAGTCAAGGACTCTTAATAGTAGAGAATGTTTCCCGTAGTCAGTCAGGAATTCTCCATAGCAGAGAATGTTTCCCCTTAGTCAGTCAGGGACTCTCAATAGCAGAGAATGTTTCCCTTAGTAAGTCAGGGACTCTCCATAGCAGAGAATATTTTCCTTAGTCAGTCAAGGACTCTCAATAGCAGAGAATGTTTTCCTTAGTCAGTTAGGGACTCTCCATAGCAGAGAATGTTTTCCTTAGTCAGTCAAGGACTCTTCATAGCAGAGAATGTCTCCCTTAGTCTACCATATCAGTTCAGCTCAGCTCCATATAGTTTCAAACTTTAGTTTTAATCAGTCTTAGCAGAATTTAGTCTCAGTTATCAACAGTTACTCAGAATAGTGTACGATATCAGTTACCGCTTTAGTTCTTAGCATATGTACAGCACATGACCCATATGCATCAGTTGATTATACTTCAGCAAATGTTCTCAAATAAAAGCTTCATGTCTATATATATGTATCTCAGAAAAGGTTTTTGTATTCCAGTTTAGTTATATGTTGAAGTATTTGTTTACTTCCTTCTTGTATACTTGCATGCTTAGTTTATTTACGCTTCTCGCATACTCTGTACATTCCAAGTACTGACCACATACTTTATGTGCTATATCATTTCATGATATAGATTCAGGTTTCCAAACTCAGGCCCGTGTTTAGATACGCTTCATTCCCATCTCAGCTGCTTGTAGTGAATCCTCATCCCTTGAGGACACGTTCTATGTTTTCTATTTCAGTTATGTTTCAATTTTAAGACTTTAGGAGTTAGCTGGGGGCTTGTCCCAGTAACTCATCAGTGTAGTAGAGGCTTTCACACTTGTATATTAGATTCAGCTTTTGTATCAAAGTTTTTATTAAAATTGTTCTTATGGATTTAAATTAGACTCTTTTAGTTAGGTTCTGCTCAGTTATGTTTTCTGTCAGTTGTTATTTTGATATTGTTATGCTATGATTATGTTATGGGTTGAATTGGGGCTTCTCGAGGTTACCTATCCGGTGTCTCGATTCGGGCCTATGTCCAGGTCGTGACAAACTTGGTACCAGAGCAGGGTTTAGAGTGTCCTTGGTTGTCTGAAAGTCGCATTAAGTAAAGCCTTTTTCATGGGCGTGAAACGCACCACACTAATGACGAAGAGGCTACGAGACGTTTTAGGAATGTTCCCTTTTCTTCATGATTCTTATCGTGCGTAGAGCATTAAACTCTAACAGTTCCTCTCTTGAATCGTGCTTACGCGCTCGCAGATAATACCTCTCAGACGAGCGAATGGAAGAATAAATGTTAATGGGAGCCGGCAAGGCCCACCAGCCCCAGTGAACCCGATGAACGAACATGTTACTCATGCCGAGTTCTGGGCAGCCTTAAACATGTTGGCGCAGGCCATGACCACCCAGATAAATTAGCAGGGGATGGCTCATATTCTCCAGAATGGAAATGTAGTGGCGGCTAGGCTAAGAGACGTCCTCAGGATGAACCCACCCAAATTCTTGGGGTCAAAGATGGACGAGGACCCATATGAGTTCTTAGAGGATATCCAGAAGATCACCAGACTTATTCTCCCCCGAACTGGAAGATCATTTCGAGATCTTCGAACATATTCGAGGGTTCAATGTTACTATTGTAACTTCGGCCGCTCCGTCCTTCTTTGACGAAATGGATGCTGTAGGAGAGGTTGGGAAGGAGGGACTTCACTAAAGATGGTCTGTCTGTGCGCGATTTCACTGTATCCATCGTAGCCCACCCCATCTACCTATTGTCAGAGGTCAATTGTTGCTCCCTCTCTCGAGATTACAATCCCTATCGAGTCGGTGGTTTTCGTTTACCAGCACGTAGGTGTTCTAAATTCCTATGACCGAGTCTTTCTGGCCCCTGTGAACATCTTTTCTTAATGTATTAGGTCACCTTATTTCTTCGCTGAAGGTGCGATCCCCCGTTCCATCAATGCTACTTTCCTTGCTTTGATTCCTAATATTTTGATCTAGGACTACCTCTATTTAAATCTAAAAAGAAAAATTTATCATCTTCTAGATAGAGTCCCATACCTTCTGCCTGTCTCATATGTGTGGAACCTGGTCTTTTTCGGTTCCAGCCTCTCCCTCGAATACATAGGGTAGGTAGGGCTGGGTGAGAAATGGTTCCCTCTTGCCAATAAACTTTCCCCGGCCTTCGATTAACCTTACTCATAAAGGGTCGGGGGTGACAGGAATAGAGAGTGTAGACCTAGCCTCCTACCAGTTGAAAGGAGTCTCTCACATATAGTTTTGTCAGTGGAAAGATAGTCGGGGAGTTGGAGAAGCCCCCGTAAGTTGGGATGAGTTTATGACTGCATTCCTGGACAGTATTTTCCCTAGAGAGTTGAGGGAGGCAAAGACAATAAAGTTCATCAACTTGAGGCAGAATAGCATGACTGTCCAATATTACGCGTTGGAGTTTACCCGGCTGTCCAAGTATGCAACGGAGATAGTAGCCGACCAGAGGGCTCGTCTGAGCAGGCTCGTGAATTGAGGGTCAGACTCCATGATCAAAGAGTGCAGGACTGCCATTTTTCTCAAAGACATAGACTTTCCATTTTTAGTGATATTCACCCAACAAATTGAAGCAGAACAGGTGAAAGAAAGAGAGAGATAGAGAGAGGCTAAGAGGTCTAGAATAGGAGATACAGAGTTTTCCCCTCAGAGGCCAAATGGTGGACATTACTTATGCTCCCGGCAGAAATCATCAGCCCCAGCACCTTCGATAGCCAGTGTTCCATATAGACCTACACAAGGGAGATTACATATCCAGCTTGTAAGCGTTATGGGAAGAACCATTTGGGAGAATGCATGGCTGGCTCAAATGTTGTTTTTGGTGCAGCAAGTTGGGTCATAAACACCAAGATTGCGCAGCAGCTAAACGAGGCGAGTAGGGCCCCAGCCACCTCTTGAGTAGCTCCCATAATGCGGCCATTTATTCAGGGTACATCATCTAGCGTCGGTGGCGGACAACGTCAAAATCGCTCCTATGCCTTGGCAGCACATCAGGATAAGGACAAGTTGCCAGAAGTAGTCACAGGTATGTTATGAATTTCTCGTGTTACTCACATGTTGCTAGCCCCAGAACCCCAGTATTGTATAAGAATCTCTTGTGATGTTTGTTGAGAAGAAGTTGTCGATGTATGGTGTGAAGTAGCTATGAGTATGAGGTTTACAGTGAATGTTAGAGGTGGAGGAGACGTCAAGAGTTAGTGGTTTTGTCCCAACCTTAAGAAATATTTAGGAGCCTTAGAATGATGGCTTAAAGCTAAGGGGGAGATGGTAAGCCTATGAGGCAAGTCGAACCTAGAGTATGTTCGTAGTGGAGTTCCAGCCTTAACAGATATGGTATGCCAATCCCTTAAGAGTCAGATAATCCCTTTCTTGTTTCTGTTAAAGTTATGCTCTATCCATTCTTATGTTCAGACTTTCAGAATATCTAGATAGCCGCCTCAAACAGTGATGCCAGTCTTACTCTATGAATTCTTAAGGCTTATCTTCATGTTATAAACTAGATATATGTGTTAACTCATGTCTTCTAGTATCTTCAGCTCGAACTCAGTCTTTAGAAGTTGCTTTAGTAGCTCAGTAGATGAGATTACCTCATGTATGTGCTCAGTTGTAGATGTCATGAATGATTCATGCACATAAGTTCCTTAATTTCTCTTAAACCAAATATCATGAATTCTAGCTAAGTATCAGAAAGCTATTTGAGAATGATAGCTAGTCCGTATCAGCTTAGTGCCAGTTAGAGGAAAAGAATCCTTCTCAGTATTCTGTCTAGACCCATGTCAGTTTCATGTATTTCAATCCCTCTCATGCCTTAGCATGCATGTACTTTTTAGATATTATGTTCAGTTGTGTAAATCATCCTGGAGTCAGATACGCCATTAATTTCAGTAGTAAATGCTCAGTATTTAGGATATTAGTTCTTTCCCTAATTTTTTCAGTAAGTTTAGCCTACATTTGAGGAAGAATGTTCCCAGGGGGGAGATATTGTAACCCCGCAGGAGTTTCCCAGATCAGACCCCAGAGTTGGATGAAGTTCAGTGGATAACCAGCAAAAATTTATCTTAGAACAACTCATCCAACGGATCGTTGGTTGCTCTCACAACCCGTTAGATGGAGCCGTTGGAAGGGTTTCAAGAAAAGGTGCTAAGTATGTTTGATATGACGAGAGGATAGAACGAGTCTTCATGGGAAACAATGACTCGTTAGATGTTGTCAAAGTGAGCTAGCAGGCCAATCCTCCTAGAAACAATGAGCCAAGGGATGGCCCATTGTTAGCTGCGATGGGTCGTACTGAGTGGCCGTTGGTTGAATTTCAGAAAGGGTTTGACTAAGTTGTTCAGTGATGATAGACGGTTACCACGAACCATTAAGTGATGTAATGACCCGTTATGATGGTCGTTGGAGGGATCTCAGGTTGTAGAGGCAGTGGCGATGACAGAAGGTACTGACAAGTCGTCGGGTCAAGTAACGACTCGTCCTTTTAGTCGTGGGATAAAGAAGCAAAATCTGGAGAAATGACACCTGAAGTAGCGAACGGTCACCACGAGTCATGGTAAGGTCCAACAACTTGTGATGAGGTCGTGGTCACCGACTGGTAGATTTTTAATTTTAATACAAAGGATATTTTTGTAAAGTCCTATGCTCCCAGTTCTTAAATGGCGTTCTTTATGGTATTGAAAGGGGTTGAAATATAAGGGTTTTCACAAGCCTAAGCCCTTCATTCTCAAAATCATCCGTAAGATTTACTTCTTCTTCTTCTCTCAAGCTCAAGGATCACCTAGAGTTTCTTCAAGGGCTTCAAGATTTAAGTTCTTGTGGGTGATTTCTTCAAGCCAGGTATGTGGGACTTCAACAACGATCTCCTTTAATCCTTGTGTCCCCATTATTATACTCAAACCCAAATCTCTATATTTCTGGGAAAGCATGTTCTAGGGTTTCAATTTATGGGTGAATTCTCATATGCCTTCTATGAATATTAAGACTCATCATGAATAATAGTCGTGTATGCTTACGAATTTTATTCCACTTTCTCGAATTGTGTACTTGATATATGAATAGCATGATTATAGAACTTTCACTACGATTTAGCCTAGAATTTCAAATGGGAATTCATTAATTATTCACATGCTCTTACCATGAACATGTGTACATGTTTAAAGAATGATTCGATCATATGGGCTTCCATAAATCTATAACATATTCTTTAATATATGTGTTGAAACACGATTAGAACTTATGGGTTTGGGTGAATCTAAAGCATATGTATGCCTTCACCATGATTTCGGGTATATGTTAAAGTATGACATGGACCAATAGATCTTACAGGAATCTAGAATATATAATATAGGCTATGAATATGGGATTGAAATGTTATGTTCTTTAAGGATAAAGCATGATTATTATAATCTATCCGACTTTCGAGCTTATTAAAAGTAGAAAGTAGCCTTGATCAGACTCTAAATGAATTCGGCATGATGTAATTAGTTGAACGCTCAGGTCTCTGAATTAGATGAAGTAGCTTAGACTAGATGAATAATGTTAGATTAGTTTCCTCCATATTCTAGCATAGTCAGGGACTCTCAATAGCAAAGAATGTTTCCCTTAGTCGGTCAGAGATTCTCCATAGCAGAGAATGTTTCCCCCCTTAGTCAGTTAGGGACTCTCAATAGCAGAGAATGTTTCTCTTAGTTAGTCAGCGACTCTCCATAGTAGAGAATGTTTCCCTTCAATAGAAGAAAATGATTCCCTTCAATAGCATAGAATGTTTCCCTTAGTCGGTCAGGGACTCTCCATAGAAGAAAATGTCTCCCTTAGTCTACCATATCAGTTCAACTCAGCTACATATAGTTTCAAACTTCAGTTTTAATCAGTCTTAGCATAATTCAGTCTTAGTTATCAACATTTAGTCAGAATAGTGTATGGTATCAGTTACAACTTCAATTCTTAGCATATGTACAACACATGACCCTTATGCATCAGTTGATTATACTTCAATAAATGTTTTCAAATAAAAGCTTCATGTCTATATATATATATCTAAGACAGGGTTGTTGTATTCCAATTTAGTTATATGTCGATGTATTCAGTTTACTTTCTTCTTGTATACTTGCATGTTTAGTTTATTTATGCTTCACGCATACTCAGTACATTCTAAGGACTGACTGCATACTTTATGTGTTATATCATTTCATGATATAGATTCAGGTTTCCAAAATTAGCCCCATGGTTAGATATGCTTCATTCCTATCTCAGCTGCTTATGGTGAGTCCTCATCCCTCGAGGACGCGTTCTATGTTTTCTATTTCCATTATGTTTCAATTTTCAGACTTTAGGAGTTAGCTAGAGGCTTGTCTCAGCAACTCATTAGTATAGTAGAGGCTTTCACACTTGTATATTAGATTCAGCTTTTGTATCAGAGTTTTTATTAGAATAGTTCTTATGGATTTAAACTAGACTCTTTTAGTTAGCTTCCGCTCAGCTATGTTTTCTGTTAGTTGTTATTCGATAGTATTATGCTATGATTATGCCATGGGTCGACTTGAGGCCTCTCGGGGTTCCTTATTCCGTATCTTGATCCGGGCCTATGTTCAGGTCATGACAAAGTTGGTATCAGAGCAGGGTTTAGAGTGTCCTAGGGTATCCGAAAGCCACGTTAATTAGAGTCTTTTTCATGGGTGTGAAGTGCGCCACACCTATGGCAAAGAGGCTACGATAAATTTTAGGAATGTTCCCTCTTCTTCATGATTCTTATCGTGTGTAGAGTATGAAACTCTAACAGTTCCTCTCTTTACTCGTTCTTTACGCGCTCGTAGATAATGCCTCCTAGACAAGCGAATGAAAGAAGAAATGGTAATGGGTGCCAGCAAGCCCCACCAGCCCCAGCGAACTCGATGGACGAACATGTTATTCATGCCGAGTTTAGGGAAGCCTTACACATGTTGGTGCAGGCCATGACCGCCCAGATTAATTAGTAGGCAATGGCTCATGTTCCCCAGAATAGGAACGTAGCGGCGGCTAGGGTAAGAGACTTCCTCAGGATGAACCCACCTGAATTCTTGGGGTCAAAGGTGGACAAGTACCCATATGAGTTCTTAGATCCAGAAGATAACCTGAATTTTGGGGGTGAAGGGAAAGGAAAATGCAGACCTAGACTCCTACCAGTTGAAATGAGTCGCTCAGATATGGTTATGTAAGTGGAAAGATAGTCGGGGGTTGGAGCAGCCCCCGTAAGTTGGGATGAGTTTATGACTGCGTTCCTGGATAGGTTTTTCCCTAGAGAGTTGTGGGAGGCAAAGGCAGCAAAGTTCATCAACTTGAGGCAGAACAACATGAATGTCCAAGACTATGTGTTGGAGTTTACCCGGTTGTCCAAGTATGCGTTGGATATGGTAGCTGACCAAAGGGCTCGTGTGAGCATGCTCGTGAATGGAGTGTCAGACTCCTTGATCAAAGACTGCAGGACCTCCATGTTTCTCAAGGACATAGACTTTCCATGTTTAGTGATATTTGCCCAACAAATAGAAGCAGAACAGGTGAAGGAAAGAGAGAGAGAGAGAGGCCAAAAGGGCTAGAACAGGAGATTCAAAGTTTTCCCCTCAGAGGTCGAATGGTGGACACTGCTCATGCTCCCAGCAGAAATCATCAGCCCCAGCACCTTTGACAACCAGTGTTTTATACAGATCTGGTGTAAAGGATATTACATATCCAACTAATAAGCGTTGTAGGAAACACCATTTGGGAGAATGCATGGCTGGCTCAGATGCTTGTTTTTGGTGTGGCAAGTTGGGTCATAAGCACCGAGATTGCACAGCAGCGACGCGGGGCGAGTAGGGCCCCAGCTACCTCTTCAGTAGCTCCCATACTCCTTCCATTTCAGTAGGGTGCTTCATTTAGTGCAGGTGGCGGACAATGTCAAAACTGCTCCTATGCCTTGGCAGCACATCAGGATAAGGGCAAGTCGCTAGAAGTAGTCACAAGTATGTTATGAATTTCTTGTGTTACTCTTTGCATGTTGCTAGCCCCAGAACCCCAGTATTGGATAAGAAGCTCTTGTGATGTTTGTTTAGAAGAAGTTGTCAATGTATGGTGTGAAGTAGCTATGAGTATGAGGTTTATAGTGAATGTTTGTGGTGGAAGAGACGTCAAGAGTTAGTCGTTTAGCCCCAACCTTAAGAAAGATTTAGGAGCCTTAGAATGATGGCTTAAAGCTAAGGCAGAGATGGTAAGCCTGTGAGGCAAGTTGAACCTTGAGTATGTTAGTAGTGGAGTTCTAGCTCTAACAGCTATGGTATTCCAATCCCTTCAAAGTCAGATAATCCCTTTCTCGTTTCAGTTGAAGTTATCCTCTATCCATTCTTATGTTCAGACTTTCAGAATATCTAGATAGCTGCCTCAGAAAGTGATGCCAGTCTTACTCTATGAATTCTTAAGGCTTATCTTGATGTTATAAACTAGATATATGTGTTAACTCATGTCTTCTAGTATGTTCAGCTCGAACTCAGTCTTTAGAAGTTGCTTTAGTAGTTCAGTAGATGAGATTACCTCATGTATGTGCTTAGTTGTAGATGTCATGAATGATTCATTCTCATAAGTCCCTTAATTGCTCTTAGACCAGATATCATGAATTCTAGCTCAGTATCAGAAAGCAATTTGAGAATGATGGCTCATTCCGTATCAGCTCAGTGCCAATTAAAGGAAAAGAATCCTTCTCAGTATTCTATCTACCTCCATGTCAGTTTCATGTCTTTCAGTCCCTATAATTCCTTAGCATGCATGTACAATTTAGATATTCAGTTCAAATATGTAAATCAGCCTGGAGTCAGATACTCCATCATTTTCTGTTGTAAATGCTTAGTATTTGGGATATTAACTCTTTCCCTAGTTTTTTAGTAGGTTTAGCCTACATTCGAGGAAGAATGTCCCCAAGGGGGAGATATTGTAACCCCCTAGGAGATTCCTAGATCAGACCCCAAAGTTGGATGAAGTTCAGCGGATAACCAGCAAAAAATTGTCTCAAAACGACTCATCCAATGGGTCGTTGATTGCTCTCACGACCTGTTAGATGGAGCCGTTTGAAGGGTTTCAAGAAAAGGTGCTAAGTATGCCTGATACCATGAGAGGATAGAACAAGTCGTCCTGGGAAGCAACGACTCGTTAGATGTAGCCATAGTGAGCTAGCAGACCAGATCTCCCAAAAACAATGAGCCAAGGGACGACCCATTGTTAGCTGTGATGGGTTGTACTGAGTGGCCGTTGGCTGAATTTTAGGAAGGGTTTAACTAAGTGGTTCAATGACAACGAACAGTTTCCACAAACCGTTAAGTGATGTAATGACCCATTGGGACGGTTGTTGGAGGGATCTCAGGTTGTGGAGGCAGTGGCGATGACAGAAGGTACCGACAAGTCATTTGGTCAAATAACGACTCGTCCTGTCGGTCATGGGATGAAGAAGCAGAATCTTGAGAAATGACTCCTGAAGCAATGGACGGTCACCACGAGTCATGGTAAGGACTAATGACTCGAGGTGAGGGTCATGGTCACTGACGGGCAGATTTTTAATATTAATCCCAAGGGTATTTTGGTAAAGTCTTATGCTCCCAGTTCTTAAATGGCGTCCTTTTGGGTATTGAAATGGGTCGAAATACAGGGTTTTTCACAAGCCTAAGCCCCTCATTCTAAAAATCATCCATACGATTTTCTTCTTCTTCTCTCAAGCTCAAGGATCACCTAGGGTTTCTTCAAGGGCTTCAAGATTCAAGTTCTTGTGGGTGATTTCTTCAAGCCAGGTATGTGGGGCTTCAACAAGGATCTCCTTTCATCCTTGTGTCCCAATTTTTATACTCAAACCCAAATCTCTATATTTCTAGAAAATCATGTTCTAGGGTTTCAATTTATGGGTGAATTTTCATATGCCTTCTATGAATATTAAGACCCATCATGAATAATAGTTGTGTATGCTTACGAAGTTTCTTCCATGTTCTCGAATTGTGTACTTGATATGTGAATAGCATGATTATAGAACTTTTACCATGATTTAGCCTAGAATTTCAAATGTGAATTCATTAATTATTCACATGCTCTTACCATGAACTTGTATACATGTTTAAAGCATGAGTCGATTATATGGGCTTCCGTTATGTTTTAATATATGTGTTGAAACACGATTAGAACTTATGGGCTTGGGTGAATATGAAGTAGACGTATGCCTTCACAATGATTTTGGGTATATGTTAAAGTATGACTTGGACATATGGATCTTACATGAATCTAGAATATATGATATAGGCTATGAATTCGGGATTGAAATGTTATGAACTTTGAGGATAAAGCATGATTATGATCTATCCGACTTTCGGATTGTTGATAGTAAAAAGTAGCCTTGATCAGACTCTAAATGAATTCAGCATGATGTAATTAGTTGAACACTCAGGTCTCTGAATTAGCTGAAGTAGCTTAAACTAGACAAATGACGTCAGATTAGTGTCCTCCAAATTCTAGCATAGTCAGGGACTCTCAATAGCAGAGAATATTTCCCTTAGTCATTCAGGTATTCTCCATAGTGGAGAATGTTTCCCCTTAGTCAGTCAGGGACTCTTAATAGTAGAGAATGTTTCCCTTAGTCAGTCAGGAACTCTCCATAGCAGAGAATGTTTCCCCTTAGTCAGTCAGGGACTCTCAATAGCAGAGAATGTTTCCCTTAGTCAGTCAGGGACTCTCAATAGCAGAGAATGTTTCCCTTGGTCAGTCAGGGACTCTCCATAGCAGAGAATGTTTCTCTTAATCAGTTAGGGACTTTCCATAGCATAGAATGTCTCCCTTAGTCTGCCATATCAGTTCAGCTCAGCTCCGTATAGTTTCAGACTTTAGTTTTAATCAGTCTTAGTAAAATTTATCAGTCTTAGTAAAATTTAGTCTAAGTTATCAATAGTTAGTCAGAACAGTGTATGATATTATTTACAGCTTCAGTTCTCTACATATGTACAGCACATGACCCTTATACATCAGTTGATTATACTTCAGTAAATGTTTTCCGATAAAAGCTTTATGTCTATATATATGTATCTGAGACAGGGTTGTATATTCCAGTTCAGTTATATGTCGATATACTCAGTTTACTTCCTTCTTGTATACTTTCATATTTAGTTTATTTACGCTTCACACACACTCAGTACATTCTGAGTACTAACCGCATACTTTATGTGCTATATCATTTCATGATATAGAGTATGGTTTCTTGACTCAGCCCCGTGGTTAGATACGCTTCATTCCCATCTCAGCTGCTTGTGATGAGTCCTCGTCCCTCGACGACGTGTTCTATGTTTTGTATTTCATTTATGTTTCAGTTTTCAAAATTTAGGAGTTAGCTGGGAGCTTCTTCTAGCAACTCATCAGTGTAGTAGAGCTTTCAGACTTGTATATCAGATTCAGCTTTTGTATTAGAGTTTTTATTAGAATTGTCTTTATGGATTTAAACTAAACTCTTTCAGTTAGTTTCCGCTCAATTATGTTTTCTATTAGTTGTTATTCTGATAGTGTTATGCTATGAATATCCCATGGGTCGACTTGGGGCCTCTCGGGATTCCTTGTCCCGTGTCTCGATCCAGGCCTACGTTCGGGTCATGACACCTCAGCTCAAGAATATCATAAACTAAACATAGTATGTAATGTAAACTAGATATTGGTAGATTATAGATAAAAAACTATGGTAGATTTAAATAAAACTGGCCTTAAATTTTAAAGGTAATTACAAAAGCAGAAACAATAATTTAAAATACATTGAAATGAAAAAATATCAAGTAGGATGTTGTCTCAAAATTCGGCATGTTATTTTTTCGTGTTTAGTACCCTTGCATTTCAAACACTTATTTGTTTTCTTAGCGGACTTGAAAGATTTTGAGATTCCAAGAATACGATAAACTCACTTCCTTCCATGTTTGAGCTCATAAATAGGTGGAGAAAAGTCCATTTCTAACAAGTCGTTAGGTACATTGACTCAGGAGGGACTAGATAAATACTTTAAGTATATGCAAGGATATAGGATTGAACTTTATACATAGGTGAAGAGTACTCCTATATGCTTGAACCATATCCATTAACATATTTTAATCTCAGGGCTTCCATGGCATGAGTGAACAATACTTTTACCGCGTCATATTCAGTAAATGAACATGTGTTGTCATGTAAATTGACTTTGATAGTTAGGACACAATTGATTATGGTGAACTCATCAACATCCGCATTTACATTATTGAAATTTAAGGATTCGTCCACGATGACTTGGAAATTTACCAACTTTTTAGGCTCCTAAACATGAGCTTTTGCTTAGTTTTCGAATCATTTATGTGGATTTTATGCTCTTTCTCTTTGATTCTTTGTAGGTACATCGGATGAGTAGAGAAAGCATGAAGTCAAGCAAAACGCATGAGGTTCGAGGTGAAATTTGATGAGTTAGCATATGAAGGAAAGGAGACAAAGAAAAAGAATGATGTGAGCTCAAAACGAGGTGTAAGGACATGCCTTGAATCGGCTAAATGCGGATCTGGAAGGGCGAAATACAGGCAAAACACCAAAGCCACTGAACCAGGCCAGCTACTCACCGGCGTTTAACAGTTGGGCAGCAATGAACCACCGGTTCAGCCACCAGTGGTCACTTTCAATCACTATTTTCTTGGAGCGAACAGTCGGTGCTCCGCTGATTGGCACCGGATAAATGCCAATGCATCACAAGTGACGTCGTCCAATGGAGGATAAAAAGGTCCAGAAAGGTCTCCAAAGCATCTAAAAGCCTCAAGGGCATTGGGAAAAAGTTGTGTACAAGAACATACAGATATTTACATAACTCTCATTGTACACCATCTCATACATTCATCTAGACATCATCTTTTTCATAGAATTTTTGGTAGAACTCTTTCACCATAGAAATGTAGAGTAATGTAGTACTTTTCTTCTTATTTTTCTTTAAGCAATTTTAGGGGAACTCCACCATTGTTATAAGAGCTTGTGAAGCAAATTTGTGAAGCTAATGTGATGAATGTGAGAGGAATCCTCTTGGTATCTTCTTTGTATCTTTAAATATGCACAACTAATTTGCTAGGTAAGGGTGTTTTCATGGTGGATTTGTTCAATTGATTGGGTTTTAATGAATTACTCTTGGATTATTATTTCAATCATAAATCTATTGTCTTCTCCTGAGTTTTAATTGCTAAAATTCATAGTTTGCAAACATGAATTGTGACTTTTCTTGATTTTGTTTGAGAGAGAAAAGTGAGAATTGAGTGAGCTGATAATAGTGAGGAATTGGAGTGTTGGTGTGTGGGATTGATCTAGAGATAGTCAATACCCAAATTTCCACTCCATTAAAGGTCAAGGCTAGAAATAGCTAGTCCTTCCTCAAGTTTTTATGGTTGATAACTTGAATTGGCTTTGGGATTTGAGAAACTTCAAGGCATAAACATTCTTGTGGTTGAAAAACAAGAGAATGTAAATTATCTACTACTATATATGCTAATTTTGAGTCTAAGGCATTGAAGAAAATCTCAATTTAGCTGTGAATTCATCTATAGCATACCCCCAGCCATCTCACTTGTGATTGCAACAATTGGAATTCCCTCCACTTAGTTTTAAATTAGAATTAGATGCTATTTTCCTTTTTTCCCCAATTTACTTTTCAAATGTTGAACAACTACGCGTTCTAGTTTGAGTTAGTTTATAACTCTTAGATTATCAACTCAATTCTCTGTGGGATTCGACCCCACATCCATCGGGATATTTGTGTGATACAACGATCTCTTACACTTTCTTCTAAATGAGGAGTGTATTTGAGCATTATCAAAAATGGCATTGTTGTCGGGGTATTGAGTTGTGATAAGCCATTAGTTATTTATTGATTCGAACTAGTTTTGTATTTTTATTTTACATCTTATTTTGTTTTTATTTTCATTTTGGTTTATTTGAATATTTATTATGGAATCATGGAATGAAAGGAGGCTTGTTGGTTGTAACCTATATTGTAATGGCCCATGTCCTTATTGTGGAGGACCACACTATTGGCAAGATTGCAAATATGCCCCTAGAAGAGAGATGAGTTCACCTTCTTTCTCCTATGATGGGTATAGATACATATTATGTGGTGGTTAGGATAGACATTGGGGTGGATGCCTAAATGAGTTCACTTCTCGTTATAGTGGCTATGATCAAAGTTGTTCTTCTAAGCTTGATAGAAATAAAGCCATGACATGTGAGGGGAGAAGCAATACATGCGGGAGCATGGAAGCCATGCTCCAAGCCTTTTTGGAGCAGGAGTATAATGTGGAAAAGGATTTAAACCCCTCAATACACATGGAAGCATCAACTCCTCCAGAAGAAAGCTATAGTTCTCTAAAAGAAGCAGAGGAGACATTGAGAAGCATAACAAGAAGAAGTGAACGATGGAGCATAACTATACTTGATTCATGGGAGGAAGCTCAACATGATGATGAAGAAGGAGTCAAGGTAAACTTTGAAGAAGTAATAGTGGTCTTCCAACCAACAAACATTTCAAAAATGAAAAATGCCAAAATTGAAGAAGTGACACTAAAGTCCCCAAGTGATATCCAAAAAATCATGCTCAAGGACTCTAGTGCACTTGAAAAAGAGGACGTCAAGCAAGAGGCAGGCTTGAAAGGGGATCAACTTAAACCTCCCTCTTATAACTTTCCAACATTGAACTTGGTTGACAACATGGAGACTGAGGAGACCAAATTGATGGAGGAAGTTGAGGAGGACGATCAAGGTGGTTTCATCTTAGAGTATGCTATCCTAACAAGGTTAAATAACATTCC
Organism: Datura wrightii; assembly: GCA_035772735.1. Taxonomy (NCBI): domain Eukaryota; kingdom Viridiplantae; phylum Streptophyta; class Magnoliopsida; order Solanales; family Solanaceae; genus Datura; species Datura wrightii. The sequence goes on from JASDFA010000020.1 coordinate 93,125,300, forward strand.
TGATTCAAGAGCTAAGAAATACAAAAGGCAACATCCATTTCTTGGTACCTTGAATTTTACATCACCATCCCTCGAGCAGAGTAGAAGAATGGACAAGAAACTAGGAATACACTTCAAAAGCTCAAACTAGAGAGAAAAGTGGTGAAACTTAAAGTTGTCGAACCACAATGTTAACTAAGGCGCCTCTTGGGAGGCAACCCAAGTGCCTTTACATTTGTTTTTATTTTCCATTTGTTTTGTTTTACTTTACATTTGTGTTGTCTTTGATTGTGCAGGGGTGAAATAGGTGCGAAATGTGGCAAACAATGAAAAGAAGATGCCTCCATCGTATCAGGGAATTCTCTCATCCATTCCTTCCTCATTTTGTTTAACCTTAGTCATTAAGGATAATACTTTGTTTTTTTAGGGGGTGAAGTCTGAGTAACCCACTTGTTAAGTGATGCACGATATGGCCCTATGATATATGAGTGGCATCATTCTTAAGGGCAAATCGTCATTACTTGCTAGTAGTATCACCTTTGTAGATAGTAGTCTTTGAATAAACTCCAAGGATTTTCTTTATTCTATGATTCTTTCCCAAGGAGCGATTTCTTTGTATTTTATTTTAGTTATCTAACTGGATTAACATTTTCCGATGATAGATTGAGAGGCGACTTTCTTAAGGGAAAATGTCAAGTCTAGAGTCTTGTAAGTCTTTTTTGCACTTGTTTGGTGAGGTACCACCAACAATTCTTGCTTGGCATTGTACATGAGTTTTGAAAAGAAAAGGGGGTATCTAAATGTGAAAATGAGCACTCTTGTCATGAATTATACAATGCTTGCTTGGCTTTTTGTTTTGTAACTAGCTTGTAGAAAGTCATTCTCTTAATGTGATGAAGGAAGTGTGTGAACTCCTTGAATTGTGATGTCTTGTGTGGTGAGGCTTTTGGCTTAATTCTTGTGTATGCATAACTGTCTAGAACTTGCCCTAAGTGTGATTCAAGGTGAAATGATTAGATGGGGCTGCACTTAGAACATGATCTTAGGCCCTCTTTTGACAGTCACTTCACCCAAAATGACCTACTTGTACATTAATCTTTGATAGCCGATGTTTGAGCCTTGGACCCTTTCTTGGAAATCACATTACAAGCCTAATGACCATTTGTGATCCTCTTTTTGGCATCAATCCTCCCTAATTTCTAGTAATGAAAAAATTGAAAAATAGGGCTTTAAGCCCAAGAAATGGGGAGCGATAAGGAAATAAATATGAAATAAGGAAAAAGCCTAAGTTTGGTGATTTTCAAGAGTAGAGGGAAAACATGAGAGCTCCAATGTGAGATAGCGCCCAAAATTGTGATAAGATGAATGAAAGGATGGGTTGAAAAACCTCGAATCATCAAAATAGAAAGAATATATAGAAGGTGTTATCTCTTGTGCAGATAAGGATAAATGTGAAATTCATAGGTGTTATAAGGGTGGCTTTTGTTACACTAAAGATAAATATGATGAATAAGGAGAAAGAAGGTAGAGTGATCTCGATAAGATGATTGGATGTTGCAAGTGTTTATAAAGGGAGTAGGGAGGCTTTAGTCACTAAAGCTAAACATTTTTCCTACCCTTACCCCTAGCCTTCATGATACTCCACAAGTCTTAAGTGATTTTGAGTGTAGCAACTCTACATTAGTGGCGAGTTACATGAAGGGCAAGCCTATTAGTCAATTTGTGTGCACTTGAATTTCTTTGTGAGAGTGAACGCATTCGTCCTATCTTATAATCCCTATGTGTGAAATGCTTAAAAATGTTTAGGTTGTCTCTTCTTCTTGTGAGTGGTATCACTTCCTTGGGGGTACACGCTTGAAATTGTTTTCAAATGAGATTTTTGAACGAGACAAGTGTGTAGCAAGCTTTAAGGCAAGCTTTGGATGTGAATTGTCAGTAACTTGAGATGCTCCTTACACTTGTTTTGATGAACTATGCCTCTTGTTTGAATGAAAGGAATACATGCAAGATATGCTTAATGATTGTGGTCACCCATTGAAGCGTGTGCAACATAGTTTGAGTCTTTTCTTTTTCATGAGTTGGTGTATAAAGTTTGGGTTTCTTGAGGCTTAATGGTTTTATGTGCAACTCTCGTAACGCTCTAAGCTTTAGCAATGTCCTCTTGTGAAAGAATGTCTTACTTGATCCCTAGTGCATATACTCATATATAGCATGCTATCCATTTGCTCAACCGTAAAGAATTGCATTACTTGAGGACAAGCAATGGTTCAAGTTTTGGGGGTTTGATGAGTTGAAAATTTGCTAACTCTTCAGGCTCCTAAGCATGAGTTTTTGCTTAGTTTTTGAATCATTTATGTGAATTTTATTCTCTTTATCTTTGATTTTTTGTAGGTATGTTTCTTGAGTAGAGAAAGAATGAACTCGATAAATACACATGAGGTTCAAGGTGAAATTTGATGAGTTAACATATGAAGGAAAGGAGCCAAAGATAAAGAAAGATGTGAGCTCAAAAAGAGGTGTAAGTACATACTTTAAATCGGCTAAACACAGATCCGGATGGGTAAAATGCAGGCAAAACACTGAAGCCACTGTCCCAGACCGGCTATTCACCAGCGTTTAGTGGTTGGGCAGTGGCAATCTACCGGTTCAGCCGCCGGTGGTCACTGCCAGTAATTATTTTCTTGCGGCGAACAGTCGGTGCTCCGCGGATTGGCACTGGCTAAACGTTGGTGCTTCACAAGTGAGTCCATCCAATGAAGGATAAAAAGGTCCAGAAAGGTCTTCAAAGCATCTAAAAGCCTCAAGGGTATTGGGGGAAAGTTGTGAACAAGAAAGTATAGATATTTACATAACTCTCATTGTACACCACTTATGCATTTATCTAGACTTCATCTTTTTCATAGAATTTTTGGTAGAACTCTTTCACCATAGAATTGTAGAGTTAGATAGTACTTTTCTTCTTCTTTTTATTTAACCCATTTTGGAGGAATTCATTAATTATTGTAAGAGCTTGTGAAGCATATTTGTGAAGCTAATGTGACGAATGTGAGGGGAATCCTCTTGGTATCTTCTCTCTATCTTTAAATATGCATAACCAATTTTCTAGCTAAGGGTGTTTTCATGGTGGGTTTGTTCAATTGATTGAGTTTTAGTGAATTGCTTTTGGATTCTTATTTAAATCATAGATCTATTGTCTTCTCCCAAGTTTTAATTGCTAAAATTGATGGTTTGCAAACATGAATTGTGCTTGACTTTTCTTGCTTTTACTTGAGAGAGAAAAGTGAAGATTGGGTGAGAAGATAATAGTGAGGAATTGGAGTAGTGTTGTGTGGGATTAATCTAGAGATAGTCAATACCCACATTTCCACTCCATTAAAGGTCAAGGCTAGAAATAGCTAGTCCTTCTTGTTGTACCCCATAAATTCTTGACATGTAGATGACCTATTCGCATGTTGGTTAAGAGTTTTAGAATTCCATACGTGCGAGAGAAGGGCCCGGGGAGAACCTGACAAGCGCCAAGTCGGAGGGTCGCAAGAGGGAGCTAGGCATAACCCCTCCGCTATGGCAGCGTGTCACGGAGGGGGGGGCCTCTGCGATGACTGGCATGTCACGGAGGCCCTGTTCAGGCCCCAAGTATAAAAGGCCTCCCACTTCGGTTTTTAATCATTTATTTCCATTTCATTTCCAGTGAGCGACCAGAAGCAGAGAGAGACAAGGGTTTCTTCAAAAATTCCGTTCGATTACGTCGTCAAACGCAGTCCAAACTCAAATTAACCCTGGATACTGAAGTATAAAGTTGTCGAGAACATTCTTGCGGAGTTAGTTTCGTGAAATTTTTCCGCCAAAGCGGCGACCCGCCGAGTCAAGGTAAGTAGAATTGCTCCAAATTAATGTCAATATGCTCCTAGCCCTAAAGTGAGTATTTCTCCCTTCTGGACTTCCGAGAAATAGCGAGTTTTTGGTTGTTTTCTGATAAGTCAAAGTTTGGGCTATATATATATTCAAAGTAGTATTTTCTTCCAGGATATTGATGAATTTAGTTCTAATTGCTATGAATGTGAATACAGTTGGAAGAAATAGCTGAATATTGGCCGAGTTACGCCAGTTAGCCGGAAAGCCAACAACTGAGGTATGTAAAGCTAGTTTCTTCGGCAAGTTAGTAATTCTAGTATAGTAAAATAGAATAAACTCCAGAAGGAAGTTCCAGAAGTCGAGTATTAAGTATGTTTGTATTATTACGCCATATTCAGAATAAAAGTTAGTAAATTTGTACCAAACAGCAAGATATCAATCCCAGACTCAGTTTAACTCAGTATTAGATTTAGTTTAATACAACAGGAGATTCAGAATAGAATATCAGAACATGGATAGTATTTTCAGATTTAATATACATGTTATATGTGATTACTGTTGCTTGTTGAGACTTGTTTATGATATGTAGGCACCCTTAGAGCTTCCTTGCCGCCCCAGGGTTAATATCTGTGTCGACTCGCCCGCCAGAGGGTGAGGATACGTCACTCCAAGCAGGCTGTCAGCATTACGGTATACCCTGTCGAGCGCTTGCGCCCAAGGCACAGATTACAGATTACAGATACAGATCTCATATTATAGTTACAAGAGTCCTTCGGACTCAGATACAGTTATATTCAGGGGCCCAGAGAGCCCAAGCTGCATACCCAAGGGGCCAGCAGGATGCTCATAGTTATTATGTGAGTGGAGTGAATTTATTTTTGGATGGTTTGACCCGGGTAGGGGTATATAGATTGCGTGTTGATTGGCACCTTCCGGCTTATGGGGGCTGGTATAGGTTCCTGTATGCTATATATATATGTCACTTATTAAATTGATAGATAGCAGGACGCCGCATCGACAGCTATGATTCTTATCTTCTTTCCAGTACAGTTAAGCTCAGTACAGATTTTGCTATTCCAGACAGTTTTGGCTATCCTCTGTCATTTCAGTAACTATCAATATTACTGCTTATCTTCAGATATATTTGGTTTGCTTTGCATACTCGATACCAGTGGTACTGACGCCCGTTTGGGGGCGCTGCATTACTTGTTTGCAGGTACTCATAGACGAGGAGTCGATCCCTCGTGATTCCAGCCAGCGCACAGAGTCATGAGCTCCTGTCATCCGGAGCTAGACAACTAGAGGTTTATTTCTTTTCTTTTGTTATACAGTATGGGTAGGCCGGGGCCCTGTCCCGACCATCTTATAAGTATTCTTAGAGGCTTGCAGATTGTGTATTCCCTGTGGTTAGCTATACCGATCATGTGAGGTTGTGTGTATGTTTTAGCTTGTTTGTAATGGCCGTGTGGGGCCTTATTTAGTTGGTAGTGGTTACCTTGTCGGTCACGTAGCAGTTTAGCACTTGTTTTCTCGATTTAGAAATAACTAGACAGCATGGTGGCCTTGTCGCCCGCATAGGTTCCTTCATACTACTGTTGTTCTGGTTAGCTGTTGTTTCTCATAGGTGGTTATAGGCCTTAGTCAGCCGGAGGCTGTATTTACAGCCGTTATATAGCCCGTCGTTTTCTCGAATCCAGAGTTAGAGCCAGCCTGGCATCAGAAGTGCCCAGGCTCAGCTAGTCCAGCAGTCCAGGTCCTAGTAGGGCACCAGGTGCCAGTCATGCCTCCCAAGGCGAGGCGTGACACTTCCTTAAGCTTTTATGGTTGCTAACTTGAATTCTCCATGGGATTTATGAAAAATCAAGGCATAAACATTCTTGTGGTTGAAAAACAAGAGAATGTAAATTATCCACTGCTATATATGTTAATTTTGAGTCTAAGGCATTGAAGAAAATTCCGATTTAGTTGTGAATTCATTTATAGCATACCCCTAGCCATCTCACTTGTGATTGCAACAATTAGAATTCCCTCCACTTAGTTTTAAATTAGAATTCCCTCCACTTAGTTTTAAATTAGAATTAGATGTTATTTTCCCTTTTTCTCCAATTTACTTTTTAAATATTGAACAACTATGCGTTCTAGTTTGAGTTAATTTATAACTTTTGGATTATCGGCTCAATTATCTGTGGGATTCGACCCCAACATCCGTCGAAATATTTATTTTGATACAACGATCGCTTATACTTTCTTATAAAAGAGGGTGTATTTGAGCGTTATCAGTCCACAGTCATCTTTTCCTTTATATTCTTTTTAGTTGAAGGCGCAAATATGGTGTTTTAATTGCTGATTTTTGTACGTCTCTACCTGAATTCATCAGCAAATCTCCTAGAAATGAAATCAAATATAGCAGACACAGAGTACTCTCTCTCACATCCTTCAACATAGCATTAAATGATTCGAAGATGTTTATGATAATCATATTGTACTTGTTGCTTGGAAAATATGCACTGCACTTATTAACTCCAATTTTAAACTCAATACATATGGTGACTTGGGGGAATTTAGTCTTGAAGTATTAAAAATGATCACTAAACTCCTTATAACCATATGCCTTTGTAGCATTATAGTATACGTGCAGATAATTTCCATATTGGAAATTCTTTCGGAGGTTTTCACCAAGATGCCTCATGCAAAATCCATGATGAGTATGCTCATAGCATTCAAAATACCATTAGCTATGCGCTTGTGTCTATCTTAGATGATGCACAACTCTGGTTCATCAACGACTATAGACATCAGGTGCTTGAAGAAGAAGGTATATGATTCATCACACTTTCTATTCACCACCAAAATGATATTGGATATATATGATTCTCAGTATCCTATGCGACGACAGACAACAAGACACCCTCATACTTATCGTAGAAAATGTGCCATCAAAGGAAATAAATTTAATCATGTAGGAGTAACCTTTAATGCAAGCTCCATAAGCTAGGAAGTAATATGTGAACTTCCCTTATTCATCAATGGTAATGACATTTTTGAAACTTGAATTTAGAGTGTTAACCATTGTAAAAATAAGTATGTAAGTAAGAATACATATGCTCTGTTGTCCCTCTAATTAAGTTTGTTATGATTACACCTCCCTTCCAACACTTTTAATAGCTTGCATTATAGTGAAACTACCTGAAAATCGGCATCTCAATTTCTTTTGTCATTAGCCCTTTGCTATCAATATACTAATACATCTATATTGAGGCAATTACTTCTTACAAGGCATACTTTTGACTGTCGGTAACATGTTCAACCCCACAATTGTGATCACTAACGTACTTATAGATGTGAAATCTAACCAAGTTGTCTTGCTTATTGGCCTGCAACATCCAACCACAATTAAGAGATACACATTACATATTATAAAATTTTGTACAACTCTTTTTCAATTTAAAACAAAAAGGCATCTTCACCGAAGCTTGCTCCAATAACAACTTCAATTGTTTCTTGTTATCTAATGTTTGTTCATTATAAAAATTAGCTTCATCATTAAAGTTGTGGTTGGATTGTGATTTAGCGGGCTATTCAACATCACCATTACCCTCTTTGTGTTCACTTGGAGGATCATCCATATCTATTCAATGATCACTAATATCGTTGTTTTGTATTTAATAGTCATCAACTACCGGTTGTGATTGGAGTGAGGCTGGAGTCGGGGGTAGGGGCGAGACAACTGATGTTGAAACTTCTTCTTAAGACCTCTCAACAACTTTTATCCTTAAAATTAGCCTAGAACCATCAACAACAACATCAACCATATACAACCCCACCTACCTATCTTATGAAAGATGAATGAATTTTCCGCCTAGAATTCATCAAATAACTAATGCTTAAGTCCCTAGGATTCCAATTTAACTCCCCACTTTCTATTATGCTCTCAAGAAGGTCGTTATACATACCATTGTGACGCACTATAATAAACACTGTCACCTTACTCACAAATTTTCACTTTCAATTTTGGAGTTTCCTCTTATTCACCCACATAATCACCACCTACCACAACATACTCCACAATTGACATAACAAATCAACACTGGTCGATGACTTGTCTATAACTATAGTCTACTACCATAAAATATAGAACGAGAAAAGAACAACGATAGATCTCTTACCAATAGCTAGATGAGCTTACCAACATGGATCAATGAATCCACAAGAGAATTTCTGCTCCCAAAATGACCTTCAATATCGGTAATGAGGCTAGAAGTTATACCGGGGAAATGAGTTTTTACGACAATAGGAAAAATAAGTTGATCTCTTTTTAAGGAGTGCTGAAAGCTAGGAACAACAATGGCCGAATGGAGAAGATTTTCGTCGATGTGGAGTGATTTTTCGGTGAATAGATTGAAAATCTTTTGCGAAAAATGGACTGAAGTGGGGGAAATCGGGAAGAAAGTAGAGGTTTTGGAGAGAAACAATTGTGTTTTTTCCTAAATCAGGTACATAAAATGTTATGAAAAGGGACTATTTTATATTTTTCAAGACTTTTAGGATTGGGGTTAAAGTCTATTAAGATTTTGGTGATAGGAGGATTGGGGTTAAAGTCTATTAAGATTTTGGTGATAGGACTACTCTGTATCTTCTAATACTTTAGTGGTAAGGACTATTTTATAGTATTAGGAGTTTGGATGTAAGAGTTAGATAGCTTTTGAACTTAAAATGATGATATCATAAATGATGTCTCTTTCAGCAATAAATCAAAATTTGTGACTTAATGGTAAATTGAATTTTCAAAATGAGTTTTTAGCCAAAAAAAAAAAAAATTTAAAAGACACTTTTATTTGATACGTTATTACCCATTATTGAGTACGATAGTTTTAAATAATATGTAAAAAGTCATACCTAAAATATGAGTTGACCTATCTTCACCAAATATTGCTGTTAGATTCTCCAAGTTATCTTATTAAAAGAAAAGATTAATATATCGGGTTTGCTATAAAGAGTTATCTACTGTTATAAGCACACTTAATATGATATTTTGGTCGTCCACTTTTTGTTATTCCATTTTATTTCACCAAAGTTAATTTAATTAATTTTTAAAATTAATTTAATTTAATATTTTAAATTTTAAATTTAAATATTTAAAAACTATATAAAAATTACTATTTGCAATCCCTTCATATTAATACAATAAAATAATATATATTAAATTATGAATCAAAATTTCAGACAGTTTGAGCATAACAAAGTAATGCACGGTGAATGTAAAGAATATATATATTTTTTTTTCATTGATTAGCGAACCAAAACATTGACCACAAAACTGCCAACGGCTGCACAACATCTATACAAAAAATGAAAGCTAGCCGCTATGAAAAAAAGAAAAAAAAAGAAAAAAAAATAAAGGTAATCAATATTTATAGGTTTTTTACTCAAAAGAAAATTTAACTTACAAAATAGTTATGTGGATGGATACATACAAAAAAAAAAAGCATTAAATTTATTTATTTTTTTTGTCTAACAAGGTTGTCCTTCTTTGCAGCCAAGTGCACCTGCAAACCTAGTCATCCAAGTGACTTCTTCTGCTGGGGCAGCTGATATACCATCATAAAGATTGTGGTGTTTCTTGGACCAATCTGGATCTCCAGATTCAATGAAGTATGCACCATTCATGAATAGATTTCCCTCTGATCTCCATGTCCACTGCATCCACACTGATTCAGGGTTGTACTCCCTCTTTGTTACCTGTTTTTTGAAGATATCTGGAGGAGCAATAAAACGATTACCCTGGGTAATGATAGTGGGATGCATGCTGCCACCAATGGCATACATATTCCAGTGAGTATAGTCATTGTTAACAACATGTATATATCCCCATCGGCACCTTGGCATTCTCTGTACCAATCTCTTCCCAAAATGATTGAAAGCTAATGTGATTTGCATAACTTGATCTATGGATGAACTGTCACTTGCACCAAACAACATCACCTCATTGTGATCAGTGAAATGTCCATTCGATATAGTGATACCAGTGGATCCTTCCACTGCGTCCACAAGCCCATCATAGCAACGCTGCATAGAGACGTGATCAATCCATATATTCGACGCACCAAATATTGAAATGCCATCTCCATCACTACGTGTACGTAGGCCAATATGGTCCACTGCATCCCGGACCATCCCCCCATTTCCCTCAACGATATCATGAATGTGAAGTCCGTGGATAATCACGTTCTTGATATACTGAAGGGTTATGCCAGCACCTTTAGCAATGTGAACATTAGCCCCACGAGCGTCGATAGTCTTGTCACCCTGCATGATCATCTCCTGGTGCAACCTGGAGCCCATGATTGAATTTTGTTTTGTCAGTACTACTCAAATTAATTAAACCAGTTTTTCAACTAAAATTAATTAAACCAGTTTTTCAACTTCAGATTCTCTAATTTAAGTTGAAATTTCCAATAAACGAACATAGGATCGATGTTGCTTACCTAATGGTCATACCCTTTTTAAATATGATCCATAATGGCTCCTTTTGGATAACAGCATAACGAAGAGTTCCTGGTTTTGGATGGTTATAATCATCAGAATTATCAGTGACGACGTAGATTTCACCGTCTTTGCCACCAGTGGCCTTGGATCCAAAGCCCATTGCACAATCTGCTAATTTTTTCCTATTGTCTGCCCAATTAGGGTCACATCTCCAGCACTTATCAATTGGATTTGTGACCATGCAAGGTCCGTTGTACTTTTTGGTCCCTAGCCCTCTCCTTGTGCTATTATTGCTAACTTTCACTTCCTTTAATTCCTTCATGGTGCTGCAATGCAACTCATAATGTAAATATATATAGTAATTATTTTCTACAAAATATATATCTTATCCTTCATTGTCCACAATGCTCATTTTAATTTGTGGGTACATTTGTTACATGATTCCTTCTCTCTACATATTATCATGCATGTAAATATATAAAAATTAGTATATATTCAAAAAAAATTAAAATATACCTACATATGGTGCATATAGAGTATATACATTTTGAATTCATCGAATCTAAATTCTAAAGAAAAGACAGGAAATTAACTTACTGGCGGACTTTTTGGTTAAATGCAAGTGTGATATTTTCAGGGTGGGGTTCGTAAATCTGACGGGCATATTCTCTTGCTTCTTCGGCTCTCCTCCGCCACACCTCATCGAAGTCACCAATATGAGCCATTAGGCTCGGTATTATTGTACAAAAAGTGATAAACAGAAAGAAGAAAGAATACTTTATTTTAGGTCCTCCCATCTCTGTGTTTCTTTATACAATTATTTATTTATTTATTTATTTTTATATAAATATATTTTTTTTAAACCTTTCCTGTTGTTGTTACGATGGCCAAGGGTCCAACCCTTAACTCTGTAGGGGTTGAGACCCTTTATTGACCGGCCGACAACAAGAAGTTTTATTTTAGCTTAGGGCACGGTCTCAAAGAGACAACAACGATGAAAGGTCTGGTTTTTTTTCACTTGTCAAATGTTGTTTAAATACTACTTGTGATTGATACTTAACACATGATTTCACAACTTGCGCATATCCATTTCTTTCTAAAGTAAATCACCATCACAAGTTCATTCCTTATTTTATGTGCAAAGACCTTGAGGATATTTCGCCAAAGTTGAACTAGTCAAAATTTAAATACTTAAAAAAAAGTCAAAATTGAAATATACATATATAAAATAATTAAGGAGTGGAGGAAAAGAAATAAACTTATAAGGACTAAATTAAGTGGATGAGAGGTCTACATCAATTGATGAACAGAGATCAATCATCTTCTTTTTTTGTAGCAGAGAGTTTAGTGTAATGCATGAAATAGCGTTAGTATATTGAAAATATCTGCTATGATGTGTTTCATTTGTTGAGGCAGACAAAAGTACATGCAAACACTATTTGGTTTGAGTTAAACAAGCAAAACTATAACATTATTTTAATCTTTAGTACGTACTTCGAGTGTCGTAGTTATGAACATATCCAGTAATTAAAAATCTTGTATTGAGATTGGTCCTATGTACTTACCTTTTTTTTGTCATTTAGTTATTCAGCTATATTTATATTTATATTGTTCTAAAGATAAAAAGCTTCATAATTAAAAGTTAAAAAGATTAATTTACGCATTAAATATTGAACAACAATTTTATCTTCAATCTAAACTATTTCTGTAATATTATTATATAAGTAGGAATCAAAATAATGAAAAGTTAGATTGTTGTTTTGTCCTTCTATTAAATTAAAATTTAATTAAATACATAGTTAAAAATTAATATTTTATCATACCGATACATACATACATATTATCATCATATTCAAAGAGTGAGAATTATAAAGAAAAAATTATATCTATACTATTTTAAAAGTAAAAAAAAAATTAAAAGTTGAATTATAAAAATATCTTTTATAAAAAAAATTAATAAAAAATTATAATATCTTCTAATACTTATTAAGCCTTAGTTATTTATTTGAAATAAACAATGCAAAATAAGAAGAATACAAGAACGTTCATATGACAATTTTTAATACTTAAAATTTTTTATGTTCTTGTGAGGGTGTTAATGATAAGAGTTCTTTCACTTCTTAATTTATTTATTTATAAATAGCACAATAATTTTATAAGTAGCACAATAATTCTCCAAGTTACCTAACCTTTATTCTTTCCCAATTTACTTCTCAATTTAAGGATAAGATAATTAATTGAATGAAATATGAAAGAATGCTCTATGAATATATTATTTTCTTAACGTTCATATGGCAATTGTTTATACTTAAAACTTTTGATATTTCGGTATTAAAGGCAAGAGTCTTTTCATTTCTTAATTTATTTATTTTTAAATAGCCCAATAACTCTTTAAATTAAGTAACCTTTTCTCTTCCCCAATTTAAGGACAACATATTAATTGAATGAAAGATAGAAAACATTCTCTATGTATATATTATTTTCTTATTTTTTTTCTTTTGTGCACAGAATTTGAGTAAAGTAAAAGTTATTTTTATTTTCTAATTAAATATGAGAATTAATGCATATAAATGCATATCAATATATAAGGTAATAGGTTGCTTACAACTTCTTCGTTATAAATATTTTTGCCTCATTTTATTTCCATTGTTTTAATTTGTTTATTTTTTGTTTGTTTCAGATCTTATGTACCCCAACTTCTTTGCTTATAACAGTGCTTTCACGTAAATAGTTTCTCTTTCATATTATTCTCATTTTTAATTCTAACGTATATGTGTTCATATTCTCATTCCTTCCCTATTGCTTAATAATGTACATATATGCGTAATTTGATTTCTTTACTTCTTTTTATTGATCATGTAAATTGAATAATTTTAATGTTCAAAAAATTTTATCCGTGAAGAAAAAAAAACAAGAATCACAAAGTAATATTACCAGTGAATCAACCTTCGCATTACATCATTGATGATCACAAGATAAAGGCTTCTAAGATTGTGTGACTAAAGGAGAAGACATTCATAAAGATTTAAAAAAAAATGATAGTAGTGTTATAAATGTATTTGTATTACAGTGAATATTTATAAATGTATTTGTATTGTAGTGAATATGTGTATTTATATTATAGTGAAGTTCTATCTTTTGGAGAAAAGTTAGGAGAAATTATCCATATAAATAGAGGGGTTCTCCTTCATTGTTTTTCATCCCATCAAGAGAAATAAGAACTTCTCTCTTTCTCTCTTTCTCTAGAATATTCTTGTTCTTTCTTTATTATTTCATAACACGTTATCAGCATGAGTCTCTACCTTGAGCACTTACTTTAAAAGATCTGAGGTAAGAAAAATTAAAATTTCTTTTTCATAAGATGTATTACTTAACGACAGGAATGATATTCCTTTGGTGATAATGTTTCTCTACGACTCTACCGTCTCAAAATTTGAAGGCTAGGGTATTATTTTTCTCTTGCTTTTAATATGGCTAATCTTACAAACTTTAGTTCGTTGTCCTTCAAAGTTCGGGCAAGAACTACCTTTCATGGGTTGTTGGATGCTAAAATCTATTTGAATGCAATGGGTCTTGCAGACACCATTAAAAAGTGTACACAAAGCATCAAATCAAGATCGTGCTAAGGCTATGATATTTTGCGTCATCATATTGACGAAATTCTGAAAATTGAATATCTCACGATTAAGGATCCACTTGTTTTGTGGAATAGCCTAAAAGAAAGGTTGACTACCTGAAGATGGTCATCCACCCAAAGGCACGATATGATTGGATCCATCAAGACTATAAGTCTATTCATGAGTGCAACTCTTCAACGTTCAACAAAATTATTTCTAAGTTGAAACTATGTGGAGAAACTATTAATGATGTTGATGTGAAGGAATATGTGGTAGTACACAAAATTAATTGAGAGCTCTGGAAGAGCTAATGTGTTACTAGTAAGTCTTAAAAGAAAGCTTATAAGTTTCAAAGACATTAAAAAAAATTGAGACTATAAATTATGGGAAGATCTAATATCTTCATATTATTATAACTGAAGCGGGTTATAAATATTTATGTAAAAGATTACCCGTTGTTTTCTTTTGTTTGTAGTATATAAATATGAGTATGATGACAAAATTACATACGAAAGTAAACTAGAAGTTTACTAAAATAAAGATAAGTTGGCATAACTAGTTGGTCATCCCGATTCAAATGTGATACAAAAATAATTGAGAATTCACGTGGTTATATATTAAAGAAATAAAAGATTCTTCTAGAATTCTCTTGTGTTGCTTGTTCTCATGATAGAATAATCACTATATCAACTAAGATTGAACTTATATTCCCAGAAATTTTGGAACTTATGAAAAGGTGAATATGCGACCATTCACTTGCCATGTAAACCGTAGATGCATCTATGATATGGTCGCATGTACTTTGATATCAATTTGCAATTGGTTCTTGCAAGGTTTTTTGCTCGAATTGTTAAATTAATAGCACAATTTTAAATTATAAAATCATGTTAATAATGCTGGTTTATATCTAAGTTGGTTTAACAAAAATTATATGCCTCCAATTATAGCTAAATCATTTGTTATGAGAACAAAACTCCCAAATAAAATTTGATATGAGATATGTTTATTTAACATGTAGCAACACTTGAATGCATCAAGCCAACAAGGTTTCCCCATTACAATTGGTTCAGGGTCAAGAACCAAATAATTCCACCTAAAAATTTGAATGTGCGGTACATGATTCAATTGCTCCACCACAACGCACAAAGATGGGTCCCCAAATGAGGTTGGGGGGTAATGTTAGTTTTCCTAACATTAGGGGGAGAAGTGATTAGCAGCTGAAAATTTTGAGTGTGATGAATTATCTAGATTATCGAAAATAAGAATGTGAACTTAAAGTTCAAGAGATAATTCACTTGCAAATTAATTGCTAGATGTATTTGTTGACCCTGTATTATAATCCAGCTGCAAATGCTCTAATAAAAATTAAAGTCCTTGAAGGACAAGTCTATGACACGCCTGAAGCGTGATAGATCAATCGATTCTAGAAATAAAAACTCCTTGAAAAAGGAGAAAAGCAAATGATCAAGATGGTCAGAATAATGAGGCAAGTGCTTTAAAAGGAGCATTACGATATAATACTTCATAAAACCTTGACAAAGGTTCACGTACCTAAAATGATGAAAAATGAAGAGATCTTGATAAGTTATGTCGTATTGGATCGATATCAAAATGATCGTTGATGATACATTTGAAATAATGTAGCGCTTAATATTATAAATATTGATGAGAATCTTAAATTCAAATCTGTCAAAAAGTGTGGACAGATAAATGATTGGGCAAATAAAAATACACAATTCAAGTATAATGCTATTGGGTATAAATGAATTCTTGTGGCACAAAGGTTTTTCGCAAATCCTGACATTATTATATGGAGAGGTTTTCCTGTGATGGATGCAATTATTTTGAGGTTGCTCATAAGTCTGACAATAGATGAAAACTTGATATGTGTATGAAATTATTTTCATGTCTAGATAGACAGTGAAGGATATATGAAAATCTTTGAAAGATTTAAAAAGTGTTAAAGTGATTCTATTAAATACCCAATGGCTGTGAGATCGCTTAATGATCTTGAGCATAATTATATGCCCAAGTGATGCTCAAATACTCTATTTCATCTTGTTTATCTATGGTAAATTGTACATTCTCATGAGATTTGTAGTTAAAATGTGAATTTGTACTAACCAACATGATTAGTGTTGTTTTGCAAGAAAAATGTAATTTTAGGAAGCTAAGTTGCATGTTGGTGAAAATCGGAAATGGACTCGGAAGCGAGCAGTGGAAAAGGTCAAGGAAAGGCAGTAAATATAGGGGCTCCGTGATGGAGCCGTATCACGCTGCCATCGCGAAGGCAGTCTGCCTCGGATGATTTATTTTGGCAGATTTCCAGTGAAGGTTCGCGACGGCGCCGTGGCACGTTGGCCAAGCCCCGTATTACATGCCGTGGCACGTTGCCTATATTTACCTGGAACATAAAATTCCAGTGAGGGTCCACATTTGCACCATGTCACGGAGGCAGTGCTCCGCAATGCACTCCGTGACACGTTGCTTGTTATTCCGGAAAAAATTCTCACTAGTATAAATAGCACACTTAGGTTTATTTTTAATTATTCTAACTTAATTGAGCAAGGACGTGGGTTACAGACAGTTGAGGGGACGAAATTCTTAGGGTCCTTCTCTAACTCTTTCTCCTTTATTTCAATTGTTTGTATGATTTATACACATTTGATGATGTTTAATCCACAAATGAGTGGCTAAATTCACTTCTTGCTGAGGTTAAGAACATTTGTAGTGGAATGTAATTGTTGATCATTTTGGTTTTTCATCTTTTCTTCTATGGTTGTTCTATCAATTCTTGTTCTTACTGCATTAATGTCGGGCCAATGTTAATGTATATCTAAAAAATCCAGTTTTATCTTGAAAAGGAAAGAAATTGGAAAGTTGTGAATTGGTAGGATATGATCTCTTCTTAGTTTGGGAAAATTGAGAATTGATTTACCTTCAGAATAGAAATATATCTGAAAGTCGTATTAGTCAATTAAGAAATCGGCTTCGTATGGCTAGAACATGCAATTCTTTTATCACAGAAATGTAGGTTGAAGGTTCATGATTCTTAAGTTGGGTAGAATACGAAAGTTTCTCTCCATAGGCAATAATTCTTGACTAGCAACCTAAGGAAAGATTAACTGAATTGTATCGATAAATTACTTCCTTGCATGTTCGTTTGGCCTCAGCTTGCTCATTACTATAGTTCAGACTCACTTTATCATTTTGTCTTAGATTAGTATAAATTAGGAAACCAACTCTCAAAATCTTCTTTAAATTGTTGTCTGCATTTTTAGAGTTAGAGTTCATTAACACTTAATTCGATTATTACCTTGGTTCAGTCCCTATGGGATCGATACTTGGCTTACTTTAGCCATTTTACTACTTGTTCGACCACGTGCACTTGCGTGTAGTTGCGAAACGCCCCGAACAAGTTTTTGGCGCTGTTGCCAGGGACTGGTAATTGGTAAAATTGTTTTCTCAAGTGTTTGTCTACGATTTTTTATTAGTGCTGACAACTTGATCTTAGCCTGTCTTTTGCAGATACTGAATTATGTTGAACACTGGCAAGAGACAAGGGGCTGGTGGATTCATACTTAGAGCCGGAAAGACAATTTCATCGTCAAAGAAGAGAAGCTCTAGAGAAGAAGCTGCAGTTGCTCAGACAAACAATCCTGGAGCAACAACAGAATCCACCACTTGTAAGGGTAGTATTAATGCCCGAGGAAATGGCAGCTAGTCCGGTTCGCGAAGTGGCAATCCCACATGATAACAATGTTACATCAAGCATTCACAAACCCGAGCCAGGAGGGAGGTTTGAGTTGAAACAGAATATGGTGCAATTGCTGCACACCAGCGGGCAATTCACAGGTCTCCCTCACGAAGATCCACAACAACATCTCCAAAATGTTTTGGAGATAAGTGACACTTACATCCCCGCTGGAGTATCATCTGATTACGTAAGGCTTACATTGTTCCCATTTTCACTATTGGGAGAAGCAAAGAGGTGGTTGAAAGCTTAGCCACCTAATTCCATCACCACTTGGGATGATCTGGCAAGAAAATTTTTGATACGGTTCTTTCGATCCGGGAAAACAGCAAGACTTAGAAGTCAGATTCTAAGTTTTAAACAAAGAGAGGGGGAGAATCTATATCAAGCTTGGGAAAGATTCAAATCCATGTTACGGGATTGTCCTCAACACCACCAGTCCAATGATGTGCTGGTGCATACTTTCATAGAGGGTTTGGAACCCCACACAAAAATTTTGCTAGACTCAGCAGCTGGGGGACAAGCATTAGAAAAGACTTATGAGGAGCTGTATACTTTGTTAAACCGTATTTCGCAGGGAAATCCAGAGTGGAATGTGGACTTTTCTAGAGGAGGAACAAGAAAAGCGGCAGGAGTCTTGGAAGTGGATGGTTTTATAGCTATCACTGCACAGATAGCTGCGTTACAGAATCAACTCAACACCCACTTCAGCAACATGAGCCTGAATCAACCTCAAGCCCCAGTTAATGTAGTGCAGCAGATCTGGTGTGAAGTATGCGGTAGTAATGAACACTCAGCTGAGTGTTGTGGTGCAAATCCAGATTCAGTGAACTTTGTTGGTAATGTACAGAGAAATAATCACCAACAGTATGGCAACAACTACAACTCTAAATGGAGGAATCATCCGAATTTCTCCTGGAGTAGTAACAGCCATCAAGGGAAGAGTTCGAATCAGGGTGCACAGAGAAATCAAGGAGGGCAGCAGAACTATCGGACTCAATTGAGAAGCAAAAATGCACCTCCTCCACCACCACCACCCAACATTGAGGAAATGTTTAAAACAATGATAGCTAACCAAGCTCAATTGCAGGCTGACTATATGAAATTGGCGGCAGATGTAAAGAACAATCAGTTAGCTACAAAGGCGTTGGAGTACCAGTTTGGGCAACTAGCTGGAGCTCAAAACACCAGGCCAAGAGGAGGACTACCGAGTGACACTGACCCCAATCCCAAGCAAGTAAATGCAGTGACCACAAGGAGTGGTTTACAACTCAAGGAGGTGAAACCAGAAAGACCACCTCAGCAGTTAGGAGCAGTGGAGAAAGAAAGGGAACAAAATGATGAGAGGGGGAAGGAGAAGGCAGCTGAAGCAGAAAGACCACCACCCCTGTTCCCTCAAAGATTAAAAAAAACAAGGAGGAAGCATGTTTCAAAAATTTCATGGAGGTGCTTAAACAGGTACACATTAATTTACCTCTTGTTGATGTTTTGCAGGGAATGCCGAAGTATGAAAAATATATCAAGGACATCGTGGCGAACAAAAGCAGATTGACGGAGTATGCTACGGTGGCGCTTACTGAGGAGTGCATCCCGGATACAGAACAGGTTTCCAACAAAGCTCAAGGACCCTGGGAGCTTTAAAATTCAAATCACAATTGGGCAAAGTATCTGAGCTCGTGGACTATGCAATTTGGGAGAGAGTATTAACTTGATGCCGACATCGGTGTTCAAGGAGTTGGGGCTGGGCAGTCCTAGACCAACTACAGTGATCTTGCAGTTAGCGGATCGTTCTTTGACCAGACCAGATGGCATTATGGAGGACGTGTTTGTGCAAGTGGGCTCCCTTATTTTCCCGGTAGATTTTATTGTGATGGATTTTGAGCCGGATGCGGAAGTCCCATTTATTTTGGGACGTCCTTTCTTAGCAACCGGGAAAGCGTTGATTGATGTAGCTGCAGGACAGCTAACTATGTGGGCGCATGACAAGGTAGAGGTATTTGATGTGTACAAGGCCACGAAGCTTCCGGCCATATATGAGGAGCTTTCAGCAATCAACGTGCTAAATCAAGCAAATATTGTTCAGATTATTGATTCTCGAGATCTAGTGGGAAAACCACCGATTGAGGACACCCCAAAACTGAAGTTGTGGCAAGAAGATCGAAGTGTCACGTTCTTGGTTAATGGGCAGCGGTGTAAGCATTACTGGGGTGAGGACGTTATTCGAGAGAAAACGTCCGTCACTCTAGAGGATGATTGAGCTTTAATAACGTCGAGCCGCGACGATAAACCAGGCGCTGCACCGGAGGCAACCCGTGGAATTGTTGTAATAGATGAGTAGAATTAGTAAAAAAAAAACAGAAAAAGAAGAGAAAAAAAATAACAAAAATAAATTGTGGTTGCATTTGAAACCTATGAATTCTAACCAATTTCTTATTGTGAGATGATTTTCAGGTGGAACGGAGGGCAAAAATGCAAAGAATCACAAAGGAAAAAAATTGAGGTGAGAAAAATTAAAAAGTGGCATTACAGTGAGCCTATGTGTTTGCTCCGTGTCACAGAGGAGGGCCTCCGCGTTACCCTCCGTGACACGTTGAAGCCAATTCTGAAATTTTTATAAATTCTAGAAGGTTGGCGCGATGGCTCCATGTCACGGAGGGGGTGCTCCACGTTACCCTCTATGACACGTTGAGGTGTTATCCGCGTCGGGTCACACCGGGTCACCGGGTGACCCACGTGAAAAAACCTCTTTTTAACCTCGAAAACACCTCATTTTTCCCATTTCTCACTCCCCTCCGCGACAAAACCCCTAAAATCCCTCCTTCCCCAATGTGACACGGACCTAGGAGCAAAATTTCTTCAACTTTTCTTCAAGTTCATCGAATTAAAGGTATGTTCTTGAACTTAACCTCAATTTTTGCCGAAATTTTCAATTTTTGAGCATGTGAGGTGACTAAAGTATTTCCTAAGTGTAAATTGAGCTTGAATTTATTTAAGTTATTATTGATTGATGTTCGTAGTAGCGTTATGATTATATGAACTCGATAAATACAAGTTTGATTGATTTTTTGCGAAATTGGTAGCTAGGGTTGGAATTTGAATAGGAAGAAACTAAATTTGGTTGAAAATGTGAAAATAATTGGGTATGTTGGATGATGTAAATGATGTTGTGAATATAGATGAATATGCTAAATAAAAAAGGGAATTTTCGGGAAATTGAAATTGGTGAATTGCATAGGTTGTTGTTGTTGAGAAAAATTTTGGCTAAGTGCTATGTGATGTAATGGACTCAATGGTGATATTGTGATTAGTTGTACGAAGTTTGAGTAGTACATAGTAATTATTCCATCGACTTATCTGAATGCACGAGGTATGTTGATTGATAAAAATTGGAAAAGAATGATTGTCTTGTTGAATTGTTTTCATTGTGGCTGAAGACTAAGTGTGGGTGGCCTAACTCAACCCAATCTTAGTCGAAGTTAATTTTCGACTTGAATAACATTGGGACTGTCTGTTTGATTTGACAGGAATGATGTCAAGCAGGCAAGACAAAGGAAAGGGCGCATCTACATTAGGCGCCGGGAAAAAAAGGATTAGACTGGGAACAACAGTTCCAACAGCACCAGCGGTTCCACGCGGCCAACGCCATTAATACGGAACCCGATGAGTGATGGATGAAGGAAAGAAATGGTATGCAAAACATAAGGAGACCAAATACTTCCCTGAGGAGCACATTGCAAGGGAACCACTTGCACAGGAATTCCCCAAAATAGTACACCGGATTGACACTGCCGGGCTGAACTTCATCTTTGAAGAGCCCAAGGAGTGCAATCTCCATCTGATTCGGGAGTTCTACGCAAACTGAAACCCGACACTCCGCAGTCACACCATCAAGATAAGGGGGCAGGTTGTCACCTTTGAGCCCCATCACCTTAATGCCATATTTAGGGCACGGGACACAGATGCCCATGTACTCCGGCAGCTGAACATAACTCCACCCTATGCGGATATCAGACGCACTCTGTGTGGAGCCCGTTTGACAGCATGGTGGAGCAGGCACAAGGAGAGGGGCTACCATCAGACACTGCCTTACTCTCAAATGAACAGGGAAGCCAGACTTTGGCTTAAAATTGTGTGTTCCTGCTTGATCTCGGGGGTGCACATGACAGATGTCACCCGGGATCGTATGTGTTTGGTCTATGCCCTGATGAAAGGGCTGGAGATAAATGTTGGGGCGGTGATCATCTCTGCCATAAAGAGCCCGTTTGCATCAAGGGCACAGGTACGGGTTTGGTGGTTTGCTGACCACGTTTCTGAGGGGCCTTGACATCGAGGAGGAGGCCCTAGACTACATCCTGCAAATGGATAGGCGTGCCTTGGACGTCACCAAAACCAAGGCACCCGACACCACTCACGGGCCAATTCTCACACTAGCCGAGCGACATGGTCGGGATGATCAATATATGGCCCGCATGTATGGGATGCAGATGCTGCAGTTGCACATAGGCGGGAGGCCAACAACAGAAGATGAGTTATGGCAGCTCGAGCTAGATTAACCCTTAGGCGAAAATGCCCGGGCTCTATGCCGAGTGGGGCCAGCTTTTGTAGAGCCTGTTGATGATGATTTCCCCACTGATAAGGAGACACGCCGTGATGACTCAGATGTTGAGTCAGATGAGGACAACGAGGGTGATTCGGATATGGGAGACGAGGCAACGACACCTGACGAAGAAGTTGAATACTTCGATTGATCAGGAAGTGTCACCACCTACTTTTGTGCTATGTTGAATTTTGTGAACACTGGGGACAGTGTTCGGTTTAAGTGTGGGGTGGGAGTAGTTAGGTGCCAGTTGTTTTGTTGTTGTTTATGTTCATGTCGTGTTGTTGTGCCTGTGAAAAAATATGACCCTGTGATGTTGTGCGTATGTTTTGTATTGTAATTTGGTGTTGTAATGAATGTTAAGCTGTTGTGTGCTGTGTTGAGTTGTTGTTAGCTGGTTGTGTAAATATTTTTGTTTTCTATTGAAATTATCGATATTTTAAAAAATTTTTGTTGAATCTTTTATGATTGGGTTTCTCGGCCTTTGTTTTCGGTGCTTTTACCGAGAATAGTCCCATTGAGCCGAAGTCGTAAATAGTGACCGTTCCTTATGATGGATGGATGACGACCGTCTTAAGGGAAATGTAGTTGATAGGAGTAGTTTTGTTCTTTTCTTTTATTTTCTTTCTTTTGTTTGTTTCCCAAACATGTCGTTGCTTCATGGTTCGAAACTCTTGTTGCGTGTTGTACATGATATTGAGATGCAAAGATGATTCGTAAGAAAGCATGCAATGTGAAACATGTTGAGACACCTAGGCCATAGAGTTCGATTTGGTGTGATTGAGGCTTAATATTGAATTCTTGTAATTAGCTGATTGAAGAGTCTGTGAATAAGTCTTGAGTTGAGCATGTGCAATGAGTGTGAGGTGAGGTTTCGATTCTTCCATGCTATTGTGAAGTGACTAGAACTTGCCTGGTGTGTGTACGAAACGAAATGAAGGATGTATAGTGTAGGAAAGGATGTAGGCATTTCTTTGATTTAACCAAAAGTTTTTCCATTATCATACCTACCTTGAATGTACATCCTAGTTAGCCCCATTGAGCCTTTAGCCTATTTTTTTTGTCTTTCGTTGAAGAGGTAGAAACCGAGCTTAATCCCTTCTTTTCATTAACCGTGAATTTGATCCAAAACTCTTAAGCGCTCAAGAAAAATAATTTTCCCACAGTGTCAAGGAGTGAAAAGTGTGAAAAGAAAGGAAAAGCAGAAGTGGTGAAAGTAAAGATAAGGTCAAAGGTGCACTTCCCGAATTCAAATAAAATAAAGATGTATAACTAATCTTTGTTATTAAAAAGTCAAGTGTTCTTAAATAGATGGGAACAAAAATAAACAAAGACTTCAAGAATGGGAGGATGAAGGAAGAAACAATGCCCATAATGTTGGTGGGATGTATTGAAAAGCGCTTAAGGAAGCTAGTTGCTATTATTGGCTATTTACTAGTTCCTTAGCTTACATTACAACCCGTTAAGTCCTACGTGATCTTACATCACACTTCCTTATATTAGTGGAGTAATACACTAGAGGCAAGCCTATGGTTCATGATATAATGCATGCGAATTCTTTGGGAGAGAGCAAAATCGTGTTCATATACCCCTACATGTAATTCTTTGGAAACATATGATTGAAAAAGGGGAAATTCTCTTGTGTTGTGAGTGCACATGCTTGACGAGAGATTGAATTTCATGTTGGATGTCTTGATCATTTCATTTGCATGAGTTTGCCGAGATCGAGAGTCAATTCTTGAGTCTAGGAGGTCTTAATGTGGTGAATGCCATAGTATTGATGGGACTATGCATGTTTTCTTGATGATTTGCTATAGTAAATAATCGGTATAACCGTAGCTTGAACTGTCGAGCCAAAGTAGCTATACGTGGGTGTCAATTGCATGAGATGTGAGAGTATTGTTTGAGGACGAACAAGGTTTTAAGTGTGGGGTAAGTGATCTTGGGCAGAATTATATGCCCAAGTGATGCTCAAATGCTCTATTTCGTCTTGTTTATTTATCGTTAATTGTACATTCTCATGAGATTTGTAGTTAAAATGTGAATTTATACTAACCAACATGATTAGTGTTGTTTTGCAGGAAAAATGTAATTTTAGGAAGCTAAGTTGCATGTTGGTGAAAATCGGAAATGGACTCGGAAGCGAGCAGTGGAAGAGGTCAAGGAAAGGCAGTAAATATAGGGGCTCCGCGATGGAGCCGTGTCACGCTGCCATCGCGGAGGAAGTCTGCCTCAGATGATTTATTTTGGCAGATTTCTAGTGAAGGTTCGTGACGGCGTCGTGGCACGTTGGCCAAGCCCCATGTTACATGCCATGGCACGTTGCCTATATTTACTTGGAACATAAAATTCCAGTGAGGGTCTGATCTTGGGCAGATTTATATGCTCAAGTGATACTCAAACGTATCATTTTCGCCTTGTTTGTTATGCAATGTGTATACATTTTTATGTAATTGGTAATAAAATGTGAATTTATACTAACCAACATGATTAGCATTTGTTTGCAGGTAAAACATGATTTTTAGGAGCTAAAATGTATGTTGGAGTAATATCGGAATTGGACTTGGAAGCGAGCATGGAAAAGGCATTGGAAGGCGCAATGTAAAGGGGCTCCGCGATGGAGCCGTGCCACGCTACCATCGCGGAGGCACACTGCCTGGAGGATGATTTTATTGGCAAATTCCAGTGAAGCCTCGCGACAGCTCCGTGGCACGGAGATAGGCCTCCGCGTTGGCCTCCGTGCCACGTTGAGGCTATATTCCCGGACCCTGGATTTCCAGTAAGAGTCCGCGTCCACGCCGTGTCACGGAGGCAGTGCTCCGCGTTGGCCTCCGTGACACGTTGCTTGTTATTCCGGGAAAAATTCCCACTAGTATAAATAGAACACTTAGCTTATTTTTAATTAATTCAGACTTGGTGGAGCAAGGACGTGGGTTACAGGCAGTTGAGGGACGAAAAAGCTAAGGGATTTCTTCTCTTCCTTTCTTCTTTCAATCAATTGTTTGTATGATTTACACTTGTTTTAGGATGATTAATCAACAAATTAGTGGCTAATTCTCTTCCTTGCTGAGGTTATGAACAATGGTGATGAATTTTGATTATTGAATTGTATGGTTTTTCATCTTCTTCTTCCATGTTGTTCTATTAATTCTTGTTTCTACTGCATTAGTGTGTGGCCGACATTAATGTACATCTAAAAAGTCCGATTTCACTCGAGAGAGCACGAAATTGGAAAGTTGTGAATTAATAGGGTATTGTTCTTAACTTGATTTGGGAAAATTGGGTTTTGATGTGCTTTCCTGATAGAAATATACTTGAAAGTCGTATTAGTCAATTTAGGAACCGGAATTGTATTGCTAGGTCATAAATTGCATTTGATCACAGAAATGTAGACGGATGGTTTATGATTCTTAAGTGAGATTAAATACGAGAGTTTTAATCTTTAGGCTAATGTTCTTGGCTAGCAACTAGAAGAGAAGAATAACCGAATTATGATGATAATCAAGTTCATTACTTGTTCTTAACCTTGGCATGCTCATATCCATAGTTTAAATTCAAAGTAGATATTTGTTAATAGTTTTAGTATATAATTTATAAACAAAATTATTTAACTTTTGGTTACGTTGTTGTCAGCATATATAGAAGTAAGATAGAATATAGTATACTTGAGCAATTTTTACTTATCCAGAGTCTCCTTGGTTCGATACTTGGCTTACTTAGCCACTTTATTACTTGTTTGACCACGTGCACTTGCGTGTCGGTTTTAACCCTATAGCAAAACAGCCGGACAAGTTTTTGGCGCCGTTGCCGGGGAGACTTGGCAATAGGTGAATTTGTTTTAAGTGTAATTTACTGTATTTTTATTTTTCTCGAGTGCTGACAACTTAGTCTTAGTGTTTGTTTTGATTCTTTTGCATTTTACTTTTTCTTTTTCGAATACCCTTATTGACATGACATCGTGGAATATAAATGGTTTCAATGGTGGATACTCATATTTTAGCGAATCTTGTCTGAATTGCGGAGGACACCACTCGTGGCAACACTGTAACACGTGCAATATATGTGGTGGCCAAGATGGCCATTGGGATGGCTATCCGAATGCATATTCCCCTCCCCCAAGCCCCTACTATGATCCTTTTGTTGTTTTTCCTGAATATAGGCATGCTGAAAATGAGGACTTGGGACGCCAAGCTCGAATAGAAGACATGATGAAACAACTCTTGGAGCAATCAGAAGCAATGAAGGAGGCGATGGCAGTATTGAGAATTCAGCAAGAAGAGAATGCAGAGGCTCTAGAAAGGATGAGCGTCAAATTCACGGAGATGATCGCTGAAGCTGAAGCTTGTGATAACTTGCAGGTGACAGTTTTAGCCGATATTCAAGAGGAACTACAAGAGGAAGACAAGGGTGAATTTTTGGATGAAGCCCAACAATTAGAATCTCTTGAGTGTCCCCGTGATGGGCTCACACTTATGGAAAATCCATTCATGGAAGAAGAGATAGAGTATCCCCCATTTGACATTAATGGAGAGATAGATGTCGATGCTGAGAAGGTGTATCCAAGTAAGGAGGTCAAGCACAATACAGTTTCAGAGTTGAGGTGTATTGGACCACACTCTACTCATTTTTCGACATTAAGTTTGGTGGACAACATAGAAAGAGAGTCTTCCAAGCTTATAGAGAAATGTCTAGAGGAGGACCAAGCACCATATATTTTGAAATTTGCCAATGCGGAGAGGCAAAATGACTTCGCTTACTTGAGGGCCAATAAGTTAAAAAGGCAACACCTACTGTTTGGTCCTTACAATTTTTCACCACCACCCCTGGAGCATAAGAGGAAATTAGAAAAGAAATTAGGGGTGAGATTCATATCCTCAAGGTGGAGGAAAAAGTGGTGAAACTTGGTACGTCGAGCCGCGACGGTAAACCAGGCGCTGCACGAGAGGCAACCCGTGAAATTTTTTTTTTCTCTTGCTTTTGTTTAGTAAAGTGTAAATAGTTTTTATTTTAATTTTCTTTTTCTTGATTTAGTCCAAATTTTTCGTTTTGGTTAGTATTTTTCATTTTAGTTAGTGAAGTCTATTAATCTAACCAATTTTGTTTAGTAAGGTGATTTTCAGGTCAACCGAAGAAAAATAGGCATGGAATCGGGAAGGAAAAGGCAAGGTATGAAAAAATGAATAAAATGAAGAGACAGTGCACTGGGGCGTTGGCTCCGTGTCACGGAGGAAGGGCTCCGCGTTACCCTCCGTGACACGTTGAGGTTAAATCTGGATTTTTTAAAAATTCCAGTGAGCCATCGCGTTAGCTCCGTGTCACGGAGGAGGGGCTCCGCGTTACCCTCCATGACACGTTGCCCTATATTTAGTGTCGGGTCACACCGGGTTGCCGGGTGACTCGCGTGTTTTTCTTCTTTTTAACCGCGATTTTTGCTTTTTTTTCCCCATTTCCTCTCTTCTCCGTGACCAAACACCTAGATTCCCTCTCCCAACCAACGTGCCACGTTACTAAGCAACCAATTTGTCAAGTTTCTTCGGTTATTCAACGTAAAGGTATGTTTTCCTCGTTTCTCTCAAGTTTTTATCGATTTTAGTCGAATTTGAGCATGGGAGGTGAGATAAATCACCCTAAGTAGCAATTTAGCATGATATTGAATTATTCTTTGATTGATAGATGTTCGGAATGTTGTAATTAGCGTTTGAACTTGTCGATTGCGTGAATGATTCGAATGTGATTGTAAAATTGAATTCTAGGGCTTGGGTTGTTGAAATCGAATTGGGTAACTTGCTAAATTGGTGAATTATATGCCGGGGTGTGTTTGTGAATTGAGATAAGTCGTTGTAAATATTGTTAGAGTGTAATAGATGACGAATTCTCTGTTTTTGGGAAGATGTAAAGATTGTTCAAATTGGTTTGATTATTGGGATTCGTATGTATATAGAATTTTTGTAGTTGTTTTTGTTTGTTGTTTTCGTTGCTAAGTGCGATGGTTGAATTGCTAGCGATAGTAGGATTGGGATTAGCTGTATGAAGTCTGAGTAGTACGCTAAAAGTTATGCTATCGAAATTTTTGTGAACGCACTAAGCAATAAATTGTATAGTTATTTGTTTTATTGTAAATAAAGTAATCCTTGTCATAGTATCGTAAACGTAGCTAATGACTAAGTGTGGGGTAAACTTAGTTTAACCTAACCTTAGCCGAAGCTAATATGCATTTAGCTTGACTTTGTGCTTGTTTTGTTGACAGGTACAATGGCGAGTAGGCAGGATAAGGGTAAAGGTGCTTCTACTTCAGGCACCGGGAGAAAACGAATGAGATTGGGCACTGCAGTCCCAGCTGCACCAGCTGTTCCGCGCGGCCAGCGCCGCCAATACGGAACGAGGTGGGTGACCGATGAAGGGAAGAAGTGGTACGCTAAACATAAAGAAAATAAGTACTTCCCTGAGGAGCATATTGCACGGGAACCACTAGCACAGGAGTTCCCCCGTATTGTGCAAAGGATTGAGGCAGCAGGGCTTAGCTTTATATTTCAGGAGCCCAAGGAGTGCAACCTACATTTAGTCCGGGAGTTCTATGCAAATTGGAACCCGGCCATCAGAAGCCACACAATAAAAATTAGAGGGCAGATTGTCACTCTGGAACCCCAGCAATTAAATGCCATCATTGGAGCGCGGGACACAGACGCCCACGTTCTCCGCCAGCTGAACATCACCCCACCATACGCCGACATCAGACGCACCTTGTGTGGGGCTCGACCCACAGCCCGATGGAGTAGACATAAGGAGAGGGGTTACCACCAGACTCTGCCTTATTCGCAGATGAACAGGGAGGACAGAATATGGCTGAAAATAGTGTGTTCGTGCTTGATCCCGGGGGTTCACATGACGGATGTGACCCGGGACCGTGTCTGCCTGGTGTATGCCCTTATGAAAGGGCTGGAGATTAATGTTGGGGCGGTTATCATATCCGCCATGAAGAGAGTCCGACTACACCAGGGCCACAGATATGGGTTCGGCGGACTCATCACCACCTTTCTCCGGGGCCTCAATGTCGAGGAAGAGGCTTTGGACTACATCCCGCAGTTGGAGCGGAGGGCCCTTGATGTGACAAAAACTAAGGCCCCCGACACCACACACGGGCCAGTGCTGACACTGGGCGAGCGACATGCTCGTGACGATCAGTACATGGCTCGGATGTTTGGTATGCAGATGCTTCAGCTCCGGATTGGTGGGAGACCAGCCACGGAGGATGAGTTATGGCAGTTGGAGCTGGATTACCCATTTGGCGAGAACGCCAGAGCATTGTGCCGAGTGGGACCAGCCTTCGTTGAGCCCACTGACGATGATGTCCCCACGAACGAGGAGACACGTCGGGAGGACTCCGATGTGGAGTCTGATGACGACGAGGGAGGAGACTCGGACATGGGCGACGAGGCAGCAGCACCAGATGAAGAAGTCGAATATTTCGACTGATCAGGGAGTTCCACCACCCGAAATTTTTGTGATTTTTAATTTTTGTGAACACTGGGGACAGTGTTCGATTTAAGTGTGGGGTGGGGAGTAGTTAGGTGCTGGAACCTCGGCTAATCTGCTGTATGTTCTTCCTTTATTTTGCATGTATGTTTTTATGTTTCCCTGTGGTTGTGAACTGATTTGTGTTGTATCTGTATATATTTTTGTGGTAAATGATGTGTGTTTTGAAAGGTTATGGTTGCCAGTGAAAATTTTGTAAATTTTGTAAATATTTCAAAATTTTGCGAAAATATTTTGTACATATTAAAATATTTTGTAAATACTTTTCCATCGGAATGATCGATGTGTTGCAAAATTTTTCGATTTTTATTTTGGGTTTCTCGGAGTTTATTTTTGGTTCTTTTACCGAGAATAGTCCCATTGAACCGATGTCATAGTTAGTGACCGTTCTCTATGATGGATGGATGACGACCGTCTTAAGGGAAATGTAGTCGGTAGGAGTAGTGATTTTAATTTATTTTAAGTTTTTTTTTTTGGTGGATTGCATCACTGAACCTGTAGTTACTAAATGGTTGTGAAATTTTGGTTGCGTGTTGTAACTGATGTTCAAAATGTAAAAGTGATTCGTATGAAAGCATGCAATTTTATAAATATGTTGAGCTACCTAGGTTGTAGAATTCGATTCGGTGTGATTGAGGCTTAATTTTGAATTCATGTAATTGGCTAATTAAAGAGTCTGTGAATGCATCTTGAATCGAGCATGTGCATAAAGTGTGAAGTGAGGTATTGTTATTACATGCTATTGTGAAGTGTCTAGAACTTGCCTGGTGTGTGTACAAAACGAAATGAAGGAGGTGTAGTGTTGGAAAGGATGTAGGCATTTCTTTGTTTTTAACCGAGAGTTTCTATATTATTTTTTTTCTTGTCATACTCTCATTTTTATGTGACTGTATACCCTAGTCAGCCCGTTGAGCCTTTAGCCGATTATTTCTTTCTTTTGTCCAAAAATGTATAAACTAAGCTTTATTCTTTCTTTTCATTAGCTGTAAAGTCTATACAAAACTCTTAAGCGCTTAAGAAGAAAAGAAAATTTTTCCCAAAGTGTCAAAGAGTGAGAAGGGTGAAAAGAAAAAGAAAAGCAGAGTGAGGAAAGAAAAGAAAAAGGTGGAGGGTGCACTCATCATAATTAAATGATATTGAGGGTACATAAAAACCCTTTGTTGTTGTGTCAAATGTGTTTGATGAAATGGGCAGTACGAAAGTAAACCAGCATGAATGGTGTGAGATGAAAAAAAAAAGAAGAGAGAAACAATGTCATGAGTTGATGGGAATGTGTTGAAAAGGCGCTTAAGGATGCTAGTGACTATTATTGGCTAATCCAATATATACTAGTTCCATAGCTTCCATTACAACCCATTAAAGTCCTACTTGATCTTACATCGCATTTCCTTATATTAGTGGAGTAATACACTAAGGGCAAGCCTATGGGTCATGACATGATGCATGTGAATTCTTTTGGGAGAGAGAGTGAAATTAATTTCTACATGCCCCTACTTGAATGTTTGTGTGCTGCATGAACATAAAGGGGAAGATTCTCTTGAGTTGTGAGGGCACATGCTTGATGGAAGATTGATTTTCGTGTCGGATATCTTGATTAGCTGATTTGCATGAGTTTGCCGATATCGAGAGTCGACTCTTGAAGTCTAGGAAGTCTTGATGTATTAAAGGTCATTGCATTGTTAAGACCATGCATGTTTTCTTGATGATTTACAAAAATTGAATAATCGGTATGACCGTAGCATAAATTGTCGCACCTTAGTGGCGAAGGTTGGGATGTAATTTGCATGAGTTGTGTATGTGTTGTTCGATGACGAACAAGGATTTAAGTGTGGGGTAAGTGATCTTGGGCTGATTTATATGCCCAAGTGATACTCAAACGTATCATTTTCGCCTTGTTTGTTATGCAATGTGTATACATTTTCATGTAATTGGTAATAAAATGTGAATTTATACTAACCAACATGATTAGCATTTGTTTGCAGGTAAAACATGATTTTTAGGAGCTAAAATGCATGTTGGAGTAATATCGGAATTGGACTTGGAAGCGAGCATGGAAAAGGCATTGGAAGGCGCAATGTAAAGGGGCTCTGCGATGGAGCCGTGCCACGCTACCATCGCGGAGGCACACTGCCTGGAGGATGATTTTATTGGCAAATTCCAGTGAAGCCTCGCGACAGCTCCGTGGCACGGAGATAGGCCTCCGCGTTGGCCTCCGTGCCACGTTGAGGCTATATTCCTGGTTACTGGATTTTCAGTAAGGGTCCGCGTCCATGCCGTGTCACGGAGGCAGTGCTCCGCATTGGCCTCCATGACACGTTGCTTGTTATTCCGGGAAAAATTCCCACTAGTATAAATAGAACACTTAGCTTATTTTTAATTAATTCAGACTTGGTGGAGCAAGGACGTGGGTTACAGGCAGTTGAGGGACGAAAAAGATAAGGGATTTCTTCTCTTCCTTTCTTCTTTCAATCAATTGTTTGTATGATTTACACTTGTTTTAGGATGATTAATCCACAAATGAGTGGCTAATTCTCTTCCTTGCTGAGGTTATGAACAATGGTGATGAATTTTGATTATTGAATTGTATGGTTTTTCATCTTCTTCTTCCATGTTGTTCTATTAATTCTTGTTTCTACTGCATTAGTGTGTGGCCGACATTAATGTACATCTAAAAAGTCCGATTTCACTCGAGAGAGCACGAAATTGGAAAGTTGTGAATTAATAGGGTATTGTTCTTAACTTGATTTGGGAAAATTGGGTTTTGATGTGCTTTCCTGATAGAAATATACTTGAAAGCCGTATTAGTCAATTTAGGAACCGGAATTGTATTGCTAGGTCATAAATTGCATTTGATCACAGAAATGTAGACGGATGGTTTATGATTCTTAAGTGAGATTAAATACGAGAGTTTTAATCTCTAGGCTAATGTTCTTGGCTAGCAACTAGAAGAGAAGAATAACCGAATTATGATGATAATCAAGTTCATTACTTGTTCTTAACCTTGGCATGCTCATATCCATAGTTTAAATTCAAAGTAGATATTTGTTAATAGTTTTAGTATATAATTTATAAACAAAATTATTTAACTTTTGGTTACGTTGTTGTCAGCATATATAGAAGTAAGATAGAATATAGTATACTTGAGCAATTTTTACTTATCCAGAGTCTCCGTGACACGTTGCTTGTTATTCCGGAAAAAATTTTCACTAGTATAAATAGCACACTTAGGTTTATTTTTAATTATTCTGACTTAGTTGGGCAATGACGTGGGTTACAGGCAGTTGAGGAGACGAAATTCTTAGGGTTCTTCTCTAACTCTTTCTCCTTTATTTCAATTGTTTGTATGATTTATACACATTTGATGATGTTTAATCCACAAATGAGTGGCTAAATTCACTTCTTGCTGAGGTTAAGAACATTTGTAGTGGAATGTAATTGTTGATCATTTTGGTTTTTCATCTTTTCTTCCATGGTTGTTCTATCAATTCTTGTTCTTACTGCATTAATGTCTGGTCAATGTTAATGTATATCTAAAAAATCCAGTTTTATCTTGAAAAGGAAAGAAATTGGAAAGTTGTGAATCGGTAGGATATGATCTCTTCTTAGTTTGGAAATTAAGAATTGATTTACCTTCAGAATAGAAATATATCTGAAAGTTGTATTAGTCAATTAAGGAATCGGTTTCATATGGCTAGAACATGAAATTCTTTTATCACAGAAATATAGGTTGAAGGTTCATGATTCTTAAGTTGGGTAGAATACGAAAGTTTCTCTCCATAGACAATAATTCTTGACTAGCAACCGAAGGAAAGATTAATCGAATTATATCGATAAATTACTTCCCTGCATGTTCATTTGGCCTCAGCTTGCTCTTACTATAGTTCAGACTCACTTTATCATTTTGTCTTAGATTAGTATAAATTAGGAAACCAACTCTCAAAATCTTCTTTAAATTATTGTCTGCATTTTTAGAGTTAGAGTTCATTAACACTTAATTCGATTATTACCTTGGTTCAGTCCCTGTGGTATCGATATTTGGCTTACTTTATCAATTTTACTACTTGTTCGACCACTTGCACTTGCGTGTAGTTGCGAAACGCCCCGAACACTTAACATAAATAAAGATCAATTCCGATATCATGAAAATGGTTAGAAAGTATAGTATTTTAGTGCAATTGGTGTACTTATATATCCTACTATTATTATCCATGAGATAATATTTTTATAATGTGCAGGAAAAATATAATTTCACTTTTATTAGTAGAGATAAAAATGAATGAATATTGATATAAGCTTATTATTTCTTAACCAATATTGTCAAAAGATTATTGGTTATGCAATGCAGAAAAGTTGTTTGATTTTATATGAAGATAATGCAACATGCATAGCAAAACTAAAAGGGGGATTCATAAAAGGAGATGAAACAAAACACATTTTGCCAAAACTTTTCTATACACATGAACTCCAAAAGAATGGTGATATCAACGTGCAACAAATTTGTTCAAGTGACAATGTGACTGATTTATTCACCAAATCTCTACCAACTGCAACTTTCAAGAAGATGGAGCACAAGATTGAGATGCAAAGATTCAAGGATGTTCTCATTAAGGGGAGTTAATACGCGTTGTACTCTTTTTCCCTTATGAGATTTTGTCCCACCGGGTTTTCCTTATAAGGTTTTTAATGAGGCAACCAAAATGCGTATTATTATATATTTGTACTCTTTTTCCTTCACTAGATTTTTTTTCACTGGGTTTTTTCTAGTAAGGTTTTTAACGAGACACATTATCTATCAAATAGACATTCAAGGGGGAGTGTTATAAATGTATTTATATTATGGTGAACGTCTAGAAAGGTATTTGTATTGTAGTGATTGTGTGTATTTATATTATAGTGAAGGTCTATATTTTGGAGAAAAGTTAGGAGGAATTATCCCTATAAATAGAGGGTTCTCCTTCATTGTTTTTCATCCCATCAAGAAAAATAAGAACTTTTCTCTTTATCTCTTTCTCGATAATATTTTTATTCTTTCTTTATTATTTCATAACAAATACTAATAATTCATAATGCTTTTTTATTTGCAGCATGATTACGAGTAGGAAATATCTTTGATTACTCATATTTGTCTTCTTACAATTTTAATTTCTTATATATTTTTTCCTCCCTTTTAAAAATTTTGCTCTTATTTTTATTTTGTTCTACGTGAGTAAAAATGTTTGCTAATGCATGCTAGATGATTTTTTATTTTCTCTTACTTATTTAATCTAGATAAGTTATATTACGAAGATAACTATGACTATTTTACTTTTTTCTTTCTTCGTTTTATTGTTCATTATATATTTATTTTTAATTTATTCACACACACGGAAAGATAACACCTTTGTACCCTTACACATCTACACTATTCTCTAAAATGAGCTCATAAATTTCATATTTACATTTTTTATTACTCAATACACAAATGTGTTTAAGAGAATTTATACTATTCTAAAAATAGAAAGTAAAAAAGTTAAAAGTTGAATTATAAAAATTATCATTTCACCAAATAAAAAAGAAGATTTTTTTCAACAAAGAATTGTAATATCTTCCAATACTTATTGAAAAGCATATATTGACTATCAATACAAATTGACATGGAACACATAACCAGAACTAGTAATATTTTTTATATGTTAAAAAATAAATCTACATTGCAATAAATATTATGAAATCATTAAATTAAATCATTATAACACCACACATATATATAATAATTATTTTTACAATATTAAACTTTTCACATTTCTATATAACTGTAACTTATTTTTATATTAATCATTACTTTAGCTAACTTATATTCATTAATATAAAAAAAGTTCTCCAGAATTTGAAGAGTTACATTAAGTAATAAAATATAGACTAATTTCTAGTTACTAGATAGACAGAAAGGAAGCCCAAAAACCTAAGGAGAAAGAAATATATAGAGGTTGGAAATGGTTTTCATTTTTCAGGATGCTTTATAGAAACAATTTCTTTTGTTTTTTACTTTTGTAGTATTTATTTTCTTTGTTTTTTTCCTTGCTTTCCTTTCTTTTCAATAAGTTTTTTTTTTTGCCAGAAAATTTAAAATTTATAGGAAAGATATAACTTGGGTGTGAATAAAATCTAAAAGTTAGACTCAAAGGAAAAAATTTGAAAACTTACAAAGATGAACTATAATATGTACTTATCTAGATCATATTTTATAGATTGAAAATATTATTATTTTTATTTGTTTTTGAATTAGGAAATTTTGAAGTATAATATTTAA
Source organism: Datura wrightii (assembly GCA_035772735.1). Taxonomy (NCBI): domain Eukaryota; kingdom Viridiplantae; phylum Streptophyta; class Magnoliopsida; order Solanales; family Solanaceae; genus Datura; species Datura wrightii. Next base: position 93,161,407 of record JASDFA010000020.1, read on the forward strand.
TCAATTGAACAATTTAAAATGGGAAAGATCTTCGAAATCGGTAACGTTTATTTTCATTATATAGCAAAATTTTACTTATGATAATACTATTGCATTAGAAGTCAGGGTAAAAATTATTTTCATCCTCTAATTTTATTTTAAAAATCAAATTTTTTCTTAATTTTGAATAATAGACAATATTTTTCTCCCTTTATTCTAATTGACTTTTTAAAAATATCTATTTTACGCTTACATCATTAACTCTACCTTCTTCTTTTTACTTCTTTAGGATCATAATATTTATTTATCTATATAATAATTTTTTAATTAAAAAATAAATATTAACTTTTAGAATAAAATAAAATTAAAAAAATATTAATTGAGTATATAAGTTAATGACGTTCAATAATGAAGTAAATTAGCAGAATAAAAAATAATTTTATAATAATAATAATCAAAACTCTAACATTTACTTATACAAGTGAAAATAAAAGGTAATAATAATTTTATAAATATATTTCAATGCATGAAATAAAAAAAATTAATAAAATAAAGATAAATTTAAAAATTATTTATTTATAATATAAATTAATTTTAAATCATAATTTATGAAATATTTTATTAATAACAATCAACTTTTATTTATTTATATAGACAATAGAGGATAAGAAAGAGAAGAAACATAAATATACACACATGCATGCATAATCATATATGCACATTTAATGTATATAATATTTTAATAAAAATAATAAAAAATACTAAATAGTATTAGATTTTATGACAAGTTCATATAAGTATTGTTCTACTTATAATATTAGTGAATTTAAATAAGAAACTATAAAGATCTAGGTTAAATAAATATTATATATAATATAAAAAGGTATTACATAAACGAAAATTGAAAATAACAAGGGTAAAATAAATATTTTAAAAAAACAATTAAAATAAAAGAAGAGAAATGTCTATTGAGAAAGGAGTTTAAATATAATTTTAAAACAAAGTTGGGAAATAAAAATCATTTTTACCATTTGAAGTCATGATTTTCGAAGTTCATGGAACTTCTAATGATTTATCTTTTGCTAAAATTATTTGTTTAGTTTGAAAAAAATTGAACCTTCAACAGTGAATATGATGAAAGTAAATAATTTACTTATGACAATATAAACAAGAGATTTCATCTTACATTAAGAATCATATATGGTTAATGTTTATGATATTTTCTTTTTATTTATTTTTAAATATATATATTTTGTGTGTGTGTTTAAAAAAAAAAAGAAATTGTGTCAGTTTCTTCTACCAATTTTTTCTACTACAACTCTTTCTTTTTCTTGAATTCTTCCTTCTCCAAATTAATTATTCTTTAATTTCTGCGTGAATCTTTGTTATTTGGCCTTTAACGTATTGTTAGAGGTGATAATTTTAATTGGATATATTTTTTTTTTTGGTCTTTTTATCTCTTGGTCGGTCTTGGCATGCCATGCTTTTATTAGTTTTTGTTCCATTAATTTGGTAGTAATTCTTTCAAAAATTTGATGTTATACATTATACACATGCCATTATATGCTATATTATCTTAATTACTTAGTTTTTGCATATTTTAGCATTTTCTACTTTACAAACAAATAACTAAAATTAAATGAAAAAAGTTTGCCGATATGATTATGTTTATATAATTTAGTAGAATATAATGAAGTCTAAATGATTATATTTGAAATCATTCTTTTTCATTATTATTTATTGAATGCAAATATAAGATCTATATGTAAATACATTAATCAATATAATATCTATCATATTTATAAAAATAATATGTGATAAATAACTATCAAGATAAAGTCAATCATGTACAAATTTTATAAAGTAGTAAAGGACAAATGTGCGATGAACATTTTCAAAGAGTAATTACATTAAAAGTATAAACTTCTAAAATTAAAGCTTAAATTACTTAAATATCCTTCTTAATAACTTAATTACTTTATATATTAATTAAAATTATCGTGCAGAAACACCCCAAATCGAATGGATGCGTCCCTTAAAGATAAGTGGTGTGATTTTATTTATTTATTTTTTTCAAAAGTTTCTTGGTTATAAATCATTCTATGTAACACTTATATCAAAAATCAAATGTTTAAAGAATTTGGAAAGAAAAAAAATTGTATAATACTTGTAAGTTTTCTTTTCATGTACTTTAAATTCACGCAATGGTATGCAATAATTGTTCAACTTGTCATAACATGCATGCATACTAAGACACGAGAGCAACTGAGGGACATGAAATTGAGTAGAATACTAAGGAGGAATTATTTCCTCAAACTGGAATTGAGCTGGTGAGGACGGAGTTATAAATCTCGAAATAGCTTTTTGTTATCGGAATAACTGACATGACAACTGATCTTCCTGAGAGTAAGACTTAACTGAATTTAGCTTCCCAAGCAGTGCCTTCCACTGACTGATTTCTCCATAAAACTTTCATTGAAACCACTTCCTTGCTTCCCCAACTTATGAACATGATGGTCCAAGATTTCAACTGGAACCGCCTCATAAAAGAGACAGTCCTTCACACTAAAACCTCATCACTCTTTTCATGGATGAAACTTACAGAACACCATATTAACTGCACCAACTTCCTTGAATGCTTCCACACCATTCAAGTCTGTTAATATAATCATCTTATGGATCCCATGTAGCTTATACTATCTAAAAGCTTCTTGTCATGCCTCGAGTCTACACCATGGACGGGACACGGTACTTGGAGTCGCAAGTAACCCCAAGTAAACCCATGGTCTATCATAACACAGACATTCTAAGTAACTGTAAATAGAAGAAGCTTCAAAGTAAGAGTACAAAACATTTATGAAAATAATGCTGAATCTTAAAGTTTATAAAAAACTGAAACAAAGCTGAAAGTTTGAAACCATGGTTGTGTCTGAAAGTCAACTACAACTGAAGAGTTGCTAGGACAGGTCCCCAACTAACTCTAAATATAAATAAAAGAAATATAATTAAAATAAGTAAGTCTCATCCTCGAAAAATGAGGACTCACCAATGATGTTGCTGGAATCTTCCGAAATCGATCTGCTAACTAGGCTGAGACTGAGATCCTGTAGCTGTATCATAAAACGATACAACATAAAAGGTATGCGTCAGTACTTTGAATGTACTAAGTAAGTGAGAGAAACCATACACAAGGAATAGAAATGCTGAACAGAAAAGACATGCAATGACCAATTGAAACTGTGAAATTGATTAACTGTAATAACTGAGATGGTCTAAATGACCCTGTTTGATGGTCAAGGACATGTACTAAATCTGAGATACTAATCTGAAATACTACACTGAACTAATCTGAACTAACTAATCTGAGACTGAATTAAGATGACTAGTGGGAGAGTCTATAACTGACATATAATCACGTGAGCTAGATATGGAGTCCGATGTATACACCCCATCGGTAGAACCCAATATACCTTGTCAGATTATAAAGGCATGAACTGAGTGATCACAGGTGTGGGGACATGAGGCTAATAAAAATATGTCCTATGATGGCAACATAGTTTTGGGAACCTGGGTGTGCTGGTACCCCGATCCACTCGGTGCTAATTCCTACTCCCACTGGATAGTCTTAGACTAACTACTAAGTTGATCGCTCAAAATTGGGGCTCAAGACTAAGTCAGAAATACCTATCTGGAAGCACCCTAAGAGTCTTATCAGACCGAATTCTGTAACAGGGTTCTAAGACTAGTCAGAGTTGCTTATTTGGAAGCGTCGTAACCGTCTAAAGAACAAACTGCAATCTGAAGCTGGGGTCCTCAGGCTTGTCAAAGCTTCTTATCTGAAAGTGTCATGACCGCCTAAAGAATCACTAAAATCTGATACTGAGTCTAATTCTGATAACTGGGAGACACTATTGACACCTCGAGAATTTTTGTAGTCAAACTGTTCAGCTGACATTTCTGAGTAGTACTGAATATTCTAACATTCTAATTGAACTAAACTAACATACATCTGAATGAGATTTCAATACATACTAACAATATGGGAATCCTAAACACTGATAGAATCAAACAATTTCAATAATTAATCACTTACGCAAGACTCTAGTTTTTCTGCATTCAAGAACTAGGCTAGAATTGACTTAACAGGAACAAGCAACAACATAGTCACAAACTATTGGATAATATCTACAATTAAAATAAAATAATAATTCCACATGAATTAAATGAAGTCTGACAGATAATTTCTTCACATTCGAAAGTTTCAGGGCTAGAACTGATAGAGAAGATAAAGAAGAATTTTGGGGATACAAGGGAAGAACTATTCCCTTGTTGAATTCCCACATACATGGCTAAGAATTTCTGGAGAAGATCCTTGAGAAAATTCTGAGAAGACAATCGTCTGCCCTAGCTTCTGCTTTGAACTTCCTGACTATTCTATGCTTAAACTTTGAGGGAAAGAGTGAACTGAAGGGGAAAAGGTCATTCTACCGCTTTAACTACATCCTAAATGAGCATAAAATGACGGGGTTTAAGCATTAAAAAGGTGAGAAATTACCAGCATACCCTTGGAAGAAAGAACTAAAAATTGGCCGACACAGACCAACGGGCCTCAAAACGGGTCATTGGTCGAAACCACGATTCATTGGAACCCACTGTTGGTTTTGGGTCCAGAAATCATGCTCACTGGAAAGGGACCACGGTAGAATACCATGACTTGTTGGAACAATAGATGGGCCATTGGTACCTCTCGTTATTACAGGTAAGGAAACTGGCCCTAAGACAATGGTCAACACAATGACTCATTGGTAGAACCAACGGGTCATCGCATCAACTCGTGGTATACACTTTTAGGGCATGGGACTGGGTGACAGGTAGTAGAAACTTCTCTTTGGTAGGAACCATGAGCCGTTAGTTCCTCTCGTTGCCTCAGGGAAGAGTCCGATAGGATTCTGAACTTAGGATCCAACGAATGACAGGACAGCTCGCTGTTTCAACCAATGGGTCATCCTATGCCTCATTTCCCCCCCCCCCCAAAGGAAATCTGCTATGCTGACAACGACTTAGACAACGGCCCTTTTGAGCTTACCATGACCCGTTGTTTGGGTCGTTCTGCAATAAAATTAATGGTTTCCCCTGGTTCTTCTTGCAAGGTTTGAGTCTGGTCTAGGAACTTTTCGGGGTGTTACATTTCTCTATCTCCCTGGCATGACTAACAGCTACACTTCAGGAACTTCTACATACCGAGTAGCTAAAGCATAAATAGAAAGTCATTTTGAACATACACATTGCAACCATCATTTTTGTCATGGGTGAACGTACATAGGGCTTAGCGTAAGGAATTGTAAGCATGAATCATTTAGAAAATCTAAGCTAAGCATATCCATGATGTAGCATGATCTTATTAGCCTTTACAATGAATCTAAAGGACTGAATCCATAGAGCTGAGCTGTAACACCCCAAAATATTTCTAAGAATAGATTTGGAATTGGAAATATGATCAACAAAAAAATTTCAAAAATGTCTCAGAATGAATTGTTGTACAAGTCATGGTGTGGAGTAACGGGTCGTGAGATTTAGTCGTGGTGAGCTTCTGGTTGATAGGTCCTGGACCAACAAGCCAATGTATGACCCATTGGTTGATGTGACAACTCATGGTCAGTATCTGTAGAGGAAATCCTGGTATAACGAATCAAGGCACGACTCATAGGTTGTTGTCACGGGCTGTTGTCAGGAATCGTGATGAGTTTTTGGTTGCCAGATCTTGAAACAATGAATCAAGGTACGACTCATTTTTGGGAGTAACGGGTCATGATCAGGAGTTGTAGTATGTCCCTGGTGTGTCTATGCTGGACAATATGAGCCATGGTATGACTCATTATAGGAAACAACAGTCGTGCTTTGTATCTGTGGAAAGAAGCAGATGAATTGGAAGTTTGTCCCTATAACGATGGGAGGAAACCATCGGTTGTTGTTTTAAGGTACGACCCTTGGTACAAACTGTTGTGACTGGCAGTGAGATTTTTCCTGCGAAATCATTAAGGATATTTTCATAAACCCTAAGCTCCTAAGTCCTAAACTATGTCATATTAATTTTGGGAAAAGGGTGTTTTAGGGGAATTATCCACCCTAGATCATCCATTACTCTCCTAACAATCTTAGTTGAAAATCAAGTCTCTCAAAATTCTCTTAAGATTTTCTAGGGTTCTTGCTCAAGTTCCTTCTAAATTCAATTGGGGTTTCAAGGCTAATTAGTAATTGTCAATTCTAGGTATATGGGCTTATCGATGCTGGGTTCTTTCACCCTCACGCTCCTTCTTCAAACAAATTCATGATCACCCATTCCCCAAACCCTATTTTAAAAATTCTAGGGTTTATGTTGGGTTATGAAACTCCTCCATGATAAGAATTTATGATTTCCATGATAAGGGTTTTATGCCCCCTTCTATTTTTTATGAAATTATGGCCCCTTATGTTACAAGTATGATTATGAACTCTTGGGGCTAAATTCCTCTTTATGAAATTTTTATGATCCTCTTATGTTTTCAATTCACTCAAGCCCTAATTATGTTTTATGACGTATGATGCATGATTTCCTATAAGCACTTTACATGAATTTATGAACTCCAAGTATGAGGATTTCCTCAAGCATGTATGACTTTTCAGGACTATCAGGATTATGATTACAGTCGACTCATGGACCCTTATTTCATGGATAGTTCACGTATTACAAGAATGTTCACGATTATCATGATTTAAACTAGCCTATGCACTTCATTTATGATTTCACGAAATTGATTATGAGCCAGGTGCATGTTTTCGGTAGAAGTGTCTAGCACTGAGTAGGGTCGGGGGTTAAGGCAAACCCCGTCTCAAAATTATATTCCCACATTGGTTGATATTCATGTTAATCCCACGGGGTCTCTTCAGTGATCAGGCTATGTTATCGTTCTTTTCCCTGGCAAGGCTTAGAATGGCTCTGCCCACTTGGGCGAATAGTTGGAGCATCATGTAAGCTCTATCATGATGGTGGAGGTTAGGACAAGTCCTCCCATTGTTCCTTATTTTTTTATGCATGATCATGTTTACGACATCTTGTTTTGACAAACTATTTTAGGGTTGACTTTGGCTCAAGTTATGACTTATAAGGTTTCTCTTATGATTACGATTATGACTTGTTTATGAACAATTTTGAAAACCTTGAGCCCTCATGTCTAAATTATGATTTATTACATCATGTTTCATGAATGTTCTACTCTCATGAACTTTTGTGTATTTTAGTAGTCAGTTTTTACTTACCTCGCATACTCAGTACATTTCAAGTACTGACCGCATACTCTATGTTGTATCATTTCATGATATAGGTCCGAGCGATCATACTCAGTCTCGCCGTTAGTCAAGCTCCCACCTCAGTCCAACTCAGTCCTCATGGTTGGTGAGTCCTCATCTTTCGAGGACATTCAATTTATTTGTTTCGATTATGCTATTTCAATTTCTGACTTTAACAAGCTAGTTGGGGGTGTTGTCTGATGAGTTGGTAAATTTACCAACTCACTAGGCTCTTAAACATGAGTTCATGCTTAGTTTTCAAGTCAAATAGATGGATTTTATGCCTTTTATCTTTGATCCTTGTAGGTACTTAAGTTGAATGGAGAAAATCATGAAATTGAGCAAAAAGCATGAAAATAGAGTTGATGACCCGCGCTCCACCGTTGGGAGGACACCGACGAAACATTGGATTGACCGTAATTGCCTACTGTCTCGAAGAAGGTTGGAGATCAGTGGACCACAGATGAGCACTGGTGAACCACTGATGCCAATGCCAAAGTGCTGAAGAACTTACCATAAGGAGCTGGGACTAACAGGTGATCCTCAGATCAGCACCGGTGAACCGCCGGTGCCACCGCTAAAGAGCCAAAAACCTCACTATCCTTCATCTTGAAATGACTAACGTTTCGCGAACCTACACCGGTGAATTACCGATGAATTGCAAGTGAGGCCCGTCAGCTGGGGTAAAAATGTCAAGAATGAAAAAAGAGGAGAAGATCTGTACCTTATTTTTGTACCTCTAATAAAAGAACTAAATATTCGATTATAGTTTATTCTATTGCTTTTGGCTTATAGAAAGTAGAGAGAAGTAGAAAGAGAAAGAGCCATCTTCTTCATTGAGAAGGTAGAAAACTCCATTGGAGTTCAAACCTTGCTTGAATTTCTCTTACTCAAGTTTGTGAATGAATATTGAATTTTTGTTTAATGCAAGTCTTACTTTACTTACATGAGTAGCTAAATTCTTTGCTAGGGGAAGGTAAATGATTGGGGTTGGGTATTGTGTATTTGATCTTAGATTTACTCAATTAGTATGATTATAGTGTTTCCTCTGAATTTTAAGTTGAAAACTTATAGTTGCAAAACGTGGGTTGCATTTATTTACTTTGATTTTGCTTGATAAAAGGAAATTAAGGTATGGGTGAGAAAACAGTAATGGGTATTTGGGTGGTAATTATGTGGGGTTGGGCTAAACATAGCCAAAATCCACTATTGCACATCCATTAAGGATTGGAGCTAGAAATAGTGAATCCATACCCAAGTTGATATGGTTGTTGTGAAGAGAAACCTTGGGATTTGAGAAAACCTGAGGTATAAGACATCTAATTGGTTGAAAAACTTAAGATGTTGCCTTATCCACAACTAATCATATTGTTGAGTAAAGATAGGAGCAATTAACAATTCCAACCCATTGAAGCCCTTATTAATATTACACCCCTAGTAGTCTCTCCATTAGTCTTTTCTATAATTTGCCCCTATTTTTAGTGTGCAATTCTATATTTTATTTTATAAATCATGATCCACCAATTTTCTCTTATTTGTCTTGCAATATTGATGTGAATTAGTTCAATTTAATAAATGACTATTTTGTGATCAACTTCATTCCTTATGGGATTCTACTCCGAAAACCGTTGGGTTATTTGTTTTAATATAATTACTGTTTACGCTCTTTCGTAAAGAAGGGTGTAGTTTGGACATTATCAAAAATGGCGCTGTTGCTGGAAAATGTAGTTTGATAGCCTCTAGTCGTTATTTTGAATTGATCTTGCATCTTAATTAGTTTAACTTTACAATCGTGGGTTGTGCCTTCTAGGTTGAATTCGATATGAGCTAGCACTCACTAGAAGGAGAAGGTTTGGTGGATGGGCATATGGATCATGAGGATGATGACCCCATGATGGCTGATGTAGCAGGTGCAATTCACTTACCACCTATGGCAAGGAATGCAATTTTTCATGTGATGAGTACATTGCTGCACTTACTTTAAATGAAGGGACTCTTTAGAGGAATGCCCAATGAGGATGCAAACAGGCATCTCCGTAGCTTCTTGGAGATTTGCCAACCCTTCAGCATTACAAATATCACTCAAGAGTCAATCAGATTGAGACTCTTCCCATTCTCACTCACTAGGGAAGCAACCGCGTGGTTGGAGAAGTTGCCTCCCGAATCTAATAACTCTTAGAATGAACTCACTGAGGCATTTTCGGATAGGTTCTTTCCTCCCTCGAGGATGTTGCAGCTGAGGGATGACATTACTAATTTTCAACAACTTTCAGGGGAACAACTCCATGAAGCATGATTGAGGTTTAAGAAAAAGTTAGCATTTGTCCAAACTATGGCTTACTCGATGGAGTTCTACTTCAAAGCTTTGACTAGTCATTAGATTCTATCAATAAGTCTGTGGAAAAAATTTGTCTGGGGGATCCATCATGGATCAGCCCTATGGAGTAGCCAAGGAATTACTTGATAGAATGACGAAGACCAATCGAACATGGCATACGAGAGAAGTAGAGGTATCTTCTAGTGGTGTTGCACCAAATCCATTGAGTGAAGAATTGAGGAAGATAGATGAGGCAACAGATGAAACTCTTGCCAAAATGATGACCCAATTAGAGTTGATGACAAAACATGTGATGGGAGCTGGTACAAAGAGTGTGAATGTCGTGGCTTCTCAACCCCATGCCCAGTTTGATGATTATACTTCACCCCAAGATACGAGTAGGAGTGTCAATACATGTCAGGCCAATTTGGGGGGTTCTCATCTTGGGTATCAAGGTGCCAATCAAGGCCCTTGGTTCCCAAGGGAGGAGAATCAAGGTTGGAGAAACCATGATAATATTGGATGGGGGGGGGGGAATGATCGATGGGGGAATAAAGACCAAAATCACGAAGGAGAGCGATATCACCGAAGTTCTAACCCTTACGTACCTCCTCCAAAAGCAGAAACACCTCAAGGACAGCCCGAGGTGAGTGATGTAGGAAGCGCAAAGATTGAGGAAATGCTGTCCCGAGTGTAAAAGAAAGTATAATCCATTGATAGTGGGGTTAGAGAGTTAAAAGGGGAGGTGTCTAACCTCTCCCAGACCCTGAGCTCCCACTCAGCTTCAATCAAACACCTCGAATCACAAATGAACCATTTATCTATGCAAATGAAGCCTGGAATGAAGGGTACACTTCCTAGCATTACCATCCCAAACCCAAAGAAAGATGACCATTGCATGAAAATCATGACTAGGAGTGGTAAGATATTGAAAGATGTGGGCATAAAGCCCAAAGATGTTGATTCCCCAAAAACAATTGATGATGATGTGTTGTATAAGGTGCATAAAGAACCAAGTGTTGGTGATCACGAGGAAGGAAAAGATGAGGGAGATGTTAATATGACACCCTCGGATAATGTTCATATAAAGGAGGCATGAAGACCCCTAATGACAAGGACCGTGAAGTAAGAGTTCCCCTGCCATATCAACAACGGTTGGCCAAAAAGAAGGAGGATTATCAATTCCAAAAATTAATAGATATGTTCAACAAATTATCTATTAATATACCTCTGGTGAATGCTTTGATTCAAATGCTAGGATATGCAAAATTTATGAAGGAACTCTTGAAGAAAAAGAAGGTGGTGGATACGGGCATCGATGAGGTGACCCATAATTATAGTGTTGTCATGACTAGAAACCTTTCTCCAAAATGTGAAGACCCTGGGGCATTCACCATTCCTTGCACAATTGGCTTGTGCATGTTTAATAAGGCTCTGTGTGACCTTGGTGCTAGTATCAATCTCATGCCTCTCATGATATTCAACAAACTCAGGTTAGAAAGTCCCAAACCTACCTCTATGAGGCTGTTGATGACGGATAGGTCAATCAAAAGACCCATTAAGGTGCTAGTTGATATTGTTTTGAAGGTGGATAAATTCATACTCTCAGCTGATTTTGTTGTGCTAGATTGTGAGATGGACATCAAGGTGCCGATTATCTTAGGGCAACATTTACTAGCAGCGGGAAGGGCTTTCATTCATGTGGAGCTTGGGGAGATTAAGTTTTGAGTAGGTGGTGATGAGGTCACCTTCAATGTATGCCAGCGTATCAAGTCCTAGGATGAGTGTAAGGTCATGGCAGTGCTCGATGGTGAAGACGAGCATTGTGAATTTATGGGTGATGAAAGTGAATCAGAGGATGACCCTCTGGAGTGCTAGAGATTGAGAAGGTATCCTTCGTGCCAAGACGTTAACTAAGGCACTTTTTGGGAGGAAACCCAAGCATTTTTATCTTGAGCATTTTGATGTTTTATTGTTTTTGATTTTGTAGGTAGCTTGGATGTACAAACTAGAGAAAAAAATAGGGCAAGCATGGCGTTAGACCAGCTACACGCGGGGGCCAACATGCAAAACACCTCCCTGTTGCAGGTGACGAGTAGAATAAAGGGTGAGAAAAGAGGAAATCGGTGACTTACCAATGGAACGCTGATACCAATCCACAACTGCTGGTCAAGCACCAACTTCAAAAAGGTGCACCTGGAAGTTGGGGTGTATTCGGCGATCCAATCAGCAACTCACAGGTACCAATTCGCAAACTGCCAGCCAATCGTCAGTGGATCAACAATGAACTGGAAAGGTAATAGGCACCAGCCTCAGATCTGCCAAACCGCTGGACCTTACTGGCATTCGTTCGTTAAGCGCAGGTAGAGGTAGGTCATCTTTTAAAAATTGTTGACTGCTCCATGGATCAACCCAACTTGGGTATATAAAAATACCAGTCAAAACCCCTTCACCTTCCCACTTCCCCATTACACCTTTTTAACTTCATTCCCCATTTTCATCACTGTTCACTCTATTCTCAAATATACTAAGGCAAAAAAAAGTTGTGTGGAGCTCCTTTGTTCAAGCTTTGATCTTTCTCCTTTCTTTACTCTAAAAATCCATTTGGTATGTAATGCTTACTCTTTTTTTGATTATTGAGTTAAAGATATGAATTATTGTGAGCTTGTGAAAATCAAAATGCCCCCACTCATGGCTCCTCATTAACCCCATGATTATGCTTGTTGGTATTTGCTATTGTTCATTCTGTGGGTATGTGGGGGTAGTGATATAATGTTGAATGACAGTGTGGGTCTTCTTTATGACAAAATTCTTTCTCTTAGTGTGGTTGATTTTGGTTGGGGGTGAAATCTAAGTAGCCCCATGTGTGCTTAAATTGCACAATTTGCCTGATGATAGATGGAGTGATGTCTTTCTTAATGGAAAATTATCACTTTTACTTGTTTTGCTGCTGCTATGTTGTGTGGGTGAGTGTTGAATCTAAGTGTTTTTCCATTTCACTAAGTCTGGGAGGAATTTCACTGCCAGGCATCCATTGGTGAACCACCGGTCAGGCCTGGCGAAACGCCGGATGCAACGCAAGTCGGGGTTCAAGGCTTCAGGCCACTTCCCGGAACCTGTGTTACACTGACATTCCACGAGTCGAGACCAGCAAAACGCCAGTGTCTTTCTGGATGACCTTGGAATTCACAATGTTCTGTTATGTTCCGGCGGTTCACGGATCTTTATCTACATTTCGCCGGTGTCTCGCCGCTCTACTAGTGCTTCACACCTTAGAAATTCTACTTGTTTTGTCATTAGATTATTATAATTCCTTGCCTTAGTTTAGGAAAATGTTAGTTTTTATTTTCCCTTACACAAAAATACAAAAAGAAAGTACGATTTTTGGCACTAACATGATTTTTGCAGAATATGTCTTCATTTAGGAACCCCAGTAAGGACAAGGCCCCAGCCTCCTCTTCCATCAAAGGAAAGGAGAAAGCAAAGGAATCCGCAACACCCACCAACTCTTGAGAGGCCATAGTATTTTGTGTGCCCGACATGAAGGGGCATTATGCTATTTGTAGGGGCTTATCAATCACTGTGGAGAAGTGGTTTGACTTGGTGGGGATGCGAGGTGATTCCCCAACATCACCACTCAGTTCAGTGACCACCAATGACATGCTTTTACCAATCTGCTCCCAGAGTACCCCAGCCTCGTCCTGGAATTTTATGCCTCTTACCAAGCCAGGCAGGAGAGTATGCATCACAAGGGTAAGGTGGACGAATTTCCCTACCTGGCTTCAGTTAGGGTGCGAGGTATGGAGGTTGACATCACTCCAGTGGCCATTATTCTCTATTATTGGAGGACGAGCTTGACATTGGCTTTGAGTATACAACCCGAATTGCGGATGAAGAGAACTAGTTCAGCTGGATAGCTCTAGCTATTGTTCTAGACACACCCTTATAGGCCACTATGGGCGGGGAGATTTCTCACCATGATCTTAAGTTTGATGCTAAGATGTGGTTGGACTTCATTTGTGGCTGCATCATACCTTCAAAGAATGAGCAGTGGGTCAGTTTGGAAGCAACTATCCTCATTGCCTGCATCATGACAGGGGTCCCCATAAATTTTTGGAAAATTATGGCTATTTAAATAAAGAGAAAAGCTAGGCAACCTGGCACCTCAATGCCCTTTGTCATGCTTATATCTCAGCTATGCCTGCAAGCTGGAGTGCCAGTGTTCCCAGATGAAGCCCCAAGCTCCGCTACCAGTGTCACTATGGTGGATCGCAAACGGGATGCAGATGCTCCCAAGAGAAAGAGAAAGTGGCTGGAAGCTTTTGGTTTTCCATAAGGATCCTTCTCTCATGGTTCTGAGCAAACCCAATTAGCTTTCGATCTTAATATGACACACCTAGAGGCATCGAGAAAAGCTTCAGGCGAAGCCCCTCCTAGGAGAGCCTCAACCCCTACAACATCTTACCAACCAAGCAGTCTACGAAAGCTTGCGGAGATGACTAACTCTCATGAGAACTAGATTCAAAAGTTGGCTAAAAATCTCCCTGCCCTTATTGCCCAAATAGTGTAAACGGAGATGAAGTCCATGTATAGAATCTCACCAAGCTGTTCAAATGGATGGATGTCATGAAGGGGGCTGTCACCTCTCTCCAGACTGAAGTAAGGGAATGGAAGAGTAGGATGTCCATGAAGGTGCCCGACATGAGCGCCCTTGATGCAGCAATGACTGCCCCTTCTACAGTCTGAGGCCCCGTTGACAACTTGTTTGACGGAATGGGGGATGAGGCAGAGGATCTGGGCAATGAAGGCCAAGATGGGAAAGATGATGAGGAAGATGACAAGTGACCACTTCAGGGAGTTCTCTCCCTCTTTGTTTTGCATGCTTTCATTGGGGACAATGTAGTGTTTGAGTTAGGGGTGGGATGAGTGTTCCTGTGGTGGTGGTCATTTGTTTTATGTAAGATTTAATGTGGCCCTTTTCGGTCTTTTATTTTTGACATATGAGGATTTGTGAGCCTTTTTCAGGATCATTTTAGCAATGTGTAATGATTGCCCTTACAAGGATGTTTTGTTTTGTTAAATTTGTGAATTATTGTGAAGACATTTGTGGAGCTTTTTCTAGCTCGAAATGGATGAATAGAAAAATTATCTTTGTTGTTAGTGCTAATGAATAGGTTATGTGCTGTGAGTTTATAGCATTTTCGATGCTTAAAATTGGGAAAATAGCATGGACTTAGGTATGTTTATACGGATATGAGGTGTTTTTACTTTGTTTTCAGGGAAATTAGGTGTTGGAGCAAAAATGTATAAAAATTGCAGAAAAGAGCAGAAAAGCAGCAAAGTACTGATCTATGTACAAGCTGTACTAAGATTGTACGAGCCGTAGTGAGACTCGTGGAAAATCTCAGAAGACTGGAATAATGCAAATGCCTAGTTCACTCTCAGTACGAACATACCAAGATGGTACGAGCCATAACTGGAGTCGTGGAATACTTTAGAGATGTTTGCACAAGTGAAGTCTCCTGGTATGAGTAGTACATATGGATCATAACACCTACCTACCACCCTGTACCAGGAGCCATGGTAAACTTCAAGTGATTTTAAGGACTTGGCAGAACTCATGATACCACAAGCTGTTACGAGTCGTAGGAGAAAGGTATGAGGCGTACCAAGACACTCGTAGAAAAATTCAAAAGATGCCAAAATTCTCAGAGCCAAACTAGGACTGGATTGTACGACTCATGGGATCATGTTAGGAGTTATACTAGATGCCCACAATTAGCCAATTATGCAGAAGTCGAGGAATGTACAAGTCAAGGCACGATGTGTACAATCCTGTTACGGGTCGTATGATGAGTCATAGGATGTGTCGGCGCTAGATTGTCTTATTTCCCTATTAACTTAGGAAAATGATTTTATTGTATGTATAGATATGTTTTGTGTTTCTTTTAGGTGAGAGAAGGTCAGAATAAGTTGTGAAAATTATTATCAAGTTTGTAATTAGTTTTTGACAATATTGGAGAGAAATTCTTGAGATAAAAACTTGAATTTCTCAATTGTTCTTGATTTTGTTCATCATATTCTATTGCAATATTCATAATAGTATTTCTTTCAATCCTTGTTGTAAGTATTTAATTATGTATTTGTCGATGAATGCTAATCACAATCTTACAACCATGAGAGACTAAAACCTCCACAACTAGGGTTGTGGGAACCATGGTGGATTAACGAATTAGGGTTACACAAAGTGATTCGAAACCAATGCTAAACACTTGTATTGTATTCTCTTCATCTTTAATTTTTCTTAATGAAGCGCAATGTTAAAACTTTCCCGAATTCTTTACTTGCTTGAACCTAGAGAGGTAGAGATTAGAAAAATAGAATTACAACAAATCCTTGATTTTTATGATCATTATATGACTTGAGCTATGGTCGCAGGATAGTTAATTTGGAAAAAATTGATAATGGTTAATTTGAAATTGCTCATGAGACCTAACTCGGTGATTGAGTATAGTTATCTAATAGGGATGAACCAATCATTTGGATGACCCTAGCTATCAGTTCTTTAAGCATTGAAATTAATCATGAGTGTAAATCTGATGTAGTTATGAACCCATGGGGAACACTTACCCTAGTTAATTGCAAATTTTGGTTAACAACAACTGCTAACCAACAACTGCTTTTTATGCTTGTTTTACAATTGTTTTTCTATAAATCCCCAACTTGAAGTTAACACACCAACAAGCTTAAATACCAGCATTAGTCTAGTTCTTACCATATTCCCTGTGGGTTTGAACCCAACCTTTTTGTTGGGTTCTTTATTGACAACGTTCGCTTTATACTGTCAGGAGTGTGAGTTTGAGCATTATCAAAAAGTGGCGCCGTTGCTGGGAATATGACTAAGATTAGATTAATTGCTGAAATTTAACTTTTGGTTGTTTTTCCCCATTTACGTTTTCTTTTTTTTTTCTTCTATGATTCATTCAGGTTACACCAAGGAAGCTACCTCTGTGAACTCTCAGTTGGAAGACAAGAGGCTGCTAGTGCCCATAGGACAGATGATGAATATTGATACACTAGTAGCCGTCTTGATGAATTATGAGGGAGATGGAGTACTGGGGTACACGAAATTGGTAAATGCTCTAAAAGGAACGGGGTCGTATAACTTCAAACCAAAGAAGTTAGACCTTGACTTGAAGAACCGTGTAACTCTGCCAGTAAAGCCATCAGTGGAGGTACCACCAGTTCTGGAATTAAGGCATTACCTCCCTACCTCAAGTATTCATTCTTAAGGGAAAACAATAGTTTTCCAGTAATTATTGCAGCCAACTTGATAGACTGGCAAGTAGAAGCTTTGGTCACAGTATTGAAAAAGCACAAAAAGGCAATCAGATGGACCAGAATTGACCTCATAGGGATTCCTCCAGGCATATGCATTCATAAAATACAGCTTGAGCCAAATTGTGTACCAAGCATAGAGCATCAACAACGACTGAACCCACCAATGCAAGAAGTAGTGAAGAAGGAGATTATCAAGTGGCTAGATGCTGGTGTAGTTTACCCAATTACGGATAGCAAGTGGATGAGTCCAGTATAGTGTTTACCAAAGAAAGGTGGGATCACAGTGGTACCCAATGAGAAGAATGAGCTGATACCGATAAGATTAGTCACAGGTTGGCATGTATGCATGGATTAGTGAAAGCTCAACCACTAGACTCAGAAGGACTATTTTCCGATGCCATTTATGGATCAGATACTTGACAGGTTGGCAGGTAGAGGCTGGTACTATTTTCTTGATGGTTACTTGGAATACAATCAAATCACTATAGCCCCATAAGACCAAGAGATGACCACCTTCACCTGCCCGTATAGAACATATACTTTCAGGAGAACGCCCTTTGGGTTGTGCAATGCACCAACCATATTCCAACGCTGTATGATATCGATATTCTCAGATATGATGGAGGATACAATTGAGGTATTTATGGAAGACTTCTCAGTTATAGGTCAATCATTCAAATCTTGCCTTAAGAATTTGGGAAAAGTGTTGAAAAAATGCGAAGAAATTAATCTGGTCTTAAATTGGGAAAAATGCCACTTCATGGTCAAATAAGGAATAGTGCTGGGTCACAAAATCTCTGAAAAGGGGATAGAGGTGGACAAGTCAAAAATTGAAGTAATAGCAGGGTTGCCACCGCTTATTTCCGTAAAGGGGTCAGAAGCTTTCTAGGGCATGTAGGATTCTATAGGAAGTTTATCAAGGACTTTTCAAAGATTGCATAACCATTGTGCAAACTGCTTGAGAAGGAGCTGAAGTTCATATTTGATGAGGCATGCCTGAAGGCCTTTGAGTGCCTGAAGGAGAAACTCACCACTGCTCCTATTATTATAGCTCCAGATTGGTCTCTTCCATTTAAGGTAATGTGTGATACTAGTGGGGTGTCCCTTGGTGCTGTCTTGGGCCAACGAAGAGTGAAGATTTTTTAACCTATTTATTATGCTAGTAAAACACACAATATAGCCCAAAAGAACTACATAGTCACTGAACAGGAGCTGTTAGCAGTGGTCTTTGCATTTGAAAAGTTTCGAGCATACTTGCTGGGAACTAAGGTGATCATCCATATAGACCATGCTGCTTTGAGGTAACTGATGTATACAAAGGATGCTAAATGTAGATTAATCAAATCGGTGTTGTTGCTCTAAGAATTTGAGTTTGAGGTGAAAGATCGGAAAGGAACCGAAAATCAGGTAGCTGATCTCTTTTCTAGACTGGAATATGAGGCTAAAGCAAGAGAGTTAGATTGATATCAATGATGCTTTCCCAAATAAACAAGTATTAGCTGCATCTAAAGACTTGATTCCCTGGTTCGGTGACTATGCAAATTATTTAGTCAGTGACATGATCGCAGCAGATATGAAACCCCAACAAAGGAAGAATTTCTTGTTTAATCGAAGGTACTATTGGGATGAACCGTACTTATTCCACATTTTTGCAGATGGGTTAATTCATAGGTGTGTGCCAAAGGTAGAGATGTTGAGCATTCTATAGGCTTGCCACTCATCCCTAGTTGAGGGTCATCATAGTGGTATCCGAACTACGTACAAGATTCTATAGTGCAGGTACTACTGGCCCTCCATTCATCAAGATGCTTATGATTATGCCAAGGCATGTGATCAGTGCCAAAGACAAGGTGGCATTACTCGCAAGCATGAGTTATTATTGGCCCCTATCCTGGAAGTTGAGTTATTCGATGTATGGGGTATTGACTTTATGGGCCCATTTGTTAGCTCATATGGGATGAAATACATCTTGGTGGCGGTGGATTATGTCTCCAAATGGGTAGAGGCTATTGAACTACCTAACAATAAAGGAAAAAATATCACAATATTTCTGGGAAAGCACATATTAGCGAGGTTTGGTACTCCCAGATCAATCATCCGTGATGGTGGATCACACTTTTGTAACCTCCTCTTTAGAACTCTATTGGAAAAGGGCGTAAAGCATAAGGTGGAAACACCTTACCATCCTAATTCAAGTGGGCAGGTGGAAGTTTCTAACAGGGAGATAAAGACCATTTTGGCCAAACCAGTGAATACTAACTAGATAGATTGGTCCAAGAAGCTCAACGATGTGCTGTGGGCATGTTGAACAACTTATAAGACCCCTCTTGGCTCATCTCCATATCAGCTGGTCTATGGAAAGTCATGGCATTTTCCATGGAGTTAGAGCATAAGGCATTGTGGGCTCTGAAAAAGCTGAACTAAAATTGAAATGAAGCAGCTAAGTTGAGATTCGACCAACTTAATGAGTTGATGAATTCTGACTTCGACCTTTTGAAAGTGCGTCCATTTATAAAGAAATAATTAAAATCTATCATGATAGGAACATTGCAAAAAGGGAGTTCAACGCTAGTGACCTGGTATTACTGTTCAATTCAAAGCTCCGTTTGCATCCTGGAAAATTGAAATCTAGGTGGATGGGCCCATATAGAGTGGTAAATATTCCTTATATGGTGCAGTGGAGCTTGAAAATAAAGATGGAAAAAAGTTCAAGGTGAATGGGCAAAGGATAAAGCTGTATCTGGAAGACATTGATGAGATAAGAGGTATTGAGGTGGTACCTTAATGACGCCTGAAGAATCACGAAAGTTACATCGTGCCGCAACATTAAATCAGGCGCCGCATGGGATGTAACTCATGAAAGGTGAAGTCTGATTAACCACAGGTATGACTCTTTCCCTTATGTTCTTATATGCTATGCTTCGGGGACGAAGCATGATTTTTAAAAGGAGAGGGGGTGTACTTGTATATTTTTGGGGATTTTTGGATTCGTCTGAGGGTTTTTCTTGTTGTGTTTCTTTTCCCTCGGGCATGTTATCTAGTAGAACCAACATGTTTAAGATGTTTTAATTTAATTATAAAGTAGCTTAGGATTACTCGGCCAATAAAATGCACTAGTATTGAAGTTTTAAGAAAAAAATGACCCTGTTTAAAATTTTTTGATGGTTAGCTGTGTACTTGTTGATTGCAAAACACAATTTCTGTGGATCATTTTGTGTCATTTAGTGTATTAGCATGAGTAGTTATAGTTGTCCATGTATAAACCAGACATGTAGAATGAATGCAAAACATATACCATGAGTGAGTGAGGTCATATACCTAATTCAATACTGCATAGAGGATCTAGAACTTGCCCAATTGGTCTTTACATAGGTTTTAGAATGGTTGGTTAGGAAAGAATCATAGACTATTTTTGTTTAGCCCATTTTAGCTTAAATTTCCCTACCAAAATGATATGATTCCCTTGATCCCGATTTTGAGCCTTAAATGAACCATTTTTCTTTGATTAACCGATTAACCTTACCCATTATAATGAACCTGTTTTGGCCCTGGTCCCTCCTTGGACATTCTGAACCTCAACCAAGGCAAAATCCCTAAGTTGAAGGTGGCTAGAGTAGGGGTGCATAGATCACGAGGAGGTGAAAAAGGAAAATAAAGGAAAAAAGGTTAAAAATAAGGTGTGGTGTAACAACAAAAGAAGAAAAAAGAGCTGAAAAAGAAAAATTGAAAAGAAAATACAAAAGAGAAAAATGAATGAAAATCTGAAAACATACCACACCCATACATTGCATAAAAATGGAGAAAAGGGAGGAAAAAGTTGAAAAAGTGTCACGCCTCGAGTCTACACCCTGGACGAAACACGGTACTTGGAGTCACAAGTAACCCCAAGTCAACCCTTGGTCTATCATACACTGGTATCCTGAGTAAAACATGCATAGCGGAAGCTTTGAAATAATACAAAATAGCATGTATGAAAATTAAAAACTGAACATAGAGATTAAAAATATCTGAGAATCTGAAATCAAATATGTGTCTGAAAGCCACCTAACTGAGGAGTTGCTGGGACAAGCCCCCAGCTAACTCTAGGTCTAACTGAAAATGATAAAGAAAACTGAAATGTATGAAATAACACCCTTGGAATATCAGGACTCATGATGTGCCGTGATTTTACGGAACTTTCGGCGCTTAAAACTAAGAAAATATGCACATTCAAGGTATGTTTATATGGGTATAAGGTATTTTGTGCGTAATGTGCAGGAAAATAGGTCTGGAAGTGATTTTGGTCAAATTAATGCTGAAAACAACTGAAAGAGGACTGCTAGGCACTTAACGAGTCATTGGAAGGAGGCACAACCCGTCACTTAAGGCGTTGGCAAAAAGATGAATTTTCGAAGAAGCAAAAAAGTGCACTTGACGAGTTAGACGAGTTGTGAGGTAAACCGTTAGGTTTTGAAGAGAAAAATTCAACCAAGTGGCCAGTGAAGTTGACGAGAGACATCACGAGTCGTCACTTGAAGGAAAGACTCATTGGTAGGCCACTGGAGCTATCTGTGAGGTGCACTGGAATTTCTGAGGAAGTAGACCACGAGGGACCTAACGACTCGTGGTAAGGCAAGACAATTCGTTAGGTGGCTCGTTGCCAGTCCTGGGTTGCCGAGGACGATTGTTTTAAAGCAAGGAAGGACTCTTCAAAAGGCCTAACGATCCATCACATGGCCCGTTGTCACTACCGACATGGTTTCCAGATTTATTTATGAACATGATTTCTTTGTATTATAAATACCCAGTTTTAGGTTTATTTTAAAGGAATTTTAGGAGGACGATTTTTCTGAGAATCTTGAGCGATATTCTTGAGAAAGTTTTCATACAATTGTTCTTGATTCAAAATACAAAAGCTACATAGGAATTTTATTCAATCTACTTGGTTTTTAATCTACCATAGTTTGTAAGTTGCAACTATGATTTCTTCTATATTTTGTGATTGCAATAACACAAACATGAGTAGCTAAACCCATAAACTAGGTTTGTGGGAACCATGATGAATTAACACACATAGGTAAAAATACTTAGTGATTCTTGAACGGAGTTTTATGCATGTATTATTTTTCCCTTTGTTTTAATTGATTCTTGATGGTTACAAATGTTAGGACTTGCCTTATTCTTACTTACCGGATCAAGGAGCTAAAGAATGGGAAAAAAGGGATTAACAACGGAGATTTAAGGCTACCAACCCTCATCTAATAGCTTGAACTTGTCCAAGGGATAGCTAATCGTATATTAAGGGTAAGGGTCAACTAAAGTACACCAGTATACAGACCAAGCTGCGTGGTGAAAATCATCTAGATAGGGGACAAACCATTTAGGTGAACCTAACTCACTAATATTGCATGTTAAACACCGGAAAAGATCACTAGTGTATAATCCTTGTGGTTATGAAATCTTGGGGAACACAATCCTAGTCTAGACGTAAATTAAATATAAACCCAATTTGATACAAGCATTCATTAATTTTACTTTTGTTTATTATTCTATATTTTCCTCTTTTGGAAATAAGTCAATCAATAGTAATAGTTATTCGCATTAACCTAAGTTCTTACCATATTCCCTGTGGATCGACCTCAACCTTCGCTGGGTTCTATATTAGATAATCGACCACTTATATCTCAATTGTGAGGTGTAATTTGGGCGACATCAACTCACACTGTTGCTGCTGATAGAGAGATCCGAACGAATCGGCTAATGACGCTGGGTCTGAGAACCTGCGGCTGTATTATGAAATGATACAAATAAAAGTATGCGTCAGTACTTTGAATGTACTGAGTAAGTGAGAGAAGCATAATGATAAATATATAGATGACTGAACTGAAATGACATGCAGTGACCAACTGATAAACTAAATTGAACAATCTGAAGTAAACTGAGATAGTGAAGATGGCCCTGTCTGGTGGTCAAAGACATGCCCTAAGTCTGAAGTTCTGAGTCTGAGATACTGTACTAAACTGAGCTAAGCTGCTAGAGCTGAAACTGAATTGGGCTGCTTATTCTGAAACTGGACTGGACTGACTAGTGGGAAAGTCTCTAACCGACATATAACCACGTGAGCTAGATGTGAAGTCCGATGTATACACCCCACCGGTAGGACCCAATATACCTTGACATGGTATGAAGGAATAAACTGGGTGATCATAAAAGTCTGGGGCCAATTAGGCCAAGTAATATTGTAACCTACGCTGGCAATATAGTTCTGGGAACCTGGGGGCGCTGGAACCCTAGCCCGCTCGATGCTAAGTCCTACTCCCACTGGAAAACCTAAACTAAACTACTAGCCTGATAGCTCGAATTTGGGGTCCAAGACTAGTCAGGGACATATAACTGAAAGTACCCTAAGAGTCTTATCGGACCAGATTCTGAAACTGGGTTCTACACTGGTTAGAGCTGCTTATTTGGAATCGTAGTAACCGTCTAAGAACAACTGTAATCTGAATTTGGGTCCTGGGTCTTGTCAGAGTTATAAATGGATATATATGAAATGTCATGATCGCCTAATGGACCAATAAACTATAGTCTGAGTCTGATTCTGATAATTGAGAGGCACCACTGACACCTCGAGAAATTCTACAATCAAACTGATCAATTTGACATTTTTGACTAACACTGGATATTCTAGTATTTTGACTGAAATTGAACTGACAATTTTGAGTAATACAGAGTATATAGAATTTCTGACTGAATCTGACTAATATACATGTAACTGAGTTTCTAACACATACAATTATTATAGGAGCCCCTAACTCTGACAGATGCAAGCAATTCTCAAGAATTCAATGCTTAAACAAGATTCTAGTTTCTGACTTTTCAAGAGCTAGGGCTAAATTTCTAATTCGATGGAACAAGCATCATTTTAGTTACGAACTAGTGGAAAATAACTACAATTAACATAGTATAGGATTCCAAATGAATTAATCAATTAACAATAACAATATCTTCAAATTCGCAATCTCAGGGCTAGGACTGAAAATGGTAAGAGAGAGAGTTTTGGGGGGACGCAAGGGGAGAACAATATCCTTGCTGGATTCCCACATACCTGTAGAAGAAACCTGGTGAAAATCCTTGAGAAGAACTGAGAAGAAAATCAAACCCGTGCTCCTGCTCTACGCTTTCATAGAAGTTCTTACGTTCTGTTCTTGAGGGAGTTGAGAGAAATAAATTGAAAGGGTCGATCTAACCCTTTAATTCCCTCCTATATGAACCCAAAATGACGTGGTTTCAAGTTTAGAAAGCTTTGAAAAATACTAAAATACCCCCGGCAGAAAGAACTGAAAACTGCCCGACCCTGAACAACGGATCTCAGAATGGGTCGTTGGTTCAAACAATGACCCACTGAAAGCTGTAGTTGGTTCTGGATTCTGAAGCTAACTTCACTAGAAAGACCCACGGGAGGATACCATGGTCTGTTGGAACAAAGAACGGGCCTTTGACACCTTCCATTAGAACAGGTAGGAAAAGTGGGCATGGAGACAATGAGTCATCACAATGACTCGTTGGAACAACCAAGGGTCGTTGTATCCACTCGTGGTCCACACTGATGGGGTCTAGAACTGGATGACGGGTGGTAGCAACGACTCGTTGGTAGTAACCACCGCACGTTGTTCCCTCTCGTTGTCTTAAGCAAAGGTCCGGTAATCCTCTAAACTCGGAATTCAACGGATGATAGGATGGCTCGTTGTTAGTTTCAACAGGTCATCCTATGTCTCACTGTTTCACCCCTGAAAGAAACCTGCTGCAACCCATGACCGTATACAATGGTCTGTTTGTTCTACTAACAGTCCATTGTGTGGGTCTTCTGAGACATAAAATTTTTCTCGTTTTCCCATGATTTTTCACGCAATGTCTGAATTTGGTCTAGGAAAGTTTTAGGGTGTTACAATATCTCCCCCTTGAGATCATTTATCCTCGAATGAATACAAAACTAGGAAAAGTGTTGTGATTCAAAAATTGAGACTATGAACTGATTTCTGATGGAGTAACTGACTCCAAACTGATCTAATCGTACTAACAGAGCTAATGCAACTAGGATGCACATAGGAAATCTAAATATAGCTGATGAGTATGGAACTGAGTAGAGTACTGAGAAGGGATTTAGTACCTGATTCTGGAACTGAACTAGGAGAGAAAAAGTGAGGGTATCTGGCCATCATGTCTGCTTATGCTTCCCATGTGGCTCCCTCAACTAGCTGATTTCTCCACAAAACTTTCACCGAAGCGATTTCTTTGTTTCTCAGCTTACGAACCTAACGGTCAAGGATATGAACTAGAACTTCTTTGTAAGAAAGAATATCCTTTATCTCCATACTATCCAATATAACCACTAAAGTTAGATCACCAATGCACTTTTTCAGTAGTGAAACATGGAAGATTGGGTGCACGACTGCTAATTCTGAAGGTAGTTCTAACTTGTAGGCCCCATTGCTGGTTCCCCTTAGAATTCTGCTGGGTCCCACATACCAGGGACTAAGATTTTCCTTTTTGCCAAACCTTATCACCCCTTTCATGGGTGAGATTTTTAGGTATACCCATTCATCAACTGCAAACTCCAACTCTTTTCACCGCACACCGGCATAAGATTTCTGACGGCTCTAAGCTATTTTCAACCTTTCTCGAATGAGTTGAACTTTCTACATTACCTCGGTGAACTTATTCTAGCCCTATTAGAGTAGCTTCACCAACCTCAAAACACCCTATGGGAGATCTACACCTCCTACCATATAATGCCTCAAATGGGGTCATCTGAATGCTAGAGTGGTAGATGTTGTTGTATGAGAACTCGATGAGAGGCAAGTGGTCATTCCAACTGCCCTTGATATCGATCAAGCAAGCCCTCAACATATCTTCTAGGGTTTGAATGGTCCACTCAACTTGTCCATCGGTCTGCGGGTGAAAGGCTGTGCTGAGCTTGACCTGGGTACCTAGTCCTTTCTAAAAGGACTTCCAGAAGTGAGAGGTGAATTGGGTACCTCTATCTAAGATAATGGATAATGGCACCCCATGAAGTCTAACCAGTTCCCGGATATAAATCCTAGCATAGTCCTAGTTGAATATGTGGTTTTGATTGGGAGCAAATGTGCTGACTTAGTCATCCGGTCTACTATCACCCAGATTGAATCATGTTGCAGACGAGTCTGAGGTAGACCCTTAGTGAAGTCCATGTTTACTTCTTCCCACTTCCATGTAGGTATACTGATATACTGAGTCATACATCCTAGTCTTTGGTGTTCCACCTTAACTTGTTGGTAGTTCAGGCACTTTGCTACAAATTTAGCAATGTCTCTTTTCATGCCATTCCACCAGTAAATATCCTGCAGACCGCGATACATTTTTGTATTCCTTCACCAGAGACCACATGACTTAAGAAAGTCACGGACTTTATCCAAAATTCCACACTTGCTGAACTTGGCGAATAATTGGCAGTCCCTGAATGTCTGTAATGGTAATCTTAGGTGATTGGCACGCTCTTCCTCATTTATGGAGTATACTAGAATGTCATCGATGAATACAATGACGAACATATCTAGATACTGCTTGAAGACTCTGTTCATTAAATCCATGAAGGTTGCTGGGGTGTTTGTGAGTCCAAAGGACATCACCAGAAACTCGTAGTGATCATACTGAGTTCTGAAAGCTGTTTTCGGTATGTCACACTCTTTGACTCTTAGCTGATGATACCCCGACCTGAGATCTATCTTGGAGAAATAGCTGGCTCCCTGAAGTTGGTCGAATAGGTCATCGATTCTAGGTAGGGGATATCTATTCTTGACTGTGACTTTGTTCAGCTGAAGGTAATCTTTACACATTCTGAGGGTACCTTCTTTCTTACGTACGAATAACACTAGAGCACCCCAGGGAGAGGTGCTGGGTCTGATTAAAACCCTTGTCAAGAAGATATTTTAACTGTTCCTTCAACTACTTAAGCTTAGATGGAGCCATTCTATAATAAGGGATGGAGATGGGTTGAGTATTTGGGAGGAGATCTACTCCGAAGTCTATTTCCCGTTCAGAGGGAACTCTGGGAAGATCCTCAAGAAAAACATCTAGGAACTCGAAGACCATGGGAGCTGACTAAATGGTTGGGGTCTTAGAGTTGGAATCCTTGACGCGAACCAGATGATAAATACATCCCTTGGAAATGAGTTTTTGGGCCTTAAGGTAGGAAATAAACCTACCCTTAAGCGCTGAACTGCTGCCCGTCCATTCTAACACTGGCTCATTTGGAAACTAAAACTTGACAACTCTAGTTTTGCAATCAACTGAGGTATAGCAAGAGTATAACCAATCGATGCTGAGAATAAGGTCAAAGTCGACCATGTCTAACTCTACAAGATCAGCTGGAATAACTTTATTCAGGACTGAGACTGGGCAGTTTCTATACACCCGACTGGCTCTAACTGGCGCGCCAACTGGGGCGGAGACTGAGAATGGTTCTGAGAAAACCTCTGGACTGATGTTGAACTGAACTGCTATATAGGGAGTTACGGACGAACGAGTGGATACTGGATATACGAGGGCATACACGTCTAGATGGAAGAGATGTAACATACCAGTAACTATGTACGGTGAGTTTTCTTGATCGTAATGGGAAGATAGAGCATACAAATGATTCTGGTGATAACCGCCATCTGTACCTGATGTGTTGGCTCGCTAAGCTGGTTGGCCTGCTGGGGCTGATAATGTGGTGGATTATGAGCTCCCTCGCCCTACTGACGGGCACTCCCTAAACCTATGTCCAAGCTGTTCGCACCCAAAACAACCCTCTTTTCCCTGAAGGAACTCCCCAGGGTGATTTTTGACGCACTTGGGGCAAGCTGGATACTTGTTCCCGATATTGTGAGTCTGAGACTAAGAGCTAGATGCTCCACCCCTCCGGTCCTGACGAGATCGAAAGATAGGGGCGTTGGCTGAACTGGGTGTTGGGGCCCTCTGTTGCTGCTGCTGCTGTGAGCGGCTACCAACGCCAGACCTCTAATGGCCATAATCTGACTGGCCAGTCCTTGCCCGTTTGTTTTTTCTCTCCATATCCTTCAACTTTTTAGCCTCAATCTACTGGGCATAGACAAACATACTAGAGAGATCCATGTCTCTAATTAGCATTGCTGTTCTGCACTCCTTGAGAACCAGGTTCGACACTCTGTTCACAAGTTTCAACATGCGAGCCCTTGACTCGGCTACCATCTCCGGAGTGTACTTTGATAGCCTAGAAAACTCTAGAGCATACTCCTCCACTGTTCTATTTCCTTGCCTCAAGTTCATAAACTCCGCTATCTTGGCCTTCCTGAGCTCTCAAGGGAAAAATTTGTCCAAAAAGGATGTGTAGAACTCCTCCCACTCAACCGGTCCTGCTCCCACTGGTAGCCCCTCCTTCCATTGCTTATACCAAACCTGGGCTACCTCTTTAAGCTGGTAGGCAGCCAGGTCGGCACTCTTGGAGGAGACGACACCCATGATATGGGTAATCTTCCTAATTTCATCCATGAACTTTTGGGGGTCCTCCCCTACTTTGGATCCCTGAAATGATGGAGGATTCATTCGGGTGAAATCCCACACCTTTTCAGTTGCTGCAGACCTGTTGGTGTTCATCGGCACTACCTGCTAGTTCACCTGGTTGGTGACTGTTTGGGCTAGTAATGGGATGGCCACCCTGAATTCAACGGTAGATATGGAATCATCTTGAGGAGCTGCCGGGGCTGGTGGGGCAGGTGTGTTGGCGTTACCAGCCCTTCTTCTGTTACCACGTCTGGGAGGCATGATTCACTGAAATGAAATAGAGCACGAGTTAAAAGGGCATTTCTATAATTGAACTTTAATGCATGATAAGGAATATGAACAAAAGAGAGTTTTCATAATAACATCTCGCAACCTACTCATCATAAGTATGGTGCGCTTCACACCCATGAAAAGCACTCTACTCGATGCGACTTTCGGACTTTCCAAGGATACTCTAAACCTAGCGCTCTGATACCAAGTTTGACATGTCTTGAGTCTACACCCTGGACGGAACATGGTACTTGGAGTCACAAGTAACCCCAAGTCAACCCTTGGTCTATTATACACTCGTATTCTGAGTAATATGCATAACAAAAGCTTTGAAATAATACATAATAGCATTTATGAAAATTAAAAACTGAACATAGAGATTTAAAATATCTGAGAATCTGAAATTAAGTCTGTGTCTGAAAGCCATCTAACTGAGGAGTTGTTGGGACAAGCCCCCAGCTAACTCTCGGTCTAACTGAAAATGATAAAGAAAACTAAAATGAATGAAATAATTCCCTAGGAATATGAGGACTCACAGTGCTTCTGCTGATAGAGAGATCCAAACGAATTTGCTAACGATGCTGGGTCTGAGAACCTGCAATTGAATCATGAAATGATATAACATAAAAGTATGCGTCAGTACTTGGAATGTACTGAGTAAGTGAGAGAAGCATAATGATAAATATATAGATGACTGAACTGAAATGACACGCAGTGATCAACTGATAAACTAAACTGAACAATCTGAAGTAAACTGAGATGGTCAAGATGACCCTGTCTGGTGTTCAAAGACATGCCCTAAGTCTAAAAATTCTGAGTCTGAGATACTGTACTGAGCTGAGCTGAGCTGCTAGAGCTGAAACTGAACTAAGCTGCTTATTCTGAAACTGGACTGGACAGACTAGTGGGAGAGTCTCTAACCGGCATATAACCACGTGAGCTAGACGTGGAGTCTGATGTATACACCCCACTGGTAGGACCTAATATACCTTGCTAAGGTATAAATGCATGAACTGGGTGATCAAAAAATTCTGGGGCCAATCAGGCCAAGTAATACTGTAACCTATGCTAGCAACGTAGTTTTGGGAACCTAGGTGCGTGGGAACCCCGACCCGCTCGGTGCTAAATCCTACTCCCACTAGAAAACCGAAATAGAACTACTGGCTGATAACTTGAAACTGGGGTCCAAGACTAGTCAGGGACATATAACTGAAAGTACCCTGAGAGTCTTATCGGAACAGATTCTGAAACTGGGTTCTAGACTGGTCAGAGCTACTTATCTGGAAGCATCGTAATCGTCTAAGAACAACTGTAATCTAAACTGGGGTCCTAGGGCTGGTCAGAACTATAAATGTATATAAATGAAATATCATGACCACCTAATGGAACAATAAACTATAATCTGAGTTTGATTCTGATAACTGAGAGGCACCACTGGCATCTCGAGAAATTCTACAGTCAAACTGATCAGCTAATATTTCAGACTAACACTGGATATCTAGTATTTTGACTAAAACTGAACTGACAATTTTGAGTAATACAGAGTATATATACTTTCTGACTAAATCTGACAAACATACATATAACTGAGTTTCTAACACATACAATTATTATAGGATCCCCTAACTCTGATAGATGCAAGCAATTCTCAAGAATTCAATGCTTAAACAGGATTCTAGTTTATGACTTTTCAAGAGCTAGGGCTAAATTTCTAATTCTCTAAAAAAAGCGTCATTTTAGTTAAAAACTGGTGGAAAATAGCTACAATTAACATAGGATAGGATTCCACATGAATTAATCAAAGAACGATAACAATATCTTCAAATTCGCAATCTTAGGGCTAGGACAGAAAGTGGAAAGAGAGAGAGTTTTGGGGGACACAAGAAGAACAATCTCCTTGCTGGATTCCCACATACCTGTAGAATAAACCCTGATGAAAATATCTAAAAAGAACTGAGAAGAAAATCAAACCCTTGCTCCTGCTCTATGCTTTCAGAGAATTTCTTACGTTCTATTCTTGAGGGAGTTGAGAGAAATGAATGGAAAGGGTCATTCTAACCCTTTAATTCCCTCCTATACGAACCCAAAATGAAGTGATTTCAAGTTTAGAAAATACTAAAATATCCCTGGTAGAAAGAACTGAAAACTGCCCGACCCTGAACTACGGATCTAAGAACGAGTCGTTGGTTCAAACAACAGCTCGTTGAAAGCTGCCGTTGGTTCTGGATTCTAAAGCTGACTTCACTGGAAAGACCTAAGGGAGGATACAATGGTCCGTTGGAACAAAGAACGGGTCATTGGCTCCTTCCGTTAGAACAGGTAGGAAAGGTCCCTCTCGTTGGTAGTAACCACCGGATGTTGTTCCCTCTCGTTGTCTCAGGGAAAGGTCCGGTAATCCTCTAAACTTAGGATTCAATGGACGATAGGATGACTCATTGTTAGTTTTAACGGGTCATCCTATGTCTCGGTTTTCACCCTTGAAAGAAACCTGCTGCAACACACGACCTTCTACAACAGTCTGTTGGTTCCACCAATGGTCCGTTGTGTGGGTCTTCTGAGACAGAAAATTTTTCTGGTTTTCCCATGGTTTTTCATGCAACGTTTGAATTTAGTCTAGGAAAGTTTCGGGGTGTTACAAAAAGTGAAAAGGGTGAAATATGTGAAAAGTTGAGCCATATTTATGTAGTGCCAAGGAGGATTTAGTCCCTAAAAATTCCATATTTACCATACCCCACCTAAGCCCTATATTACAACCAAATAAAATCCTATAGTGATCCTAGCCTGACTGTCCGAAGAGCCAAAGTAGAGAATATAAGGGCAAGCCTATGATATCCGATGTGCAGCATTTTGAACTTCCTTGTGAGAGTGAGAGTCTTACTGGTTCAGTCCCTCATGTCATATTTTCATATATTTGTGAGTTGGGGACTTCATTTATTGTGAGGGTACATGGTTTGTGTTTTAGTCTGCCAGTTGTCCGTGCGAAAAGCGTAATGACTTGATTCTCTGCTAATAATTAGCTGACATATCTTAATCCCTGTTTATCATGGTTTGTGGTAACTTGAAGTACATATTTTGATTTGGTTTACCTGGAGAAGGGTCAAAAGCTGTTTGTGTTCATAGTGCAAATTTTGATGGGTGTTGGCCATAGTATCCTAGGTTTATTTTCTAGTTAAGTGTTGTTTTTAGTTTTTGTTTTCTTTGCCTAAGGACATCCAAAATTCTTTAGTTGAGGGTGTTGATGTGCCGTGAGTTTATAGCACTTTCAACGCTTAATATTGGAAAAAAATAGCATGGTCTTAGGTATGTTTATACGCATATGAGGTGTTTTAACTTTGTTTTCAAGAAAAATAGGTGTTGGAGCAAAAATATGCAAAAGTTGTAGAAAAGAGCAGAAAAACAGCAAAGTACTGATCTCAGTATGAGCCGTACCAAGATTGTATGGGTCGTACTACGACTCGTGCAAAAGTTCAGAAGACTGGTACAATGCAAAGGCCTAGTACGACTCTCAGTTTGAGCCATAACTGGAGTCATGGAATGTCATGCCCCAGAACTAGGGTAGGGCGCAACTGGCACTCGATTCATGGTCGATCGAGAAGCTGACTATATAACATCTATAAATGTAACACTAAGGCTGACCAAGCCACCTATCACAACCAAACTATAATCTGAGTTTGATTCTGATAACTGAGAGGCACCACTGACACCTCGAGAAATTCTGCAGTCAAACTGATCAGATGAAATTTCTGACTAACACTAGATATTCTAGTATTTTGACTAAAACTGAACTGACAATTTTGAGTAATACAGAGTATATAGACTTTCTGACTAAATCTAACTAACATACATGTAACTGAGTTTCTAACACATACAATTATTATAGGATCTCCTAACTCTGACAAATGCAAGCAATTCTCAAGAATTCAATGCTTAAACAGGATTCTAGTTTCTGACTTTTCAAGAGCTAGGGCTAAATTTCTAATTCACTGAAAAAAGCATCATTTTAGTTACAAACTAGTGTAAAATAGCTACAATTAACATAGGATAGGATTCCACATGAATTAATCAAAGAACAATAACAATATCTTCAAATTTGCAATCTCAGGGCTAAGACTGAAAGTGGAAAGAGAGAGAGTTTTGGGGGACACAAGGAGAACAATCTCCTTGTTGGATTCCCACATAACTTTAGAATAAACCCTGATGAAAATCTCTAAAAAGAACTGAGAAGGAAATCAAACCCTTTCTTCTACTCTATGCTTTCAGAGAATTTCTTACGTTCTGTTCTTGAGGGAGTTGAGAGAAATGAATGGAAAGGGTCATTCTATCCCTTTATGTCCCTCCTATAATAACCCAAAATGACATGATTTCAAGTTTATAAATCCAAGAAAATACTAAAATATCCCTGGCAGAAAGAACTGAAAACTGCCCAACCCTGAACTACGGATCTAAGAACGGGTCGTTGGTTCAAACAACAGCTCGTTGAAAGCTGCCGTTGGTTCTGGATTCTAAAGCTGACTTCACTGGAAAGACCCAAGGGAGGATACAATGGTCCGTTAGTACAAAGAACGGGCCGTTGGCACCTTCCGTTAGAACAGGTAGAAAAACTGGGCGTGGAGATAACTAGTCATCACAACGACTCATTGGAAGAACCAACGGGTCATTGTATCCACTCATGGTCTATACTACTGGGGACTAGAACCGGATGACGGGTTGTAGCAACGGCTTGTTGGTAGTAACCACCGGATGTTGTTCCCTCTCGTTGTCTCAGGGAAAGGTTCGGTAATCCTCTAAACTCAGGATTCAATGGACGACAGGACGACTCATCG